>CM062288.1:247111854-247797594 GCA_031216915.1 Pictodentalium vernedei | reverse complement strand
TGGTGATTGAATTTATGACCATCAAGAAACCTGTTACAATTGGATTCTAATTGAAGATGTAAATAGATATTGTAAATAGATGATTTTTTATAAAAAAAAAAGAAAAAAAGAAGAAAAAAAGTGTAAAATGAAGAAACAAGAAAAAAAGGTGGTAATGACGCTTAAGTTATTTGATGTTTATCTTCTTGACAAATATCGAACAAACTTAAACTATCCCCAGCCAGTAAGTCAGAGGGCCACCAATTATAAATATTTTTTTGGATGACGGGTCATATTGACCACCTCTCCAAAAGGTATAAAAGGGGGAGTAGTCCCCACGTTGGGGGCCACCTCCCTAAAAGGTATAAAAGGGAAGTAGTACCCACATAGAACAACAAAGATGGATCCTCGTTGGAAGCATCCATTCACTTGTTTATTGTGTGGTCCCACGGTAGTGGTAAATCATCCTTTGTAAATCGGGTTATTCAAAACATTCAAAATATTACATCACCTGTCCCAAGTCACATCATTTGGTATTATAGTGAATGGCAACCATTATACAATACTTTACCCCAAGTAGAATTCGTAGAGGGTCTCCCTCAAGAATTAAAATCTGATAGTTTAGTCATATTGGATGATCTGATGCTCGATGCAGATGTTCGAGTGTCTAGATTATTTACTAAAGGTAGTCATCACCATAGTGTGATCTACATTGTTCAAAATTTATTCGATAAAAATAAAGTCCATAGGACTGTAGCTCTCAAGAGTCATTACATGATCTTGTTTAAAAATCCTAGGGATCGTTCTCAGATCTTACACTTGGCAGCACAGATGTATCCTGGTCATTCCAAGTTTCTGAGAGAAGTTTTTGAAGATGCCACTTCGACACCATATGGTTACCTTTTAATAGATCTCAAACAAGATACTCCTGAACACATGAGATTAAGAAGTCACATTTTTCCTGGGGAAACCCAATATGTGTACCTCCGAAAAGTATAAAAGGGGAGCAACAAGTATGACTCGAGTCAGAAGCATGTCTGACCGTCTCAAGCGCAACATCGCTCTTCTCAAGGTTCTTATTAAATCGAAACCCCCACTCGTCAAATCCATACTAAAACATGCAGACAAAGAATTGATAACTTGTTTGTGTGACTGTGCCTCGAATATACTGAAGGGAGCAGTACCTCTCAGCAGTACCAAAGCTCAGAGAACCAAACTCGTTCGTCAGAAACAACTAGTGAGGGCAGTGGCAAACAAAGGTACCTCTGACAAAAACAGGAGACAAATCTTGCAGAAAGGCGGATTCTTGGGGGCATTGCTACCTCCTGTACTATTGGGTGCTGTTAAAGGTATATTTGGATGATGGAATATGCAAAGAAGATGGCTTTGGTAGAACCAAGGTTATTGGAACGTCTACAAGAGACTCCAAGACAACCGAATGAACTGGCTGTTTCATCACTGGATAGAGAAATGAGAGATATTCTCGATGCCCCTTTTCTTTCGGCTGATGAAAAGATGACTCAATATAATCAAATTTTACAAAGATACTTGACATTTCAACAAAAGGTAATGGCTCCTCGACCAATTAAAGTCGAATTCGAGAAAGATAATAAAGACGAACACATTCTCGATTCTGTACTTTTGACAATGAAGAGAAAGGGAAAGTTGTTGTTGAATAGTATTAGAAGTGACCCAAATATATCTTGGAATGAGAAGGGTGAATTAGTCTACAAAGATCAAACAGTGGTAGGGTCGAATGTAACAGATCTTCTAAACGATTTACTTAGAAGACGAAAATCTTTCCAACCAAAGGGATGGGAAATGTTGGCCGAAGCTTTGAGAGATAGTAACATACCCCAAGAATTAATTGGTCATAAAGAACGTTGGGATTTTATGAAACAGGCACCGATAAAGTCGGAACCAAAACAACCAAAGAAAACAGAAACGCCAAAGTGGACCGAAAAAGGTATAAATAGAGTTGACACTTGAACAAGGCAGTCATGGAAGCATTGTACTATGATTCTGAAGTGCCTGGTAGTTTTGGTGGTGTAGACGCTCTTCGTAGAGCGTCCAAGAAAAAAACTAAACAAGTTGTAAAATGGTTAGAGACTCAAGACACATACACTCTTCACAAACCTGTTCGTCGTACATTTCCTGGAAGAAAAGTAATAGTTAGTGGTATAGATGCACAATGGCAAGCTGACTTGGTAGATGTTTCAAACATAAGTAAATTCAACAAAAACATAAAATTTTTGTTGACATGTATAGATGTATTTAGTAATATGCTTGGGTGATGCCATTACAAAACAAACTTGGCGATTCCATCGTGAAAGCTTTTAGTAAAATTTTCAAACAAGGTCGTAAACCAGAAAAATTACAAACTGATCAAGGCAAAGAATTTCTAAACAGAAAATTTCAGAATTTTCTCAAAGATCACAAAGTCGACTTTTTCACTACACAAAATGTGGAAACAAAATGTTCCATAGCAGAAAGATTCAATAGAACTTTGAAAACCAAAATGTGGAAATATTTTACCAAGAACAATACACTAACTTTTCCACTTCAAAACTTGGTGAAATCATATAATCATTCTCATCATCGCAGTATAGGTATGGCCCCCATTGCCGTGAACTTTGAAAATCAAGAAGAGGTTTGGCAAAGGTTGTATGGGCAACCCATAAAACACAAGACACCAAAGTACAAAGTAGGAGACAGAGTGCGAATCAATAAAGTTAAGAAAACTTTTGAGAAAGGTTATTTGCCCAATTGGACCGAAGAGTTATTCACAGTAGTAGCCATCAAGAAAGGACATCCAGTCACATACATCTTACAAGATGATAATGGAGAAATATTGAATGGGTCATTCTACACTGAAGAGCTTCAGCGAGTTTCACGTAAAATTATTTACAAAATCGAACACGTACTCAAGAAACGTGGTCGAGGTAAGAAAAGGGAATTGTTCGTAAAGTGGTTGGGATACCCAACTTCGTTCAATTCGTGGATCAAACAGAGTCAGCTCACCTTATAAAAGGAAGTGAACCTCTGAAGTTTCTTCAAAATGGAAGAAGGATCGAGCGGTTCTTGGCCTCTGTTTGGTAAAAGAATTCCAAGGAGCGAGATCACTTATTTTTCACAAATAATCATTTTGTATATCATCATCATTACCAGTGTCGTTAATCTCACTCTCGAAAACATAGACAGCAAGTTGTGGACTGCTCTCTTGAGTAGTAGCATAGGATATTTGTTACCAAATCCAACCGTTAAGAAAAAGTAATGTTTTATTTGACTCTACCAAGTAATAGTTCTATGAACGTGTTTCCAGAAAACACGTTGACTACGTACATCACTCAGTTATCACAACCAGTGAATCTCACGGGAGAATGGGAAGTAGGTCTGGCAGAGATTCAGTATCCAAATACTTGGTTCAATATTCGTGGAGAAGAAGCTTTCGTTACAGTGTTCTGGTCTTCGAAAAAGAATTACCGACTTACTCTCAAGGAAGGTCGTTATTCGGATTCCATTGATGTGATACGAGCTATCAATGGTGTTGAAGAATTACTCTTGCCTCGTCACGATAAGGTAGCTTTTGGACTGGATGAAGTGACTGGTAAAGTTCGTATCACGGTACGTGATGGAGTCGTGGTCACATTGAGCCCTACACTTCAAAATATTTTGGGATTTAATGAGTGTGTTTTTAAATCAGAAACTTATAATTCTTCCAGAGTTGCCGATGTCAACCAAGGATTTTATTCACTCTATGTATACTGTGACTTGGTTCGTGACCAAGTCGTAGGAGATACAAGAATACCACTTCTTCGTATCGTACCCGTGCGTGGGAAATATGAGGATATCATCTCTAAAACATTTGAGAATGTGTATTATGTACCAGTAGAACGAAAAAAATTCAGTACCGTCCAGGTGTATATAAGGGGTGACACAGGAGCCATAGTACCATTCGAGTTCGGGAAAGTGACAGTCACACTTCATTTCAGTAATCGTAGATCTCTTCATTTCACATAAACATGACTTATTGTTGTAAGTCCAAATTATACGAAGAATATTGCACGAAACAAGCTGGGAACGGTCTACCGGCTTTTTCTGGAGCTCAAATACAGAGAGGATATGGTTTGGGAAGTATATTGGGAGGACTGAAGAATATGGTGTTACCTTTATTGAAAACTACAGCCGGGACCGTGGGAAAACAGTTATTGAGAAAAGGAGCAGCCTTTGCCGAAGATGTCATTGAAGGGAAAAATGTAAAAAAGGCAGCAATCAAAAGAGTCAAAGAGGCTGGTGTAGGAGCTTGGAATGAAGTGGTTGGTGGTTCAAAACCACCCGGCAGGAAAAGTATAAAAAGGCCCGCACCACGCAAAACTAGCAAATCGACAAAAAGAAGGAGAACTGTTCAGACCCAAGACCATCTCGGTGCATGATGTCTCTCATTAATGAAAAATCTTGTGAGTGTGTTAACAGCGAACTCGACTTGTTTTCCATACCACCAACACAGACTAGTGTGGAACATGGGCAATGGGTAGAACACAGGCCTTTGGCGACTATAGGAAACAATGGTCCAATAGAATTCCACATAGCAGGATTAGGAGATGATTATTTGAATTTGGCACAGACATACTTGTATGTTAAAGCAACGGTTGTAGATTCCAATGGGGCATCAATTGCACCCGATGCCAAAGTGGGCCCAGTCAATTTATGGATGCATTCCTTATTTAATCAAATCGATATCAGCTTGAATGAAAAACTGGTATCACCTTCCAACAACACTTATCGCTACAGAGCTTTCATAGAAACTTTGTTGAGTTATGGACCAGCTGCCAAGAAGTCACAACTGACTAATGCATTATGGTACAAGGATACGACCGGACACATGGAAGATTTGACAGATGATAACAAGGGATTTCTTCTTCGAAAGAAATTTATAGAGAAAAGTAAAATCGTGGACATGACTGGAAGATTACATTTGGACATGTTTTTCCAAACTCGTTACTTGCTGAATGGAGTTAATGTTCATGTTAAAATGAATAGAGCCAAAGATGCTTTCGCATTGATGGCCGACACCGATACATACAAGATCAAACTTCTAGATGTATCCATGTTTGTACGCAAAGAGAGACTCCAATCATTCGTGAGAATGGCTCACGAGAAAGCACTAACAAAAGCAACTGCAAAATATCCTATCGTGTGGAAACCAAGGTGTTTTCAGTGCCGAAAGGAAATCTGAGCATTACACAAGAAAACTTATTTTTAGGCCAACTACCTAAACGCATCGTAGTGGGATGTGTAGACAACGATGCTTTCAATGGAAACTTTTCAAAGAATCCATATAATTTCAAGAACTACAAAATCAATTACTTGGCATTGTACGTGGATGGGCAGCAGATTCCAGCCAAACCATTACAACCTAGATTCGAACAATAAGAAATGGCGAGATGTTATGCGACTCTGTTCCAAGGAACTGGACAAATGTATGAGAATGAAGGAAACCACATCAGCCGAGAAGAGTACATAAATGGATACACCCTATTCGTATTCGACCTGACTCCAGATCTAGCACATGGACAACACTTCGATCTGGTGAAGAGAGGAAACTTGAGACTAGAAGTCCATTTCGAAAACCCATTACCAACCACAATCAACGTACTGGTGTATGCAGAATTCCAGAACATCATAGAAGTGGATAAGAATAGACAAGTAATCTTCGATTACTCAACATGAACACGTTGCAGTTAGAGAATGCACTTCGATCAGATAGTTGTTTGAGGAGAATATGTTTGGGTGTATTTTCCAGAAACAAATTACTAAGAAGATTACCAGATCACAGACCAGTGGCTTTGATAGCCAACACGGATCCAGACCACAGAAAAGGAGAACATTGGGTGGCTCTCTTTGTGAGTCACCACAACGCAGAATACTTTGATTCCTATGGATTACCACCTCAACACAGACCATTCGAGAATTTCCTGAAGAAGAATTCCAGATATTGGAAGTATAATACAAAACGCCTTCAAGGACCATTACCAGTGTGTGGACAATACTGTCTGTTTTACTTGAAACATCGCTGTCGCGGTGTACCGATGGAAACCATATCCAACATGTTTACCACTGATCTAATGGATAATGATGTGTTGGTTAATGACGTCATAGAGGAAACCAGCCACTAGATGTTGCTGCATTGAAGGAAAACTATAAAAAACTGGTGCACTTGGTGTTCAGCTCATTTGTGTTTCGACAGCCAAAGAAGAAGGATGTCTACTAATGTGACTGTCTTCAAACTTAACGATTTACAGATTCAACTGTTCAAGAACGACGTAGGGTTCCAGTTCACCACCAGAGATTGGGAACAAGTGACCAAAGCAGTGGATATTGCAAAGAAGAGAAGTCTTGAAATAGGAGAACCCAAACCAAAAAGAGAAAGAAAACCAAAGAAGAATGAAGATAAAAAGGATTGAAGAATGTTCACTATTCCATGTTTGATCAGGATGGCACTGAATGATTATCAATCAAGAAACCAAGAAACAAGAAATCCAAGAGACTTTGTAGAGAGAAATAGCGTTTCATTCCAAACGTATTTTCGTGATGTTCCGCCACCAGTACTGGAGCAGTTATTACTTGGAGAAGAAAAAATAAGAAAGACATCAGAACAAAGACCACCAAAACACATCAAGTATGCATTGGAGGAAAATCGTCTCAAGACATTTCAATTTGGGGACAGGAGACAGAACTCAATGTTTTCATTGTGGTATTATTGATCGTTTCTGGGAAACAGAAGATGATGTTATAGAAGAACACAGAAAATATTCTCCAGACTGTTATTACATTCATAATTTACCACCTGAATTCATGGATGTTGAAAAAGAAGAAGAAGAAATGGCCATCGAAGAAGAAGAAGAAATGGACACATCATTTCAAGAAGAAGATTCACGGAGGACAAAATGTAGTGCGTGTTTATTAGCTGAAGCCAATGTCGCTCCGCGACCATGTAACCATTTGTGCCTGTGCAAAGACTGCTGTAAACCACCCAGAAGATGTCCAATCTGCAGAAAGACTGTTTATGAATATCTGACAATCTACATACCATAAAAAGATGTATTTTTGTTGTTGAATAAAAGAAATTTAAATTTATATTTAGTGTTGTTATTTTTTTAACTTTCCATCGAAGTACAAAGAAAAATCAAAATGAGGGATAGTAAATTAGGCCTCGTACGACACATCTGTTGGGTAGATCCTCATATGAGTATATGGTGGAACTTAGCTTCATGGCCTTCATGTACACATATGGGTCCTACTTATAATTTTAATAATGGATTCTGGGTAAATTTGTCCTATAGCACTACGTGCTACTCTTAATAGGGAAATAACACGTCATGGGATCCAAAAAAGGGATTCTGAAAGAATTCGAAATAATACAACTTGACGGGTTTATTTGGGTAATTAAATGAGGATTTGGGAAAATCCGAACCAGAAAATTACTCAACTTCAGTCGAATGCACCCCCGATACCCTCTCGGTACTATAGCACTACGTGCTAAACCGATAAAATGGAGAAATAAAGTCAATTATTTCGGTGATTTCGGGTGGATTTTGGTGATTTGGAGGGATTGTCGGGTTGTTTGTGGTAATTAGATTTACTCTTCTACAAAGGAACATACCTTCCGAACATACCCCGTCTTATTGCAGAAACATTGGGTAACATAGCAACCACGTGCTACCATAGAAACCAAGATGGCGGCCTCCAGTATACAAAATGGCCGACGGAAACACGTATCACCCTAACAACACGCGCTGCGCATGCGCACTCACACCACGTATCACTATGGAGATGACGTCACAACATGGCCGCTCACGCGGGTTACCATAACAACACAACATGGCGCCACTAGGTCACGTGACATGACGTCACTTCCGGGGTCCCCCACCGGGGTCCCCCAACCTATCCCTCAAAACCACATTACATACTACTTGTGTGTGTGGGGGGGGGGGGGGGTAGTGTGGCCATCTTACAGAGACCAGTAACATATCAGAGCTCCGAAAAGATGTGGCTATTAGGAATAGGCTGTTATGTTAATCATTATCTTTTAAGGCGGGGGGGGGGGGGGGTTTCATCTCCTTAATTTTATTAAGACGAACAGTAGACGAGCGAATAAATCGCTCTCCTGAAAATGCCAGGCCTGTTATGGTCCACAAACATATCTGAACACTGGATTAATTCTTGTACTCTGCGTCATTATACATAGAGCAATGCAATCAAATGTCCCTTGCAACTAACTGGTCGTATTTAATTCCACTAAAAAATGCATACCCTTTAAAAATGAATAAACACGCAACTTTCATACTAGTTGTCCTTGAAGCTTCTGGTGTGGCTGCGCCATAGTCGTCTGACCTCCGCCGCCGCCTTCGGATCTGGTTAATGGGAATGTTTGATATTTTTATGGTGGATTATCATTTTTGTTAAAAAAAAACATTTCTACTGGCAAGATGAGGTGGGGAGGAAGATTAGTAGATCATGAAATCTCGTAACACCGCATTAGGTGCATATGAAGTGAATTATTTATTAAAGGACTCGTTGTCTTGAGGGTGAAGTTATTTCAAGGACCCTGCCAAGCCATTTCCAAAGACCTTTAGACATATTTTTAAACTATTCCAAGCTAAATACACATAATTCTTTGAGTAAGACTTCTGAATAAAAAAATATATATCAGTTGACATCGAAACTGCTCTCCTCCGATGATTGTGCTGCAGGGAGTCACAGACATTTTGATAAATAGTGGAAAAGAAAAATCTGGGCAGTTGTTTTAGTCAAGTGTCCTCTGCCTAATCAGACTGTGGTGTCTTCCCACTAGACCAATTCCCTTTAGACCAATTCCCTTTAGCCCAATTCCCAAAAGACCAATTCCCCTTAGACCAACTACATACTGTTATTGATTAAGGGTTGATTAAGGATAATTAAGAAAACATTTATTTACTGATAATCACTTTATTTGATACAAAAAAATATTTATATGCATAACATACAAAAAATAGAGGTTTATAACATTTCAGCATAGCTCAGTACATATAACATGTTACAAAAAATGAGGTTCCCAGAGGGTGAATTTGGCGATGCTACCCTGCACAGCAGGATAGCATCATTAAATTCACCCTCTGTGAACCTCAACCTGAATCAAGGTCTCAAACATAAACAGAAAGAGGTAGCCAGAGGATAAACTGGCCCACTGTATGGGATAGCCACAGCAAATTCACCCTCTGGAGACCTCATTTTGCAAATGACAGACTGCTTATTTTCAGGCTTGAATATCAATAACATTAAATACAATTATAAATATTTATAAATGTATCAAATTATTTATAAATGTATTTAATGTTATTGATATTCAATATTCAAATTATTGATGGAGAATTATTTTTAAAGTAGAAGACATCCGTTGGTCTAAGGGAAATTGGTCTTTTGGGAATTGGCCTCGTGGGAATTGGTCTAAAGGGAATTGGTCTAGTGGGAATGAACCCAGACTGTTGGCCAAAGTCTTGATACCTTTTAATGTTAAAAATGCCCCTCTTATTTACCAAACTTGTATAAGGGGAGTATGGAATTGAGAGTTTGACTCACACGTTTCTGTTCAGACCGAAAATAATCTAGATTTTTTCTTGAGTTAGAAAATGTCTATCGAACTTTCATTGTTAATTCTAAACCTCACATTAAAAATTCGTTTGTACTTCACACATCATGTTCTGTCCCCAAATTTATCAAAACTTGTACACTAAACCCCGATTGTCCACACGGGGGGGGGGGGGGGGGGGGGGGGGGTCATGACGACGCGTGTACAGCGCGTCAATGGTGCCCATGTCTTCAACCAATCTAACCCTGCATGTTCTGCTGTACTCCGGCTTCCTCCACCCGTAAAACTGTCACCGACACGATATGACCTTGGCTGTTAAAGTGTCGTATACCTTAATAAATAAATAAATAAATAAATAAATAAATAAATAAATAAATAAATAAATAAATAAATAAATAAATAAATAAATCAATCAATCAATCAATCAATCAATCAATCAAAACTTGTAATTCCCCGTGGAAAATCCTGCGTTAATGAATTGCATTTATTTCTTTCACCATCTACCGATGGTTTAAAGACTTTTACATTATTGCTTTAAAAAGTCATTTGTCACACATGTGTGGAGTCCAGGCATTAGGCACTCCAGTCAGCTACACACAGAGGGTGTAATGAAATAACACTATGACCCTCTACCCAAGGTAAGTGTCAAAACACTGCTTAATAAAATTGCAGTTCGGGTTTCTTATTTGTTTGTTTTTTGTTTTCCACTTGCTGCTCCCAAAAAGCGGCACATGATCCCTCATTGGAGAGATCGCATCGTGCTCGCTCCAACCAGGGGCCATAGGCCACGTTCCGGTGGCGAGGGGCGATAATTTTCAATTCTACGAGCACCTATCTACAGTTGACCTCAACTGTTCGGTTAGGTAGAGGCTCAAACCAGTTATTATTTTGATTCGTCATATTTTCCCATGCGTTTAGTTTAGGTCACCCATGTCTGCGCATGACTGGAGAACCAATGTCCTGATCGGCTAAAAACGTCTTCCCTATGGGAGTTTTCAGTGTTATTTTTTACAAGATCTTGTTACTCACCTGTTCATATTTAACACGGACATCCGATAAACATTTCTAACTCACCTAAAATTACAAGTCTAAAATGTTCTGAGTTTGAAATTAACACTGAAATTTCCATACGGAAGACAACATTTTGACAACATTTTGTGAAATTTTGAATTTGTACTCACCCGCTGACAAATTGGTCAAAATTGAGTTGAAAAAATGCGTGTCCCGTCGTTTTTTTTTTTTTTTTTGTTCAAGTTAATGGAAACGTAAACTCGATTTTCCGCTCGATATCTCTCGAAGAATACGGTGATTATCGGGCACACGCCGCACACTGATCATGACGACGTCTGGTCTTTGATCTTCAGGTGTCCAGACGTCGTCTTTGTGTATGGAAGCGAAATAATTTAAAGGTTTCGACCGACGTGGCGATCATCGTGTGCACTGACCGTGATGCCATCTCGTCTTTGATCTTTGGGTGTCCGGACGTCGTCAACCGTGAAAATTTCCAATGGGCCACCTATTGAGTGGCCCCTGGGGCCCCTAAATTAACACAGCCCAACACCTGCTGGTGCTTGAAATTTCGTGAAAACTCCCAACAGACGGAATAGAGTTGATTGCATAGAATGTCGGTATATTGAAATGTTCTCAATGTGGACTGCCAATGGCAGACCACAAAGAGAACATTTCGATATACCAGCAGTTTAGTCTGCCACTGATCGCTCAGATGCAAGGAAATAGAGTTCTCTGTTGATACCATTCATAACGAGTGAGTGAGTGATGAAGATGATGCAAAAATGCTATTGTTTTCTGTGTGAACTGCCATTGATCACTCAGATGCGAGGAAGCAGAGTTCATTCCGTTCGAAAAATCTAAATTTTCTCCGAGTCAAGGGTCCGCCTTGGCTCATTTCCCGGTAACCTTTCTTGACCCAATCCGCCCTTGAGGTATCACAGAACTAAATATTTTCCCATAGGCGACCATTATAACACTTATGTGGAAAAAAATATGATCGCATCACTTAAAATTAAATATGTAAGTACCTACATAAATTACAGACCTTCACAAAACTTTCTCTGACCAGAAAACGGGGGGCCATGCAACAAATAAGAGAAAAAATTCACCATGAAGTGAAGTACCGTCCTTGAACTCAGTTTTTTCTGGGAATTCCCAACAAAAATACACAAATAGTTAACTGAATTTTTTAGACCCAGAAAATCTCTTTTTTCTTGTGGAATATTCAGTATTGATGTAAAAATCAAATAAAAAGCTTTAACAGATTTCTCAAGCAATAAGTATTTTTCTAGAAGTCTTATTTTAGACTATGATGTAATATCCAAGTGCAACATTTCAAGGCAGATCAATCTAAACCAAATATTTAGTTCCGTGATACCTTGAACGTTGTATTTGTTCGCGTTAATGGAAGTGGAAAATCGATTTTTCTGCTCGCTCGACGCAGCGCCTATCGTGTGCCCCGACCGTGATGACATCTCACCTTTCGTCTTCCGTGTCCCTACAGCATCTTTGTTCGTGTTTTTCGAATTGGAATTATTTCATGGTCTTCCACGGGGTTTATTTTCGGAATAAAAAAAATAGAAAAACAATTCACTTCCTTCTTATCTTTTTATTTCTTATTTTTGCAATATATAGTTGTCTAATTTTTTCGAATTATATATTTCTTATTTTTTCGAAAAATATATTTTTCTTATTTTTCCTGAAATATTTCGAACTTATTTTGTTTAAACACTTGTAAGAACTAATACTAAATAAAATAAAATTAATAAATAAAAGGATTTATATTTAAAGAAAGAAAAAAAAAATATATATTATATATATACATATATATATAATTTAAAAAAAAATGAAATTAATTAAATTAATTGAAATAAGTTAAATAAATTGAAATTAATAAATTGAAATTACTTATATAAATTGAATTTACATAAATAAAATGAAATTAGCTAAATACGTTTATAATTAATTTAATAAATTGAAAAAAAATTAAACTGTTTAATTTACAAATTTGCAAAATACCAGAATTAAAAAAATATGCTAAAAATCTTAAAAAGTCTGGAGAGTTTCGAGTCTGAAGAATAGATTCGCACTGATGACTTCCGAGATGGTGAAAATATCGGTTTCAGACTTGAGATCCAAGGCACACCAATTG
Organism: Pictodentalium vernedei; assembly: GCA_031216915.1. Taxonomy (NCBI): domain Eukaryota; kingdom Metazoa; phylum Mollusca; class Scaphopoda; order Dentaliida; family Dentaliidae; genus Pictodentalium; species Pictodentalium vernedei. The sequence goes on along the minus strand of CM062288.1, from coordinate 247,784,824 downwards.
GGTTTGAAAGACGAGAAATGGTCGAAAAGAGAAGAATTGATTGAACATATGATTTTTGGTGGTTTGAATACTGTGACAAAATAGAAAAAAAACAGACTGACAATAGGAAATGAAAGTGTCAATGACACTGTAGCTTAATTTGACTGTGTTGTGTTTGATGAAAAGGATAATGTTCAATGTTTATGAAAGGATTACGAAATATGACAAGAATTGTGATAATTGAGAATGGGTTAATTTTTGTTCCGTATATGCTATGTTTTCAATAAAAATAATTTGAGGTGTAGGCGGTACTAAGGAATTGAGGGGTGGGTTAATGTGGCCCTCACAGTTAATGTATGCCAACCAAAGTTACCAAGTTACTCCAAAACGAGTCATCCTATCAAGTTACAATGAAATCCCTTCATAAAAACGGCCTGTAGACTGCGCTAAAGGTTTTCGGGCTGTGGGCCATCACGGTTGACCAATTGCAACCAAAAGAGGACGTCCCCATCGAGACATTACACTGAGTCATCCTACCAAGTTACAATGAAATCCCTTCATAAATACGACCTGTAGTCTGTGCTAAAGATTTTCGGGTTTTGGGCTCGGACAGCCGTCATGGTTGAACGATAGCGACCAAAAGGGAACTTTCTCATCTGGACATAATCTGGAGTCATCCATCGAAGTTACAATTAAATCCCTTTATAAGTACGACCTGTGGACTGTGCTAAAAGTTTTGGGGCTTCGGGCTTGTGAAGCAATTGCTCGTGGATGCTGCGTGGAGCTTCATTAATCATACTGGCTTGGAATGCTCTGTTGAAATTTACAGAGTGGGATTAGAATGGTTATCCGACGTTGACATGCTTCCCATGTTCGAAAAGGGTGTCAGAGGTGGCATACCCACAGTGTCTCATAGATACTCGAAAGCCATCAATCGTTATCTGAGAAATTTTGAGTCCGAGGATTCTAACATATGCAACACCTATTTAGGTGTGAATAACCTGTAAGGTTGGGTCATATGTCAATCCTTGCCATTGGTAAATCTCAACTGGGAGCCCAGAAGAGATCGATAATTGGAGACATTATCAATGTGTTTTAGAAGTGGATTTGGAGTTCGATTCTGAACTCCACGACGAATACCCATTAGGTCAGAGAATAAGAGATTGAAGGTGTGAAAAACTCACCCTGAATCTATGAGAGAAATGCAACTACACGGCCTATCGCGAAAATCCGAAACTATGTCTCGATTATGGTATGACACTGATGAAGATACATTGCATCATCCAGCAAGGAGGATTGGGTGAAAAAAATACATAGATCACAACACACGTTTGAGAACTCGTGCCAAGATGGAATTCGAAAAAGATTTCTTCAAATTGATGAATAGTTCCGTCTTTGGGAAAACCATGGAAAATTTGAGAAAATGCACGGACATTCATCTTGTGCCATCGCAAAAGGGTGCTACAAAATGCGTTGTGCGGCCTAACTACCAACACAGAGAAACACAGAATGATTTTCATTGAGAATATGTTGGCCATGCACATGAAAAAGGCCTCATTGACATTTGACAGACCAATGTATTTGGTAACGTGTATTTTGAATTTCAGAAAGACCTTGATGTATCGTTTTCATGAGGACTACTTCAAGAAAAAAATCGCGAAATCCCAGCTGTTGTTCACGGACACGGACAGTTTGGCTTACGAGATGGAGAGAAAGGATGTTTTGAGAACACCATGAGAGATGTGAAAGAGTGGTTCAACACGAGCAATCTCAACAACCACTCTTTGGGCATCGCTTCGAAAAGAGAATTAAAAGGTGCCCAGTAAATTCAAATTGGAAACAGTGGGTGATGAAATCGTGGAATGGAACGGTTGGCAAGCGAAGCTGTATGCCCACAGAAAGAGAAGAAGCTGTCAAGAAATGCACAGGGATTCAAAAATGTGTCGTTCGAACCAACCTAACTTTTGAAGTGTACAAGGGTTGTCTGTTCGAACGTTAGCCAAGCTGCAAAAGAGTGAATATGATTCGAAATGATAAACATGACATCTCTTTGGATAAAGTGAATAAAACTGCCTTATCGGCTGATGATAACAAGAGAATTTTACAACTGGATGGAATAACTGGTTGCATGCTAGAAGCCACAATCAGGGCTTTGCTACAAATTAGGCTACCAGAGCAAAGCCAACATTTTCCCTGCCCGCATTTCATATTCAGTCAAATGCAAATAATTGTTTTTTCATATCAATTTGTTTTATAGCAAATTATTGGAGAGTGCATGTGGGAACTCCAATAATTTGTATTAGAATAAATATGAATAACAAAAAATAATCTAGCCCTCAACCAGTTAAAGACCTTAGCACAGTGACATTATTCCACGATTCCTCAAAATCAAGAGGGTTAGATGAGTACACGACACTACAAATTGATAAGGACATAGAAAATGTAGAAGATAAATAATATTGTCCCTATATCCCGATAAATTCTGTCTTTTGATTGGTCAGAACGCCTTGGACAAATAGCCATGGCAAAGGGTGCACCCATCATCCAAGGTATATATACTATTCTTTAATCCAATGTCATTTGATATATGGTATCCAAGCATGGGGACATGTGACATCCGCTACCAGGATTTTTAACTTGCAAAAAAAAAGCCATTCGGATTATAACAAAAAAGAGTTATACTTCGCATACTGACCCACTTTTCAAGAAATGTGGCATACTTAAATTTAGAGACCTGTACAATTTACATGTCCTCCTCTTTATGCATGATTGGTCCAATAATAATCTACCCGCCTCCTTCAATAACACCTTTAAAATATACAGGCATCCCGCAGATATGAACACAAGACAATCAGGAAAAATACAAACACTAACACCTAGAACGCAGTTCTCGTTTGAGCTTCCTATTCATTCTTTTCTGAGGAAATGGAACGACATTGACCCAACAATTCAGAACCTCAGCAGACCGTGCTTTAAGCAATTCTTGATAGACACGGCCCTAAATTCATACTCAAGTAATGTCACATGTAATAACCCACAGTGCCCTGACTGTATCTAATTCTATTGGATCCTGAGCATAATTACCCGCCCAAAGCCACCGCTTCAGACATATTTCCAGTAGGTATAATTCTAAATGCACCCGAGACTGGACAAAGTCAAAAACAGCCATAGAAGGAAAAAATTAAAAATCTAGAGAAACGTTGATTCTTCGCTCTGACGCCAGGAAAAACTTTTTTCTTTTTTTTTTCCTTTTTGGGGAATGGCAGGAAGACAGTCGCCAAGGCTATGCCATTTCCATGTAGTATGCTATATACTTTGTATAATACTGAATGTTATATGTTATTGTTTTTTCATATGTAATAGTATGCTGCAAAATAAAGATTCATTCATTCATTCATTGAGAGCGTGCAACATTAAGGGTATACGGGCACACGAAACATCGGGGGTATGTGGTTTAAATGAAAGCGTTTCGCTTCCGCTCGCCTCGATATAAAAATCGAACAAAAAAACTGAAAATAGTCAGAAATATTATCAAATTTCCGACTATTCGACCAAATTTTGTATTTATAAATTAAATAGTCAAATAATTAAATGAAACAACTTAAGAAAAATAAAATACCAGCAAATATCGTCCCCCTCAGTTCCAATGCGCACATAAAACACAGTGGAACTCGGGGGACGATATGTCATCAAAATACTGTTTACTTGTTTCCTTAACGACCCAAGGGATATAACTTTATCTGTTGTCTTCTGCGTTTGTAAAAACAAAACAATTATTCGCGAATGTGGTCCAACTGGTTGCGGTGCGTGAGAAACGCGTCCACAATTTTTTCTCCACTATGTTTCTATTGTGTTTCAAACGGGACAAAAACGTTATAGCCGTCAACTCGTATGGTATATGGAGATTTAATACCGGGATGTCTCATTTAAATCCCGACATCCAGGTATTAAATTTCCATATACCATACATTTTGGCGGAGATAACTTATAATAAAAAAGAAAAAGAATAAAAAAAAAATATATTTTCTTTGTATCATAGAAAAAAAAGAAACCAAAACTATGGACATATTGCTAGAAGGTGTTATTTTACTAAACGAACCCTTATCCAAAAGAGATTTGTTAGAAGTGGTCAAAGCATTAAAGATAAAACACTTTCGAGGTGTCTTTTCTCGAGATACAATACCTAGTCACAGCAGCAGCGGACAAGAATGTGGAATTTTGAATCTAAATGATTTCTTATGGCGAAGTACTCACTGGGCGGCTTGGTATAGGAATACAAACAATTATTATTCTGATCGTTATGGTACTGCACCTCCCAAAGAATTGGGGAAGTATCTGAAATCCCCTATCTATTACAACATGGAAATTTGATACTACGATCGTGTATCGCATCATGGGTAAGTAGACTAAATTTCTGGATTGCTCTATGATCTTGTAGCCCGGCAAAAAGTCTGGAAAAAGAAATAGATGAAACTTCCAGCGGTCACATCCACTAAAATACTGTTGAGAATTTCGTCCACGTCTTCGTAGGTCACGAGACATGTTTGGATCGAATCTCAACAATCTTCCAAAAGTACAGTCTGCATGGAAATCCACACATCAACTAGCTCCCATGTCTAGAATCATTCATAACGTATAGGCATTGGCTGTTATTTTCAATAGACCTCCGTCACCATTTATCTTCATTCTCATCTCTGAGAAATCATTGAGATTGACCATGCCAAAACTACCTTTCAGAATGCGAATCTCATGCCAACTCGTTCCATTGTTGGGAGAATGTCTGAACAGATTGTTTGTCTTCGTGGTGTTGGTAAAAGAATATTATTACACGCCTGTTCTATGAAATCCCCATCTACAGCAACAATATAAACCATGCGGAAAATGAAAATCTGTTACGCACATATGTGCGGAACGGAAATCGTTGACGGACTATTTTTAAATAGAAGCGAAATTTCACTTGAATTTTCTACAAATCGTGCAACGCAATTACAATTTGAAAAGCTAGCGATAGCTGAAAATCATCTCGAGTTCCAATGTGGAACATAGAACACATTAGAACTCAGGGGACGAAATAGTAACCCGGGTTCTCCTGGTGGTAAAATGTGTTCTTTTTGTTGATAGTTGTCAAATGAATTGCCGAGTGTCCTTCTAATAATTGCTTTTATAGACGTGAAGGCGTGTAATAAACAACCTAAATTCTGCACCTTTCGAGATTCACCAGTGCCATTTCGTATCTCTTCTCCCTTTTAAGAACTTTTTGAAGCCGAGTTCTTGGCTATCTTTTCTTGATGCAAAATTTTAGTACTCAAACGATTAGTCGACTAGTCGATGTCGACTCTGGGCAAACCAGTAGTCGACTCTCAGTTGTGCAGTCGACTAGTCGGAGGAGTTCAAGCTTTTAGGTAAACAGTATCCCTTCTGTGCCACTGTCAGACAGTTTGAACAACAATATTGGACAATCAATGTATACATCTATTGCCATCTAATAGTGGTGACAGTAGTTTGTTTTAACTGGTACTAGTGGAGTGCTGAATTATTTTTGGGCTATCAGGATATATTATTAATTTGCCTTGTTGCAATTTATGGGAGAGCGCCTATAGGCACTCTCCCATTAATCGCAACAAGGCAAATTAAATAAGACTGTATAATTTCACTCTTAGCATAATTAGAAGCACATTAACAGAATAATGTTCCAATAAGTTGCTGTATATGAATGCCCAAGTGAAGCCAAATTTGGACCTTCATCACTCTACCGGAACACCAACACTGTTATAAGGAGACAAGTTATCACCAATGACTAGTCGAAGTCGACTTGACTTTTGGGTATTGACTAGTCGACTTTGGAATTCACTAGTCGTTTGAGCACTACAACATTTCGATTTTAATTACTTTTTATTATTTTTGTTTTCTTTTTCCCATTTATATACCGACTAGAATGTTCTATGTCCCCTATGGGACATAGAACATTCTAGCACTCAGCCGACGATATATTATCGTGAGCAAAGAAAATCCCATTTTAATTATACTCGAAAATAAAAATCGCCGAATCCGTTTGTATATTTTCCGATTCTAAAAATCAGTTGCTAACTTTGAAACATTCTGCCCTTTCTACACTTATTTATGTATTTGTTTATTTATTTATTTATTTATTGGTTTTAAGGTCACATATTCCTGCGCAATAGCTAATCGTAACTATCACATGGATATAATGTCAAGTCTAACCAATCATTTATACCCATGTTGCACATTTGGGAGGACTTCCACACCAGGCATTCGTTACAGGGTCCTATTTTACCAGTAAAACATAACTTGTTTACTATAGGTTACCATAGTAAACAAGCACTTCTTCACTTACCGGTGTTCCCACGGGGATTCCTCCACTAGGCGTCGGCTTGAAGGACGTTCTGTTAGATGCGTACGTGATAATTTAGCCAATTCAAGTTAAAACCAGCTGATACTGACTAAAGATCATGCGATTGTTCCAGTTTCGGTAAATCAGATATGACATGACAGAACAATAGAACAGTTTGACAATTAAGTGTCAAGTTAAAATTCCTCCTCAGCAGTGGAGGAATAACCCATCAAACATGACAACTTAACATACCAACACGTTCGAGAGTCATCAAATTCTAGGTACTGTTTTAGGTTATCTGGGTACGATTGACCTTAGAGAGGGTTTTTCCTCAACTTCGTCAATTGTTTTATCAATACTAAGATAGTATTGTACTCATTGGAGCGCACACCTGAAAACGCATCTGGTGTTCGACTTAAAACAATGGGTACTGTTGCTGACAGGTATACACAACAAGGTTTGTGATTCTCAGTGATTTTCACCAAGCCTGCTGTGTTTGATAGCTCAGCACTTTAATATCTTCATTTACTATATTATTATAACCTGTCCACCGAGTACATTCAAGTAGTCTTATAATATTTTATTATACGCTAAACGATAGATTGTCGTAGAAATTGCTGAAAGATAGAAATGGTATCTCCCACTGTGAAGATATAGAAATTTTCACTTTCACGGTATCAATCCGAAATGGCGGCTTTCAAATCATAACTTCAAGGTGAATACGAGTCAAATTATCACTGGAAATGATCAATTTGTTCTAAAAACGTATAATGAAAAGAAAATCGAGTGTTTTTGAGTGGATGCCGATCACTTCCAGCAATAATTCAACACGTATTCACCTTGAATTGATGCATGAAAGGCGCTAGTCCAAACATGGCCTGAAAGTCCGTAATATACGTTTTTGGTTTGGTACGTCCTTTTAAAGTTAAAGGACATACCAAACCAAAAACTTATATTACGGACTTTCAATCAATCAAATTACTTCCGCGTTTCAAGGATTCAAGACGGTGTTTACTTTCATGCTTCAATTCAAGGTTGAAACGCGTGGAACTATCAGATTCTTATAACAAGCGTATAATAAAAAGAAAATCTAGTGTTTTTGAGTGGATACCGAAAATTATCTCACTTGTGACGGAGACAAATGGTCATTTTCGCTCGCACAAGCGCTCGCGAAAAATACACATTTGTCTTGGTCACTCATGAGATAATTTTCGGTATCCACTCAAAAACACTAGATATCCTCTGTTTATTTAGCGCGTGTGCGTGATTTTTGACACAGTTCACGGTGTATCATATCTATGAGGAAGACTGAATTGAGTTGATGAAAAGTGGACCTCTGCAAAAATCTGAAACGAATATTACGATTTTAGCCGATTTGGACATTAACGGGATTTTCCATGGGGAATTACAAGTTTTGATAAATTTTAGAGCGGAACAGCCGAATGCTGATGTGTAAAATGCAAACGAACTTTAAAGTGTAGTTTAGCATTAGCATTGAGTTATTTTCTAACTTACGAAAAAATCTGAAACATTTTAATCCCTTTACCTAACACGAAAAGCAGGCGACACTTGCAAAAAACATTCTTGAATAATTAATTTTTTTCATTTTTTGTCTCAAAAACATAGGTTATGACACCTCATTGGAACGCCCCAAAGAGGGGCCATAACCTATGTGTTTGAGACAAAAAATGAAAAAATATTGAAAATTAAGTAGCCATTTTTGTGGATAGCTCTGGCCGGTTTTGGCTGTTACGATGGGTAAAGGGTTAAGGTCTGAACATAAACGCGTGAGTCAGAACTCTCAATTCCACGCTCCTTTCAAGTTTTGAAGCATCCTTAAACATAGAGGACTTTCAAGGCTTGTGAACTAATTTGAAGGCCTTGAATACGAATTTTTCAATTTAAGGAATTTCAAAGCCTTCAAAGAACATGGTGAGCCCTGTATTTGATTGTCATCAAAACAAAACATAATATTGAGAATTACTCTATTAGATGATAAGTCACACTGTAAGAATGGCCAAGCTGTTTAGAAAATTATGGTGAATTATTCATTTTTCATTACCGAATAGACATCGTAACAGAGGCCTATTGTAATGACATTATTAATCTAAAGAAACAATGACACTTTTAACGTGTTCGAACTTGAAAAAAAACCTCCAGGTTGGGGAGATACAACGTATGTGTGTTGGGGGTATACTACATTGGGTTACTCTCATTCCCGATGGGAAGGGGATATGGGGTGGTATCGTGGGACGCATGCACAAGCTTATTGATTGATTGATTTATTTATTTGTTTTTAAGGTAACATATTTCTGTACAAAAGCTAGTCGCAAACTCCACATGGATATAAAGTCAAGTCCAGCCAATCATTTATACCCATTATGCACATTTGAAAGGACTACCAACTCAGGCATTGGTTACAGGATCCTTTTACCAGTAAAACAGAATTTGTTTAGGTCCCTACTATAGGTAGGTTCTCATAGTAAACAGACACTGCTTCACGTCTCGGGGTTCCCACGGGAATTCCTTCACTCGATCAGCCTTATCTATTGAGAATTTGAAAATTCGGTTATCATTCTCGTCAATCATTCGACGAAACAATGAAGCTAATAAACTGCGACATTAAAGCGAATTAAAAGTTCAGGAACAAAGAAAAGTCTTCCATCGCATTAACCTCCTTTGCGGGTATGTTCAGCGTTTTGAGATAAGAACCACACAAAACAGCAATTGAACGCGTGTTTACCCAGAAACGCATACTCATTAGCTTTCTTCATTGTGTTCAGCTTCTGATGTTTGCATATTTTTAAATCTCGATCAAATGCGATTTGCATTCGATTGATTATTAGGAGATCTATCGTTCTGAATGGGGGTGAGACGTTCTCCACCATACAAGATGTGGGGTGGACAGGCAGGAGTGCTTTCCCAATTTATACACTTGAAGGGAGCACCACTCTAGCCCGAGTTGCTTTGCTTACAGCCTGACAACTAACAAATAAACTTTATAGAAAAGATAAAACACCACAGGGCAATGTATTTGACTGTTCTATCAGTGTCAAGGTGATAGCTAAAAGTGGAGATTTTGTTGTATAAAAGTGTATATATCTTTGATATTTTTTTTCGTTCGGGCCAAGGTATAAGAATGTGCGTTTATATAACGGACACCAAAAACCGATTTGTCACTCAAATAAACCAGCAATAATTCAAATGCTGGTAACTAAGCATGAAATTTAAAGTCCATTATTGAGCATTTGTTGAACGCCACATGGGCGATCTGGATAAAACATTAAAGGGCGAAAAGCCAATATCCTCCTGCAGTCATTATCTATGTAATTATGGCCAGTTAATAGATAATTGTTGTTGAACGGTACATCGAGCATGTTCTGGACACACATCCATATTACGCATCCAGCCTGTCACAAACGTCAGGAAACATCGAAATTCGAGTCATTCAAAGGAACTTTAAAGCGAGTATTAAATTAAGATAGATCTAAGCGGCCAAGTTCAAGAGAAGCGATTAAACTGAGAATTAATGTTCTGGCTATGGAAATAAAAATCGCGGGGTTTCTCGAAAAATTCATTCCAGTCTGAAGGTGTGTAAGGCTGTGGGTCGTTGCGTGTAGATGGGGATGCCCCATGCTATAGGTAAGAGGAGGTGCTGCATCGGCGCGAAAGTATAGGCACGTTGTTATGTTGGGGAGCCACAGAGCTCATATTTAGAATAGGAGCAGTCGCGGGCCAAGTCTGTGGCCATATATGAGAATACGGTCAGAAACACGAAGTACGAGCACCGGGAGCTATTCGCATTTAGGTAAACGGCATTATCTGTTTTAGAAGGCAAGCCATAGGCAGGCAGAGTAGGCTTTGCCTGTATGAACATTATTATTCTGAGACAAACGTAAGGGAGAATTTAGCTCCATTGGTGGAGACTGCTTGTGTGAAAAGCGTCAAGTAAAGTGACAATAGCTAGTGGCCGTGCGACGGCAGTGGTGGAGTGACATTCCGTCACATGTTAGAGCAGAGGCGTCCCGATAAAGTGACAATACGTTAGTGGCCATGCGACGGCAGTGAAAGGGTGAAGTGAAGAGACGACCAAGGAACCAATACCAGCGAAAAGAAGGAAAAACAAGCGACAACAGAGAATGCGGGCCCGCAAGTGACTCAAAAACTGTGTGTGTTGGGGGTGATTGACGTTTTGTTTTCTTATTCTTTTGGATTCCATGAAAGTCACAAATTATCATATTTATTTTTATATATGTGTATTAAAATTGCTGTTTTCAGTGAACCCCTGTTGATTTATGCTTTTCGAGGAAAGGTTACTAACCCCAACAGAATAAGAACCACCCCAACAAAAGTGAAACGGGCGGGTTCGTTACGGCGAGACATACGTTCAGGCACGGGTTCAGACAACACTCTTTGAGTTTTGGCTGAATACGCGGTGTGAATCTATTTCCCCCAGCAACGAAAAAGCCCCGGTTTCCGACAATCAGTAAACACACACACTCCAAAAATTTAGGTTCTCTTTAGAACCCAAACTGGTTCTAATCTTGTCCCTGAGATGGAACCAGTTCTGTTTAAACAGTATTTATTTCAAATCAAACTAGAACTATCACTGAAGGTGATTAATACTCCCGCTTTGGGTTTTTAGAGGAATGCACTTCTGATCATGTAGGCGAAGGCCATAAGGAAATGTATACATAAAGATCATTTTTTGTTGTTGAAATTTGTATTTGCATGTGGCCTTCCACAGAACAGCACTGAATAATTAAAGAGCCCACACATATATGGTTTACATTTGGAAAAACACATTTACAATGTGCAACATGTATTCAAAATCGGTTCATTAATGTAGGAGGAGTTGCACACACAAGAATCCCATTTGAAAACCCATAATAAATCCAAGTTAAAGGTTAAAGAGAGATAACCTGGTTAAAATTGTCGCAGATCAAAAATTTGGGAATATGCGTATGTTCACGTAGTTGTGATAATGTTTGAAAGGTTTCGTCAGAAAATTGATTGATAAATGTAGGAGGAGTTGCACGCACAAGAATTTCATGTAGAAACCCATAATAAATCTGAGTTAAAGGGAGATAACCTAGTTAAAATTGCCACTGCTCAAAAATTTTGGAATATGCGCATGTTCACTTAGTAGTTATGATGTCTGTAAACTTTCGTCCAAATTGATTGATAAATGTAGGAGGAGTTGCGCACACAAGAATTTCATGCAGAAACCCATATTAAATCAAAGTTCAAGAGAGATAACCTGGTTAAAATTGTCGCAGATCAAAAAGTTGGAATATGCACATGTTCACTTAGTAGAGATGATGTTTGAAAGGTTTCATCAAAATCGGTTCATTAATGTAGGAGGAGTTGCGCACACAAGAATTTGTTCGAACGGAAAGACATAATAAATCTAAGTCAAAGGGAGATAACCTGGTTAAAATTGTCGCAGATCAAAAATCTTGGAATATGCGCATGTTCACTTAGTAGTGATGATGTCTGAAAAGTTTTGTCCAAATTGATTGATAAATTAGGAGGAGTTGCACGCACAAGAATTTCATGTAGAAACACATAATAAATCTAAGTTAAAGGGAGATAACCTAGTTAAAATTGCCACAGCTCAAAAAGTTTGGAATATGCGCATGTTCACTTAGTAGTGATGATGTCTGTAAACTTTCGTCCAAATTGATTGATAAATGTAGGAGTTGCGCACACAAGAATTTCATGCAGAAACCCATATTAAATCAAAGTTCAAGAGAGATAACCTGGTTAAAATTGTCACAGATCAAAAAGTTTGGAATATGCACATGTTCACTTAGTAGTGATGATGTTTGAAAGGTTTCATCAAAATCGGTTCATTAATGTAGGAGGAGTTGCGCCCACAAGAATTTGTTCGAACGGAAAGACATAATAAATCTAAGTCAAAGGGAGATAACCTGGTTAAAATTGTCGCAGATCAAAAATCTTGGAATATGCGCATGTTCACTTAGTAGTGATGATGTCTGAAAAGTTTTGTCCAAATTGATTGATAAATGTAGGAGGAGTTGCACGCACAAGAATTTCATGTAGAAACCCATAATAAATCTAAGTTAAAGGGAGATAACCTAGTTAAAATTGCCACAGCTCAAAAATTTTGGAATATGCGCATGTTCACTTAGTAGTGATGATGTCTGTAAACTTTCGTCTAAATTGATTGATAAATGTAGGAGGAGTTGCGCACACAAGTATTTCATGTAGAAACCCATATTAAATCAAAGTTCAAGAGAGATAACCTGGTTAAAATTGTCGCAGATTAAAAAGTTTGGAATATGCACATGTTCACTTAGTAGAGATGATGTTTGAAAGGTTTCATCAAAATCGGTTCATTAATGTAGGAGGAGTTGCGCACACAAGAATTTGTTCGGATGGAAAGACACACAAAATCTAAGTCAAAGGGAGATAACCTGGTTAAAATTGTCGCAGATCAAAAATCTTGGAATATGCGCATGTTCACTTAGTAGTGATGATGTCTGAAAAGTTTTGTCCAAATTGATTGATAAATGTAGGAGGAGTTGCGCACACAAGAATTTCATATAGAAACCCATATTAAATCAAAGTTCAAGAGAGATTGATTACCTGGTTAAAATTGTCGCAGATCAAAAAGTTTGGAATATGCACATGTTCACTTAGTAGAGATGAAGGTTTCATCAAAATCGGTTCATTAATGTAGGAGGAGTTGCGCACACAATGAATTTGTTCGGACGGAAAGACGTACGGACGGACGGACGGACGTACGGACGTACAGGGCGATTCCTATATAGCCCCCACTACTTCGAAGCGGGGGTATAATAAATTTCTATTTATTTATTTATTTATTTATTTATTGGTGTTTAAGGTCATACTTATGCACAATGGCTAAACGTGACCGTGACAGTTTTACGGGTGGAGGAAGCCGGAGTACCCGGAGAGAACCATCGAGCAACGACGAGCAACTGTCAGCTCCCCAACATCGTAACTCTGAACTCTGCACCGCAGCACAGGCAGGGTTAGATTGGTTGAAGACATGCGCACCATCGACGTGCAGTACGCCTCAGTACACAGCGTCCTCGTGCCCCCATGTAGGCAATCGGGGTGAAGTGTCTTGCCCAAGGACACAATGCGGTTGTCGCAGGTGGGATTCGAACCGAGGACCTCTCGGCTTGCAGCCTGCACCTCTACCAACTGAGCCACAGCGCCCCCGAGATTAGCATTCAATTTTAACAGAATATTACATGGACTGAAGTAGATTCAGCAGTAAACTTGGAGCTTATTCAACGCAGTCGCCAAACATTTTGAAACAAAGGAGATATGAACAGTTGGCATATCGAACCAGTTTTGGTTCTGTACAGAACCAAAACTGGTTCGATATGCCAACTGTTCATATCTCTTTTGCTTAACCCTTTACCTAACGTAACGGCCAAAACCGGCCAGCGCTATTCTCAAAAATCACCAATTAATTTTCATTATTTTTTTCATTTTTTGTCTCAAAAACATAGGTTATGACCCCTCGTTGGAACGAGCTCGTTCCAACGAGGGGTCATAACCTATGTTTTTGAGACAAAAAATGAAAAAAAAATAGTTATTCAAGAATTATTTTTGCAAGTGTCGTCTGCTTTTCAGGTTAGGTAAAGGGTTAATAATGATTTGAGACAACCTCGTATAAGCTCTAAACTTACGGCTGAACCCCCTCAATTTATGTTTAATTCTGTTAATATTTAACGTTAATCTTTATAAATTTATTTGATTTGAAATAAATACTGTTTAAACAGAACTGGTTCCATCTCAGGGACAAGATTAGAACCAGTTTTGGTTCTAAAGAGAACTTATATTCTTTGCAGTGCACGTGAAAGCATCATTGTTCAAATATCACAGAAGATATATCATTATTTATTTGATATGATTTTCTTTCTCAGAATTGCCCATTATCTGTAACTTCACATCAGCCTCCGACCTTCGATGTCAGGCAGATATAAAGTTACCTCGGGCTGATATTTTGGCCGACATGAAACAAACCAAACAATAACTTCTAATTTATACCACACCAGGTCCTGACTCGGTCCCCCTAATGGCGAAAAAAATGTTTTGGTACAGATCATACCCACATTCAGTATAAAAAATGGAGTCTATCGCGATTTTCTGTTTTTCTTTGATATTTTATTTTCTGACAAAGTCGCTTAACCCTTTACCTAACATGAAAAGCAGACGACACTTGCCAAAAAAATTCTTGAATAACTAATTTTTTGTCTCAAAAACATAGGTTATGACCCCTGATTGGAGCGAGCTCGTTCCAATGAGGGGTCATAACCTATGTTTTAGACAAAAAATGAAAAAAATACTGAATTAATTAATTAGCGACTTTTGAGAAAAGCTATGACCGTTTTTGGCAGTTACGTTGGGTAAAGGGTTAACCTTTTATCCAGTCAGAGGCAGACTGGCCGTATGATCCACCGGAACATTTCCCTGTGCCCCCCCCTCCCTATTGGAGACCCTGTGGCCCCCAACACCTGGTCCAACGCCTTTTGGTGCTTGAAATTTCGTGAAAAGGGCCAAAAGGCGAAATGGATCCGATTACACAGACTACCGGGATATCGAAATGCCCTCCATGTGGCCTGCCAATAGAGGGCATTTCGAAAAAAGGGTAGTCTTGTCTGCCATTGATCGGTCAGATGCAAGGAAACAGCATTCTTTCCGTTCGTAGAATCAACATTTTTTCCCTGTTGGTCCGAACGACATCTGTGGTTGGCCCGAGAGATCCGGGGTTCTCTTTGTCGTAGCCATTTTTATCAATTGAGAGACGAAGATAATGCAAAAATCGCCAATTAATTTTCAGTATTTAAGTAAGAACATACCTACGAGTTATTGTGACACTCCCCGCTGTTTTTGTAAAAACCGTGACGGGCACGGCGCTGCCCGGGGTGTGGTTTACTGCATGCCCGCTTTGGGGATTACATTATAATTTTCTGCGATATATGGTAAAAAAGACGTCTTTTAGGGTAACTGGTTTGGGATTCTGATTGCTTCCTTTCGAAACTAGCATACAGATTATTATCAAAGACACATTGGACCATAATTGTCAATTTATAACCAATTAAAGTTAAAAACTAAAACCCGATGCGGGCGTTACTGACGCTCGCAGCGGAGTTTTACTGCCCGCACCGGGTATTATAGGATGACCAGCGTGATAATCATACATGTATGATTATTATTTTTCGAACAAAATTCCCGCCTGTATGATTCTTATTTGACCCTGTATGATTATTAATTTTTATCGATCGAACGTGTGGAGCAATTGCTCAATAAGAAAATGACATTCACACTTTGTAAAATGTGTGCAGAACACGAATTAGATCAGTGTAAACACACACCAGAACAACGTGCACTTGTAGGCACATGAACATCTGTTGAACTTTGCAAAGCATTGGATTTGGGGTACACTCTTCTTGACACTTATCAGATTTGGCATTGGGACGAATGGTCTTCAGAGATTTACAAACATTATGTGAACAAATATTTAAAAATGAAACAAGAAGCTAGTGGGTTTTCAGATTGGGTGAAAACAGAAACAGACAAAAAAAATTTAAAAACGATTATGCACAGATTGAAAATATCTATTTAGAAAAAGTTGAAAAAAAAACCGTGAAAAAGATCATTTGCCAAAACCATGTTAAATTGTCTCTGGGGAAAAATGCACAAAACAATATAAAAACTAAAACAAAATACATAAATGAACCATCAGAATATTTTGAAATAATACAGAACAAAGACAAAATTGTGAAGAATGTGGAATTTTTTTACCATGATCAGTTTGTTTTAGTAAACTACATTGACGTTACAGATATTTACAATCCACACAATTCAGCCAATGTTGCCGTAGCTTCATTTGTCACAGCCTATGCACGTATGGAATTATACAAAGTTTTAGAACAATTAGGAACACGAGTTTAATATGTTGACACAGACAGTTGTATCTACATACATAAACCATCACTTTGGAATCCAGAAATTGTAAATAGTATATTAGGGCAGTGGACAGATGAACACCCAGGGGCAAAAATCACAGAGTTTGTGGGTTTAGGTCCGAAAAATTATGGATAGAAATATATTAAAGATGGAGAAATACACACCACATGAAAAGTTAAGGGTATCACATTAGATTACATGACATCACAAAAAGTTAATTTTGAAAGCATGATTGAGTGTGCACGAGACAGAGAGATTTACAAATTAAACATTGAATATACACATAGAATTAAACGTAACAAAGATAGACAAGTCACAAGTGAAGCACAAAGCAAAACATTCAGATCTGTTCACACAAAACGTTTTGTTGTCGGTAAATATAACACACTCCCCTATGGGTATGAGATATAAATATTCGTCACAAAACTTATTTCGACTTTGAACAGGGAACAGGGAAGATGTCTCTACCATATCCTATATACTTATCAGAGTTAAGAAGACTTTCGAGTTTTAGTATGACTACAAATCCTATTTTACAATCCAAGAAAGAAGATTTAGCTAAAGCTGAGTTTTTCTATGTAGGAGATGGTAAAGTAAAATGTTTTGTTTGTGGACAAGGTTTACATAATTGGGAAGAAAAGGATATTCCTTTACAAGAACATGCTAAGTGGTCACCAAATTGTTCTTATATTCAATTGATAAGAAATTATCAATTATATAAACCACCCACATGTATGCAAACACCTCCAGATAAAATATTATCAGTGATGGATTATGGATTCACTTTAAATCAAATATTTTCAACAATGAAAAAATATGACAAGTGTCTAGATGATTTTTCAGATTCTAAATCTTTATTTGCACTCATGGTACTAGATGATCAAAGAACAACATTTAGTACCATAATTCCAAGAAAAGCTTCAGGACAATTCAAAACTAAGTTAGACAAAATGTTTACAGATAATGTAGAAAATGATTTTCCTGACTGTCCTGATGAACAGAGTACATGGTGTAATGTAATACCTGATGCACAATGTACATCAGAACAGACAAAAGAATCATCAGTTTGATTTCAACCATGGAACCAGTAAGACACATCTTAGAAAACAAGATCACATGTAAGGCATTATTATATGCATTTCAAATGATCACTCCTGGCTATCTAACAATAACAAAAGAATTTTTTCATAATCAATTGGAAAAAAGATGAAATGTATGGGGAATTTTGTAATGCATTACAAATCATGAATGCTTTTTACAAAGATAATGTAGAAAATATTTGGACAAGAGTTATGTGGGATTTTATTGTTTATGATGAACAAATCATGAATTATTTATATAGACAATGTATGCCACAAATAGATCAGAGTTCTTCAGAAACTTTATTTGAATTAAAGGCGCCCTTAAAAAGAAAACCCACCCATAGAATTGAAGAAGCTATGGAAACAGAAAGTAGAAAAGTTAGTGTTTTGACAACACTTTCTCACAAAAAATAATGGCATCAAGCGAATGTTTATTGTTTCAACACCCTTGTACTATTTTTATTTCAGGGCTTAATGGTTCAGGAAAAACAGAATTTGTCAAAAAGCTTATTGATATGAAACATGACTTATTTCAAATTCCCCCACAAAAAACATCTGGTGTTATAAAGAATGGCAAAATACATATACTTAAAAGAGAGTGAAGATATTAAATTCATAGAAGGCATCCCTGATGATGAATATAAAATTGTTAGTGATGTCACTATTCCAAATCTTGTAGTTGTTGATGATATGTTAGGAGATAAAGATGAAAAAAAATTAGATTATGGTTCACACGAAAAGGACATCATAGAAATGCAAGTGTCATATACATTACACAAAATATGTTTCAACAATCTAAATCTAGTCGTACCATAAGTTTAAATGCACATTATATGATTTTATTTCAAAATACTAGAGATAAAGGACAAATTAAAGTATTGGCAAATCAAGTTCAATTACCACATTTAAATGCATCTTATAAAGATGCAACGAGTACTGATCACGGTTATTTATTAATTGATTTTCATCCTAAAACCCCTGAGTCTTTGAGATTGAGAACTGATATTTTTCATCCTTGGGTGACACAAAATGAACGTGGACCTATCATTTATACAAAAGTATAAAAAAACTGGTGCACTAATGAGATTGTGTCAGTTGTTAAAAGTTTTTTTCAACAAGTACACATCATCATGGCATCTTTTATTCAATCATTAGAACAATTAGGTCAGCAGACAAATCCATTTGCAAGAGAAAAATTACTTAAGAAAGGTTTCAAGAAAATTTTAAAATGGTTTACATTAGCAAGTAGAATCATACTCAATAAAAAAATTAAATTGCCAAAACAAACTTTAACATATATGGATAAACATAACCAAGATCCTGAACAACTTGCAAATCCAAGAGTAGATCTTGCAACCAAACGAAACATTATTTTAAAACCAGGTGGTGGTGGGTTTTTTAGTGGTGTTATCGTTCGTAATTTAATTCGATGGGATGGTCATATGACAAGTAGAAATTTTTATTCACTATACAAAAAAGATCAAAAGTAAGAAGCGAAAATCACTTAAAAAGAAATGAAATGTTGCTAAAAATTACATGCATGCAAATTTTTTAGTCACTCCTCAAAAAGAGACAAAAACAAAATCAGTTTTAGTGAGCAAACTTCGAAAACAAAAAATAGTACCACCATTAAACTTGACACGTATATCGAATACGGGGAATAGAGTATCACATGATTCTTTGGGTTCTAGACAAAATGTGGGGACATATACTACTAAAAGAAAGAAAACATCCCAACATCGGCACGTTTCACGGCTTTGAATGCACCTAAACATGTTAAGGAGATGAGTTCATATTTTTGTTGAATAAATTGAAATGCATGTTGGTCTATCATATCATTTTATGAATGCACTTTGTAGGGGTAAGATGGTAAAAAAATCTCGTAAGATTCCTCTAGTTAAAAACTATGGTGGGGTGTTATTGGCAATAAGTCAAACACCTCCAGCATTTCAAAAACAAATTATGAAAAATGCACCTAAAGAATTGATTATTTGTATGGCAGAATGCTATGATAATCTTTTAAAAAGAAACATATATCTAACCCCCGCTCAGAAACAAAAATTACAACCGAAGCGTGAACAACTAAGATCTACTGTAGTAAATCTGTATCTCTTAAAAAGAAAAAACAAATTTTAAATCAAAAAAGTTGTTTTTTACCATTACTTGGTCTACTTGGGCCTGCTATTGAAGTTGCAACAAATCTTCTAAATAAATTGATGAGTAAAATATGAAGAGAATGGCTATTGTACCTTATCAAATGTTAGAAGAAATGCAACGTTTTAGAAATGGAAAATCTCAAAGACCAAGATTACCACCTGATCCTCAAATTACTAATACAGCACAGTGTATCTGTGTTAGAAAATTCAGAGTTATCAGAAGGTGAGAAAAAACAAAAGTATGGTGAACATTACAAAAATTTCAACTGTCACATAAGAAGACATTACAACCATCAGTGGTTATGCCTGAGCCAGAACGAAATTCAATGTTTTTACGAGATCGTATTATAAAAAGTGTCCCTGTTACAATGAAACGTAAAACAACTTCATTATTATCTGCTTTATCATCTCATCCACACATGAGTTGGGATGATCTGGGTATTTTAAGTTATGATGGAGAACCCATAAAAGGTTCAAATATCATCGATTTAGTCAATGATGTTCTTAGACATCTAAAAGGTTTTAAACCGTTTGGTTGGGAGATGTTCAATTGTGGTTTAAAAGCTATAAATATCCCTCAAAATTTTGTTGGAAATCGTGAACGTTGGTTGTGGATGAATCGAGAACAGGATGCAAAACCCAATGAATATCAAAGTCCCCCTGAAGATAGTTGGTTAGAAAGTTCTCTATCAACAACTCCAAAATGTAAAATAGTTCGAGGAAAGAAAACACCAAAATTATCATCTAGGCATAGACTGGTAGAAAATAAACTTTCTAATAAATGGGAGGCATATTGAATTAACTAAAATATATTACAATACAAAACATCCTGCTGGTTATGGGGGTATACAAAAATTATACAAAGCAGCTCATAGCAAAGATAAATCTGTTACAGTTGATCAAGTCAAAAAATGGTTGAAAGGAGAAAGAACTTACACTTTACATAAACCCATTCGTAAAAAAAATTTGCATGACGAAAGACTGTAGTGGGTGGAATTGATCATCAATGGCAAATTGATTTAGCAGATTTACAAAGTTTACAATCTCACAATGACCGATTTCATTATTTAGTTTGTGTCATCGATATTTTTTCAAAATATGCATGGGCTTTACCCATTCACAATAAATCAGGACAAACAGTAACAAAATCTTTTCAAAGACTTTTGAAAACTTCTGGACGTAAGCCATTATCTTTACAATCAAATAAAGGTTCTGAATTTAAAAATAAACAGGTGCAAAAATTTTTAAAGAAACAAAAAATTCATTTTTTCACAACAGAAAATCCTGAAACAAAAGCTAGTATTGTAGAACGTTTTCAACACACATTGAAAACACGAATGTGGAAATATTTTACACACAAAAGTACATTAAGATATACTGATGTATTACAAAATTTAGTTGATGGATACAATCACAGTTTCCATCGCAGTATTCAGAGAACTCTGCATCTGTGTCAATAGAAAATGAAATAGAAGTAACTCAAAATTTGTATGGTAAAAAATCTAAAGAGAAAAAAATTAATTTTAAAGTTGGTGATTAGTACGTATTAACAAAACCAAACATACATTTGAAAAAGGGTATTTTCCAAATTGGACAAAAGAATTATTTAAAATCACCCATGTAAAACATACACACCCAAGCACTTATAAACTTGAAGATATGGGTGGTGAAGGGGCGCAGTGGCTCAGTTGGTAGAGGTGCAGGTTGCAAGCCGAGAGGTCCTCAGTTCGAATCCCACCTGGGGCAACCACGTTGTGTCCTTGAGCAAGACACTTCATCTCCATTGCCCGCGTGGGGGCACGGTGGCATTGTGTACTAAGGCATACTGCACGTTGATGGTGCACTTGTCTTCAACCAATGCTAACCCTGCTTGTGTGGAGTTAGTATGTTGGGGAGCTGACAGTTGCTCGCCGTTGCTTGGTGGTTCTCTCTGGGTACTCCGGCTTCCTCCACCCATAAAACTGTCACGGTCATGATTAGCCATTGCACATAAATATGTGACCTTAAACACCAATAAAAAAAAATATGGGCGGTGAAAGTATACAGGGGACATTTTAACAACAAGAAATTCAAAGTGTAAAAGATGATGAAAAATGTATCATTGATTCGGTTATCGCACAACGTTCAAGATGTGTGGGTAAGAAACTCGTCAAGAAGCTTAAAGTCCATTGGGAAGGTTATCCCTCGAAATTTGATAGTTGGATATCAGAATCTGATTTAGTATAAAAAGAATATGTCAGTAAATGAAAATGCATTGAGTCGTGAATGTGCAAGTGTTGAAGTACAAAGTCAACAATCACAATTTAATTTTTGTGGGAGTCTTGCAAAAAATCAAGTGACTTATTTCACGCAAATAATCATTATTTATGCAATTATAATTACGGCTATCATTCACCTTAGTTTACAATCCCCAAACAAAGAATTGTGGTTGATATTATTGAGTAGTTCTTTAGGATATATTCTTCCAAGCCACGGTTTAAAATATTTGAAACCATATGATAAGAAAAATGAATTCATTCTACGTAACACTGCTGAGTGATAGTTCTATGGATATGTTTCCAAATAACACACAATGTTGTTTTCAAACACAATTATCTAAACCGATTCATATGAATAAAGAACATTGGGAGGTGGGATTAGTTGAAGTAATTTTACCATCTGAGGCAAGAAATATAACAGATGATGAAACAAATTTTAAAATCATTGTGACAGATCCGAAAATATCAGCTCGCATTAATAATATTAATAAATCGTTTTTCAAACATACAGTACGTAAAGGTGTTGCTGCTGTTGAGCTAAGTATTTTGCGGAGGGCATATGCAAATGGTGGACATGTTGCGGAAGCAATAGAATCCGAAATTCAAGAAAAACTTGGGGATATTTTTAAAGAATTTAGTGTGTCATTTCATCTTGGTTATTCATCTCGACATTCACGTATAAAAATTGTATCAAATAGTATTGCAACAGTTGGACTTGAATTATCAGAAAGTTTATCACAAAAATTGGGATGTAAAGATGGTATGTTTCCAGTATTTTTTCCTAACACAGCAAAAGATGCATTTAAATATAATGTGGATTTAAATATGGATTTTAATCAGCTCTTTATTTATTCTGATATTGTGGATTATACATTTCTTGGTGATATAGAAGCACCTATTTTACGTTTGTTACCATTTGAAACACGTGACGAATCTCTGCACACTCATAAAGAATTTGATAATGTACATTATGTACCAGTATCAAAATCTTCTTTTGATCGAATCACTATAAGTATAAATGGGAATACTGGTAAAAACATTCAGTTTTCAAGTGGTAAGAGTGTTGTCAAGTTGCATTTTAGAGAGCGACATAAATTCAATTTATAAAAATGATGCTAGTGTATCGAGGCGTATAACGGCAATATGGATTAGGGTCTATTTTTCGCCCAGTAATAAGATCAGCAATACCATTAATAAAACCAACTGCAAAAAATGCATTTCGAACTTTAAAGAAAGAAGGATTAAAACATGGTTTAGAAATAGCAAATGAATTGATGAGAAATTGTAAACCATCTAAAAAAGTAATGCTCACTCACGCAAAAGATCTTATGACATCAGTGGGTAAAGCTGCTTTGGGAATAAAAAGACAGAAACAAGAACCGAAACACCACTCTGTTGTTCGTTCTCAAAGAGGGAAGACACGTAAAAGACAATCTCATTCAAAACGAAATTCAAGACCGCTTGATATATTTGATTAAATCATAATGTTACATGGATATTGCGAGCATTTTTGTAGTAGATTTGATCCAGATAATGTATCACCAACATCAAGTGGTGTCGAAAATATTGGCGAGATTGAGCAATTTCCTACTGCATCTTTAACCCTTTACTCAACGTAACGGCCAAAACCGGCCAGCGCTATTCTCAAAAATCGCCAATTAATTTTCATTATTTTTTTCATTTTTTGTCTCAAAAACATAGGTTATGACCCCTCGTTGGAACGAGCTCGTTCCAACGAGGGGTCATAACCTATGTTTTTGAGACAAAAAATGAAAAAAATTAGTTATTCAAGAATTTTTTTTGCAAGTGTCGTCTGCTTTTCATGTTAGGTAAAGGGTTAAACAATTCTTCACCAATAGAATTTTTAATTCCAAGACAAACAACCAAATGGTTAGATTATGCATCATCTACATTTGAGGTTCAATTCAAAATTACAAAGCAAGATGAGAGTGTATTGGAAGATGATACAAATATTACTCCTGTCAATAATTTCTTTCACAGTATGTTCAGTAAAATTGATGTTACACTGAGCAGTTCTCTGATAACCACCAATACAGACATGTATCCTTATCGAGCATTTTTTGAAAATCTGTTAAACTGTTCAAAAGATGTGAAAAAACACAGCTAGCTGCTAGTGAGATGTGGTATGTAGATACCCCAGGCCAGCATGCAGCAATTGCGAATGATTCAAATAACAAAGGTTTGGTTGAACGTCACAAATTAAATGCAAACACAAAATCTGTACAACTAAGAGGAAAAATACATTTAGATCTATTCATGCAAGACAAATATTTACCAAATGGCATAGAGATGAGAATTAAAATTCATCATTCCCCAACTAAATTTTGTCTGATTGGTGGTGCAGATGGAAAAATAGATATTCAAAAAGCCATATTCAGAATACCGGCCTTGGGTTTAATTCCTAAATTTGCGAATGATCTTAATGCACAAATAGATCGAACAAATTATAAAATGTCCATACAACGTACTGAAATGAAAACATTTATCATTGGAAATGGTCTTCGGTCAAAAATAGAAGACCATCTGTTTCATAAACAGATGCCAAAACAATTAATTCTTGGTTTAGTTTTGAATAAAGATATAAATGGAGATATTGGCACATGTCCATTTAATTTCCAACATTTCAATTTGAACAAGTTGGAAATCACAATAGATGGACATTCCATTAAAGCACGTCCCTTTGAACCGAATTTTGAAGGTGGACTTTATCCAAATTCATATTTATCATTATTTGAAGCAATAGGCAATTTTGGACAAAATCAAACATTTAATATATCAATGCAGGATTATGCAAAAGGATATACCCTCTGGGGAGCTGATTTGACACCCGATCAGTCAGGTAGTGGACCATTAGCTCACCCTATAAAGTCTGGCAACCTTCGACTGGATCTTCAGTTTGCTCAAGCTCTCAGAGAGGTAATCAACGTTGTTGTCTATGCAGAATTTGATAGTGAGATAGAAATCAACAAATTCAGAGAAGTGATATTTGACTATTAACAATGAGTAAATGTGAACATTGCAAGATATACAGGGAGATGGGAAAAAGAATAAACATAATAAGGAAAGAGAAAACTCACAATGAAAGACTGTTCCTTAGATTATTTAAAGAAATTGTTGTGGGTGAAGTGACACCTTTGATAAAACAAAAAGTGAACAATCTGTGTGGTGCATGTCAAGAAATACCTGGACAAGAACATGACTTTTGTATAAAAAAGATATAAGAATATGGATTGAAATGAATATGGAAGAGTGTACGGAAAAAAATGTGTCCATCAAGTGTATTATATAAACTGCACATACAAGCAAAGAAACTGAATACTGAAGGATGTTTTGCGAATGTGAACTTTGAAATTAACACTGATGAAGACATTAAAAGTTGGGCGGATTTAGTAGAGAAAGAATGGGCTACTGTACACCACTTAATAAAGAAGAAGAAATTGATTGAAAAGTACAACTTTATAACAGCCCTTTTCAGGGCTAAGAAGAGATGGAAACCACTCAACTACAATATATTCTGGACAATTCTCCAAGGTTATCATTATTGAATGGAAAAGTGTATTCAAAAGACTTATTACCAAAACAAAAAGCTAAACATAGAAAAGCTTATATTGTGAACACAGATTCATCAAGAGAACCAGAACATTGGGTGGTAATATATTTCAAAGACAATCATTCATGCATCTACTTTGATTCCTATGGCTTACCACCATTAGATAAAGACATTTACAAATTCATAGTGAAAAACACAGATTCATGGACTATTAACACAAAGAGAGTACAGAGTGTTCATACTGTGGTGTGTGGAATGTGCTGTATATTTGCCTTGGATCATCTTGCTAAAGGATATGATTTAGAGACAGTTCTTACTTTCAATTTCGACCCAAGAATTTTCCAAGAGAATGACAGAGAAGTTTGTCAATGGTTTGAGCAAAAATATAAACATTATTTTATTTAATCAAAATTAGGTGTCAAAACAGCCCAGTTTTTTTTATAAAAACATTTTTTTTTATTGTATACTTTTTGCCAGTCACTATTATTTATCACAGATAGGATATTTTAGCATTTTTTTTTAAAAATCTTAAGCGATAATGTTTTATTTCAAGAGAAAAATCTGGCTATAAATATTTTCTCAGCAAAATGGAATCTTGAAATAAAGTGGTATCGCACAAAAAATCTCGATGTAAAAGGCTTTCTATAGATCGGCAAACTCAGATCTCGGTGTATATATGCTTCTCACTTCATAAATTAAATATTGATACCTAAACTAATTCTTATTGTCTGTTGTAATGTGGTGGTGCCCACTAGCTCTCCATAGCAGTAAAAAAAAGAAAAGAGATACTTCTCTTTTTTCACCATTCTATCCCATAAGTGAAAAAGAGTTAAGAGATACTTCTCTTTTCCACTGTGGGTAAGAGATTATATGTTTATCAACCAATCCTTCCATACAGTAAAGTGTTATACGGTTTAAAGTATGGAGAAATTGATTAATAAGTAAAATCCCCATATTTGCCAGCATAAAGTAATTGGGGGGGGGGGGGGGGGGGGGCGGGGGGGCCTCTACCCCGTGACTGACACTATAGGGGCCAGCATTTAAGAGATACTTCTCTTTTTTTCACCATTCTATCTCATAAGTGAAAAAGAGTTAAGAGATACTTCTCTTTTCCACTATGGGTAAGAGATTGTATGTTTATCAACTAATCCTTCCATACAGTAAAGTGTTATACGCTTTAAAGTATAGAGCGATTGATTAATAAACAGGCAAATATTTAGTGATTGGAAGGGGACTTTTACCTCAGGGTGGCACTATAGGCACAAGCATTTAACACTGAATTCCCCATACCCCAATGGGTACACTATAGACACAAAATTAACATAGGATCCTCCATAGGGTTTTGTGTCTATAGTGCCATTTTTGTGCCTATAGTGTCAACATTGGAGGCAGGAAAAAGAGTTTAAAAAATTTTTCCTGCCTCCAATTAGAACACTATAGGCACAAAAATGGCACTATAGACCATCAGGGAAAAAGATGAAGTCATTGCCAGGATGGGAGGTACCACAAATCAGCCATCAACTCCAATTCCTGGCTCTGCGCCAGTGGAGATCCCGGCGGCGGGGGAAGCTGAGGAAGCTACCACCACACCTGCTCAGGGAGGGGAAGTGCCAAATTTTGCACATACCTTACTCACCCCACCCACCCCTGTGTCTCCTCCAAGGGAGATCCAGGTGATGGCGGAAATCCACGCGGTGCCTACCAAATTAGCAGCTCTCAGTAGAACAGTACATGAGTCTGGTAGCTCAACAACCTCAGCGACCTCGGCATCTGAGGAGGGCAGAAGCCCAAGATCCTGTGCAGAGGTCGCTCGGGCTGCCGGGAAGACCACTATAAACAGATCAGCCTCTCCAAACGATCCAAAGGATCCCCTCAGCGCCAAGAGTTTTATTCAGTTTGCCAGATGAGAAATCTCCCCCTAATAAATACACTAATGGTAAAACTCCCCAGAAAAGGAAACAGAAGGGAAATGACTCAGACTCAGATACAGAGCTGTAGGAAGTCACAAACGGGGAGAGTTTCGCCACAATGACAAAACGAAATGTCGAGAGGTGTAGAAGCTTTATACCTCGTCCGTGCTCTTCTGGCTCTGCTCCGTCCTCAGGACCAGTAGTTAACAATACCGCCTCAAAAAGAGATAGTCTCAGCAACATTCATAATACCGCGGATAGGGCACCAGCTGTTAACAATACCGCCTCAAAAAGAGTCTCAGCAACAATCCAAATACCGCGGATAGGGCACCAAGCCAGTCAAATCTGGCACCGACGCCACTAATGAGTCTTGACTTCTCCGCATCTGTCAAAAGGACAGCTGGTATAACCTTGACTAAAACCAGAAAACAAGGGAAAGTGACCCCCCCTCCCTCTCAAGAGAAAAGGACACAACCCTTCATTAACGTGGTAACCCGGGTTCACCCTAATACCCCAAAAAGAAGCCATATCAAGGGGTGTATCAGAATGCAAATGGGAGAGGTTCACCTCAAGAGCTACGGGCAAACTGAAGGTGAACTGCCTAAACAGCGAAGTCAAATCAAAAATAATCGCGAACGGGGTAACTATCAGTGGCAGGAAGCATGTGGCAGGAAGTACGGATCTACCTCTCCACCCATTCAATGCCACAAATGTCAGAAATTTGAGCACATGGCCAACAGATGCAGGGGCAGTCTGACCTGCATGAAATGTGGAGACAACCACCTCACCAAGGCATGCAGGTCAAACTCCCCCTCCTGTCCCAACTGCAAGGGACCCCACACCAGTAACTACCGGGGGTGTCCCCACTTCAAAAAAGTGAAAACCAACATAGAATTGAAAAATCTAAACTTAAAAAAACCCGACAATGCTTCCTCACCCCACACAATATGCTCCCTAGTCGCGGGAGCACTCTACTCTGTTCTAAATAAACATGTCAACACCAACCTGTCTTACATCTGTCAGGATGTCAGCCGTTCAGCGTCCAGGTTATTTAAAACCCAAATCTCAGAAACCCTAGCCAAAGCCGCCATTAACATCAACTAAAGCCACCATCCACGAAATAACCAAAAACGCCGCAAAAATTTAACGCCCATCATGAATAAGTTGCAAATAGTGTGGAACCCTCGAAGCGTTAATAATAAAACACTTCAAATGAGCCGATATTTCGATGATAAAGACATTATCTATATCTGTGAAAGTTGGCTACACCCCGACAAAATTTATTTATTAAGTGCACTATTAGAAGAGACCCGAAAAATCTCAAAAGGAGGCGGCGTTGCTCTTCTAATAAAGCAGAACATCAAAACTAAAACTATAAAAACCAATCACCTCGATGCTGAGATGATTGCTACTGAAATCACAGTCGATAAAATATAAGTTTGTTATTATAATGACCCAAGCAAAACTGTTTCTGACACCGTCTTTGAATTTTTTATGAGGAAATACAAACACTGCATCTTCCTCGGCGACTTCAATGCCAAACACCTGTACTTTGGCTGCAACAAAACCAGCTCCAATGGTGAAGCCCTCCTCGAAATCACAAAAAACATAACCTACATGTGGTTATGAACGACAACTCAGCAGCTTACATCAGTAGCAACCCACTATTCCTATCCGAAATCCTCCATCTAATTATCGCCAGCGACTCCCTGATAAATCACATCGATGACCAATGGGTCGGCGATGATGACCTAGGCAGCGACCACCTCCCGGTCCATGCCTCAATCCAACTAGGCAATGGCCCACTCAGGTACCCCCCACTCTCCGCAGGAATTTTAGAAAAATCAATTGGAACCTCTACCGCGACATCACTGATGTCAAACTCACAAACACCTCCCCATCAAATGCAACTGAACTCAAAACCCAATGCGAAGGCATAGAAGAAATGATCAACTCAACCCTAAATGAAATATGCCCAAAAAAGGGCGACACACTCTCACTAAGCAAAACCAAACGGAAAGCTCTTCGCGCTCTCAAAACCGAAACTGACCCGATTAAGAAAGCTGACCTAAAAAAAAAACATACAACCGCCTTCACGGCGAGGTTAAGAAAGCCCTCCAAGCCGAAAAACAAGCCAACTGGGAAAAGGCTACAGCCAACCTAAACGGGGTCTCGGATGCTAAAAAATTCTGGGACTCTTTCAAAACCCTAACTGGGCAAAAAAAAAACAAAAGCCGTAAAGCTGCAGCCAAACCTTTTAAAAGGGAAGATGGCTCTATCACGCGCATCGACAAAGCCGACACCTTTGCCAACCTCCTTAGAAAAACGCAATGCCCGTATCAAGGTCCGTACAATGATGACATCATCATAAACGACATTGATGACTTCATCAATGAACACCCGGATATCTATGGTGACCCCAAATTCGACAACGCGCCAAAGACGGGGATGACGATAACCTTGTCACCCCCATCACCAAAGACAAAATCATCAACATCATAAAACAAGAGTCCCCAGGGGGCCTGAGAGCGCTCACCTGACATGGTAGCCTAAATATCAACCCAGAGAATTGATTTCAACAAGTTGCATCGGCTCCTCCTAAGAAAAGCATATACCATACCAAATATACAAAGATTCTGACCAGTGGATCTAAAAAAAAGATGATTTTAATATTCCTCATATTGAATCCCACAGGGAGCCCATATATGAACCCAGGGACTTGGCTTTAACAAACTTGAATATCACCCCCCTAAGATGCTGCACACCAAATATCAAAACATTCTGACTGCAGGATCTGAAGAAGATGATTTTTAAAGAAAATTCCTCATTTTGAACTAAGTTACAATTCGAGCTTCCACAGTGAGTCCAAATATGGACCTAGGGGCATGGCTTGAACAAACTTGAATCTCACCCTCCTAAGGATGCTGCATACCAAATATCAACACATTCCGACTGCTGGATCGGAAGAAGAAGATTTTTAAAGAAAATTCCTCATTTTGAACTAAGTTATCATGCAGGCTCTCACAGTCAGCCCAAATATGGACCTAGGGACAGGGCTTGAACAAACTTGAATCTCACTCCTCTAAGGATGCTGCATACCAAATATCAAACATTCCAACTGCTGGATCTGAAGAAGATTTTTTTAAGAAAATTCCTCCTTTTGAACTAAGTTATAATTCAGGCTACCACAGTGAGCCCAAATATGAACCCAGGGACTTGGCTTGAAAAACTTGAATCCCCCCCCCCCAAGCATGGTGCATACCCAATATCAAAAGATTCTGCCTGCTGGATCTTGAGAAGAAGATTTTCAAAGAAATTTGCCTGAAATGCACTAAGTTCAAATTTGGGCTACTATACTGAGTCCAAATATAAACCCAGGGAGCCAATTTGAACAAACTTAAATCAGATCCACCCCACAATGTTGCATACCAAATATCAAAAGCTTCCGCCTGTGGATCTGGAGAAGAAGATTTTTCTAAGAAATTTGCCTGAAATGCACTAAGTTCGAATTCAGGCTTCTATAGTGAGCCCAAATATGAATCCAGTCGGCCGATTTGCACAAACTTGAATCTGATCCACCCCACAATGCTGCATACCAAATATAAAAAGATTCTGCCTGCTGGATCTGGAGAAGAAGATTTTTGAAGAAATTTGCCTGAAATGCACTAAGTTCGAATTCGAGCTACCATAGTGAGCCCAAATATGAATCTAGGGAGCCGATTTGAACAAACTTGAATCACATCTACCCCACAATGTTTCATACCAAATATCAAAAGATTCTGCCTGCTGGATCTGGAGAAGAAGATGTTTTTAAGAAATTTGCCTGAAATGCACAAAGTTCAAATTTGGGCTCCTATACTGAGCCCAAATATGAACCCAGGGGGCCGATTTGAACAAACTTGAATCAGATCCACTTTACAATGTTGCATACCAAATATCAAAAGATTCTGCCTGCTGGATCTGGAGAAGAAGATGTTTTTAAGAAATTTGCCTGAAATGCACAAAGTTCAAAATCAGGCTCCTACACTGAGCCCAAATATGAACCCAGGGGGCCGATTTGAACAAACTTGAATCAGATCCACCCTACAATGTCGCACACCAAATATCAAAACATTCTGACTGCTGGATCTGAAGAAGATGATTTTTAAAGAAAATTCCTCATTTTGAACTAAGTTACAATTCGAGCTTCCACAGTGAGTCCAAATATGGACCTAGGGGCATGGCTTGAACAAACTTGAATCTCACCCTCCTAAGGATGCTGCATACCAAATATCAACACATTCTGACTGCTGGATCGGAAGAAGAAGATTTTTAAAGAAAATTCCTCATTTTGAACTAAGTTATCATTCAGGCTTCCACAGTGAGCCCAAATATGAACCTATGGACAGGGCTTGAACAAACTTGAATCTCACTCCCCTAAGGATGCTGCATACCAAATATCAAAACATTTTAACTGCTGGATCTGAAGAAGATTTTTAAAGAAAATTCCTCATTTTGAACTAAGTTATCATTCACGCTCCCACAGTGAGCCCAAATATGGACCTAGGGACAGGGCTTGAACAAACTTGAATCTCACTCTCCTAAGGATGCTGCATACCAAATATCAAAACATTCCAACTGCTGGATCTGAAGAAGATTTTTAAAGAAAATTCCTCATTTTGAACTAAGTTATAATTCAGGCTACCACAGTGAGCCCAAATATGAACCCAGGGACTTGGCTTGAACAAACTTGAATCCCCCCCCCCCCCCCCAAGCATGGTGCATACCCAATATCAAAAGATTCTGCCTGCTGGATCTTGAGAAGAAGATTTTCAAAGAAATTTGCCTGAAATGCACTAAGTTCAAATTTGGGCTCCTATACTGAATCCAAATATAAACCCAGGGAGCCAATTTGAACAAACTTACATCAGATCCACCCCACAATGCTGCATACCAAATATCAAAAGATTCTGCCTGTGGATCTGGAGAAGAAGATTTTTTAAGAAATTTGCCTGAAATGCACTAAGTTCGAATTCAGGCTTCTATAGTGAGCCCAAATATGAATTCAGTCGGCCGATTTGCACCAACTTGAATCTCATCCACCCCACAATGTTGCATACCAAATATCAAAAGATTCTGCCTGCTGGATCTGGAGAAGAAGATTTTTGAAGAAATTTGCCTGAAATGCACTAAGTTCGAATTCGAGCTTCTATAGTGAGCCCAAATATGAATCTAGGGAGCCGATTTGAACAAACTTGAATCACATCTACCCCACAATGTTGCATACCAAATATCAAAAGATTCTGCCTGCTTGATCTGGAGAGGAAGATTTTTTAAGAAAGTTGCCTGAAATGCACAAAGTTCAAAATCAGGCTGCTATACTGAGCCCAAATATGAACCCAGGGGCCGATTTGAACAAACTTGAATCAGATCCACCCCACAATGTTTCATACCAAATATCAAAAGATTCTGCCTGCTGGATCTGGAGAAGAAGATTTTTGAAGAAATGTGCCTGAAATGCACTAAGTTCGAAATTGGGCTCCTATACTGAGCCCAAATATGAACCCAGGGGGCCGATTTGAACAAACTTGAATCAGATCCACCCTACAATGTTGCATACCAAATATCAAAAAATTCTGCCTGCTGGATCCGAAGAAGATTTTTGAGGAAATTTGCCTGAAATGCACTAAGTTCGAATTCAAGCTCCTATAGTGAACCCAAATATGAATCTAGGGAGCCGATTTGAACAAACTTGAATCAGATCCACCCTACAATGTTGCATACCAAATATCAAAAAATTCTGCCTGCTGGATCCGAAGAAGATTTTTGAAGAAATTTGCCTGAAATGCACTAAGTTCGAAATTGGGCTCCTATACTGAGCCCAAATATGAACCCAGGGGGCCGATTTGAACAAAACTGAATCAGATCCACCCTACAATGTTGCATACCAAATATCAAAAGATTCTGCCCTCCGGATCTGAAGAAGAATATTTTTGAAGATATTTGCCTGAAATGCACTAAGTTCGAATTCGAGCTTCTATACTGAGCCCAAATATGAACCCAGGGGGCCGATTTGAACAGACTTGAATCAGATCCACTTTACAATGTAGCATACCAAATATCAAAAGATTCTGCCTGCTGGATCTGGAGAAGAAGATTTTTTAAGAAATTTGCCTGAAATGCACTAAGTTCGAAATCAGGCTCCTATACTGAGCCCAAATATGAACCCAGGGGGCCGATTTGAACAAACTTGAATTAGATCCACCCTACAATGTTGCACACCAAATATCAAAAGATTCTGCCTGCTGGATCTGGAGAAGATGATTTTTTAATGTTTTTCTCATTGCCTACAGTGTTAAAAAGTGCTGACTCAGCACTTTTTCAAAGTCCTGAAAAAAGTACCTTGTGATCAAACCGATAGGGATTTTTTTAAACCATTCTATTCTACTGGATAAAAGTAAGCTTTATACAAAATAAAAATTCTCTGTGCCATGTAGTTTTGAAGATATCGCAGTTTTAAGGTTTTTCCTATCTTTAGCTCCCGAGGTTCCCACGGGGCAATAAGAACAATTTTTTTTGCATCAATCAACTACTTATGACCCATTATCATCTCACATCAAATTTGGTTCAAATCGACTTCATGGTTCTGAAAATAGAAATTTTAGGCATGGCAAAAATTTTTGCCCATGACATAACGAATGCAAATAATGACCGACAAACTTCTCTTGAATAAATTTGATTCTAAACCTCAAAAGGACTCTGTATACCTCATATCAGGTCTCTGCTACTGGTGGTTCATTAGAAGAAGATTTTCAAAAAATTTGGCCATATTTTCCCCACCCCTCTGCTCAATATGAGTCGAAACCTAATTTGCATAAAAAATCAAAATGCCCCTATATAACCACTACTTACATGAAATTTAATTAAAATGTGGCCAGCGGTTTAGGAGAAAGAGGCTCAAACACCACCTTCACGCAGGACAATGGACGGACGGACAGACGAAGAGTGATAAGAAAAGCTCACCCTGACTTTCAGTCAGGTGAGCTAAAAATGCAGAAACTCTTCCTCGCCCGGTGAGGATGAAGTGAGTTACAAAATTCTAAAACAAAGCCCAAACTCCCTAATCGACAAACTCAACAAACTGTTCAATGCTTGCCTCACTCATGGCTACTTTCCTAAACGTTGGAAAACAACCCTTGTTGTCATGATACCAAAACCTGACAAAGATCCCTCCGATCCGGCCAGCTACCGCTCAATCAGCCTCCCCAGTTGCATTGGTAGGGTATTTGAACGAATCCTTACCAATCGACTCAGGGGGCACCTTGAAGATAAGGAATTTTTTAATAAATGGCAAAGAGCCTATAGAAACCGTAAAGAAGGCATTGAGCATGTCAACTGCCCAGTCACTCAAATGAAAACCGCAATTGACAATCAGCAAATAGGCGCGGCAGTCCTGTTAGATGTCAAAAAAGCATTTGACTCTGTATGGCACAATGGAATGCGCCTCAAATTATCTGAAATGAAACTCCCCATGAAACTGCTTAGACTACTCTCCTCCTTCCTAAATGATCGCGAAATTAAAAGTCAGAGGAAACAATGAAATGTCCGACAGTGTCCCCCTAGAAGCAGGCACCCCAAGGGTCCGTCCTCAGCCCCCTCCTGTACATCATCTATGTAAACGATCTCAAATTCTCCGAGGATCGCGTCCAAGTCTCCCAATTTGCAGACGATAAGGGCCTCTGAGACTCTAATAATACGGCCAATCTACTCCAAAAACCGCTGCAACGCACTCTCAAGGACCCAGAACACTGGTGTGCCAAATGGAGAATAAAGCTGAACGCCAATAAAATTCAACGAATCACCTTCACTCGCAAGACAATCAAATGGGACTTTGACCTGAAACTATTGGATAAAGTCCTCCCAGAATGCAAACAGGCGAAATTCCTCGGCATTACCATTGATCAAAACCTATCCTTTAATAAACACACCAACGACATTGCCAGTAAAGCAACCAAATGCATTAACTTATTGAAAATGTTAAAGGGAACTTCCTGGGGAGCCAACCAGTCTACCCTACTTAAACTATACAAAGCCTTTGTGTGCCCAGTACTAGAAAATGGGGCAATCATCCTAACTGAGCTCAAACAAATATAGGGAAACTTCAGAAGGTACAAAATCACGCGCCTAGGGTCGTCCTCCGTGCCCCATGGAATACACCTATCAAAACACTCCACGACAGAGCCGATATCCCCACCGTAAAAGACTGCCTTGCCTCTCTGGCCACGAAGAACCACGACCGGTTAGCCGATAGCCAACTAATATCCGAACTACAGGTAATTTGCGAAAGTAGACAAAAACCCCCAAATGCCACAACTTAAGGGAAATACTAACTAGGACTTATAACTGAGGGCAAGACAGGAAAGTAACACCTCCGGGTGTGGCTCTGTGTGTAAGCCTGTCCTTCGCTACCTCAAATTAACAAAATAGGCCATTTATAAAACCCACGAAACTACCAAATTGGTAGAGTGAAAGGTGAACCAACAGGCAGTGAAAACGGCGAAAGCTGTGACCTTTTACCAGGAAGGGCTGTCTTCACCAACCAGCGAAACAATAAAAATCAAATGTCTGAAAATATGAAAGTCATCAAGATCCAATACTCGTGAACCGGCAATTTTGAGAGGTGAAATAACAGGTAGAGAAAACTGCGTAAGCTGTGACCTTCTACCAGGAAGGGCTGTCTTAAAAAAATAAAAAATTAATTGTCCAAAAAGTATTTATGTCAGCAAGATACAGTAACCATGAACCCAGAATAATGGTAAAGGGAAGGTGAACTAAGTGGCAGTGAAAACGGCGCAAGCTGTGACCTTCTACCAGGAAGGGCTGTCCTCACCAACTCATCGAAAAACCACTAATAATCAAAAATTCAATACTGGTAAGAGGTAAATGGCAATTCTCTAACTCATTTGTTATATTCCATATGTTAAACTAATTCTGCCTTCTTCTTTTAGCAGGTTCACAGAGATGCTATCTTTTAATGACCAGCACCCCAATAACCGCTATGGAAACTTTAACCGTTACGGAAACAGTCACCTCTATGGATCATGAACATCCTCCGCTCCATCCCTAGAAGTGGTCACCCACTTCATGGGAGGCGAGCGTTGGTCCTGCGTCCCGCCTCTTCCCTCTTTATAAGCGTCTAAAGAGCACATTTTTTGACTCAGCCAATTAGGTTACAATAAAGGCCTGCCCCAGAACCAGGGAAGTTTGGGTCTTCTTACTGGTGGTCCCAGAAAGGTGTCGTTGTTGTTGTTGTCATCTATCCAAGACGTCCTATTGCAATCCTGAAAACCGATCAAGACAGCCTGAGGCAGACTATACTTGCCTATGATGGCCATCCGCCGATTATTCATCCATCTACGAAGTGGCAGACTATACTTGTCCCGAAAAACAAAACATCACAGCACCCTCGGGGAGCGGCAGTACATTTACGAGAGGGCGCAACCTCTCACACTGGTCCTCACCCGAGGGGTCAATCAACGAAATCAACCCAACACTGCTGCTACCCCTACCAGGGACAACTAACGAGTACCCGAAGCTTTTCCTCCTTTAACACGCCTTGCCATGAAGCTACCAGATCACAAACAGTCAGAGAGGGTCGAAAGGGGCTTGCCCGAAAGCGTCTCTGCATGCCAACGGCACGCAAAACCATTCCACCCGCAACTGAAGCTCTATTTCGCATCGTAAATCTTTTGTGCACCTAATCTCATCAACTGAACCACTGTAAGCAAGGGCGTATGCTAAAAGTGCGTGTTTGCTTGGGCGCAAACTTGTCAATAACCTTTTGAAGTGAGCGAGTGAGGATGTTTTCAATGCTGTCAACAGTTTGCATCTCGTTAATTTTAGCGACGGGAGATGAAGCAATAGCATCCGCAAACTTGGCAAGGTCAATACTTCGGTACTTATGGTATTTGACTTTCTTCCGGACCGGGGAGGGACGAGGAAGTGCCAAATCGAAGATAATCAGTGGGTTCCGACTGATGGATTTGAAGCAGCAGATTTTTGAAAATATTCCTCATATTGAACTCAGTTACAATTGAGGCCCCCATAGAGAGTCCAAGATTGAAAACAAGGACATGGTTTGAACAAACTTGAATCCGACTCTCTAAAGGATACTGTATACCAAATATCAAAACAATCTGACAAGTAGATCTAAAGAAGACTTTTCAAGAATATTTTTGTTGCACTGAGTTAAAATTCGGGCTCCCACAGGAAGACCAAATATGAACACAGGGACTTGATTTGAACAAACTTGAATCTGAAAATTTTTAATTTATGAAAAAAATTGCCTCCTCAGCATTTTGCCAAGTTAAAGTGTGGACTTCTGTATGGCGTTCAAATTTTAACCTGTCGACTTGATTTGATCAAACATGCCAAATATCAAAAGATTCTAACTGGTGGTTCTGGAGACGATTATTGAAGATTTTTGAAAGAATGCTTTTTTCACTTCGCCCACTGATACTCTATGACACAACTGATTGAATTTTCCTGTTGCCAAGTCGATTTTACTTGTCCTGAGAATACTCCATATTTTTATTTTATTAATCTATTGGTGTTTAAAGTCACATACTTATGCACAATGGCTAATCATGACCGTGACAGTATTATGCGTGGAGTACTCGAAGAGAACCATCGAGCATCGACGATCGACTGTCAGCTCGCCAACATCGTAACTCCGCACTGCAGCACAAGCAGGGTTAGATTGGTTGAAGACATGCATACCATCGGCGTGCAGTATGCTTAGTATATGGCGTCATCATGCCACCATGTGGACAATCAAGAGTGAAGTGCCTTGCCCAAGGACACAACACGGGAGTCCGAATTGATCGCTCAGATGGTCATCCATCCAAGGACTAACCAGGCTGAATTACCCCAAACCGGCCTCCAGCCAAACCGGTCTCCGCAATTTCACCCATACTGGCCTCCACAATTTTACCCAAACCGGCCTCCGCGCGTTTTAACCACACTTGCCTATTAGTAGCTTTTCATGACACTGTAGCAAATTTAGATAAGAAATATGAGAAAAAATGTTTGCCTTCCTCCTTTTCCGAAAATTTTATCCAAATACGTGTATAGAAAATCCAATTATCTATTTGAAAATACCCAAAACGGAATAAATACAACTTGTCGTTTCCAAATCACTAAAATTCCTGAAAAGGTTACTGACACAGTGACAAGATGCTACTATCAAAACTGTGTGATGACTGGTTAAGCTTTTTTCAAAGAAGACTTCCCAAAACAAACTGGTATTACTCAGACTGACTGCTATTTGTTTACTCTTTTTCAAAAATGCATTCCCAAAATCTTGATGTGATATGCCGCCGCTGATTATCAAATCAACATGTCATGCACAAATCAAATGAAAAATGGAACAAACAATTGTTTTTACAAGATTTAGCGGTTTTTGAAGTGTTCTCTGTGATTAACCTATAATATATTAGGATGCTTTGTAGAAAACCACTGATCAGTTCAGAATCACTAACCAACAAACCACTTTCACTCTTGACTTCAGAGTGTGAAGACGTGTGAAAACCAGCTACTGAATATGGAAACTTTGAAAATACCAAGACAGCTCAGGAAAGCCTTGACAGCTCTGGACATTTCTTGTACTATCAACTGGATTATCCAGATGGTAGGCAGGAATGTCCAGCTGACACTGGAATTCGAGACTGAGAAGACAGAGAAGTTCACGCCGCCTTCTTCGGAGACAGGTAGTACCCTTGTGAAGAGGAACCCCTCTCACTCTGGTCCTCACCCGGAGAAGTCTGGAGGCCCTAGAAAAAGCGATAAGAAAAAGAAGAGTCCATCCGCCAGATGGAGGGATGCCCGATGCCTGGCGGCTTTCTTGGAGACGAAGAAGGAGAAGAGTGAGGCAAGGAAAGAGCCAGAGATGGATGCCATTTCCCCTCCCACTCCCACAGACAAACCCAATCAAATGTGGAGACTGAGGAGGAAATGGAAGCTGCCCTCTTTCCGCTTTCCGACCCCCGCTCACCTCTCTCTTCAGTACTCGGAAGGCAGGCCCAGGAAGCAGCAACCAATTCACCACAACCAAAGCTAGAATCATTTGAGGACTTTATCGACCGGATAGATAGGATGATCATACACAATTTCGGGGAACTGAAGCTAAACTTTGAGGGGACAGTCGATGACTTCATAGAATTCAACAAAACCAGAGAAAGAGGATACAACGAACAAACCAAAAAAGACTTCAGAGCAATGGATCACAGCCGACTAGAGACATTCAAGATCCACCACTCTCTCATTCACAAATGGTACAGAGAAAAAGTTAAGATGAAAACAACAGCGAAGGAAACATCAGCCAACTCACCTGAACCTCCTCCCACAAAAAAACACAAGAAGAAGCACAAGCGACGCTAAAAGCCACAACTCCTCCTCCTTTACCACTGCCAGATATGATGTTATCACAAAGCTGAAGAGGGTCGAAAGGGGCTTGCCCCGTACTGCCCATGCGCGCCTTCGGCACACTAAAACCATTTGATTAGATGATTAGAAAACCACTGAAATCATATCGTCTGCCACAAACAACAGATCAACATATTTTATGTCTGCTTTTGTTCTTGTGGCTTTTTACGATACCATGATGAAAAAACTCCCAAGACAAACTCTGTCAGCTGTCACAGTTTTAATTAACAAAAAAAAAACAGATTGATCATTGAATTATTGTGTTAATAAATGTATGTCCATAATTTTAAAAAGTCTGTGTATTCCCTTTCTCCACGCGTAAAATTCTTGGAGGCCGGTTTGGGTAAAACTGTGGCGGACGTTCATTGCAAACAAAATTTTGGAGGCCGGTTTGGGTAAAATGTAGAGGACGATTTGGGTTCACTAGAGGCTGGTTTGGGTAAAAATGTTGGAGGCCGGTCTAGTTGGAGGCTGGTTTGGGTGTATTCGACGGGTATTGCTTAACTTCGAAAATACTCCATATCAACTAACAATTCGAAAATCTTGCCCCTCCCATTATAAAGGCAAATATTGCCCTACGTAGGTCATTTGAACAGACATCACTTTACACCTCACCTCAAAAGAAAGCAAAGTACCAAATATCAAGCCATTGTACCAATCAGTTCATGAGAATTCTTTATTTACCACCACTCTGTAAAATCATTATGCGATCAATCAAACGATCACATCAAATTTCACTGAAATCATTTCAGGGATGTTGGAGAAGTCGTGAATACTATGTTCTTATATGTGTAACGAGAGGTGTAGATTACTGAACCGAATAGCACATATTTTCCTTTTGATAACTGGCGTTGCATCAGTTGCCTATATTTATACAGACAAATGGGCAGGCAATTGATGGACGTGATGTGATACTTGAATATGCAAACAACTTCAAATGGGGCACATGGCTTATGGCCACCCTGGCCCAAAGGACAAGCTGCCACTGCGTGGGGGAGGGGTTCATAAGATATGTGAAAACATTTTTTTTTTATTTATTCAAGAAAATGTTGGTACAGGTTACCCGTCATTGGCCGTCAACTCTGTAAGGTCAAGGCTTAATGAACAATTTCTATTGGCACAGTTATTTATTTATTTATTAGAGTTTAACGACACATTAACAACCGAGGTCATATCATGTCGGTGACAGTTTTATGGGTAAAGGAAGCCAGAGTACCCGGAGAAAACCACCGAGCAACTGCCAGCTCCCTAACATCGTAACTCTACACTGCAGCACAGGCAGGGTTAGATTGGTTGAAGACATGTGCACTCTATCGACGTGCAGTGAGCCTCAGTGCACGGCGTCATCGGGCCCCCATGTGGACAATCGGGGTTAAGTGCCCTGCCCAAGGACACAATGCGGGAGTCCGTATCGATCACTCAGATGGTCACCCATCCAAGGATGAACCTGGCTCGACATTGCTTAACTTCGGTGATCTGACATTGGCACAGTTACATCAAATTAATAATCCGTGAAAGTCACTGCAATTTCTTAGATGCAGATAAATCTATCATGGGGTTGAGTTGGGGATGTAGTGAGAGAAACAGGGCCAAATTCTTCAGCAGTTGCTCAAAGAAGTGGGTTGAGTGATGGGTATAAATACTTGGATTTCTGTAGCTGGGGAGTGGGGTAACAGACGGAAATTCAGAGGGATATGCATCCAAACCAAAGCCCTACAGCCATGTCCTGGGGTTAAGTCTGGCAATCAGCTCTTGAGTCCCAAAACATGTTCTGCATATAGAGTAATACCACCAACATCAGGGAACTGACACATGGAGATGGTAATTGTAAAGCAACTGGAAATTTCATCAATTCAACCTTGTTTGACAGAGCTCATTGAGCTCTGTCAAACAAGATTGAATTGTTTAAATTTCTCGTGGCATTATGGGAAAAGTTTGCAGCTTGAAATTTGAATTGTTTGACATCAGAGTGCAGAGGGTTCATAGTTTAACCCTTTACCCAACATAATGGTCAAAACAGGACATGGCTAATCGCAAAAATCAGAATTAAATTTTCATTATTTTTGTCGTTTTTTTTTCTCAAAAACGTAGCTTATGAGTCCTCATTTGAATGAGCTCATTGAGCTTTTTGATGCAAAAAAAAAAATGAAAAGCATTAGGCCTAAAAAAATTAAAAATTTGTTTCTCAGGCCCTCCCACATGGTCCTTTTGGATACCACATGCTCTCTTTTTATAACCAATTTTAACTTAAAAAAAATAAAAATTAAATGGTTTATGTCTGATATTTTACTCAAGTTAAAAAAATTGAAGAATTTGTCCCTTGAGTGCAAGAAGGCTTTGCAATGCTTTAGGGATGAAATACACCACCACCCATGCTATTCTGTAGATTATGAGGCTAAAACTTGAACCAAGAACATGAACTTTTGATGGCAAAAATGTAATTACTGAAATAAAAAATAAAATAAAAAACTGCTCGCCTGCATGCAATTTCACAAATAATGGCCTGAGAAACAGAAGATCTACTTTGTGTGCCCTTACTTATTCAAGAATTTTGTTTGCAAGTGTCATCTTTCTTTTGTGTTAGGTAAAGGGTTATAAGATTTAAGTTCTGACTA
This sequence comes from Pictodentalium vernedei, assembly GCA_031216915.1. Lineage (NCBI taxonomy): Eukaryota > Metazoa > Mollusca > Scaphopoda > Dentaliida > Dentaliidae > Pictodentalium > Pictodentalium vernedei. The sequence goes on along the minus strand of CM062288.1, from coordinate 247,742,464 downwards.
CATTATTCTGGTTTGAGATCCTTCAATATTCATATATTCTGTTCCCAATATAGCAGATAACTTATTGATATTGGAACACCATAACCCTTTTTCAAACAAAATTGCCACATCTGCTCACATAATTACACTTGTCAGTTGAAAAAAGATTATTTCATGGGTAACTAAACGATTAACCCTTTACCTAAGGAATCGATTCCATCTGCCCACATAATTGAGCACTGAGAAATACTTTTCAAAACATTTCCACAAAATCACAAATCATGTGACCTCTATTGTAATGAGCTCATTGAGCATGTCTCAATAATGGATCACATGACATGTTTTTGTAGACATTTTTTTAACAAGAGGCCCCAAGGGGGCCTTAATCACTCACCTGACGAAGAATATTGGGTCACATTCAGTTAGTCAGGTTCAACACTACAAGAGAATGAAGTCATGAAATTATTCATATCTCTGGTGCCCATGTCAGATGATTATTATCATAGGTCTTCACGACTGCTTCCAATTCTATCAACTGTAGACAAGCACTGCCAAACTTCCAAGGGATGCTTTGTCACAGCAGCCTGAAAGGTAAATTTTATGGAAACTTAAACTTGAACCGTACTTCCCCCCCCCTCCCTCCCCGAGAGCCCAAATATTTCGTCAGGGACTTGAAATAAACAATCTTGAATCTGATCCCCCAGAGGTGTTATATACCAAATAAGAATTCTGACTGCTGGATCTGGATTTTTCAAGAAATCTCCTCAAATTGCTATAAGTTAAATTTTGGATTCCAACAGAGACTCCAAATATTAACCCAGGGACCTGATTTGAACAAACCTGAATCACCCCCCCCCCTTCCCTTGTGATGGTACATACCAAATACCAAAATACTTTTACTGGTAGATCTTATGAAGAAAGTTTTTAAAGAATATTCCTCATAATGCACTAAGTTAAATTCTGGGCTCCAACAAAAGAGAGCCCAGATATTAATCCAGGGATTCAATTTGAACAAACTAGAATCAGAACTACCTAGAGATGTTGCATACCAAATATGAAAGGATTTTGACTGGTGGATCTGAAGAAGCACTTTTTCGATGCCCCCTACAGAACACCCTGATGAAAGTGATGGCATTTTTTTACCATTCTATTCTATCTTTCCTAGGGATGCTTCATACCACATAACAGTTCTCTGTTCCCTGTGGTTGGGGAAATATGAGAGTTTGAAACTATTTCTATTCTTGGCTCCTGGTGTTCCCACAGGGGACACAAATATATTTTTTTGCATGAATCAAGTACTTACGACTCAATAATACCACATACCATATTTAGTTCAAAGCGAACTGTTGGTTCAGAAAATTGAAATTTTGGACGGGGCCAAAAATCTTGCTCCTCCCATTACGAATGCAAATATTGCTCATCAAACTTCATTTGAACAAACTTGATTCTACACCTCAAATGGAAGCTGCATACCAAATATCAAGCCACTGTATCCACTGGTTCATGAGAAGATTTTTAAAAAAAATTTGGAGCATTTTCCCACACCCCACCCCCTCCCTATGAGGTTGGGCATGTTGAGTTGTACAAAAATGCAATGCTCTTTTGGGACCATTACTCAATCAAACTTTGACTTGAATTGGCCCAGTGGTTTGGAGAAGTCCAAAACATAGTGTTGATGGACAATGGACAGACGACGGAGGGAGCGCGATTAGATTTGATAAGCTTGACTACAGAATCCATGGTACCTTTCATTTTCAAGTTATTGCATGGACAAGCAAAATTGCAAAAATTCCAAGATGACTACCATATTGGATATGGCAGAAAATTGACAATCGAAAGGAACCTTCCTCTAGGCACCACTGATCCACCACAAAAAATACGATATGTAGTGCATTTCACTTTCAGGTTATTGCGCGGACAAACAAAAAATATGAGATAGCTGCCCTGGTAGCCATATTGGATACAGCAAAAAACTGATTAGCGAAAGGAACCTTCCTTTAGTCACCACTGATCCATGGTGCATTTCATTTTCAAGTTATTTTTGTTATTCGGATTTTCCCTCTGTATAATATTCAACACATGACCGCATTTTACTATTTGTAAATCCTCATTCTCTTGTCTTTTTACACAATTGAATATCTATAGAAAAATCGATTTTGCATTTCTTGGCAACCATACTAACATCCATCCCAGGGTATCCTGAATGCCCTCAAGCAGTTTCATTTATTGTACCTTTGGAAATGTGCTCCCACGTGGGTAATCAGGATGAAGTGCCTTAATTGCCCAAGGACACAATGCAGTCATCCCTGGCAAGGATCAAACAGTGGACCTTTTGGTTTGAAGTTCAAGGCCTTAACCACTGAGCTACCATGCTCTCAGAAAAATGTGTTTAACCCTTTATCTAATATGAAAAGCAGACGATGCTTGCAAACAAAATTCTTGAATAACTATTTTTTGTCTCAAAAACATAGGTTATGACCCCCATTGGAACAAGCTCGATGAGCTCGTTCCAAAGAGAGGTCATGACCTATGTTTTTGAGACAAAAAATGAAAATATAATGAAAATTAATAGGCGATTTTTGAGAATAAGGCTGACCAGTTTTGGCCATTAGGTTAGGTAAAGAGTTAAAGTCGGAATTAGACCCTTAATGGTTAACTTGTTGTCACTCCTGTTTTCCAAATTCGCCCAAATTTTCAGCTCTCAATGCTGACTATAAGTAATGCACTGTTGGAAAGGGATTCGAGAGTCCTTTCCAACAGTGTTTTACACCCCACCATTTCATGTCTACAGATGAACAAAAAATCAGTTGCCCAATTTCTTTTATTTTAACCCTTGACCCAACATCACTACCAAAACCAGTCAGCGCTATTTACAAAAATCACTAATTAATTTTTATTATATTTTCATTTTTTGTCTCAAAAACATAGGTTATGACTCCTCTTTGGAACGAGCTCGTTCCAATGAGAGGTCATAACCTATGTTTTTGAGACAAAAAAAATTAGTCATTCAAGAATTTTGTTTGCAAGAGTCGTCTGCTTTTCATGTTAGGTAAAGGGTTAAACAATATTTATTACTGAAAGTGACAATTGTGTATATATCACACAAACAGATAAATGAAAGTGTCAATGACACTGAAGCTCAACTTGACAAACTTGAACTTGGTAAGTTATAAATGACATGGCAAAATTGAAGATAATTGGTATCAATGTTATTTGGTGAAATTTCAACATAACAGCATCGTGTGTGCACAATATCAAGAGTAATCCTTGAATTTATAATTGTAAACTGTAAGACTGGATAAAGGAAGAATGCTGATACACAAATGAAGTAAGTTCAGAGTTTATTGTAAATGGCAACTTTTTTCACAGGAATGATTCTAATCAATAGCTCTTATCTAAAGGTCTCGCCCAATGAGCACACCAAGTTAAAAAAAAAATCTTGATAAATGTGGCCTGTAGGCCATGTCAAAGAGGAATGTTGATGCACAAATGCAATATGTTCAAAGACTGTTGCTAACAGCAACAGTTTTTGATGGAAATGAAAAGAAAATTGATAGCTCCTATCTTTGTCATCCTGCATAAGCATACAAAGTTTAAAAACAGCCTGATAATGAATGCACCCTCTGAGGCATGCCAAAGTAAGACGTTAATGCACAAATGCACTAAGTTTGAATGTCATTGCTTGTGGCAATGTTTTTTCAATTTTGATGGAAATTCATAAATATACCCTGCAGAGAGTGCAAAAGGGATAAGTTGCTACACAAATGCAGTAAGTTCAAAGGCTTGTGAAAACGACAACAATATTTTAAAGGAAATGAAAATAAATGCGACCTGTGAGGTGTGCCAAAGGAAATTGTGGATGTACGTATGTACATACGTACACCGACGAACGAGAAGTGATGGCAATAACTCAGCTGGACTTTGTCAAGTTGAGCTAATAAATGTGCCCTGCGGGGTGTGCCAAAGGGAAATATTGAGGTCTGACTAAATTAAGTTCTAAGAACGTTGGCAGCGGCAACATTTTTTGACGGAAATTGAAGAAAATCGATAGCTCCCATCTAGAGGTTTCCCCAAACAAGCACACCAGGTTTCAAAGCAATCCGATCATAAATGTGCCCTGTAGGGTGTGCCAAAGGGAAATATTGAGGTCAGACAAAACTAAGTTCTAAGAATGTTGGCCGTGGCAACATTTTTTGACACAAATGGAAAAAAATGGATAGCTCCCATCTAGAGGTCACCCCAAACAAGTATACCAGGTTTCAAAGCAATTCGATTATAAATGTGCCCTGTAGGGTGTGCCAAAGGGAAATATTGAGGTCTTCTGACTAAACTAAGTTCTAAGAACGTTGGCCGGGGCAACATTTTTTGACGGAAATGGAAAAAATTGATAGCTCCCATCTAGAGGTCACCCTAAACAAGCAAAACAGGTTTCAAAGCAACCCAATAATAAATGTGCCCTGTAGGGTGTGCTAAAGGGAAATATTGTGGTCTGACTAAACTAAGTTCTAAGAACCTTGGCCGCGGCAACATTTTTTGACGGAAATTGAAGAAAAATGATAGCTCCCATCTAGAGGTCACCCTAAACAAGCATACAAGGTTTCAAAGCAATCCAATCATAAATGTGCCCTGTAGGGTGTGCCAAAGGGAAATATTGTGGTCTGACTAAACTAAGTTCTAAGAACGTAGGCGTAGGCAACATTTTTTGACGGAAATTGAAGAAAATCGATAGCTCCCATCTAGAGGTTTCCCCAAACAAGCATACCAAGTTTCAAAGCAATCCGATCATAAATGTGCCCTGTAGGGTGTGCCAAAGGGAAATATTGAGGTCTGACTAAACTAATTTCTAAGAACGTTGGCCGTGGCAACATTTTTTGATGGAAATTGAAGAAAATCGATAGCTCCCATCTAGAGGTCACCCTAAAAAGCATACCAGGTTTCAAAGCAATCCAATCATAAATGTGCCCTGTAGGGTGTGCCAAAGGGAAATATTGTGGTCTGACTAAACTAAGTTCTAAGAACGTTGGCCGTGGCAACATTTTTTTACAGAAATGGAAGAAAATCGATAGCTCCCATCTAGAAGTCACCCCAAACAAGCATACCAAGTTTCAAAGTGATCTGATCATAAATGCGACCCATAAGGTGTGCCAAACGAAATTGTGGACGTATGTACTAACGTACTACGTACATATGTACGTAGTACGTACGCCGACGGTCGAGAGGTCATGGCGATAGCTCAGCTTGACTTTGTCAAGTTGAGCTAAAAAAGAACAGTTCATGAAATTAATATTGTACAATGTAACAGAATAAGTGAGTCTGTACTACAATACATGTAAGTGATTCAACAGTAAGCTGTAAGCTTTTGGAAGTTGTTTCCCTTGTTCGCCGGAGTATTTGACTAGAAGAGGGCATGAGGCATTTGCTGGACTAATATTGTTTAAACCAGTAGAAAGAAAACAGGAAGAAGAAAGTAGAAATAAATGAAAGTGTCAATGACACTGTAGCTCAACTTGTCAAGACAAAGACATGTACATGTAAAGTATGTGACACAGCAATGACAAACATCTAGGTAATGACCTGATAACAAAGGTACATATAAAGTATTGTAACGGTCTGTACATAAATACTGACCGTTGCCTGTAACAAATGTATAGGTAAAGTATTGTAAAGGTGGGTGACAGTCAGATGCTAAACTAGAAAAGAAATCTTTGAGTCCTAGAGTGGGTCTGACTGAACCCCAAAATATTTGTTCTCATAGCACAGTGATAACAAAGGCACCACAAAACACACTCATTCCTGTCCCAAGGTGAAAACAAAGGTACCCAAGAAGTTTCGTGAAGATCAGTTCACAAATATGAGCTGTGTAGAAGTTGTGACAAAAAACTGATTGGACCTAATTTCGGTACAAAATGGCCACTGGAAGCCATCTTGAATTCTGGACCGCACCCAGAAACACTCGTTCTCATCCCAAGGTGATAACAAAGGTACCCAAGAAGTTTTGTGAAGATCGGTTCATAAATACAGCCTCTTGCCCTAGCCATATTGACATGTGCACTTACAGTGTATAAGTAGCACTGAATAAATCAAAGTTCATCTAATTTGCATACTTTCTGCACGAGAAAAAAACCTGTACTATATGTGATGTATTCCATGTTACTAAACATTCATACAAAAATTTATTCAAATCAGAACTTTCATACAGAAGTTCTGTACAAAAGACTGATTGCACTAATTTTGGTACAAAATGGCTGCTGGTGGCCATCTTGAATTTCGGACCACACCCACAAACACTCGTTCTCATCCCACGGTGATAACAAAGGTACCCAAGAAGTTTCGTAAAGATCGGTTCATAAATACAGTCTCTAGCCTGAGCCGTATAGAAGTTGTGTACAAAAAACTGATTAGACCTAATTTCGGTACAAAATGGCCACTGGCAGCCATCTTGAATTTTGGACCGCACCCAGAAACACTCGTTCTCGTCCCAAGGTGATAACAAAGGTACCCAAGACGTTTCGTGAAGATCGGTTCATAAATACAGACTCTAGCCTGAGCCGTATTGACATGTGTACTTACTGTGTGTAAGTAGCACTGAAAAAATCAAAGTTCATCTAATTTGCATAATTTCTGCACGAGAAAAAAACCCGTATTATATGTGATGTATCCCATGGTACTAAACATTCACACAAAAAATTATTCAAATCAGCGCTTTCATCTGGAAGTTCTGTGCAAAAATCTGATTGCACCAAATTTTGTACAAAATGGCTGCCATCGGCCATCTTGAATTTTGGACCGGACCCCAAAACACTCGTTCTCGTCCCACGGTGATAACAAAGGTACCCATGGAGTTTCGTAAAGATCGGTTCATAAATACGGTCTCTAGCCCGAGCCGTATTGGCATTTGCACTTACAGTGCTGAAAGTAACACCAAAAAACATCAAAGTTAGTCTAATTTGCATAATTTACGCACGAGAAAAAAACCTGTATTATATGTGATGTATCCCATGGTACTAAACATTCATACAAAAAATTATTCAAATCATAGCTTTCATATGGAAGTTCTGTACAAAAAATAGATTTCTGCATCGTCGGTACAAAATGGTGGCTGGCAGCCATCTTGAATTTCGGACCCCACCTAAAAACACTCGTTCCCGTCCCAGGGTCATAACAAAGGTACACAAGAAGTTTTGTAAAGATCGGTTCATAAATACGACCTCTAGCCCGAGCCATAGCCAATTGTTGACGTACGGACAGACGGACAGACGGACGACGGGCCATGACAATAGCTCAAATTTGACTTCGTCAAAGTTGAGCTAAAAAGAGAAGAAACAAAGAGAAGACTAAAAAGAGGATGAAGCTAACTTGAATTAAAAAAGAAGAATGATTGAAGTTAAGCAGGCATGAATCAGGATGATAGCTGAATAAAACACTTATTTAGTGACACGAAAGAAATTAACAACTGGTATCAACTGGTTCAAGAAGCATTATACCAAGTCAGATGCACATGTACCCATGCAGGTCATGCAATTGCTGCAGCTTACTGAACCATTTGCTAAGTACAATGAAATCCTTGACAACTTCAAATATAAAGTGGTTTTCTGCATTATCAAAGAATTACAAACCAAACAGAAGAGTACTTAGTATCAAGAGTACAGTAGAACCTGTCTTGAGAGACCGCCCTTTGGGCCACACAAAAGTGGTCTCTCAAGACAGGTGGTCTCTCATAACAGGTTTCAGGTTTTCTCAAGTCAGTGAATAACCAACCACAAAATTCAGAAATGGAGAAGAATGGATTTTTGTAATTACTTTGTTGTAGTTCTTTTTTATGAAGTTTTTGTAACAAATTGAAATGGACTGTTATAAAAATTATAAAAATAAATTAGTGTTGAAAATCTTCATTGAAGATATTCAACACTAATTTATTTTTATAATTTTTATAACAGTTCATTTCAATTTGTTACAAAAAGATTTTCAACACAAATTTATTTTTTATTCCTATCTGTCACATTTCAGGTATGTATGAAATTGTTTATTCAGCAATAATCCTAATCTTTTCACAGGGGTCTTATAAAAACATCTCAGTCTTTAATGAGTTAGCAATTGAAACCTAATTAAGAGCTTTTGATACTTTTAATTATGTTAGTATAACCACAATGGATTTTCCAACTCCAGAACAGGTAAAAAGTTTTTGTCATGGTTTCAGTCTTCAAAGGGGCGGTCTCTCAAGACAGGTCCATTATGGCATAAAAATACAAGTTGGTACCAGGTCTCAGTGGTCTCTCAAGACAGGTGGTCTCCCATAGCAGGTCCATTATAGAGTAAAACCAATCGGTGCCTGGTAGATGTGGTCTCTCAAGACAGTGGTCTCTCAAGACAGGTTTTACTGTAGATGAGAGAATTCAATTGTGGCACTGCAGACATGTTCATATATTGGACAATAAAACAGGAAATGCATGACTGTCTTGCAGTAACCACAAACACAGAGGGGGGAAGGTGATAATTGGTTATTGTATAAAGGGGCATTAAGATTGTTGCAGCGCAAGTGTAACCTACAGTGGTAAATCTGACGAGCTCGCGATTTAGCTCTGCCATAAAATGTTGGTGGTCGTAGATTGCCATCATTTATTTCTTTTGAGGTGAACAATAATAGGCAAATAAACTGATCCTTCACATGGCTGATCAAAAATAATTGTTCAGTGTGTAACAGTCAGCACTTACAAAACATTTCTTGAATAAGCAAAAATTTCCATTTTTCTGCCTAAAATCATAGTTATCACCTTCCTGGGAAGCCTCGGGTCTGGTTCAAATATCTTGCCCCTCGGGTGAAATTTCCCCATCCCACCTCCAGACTCATCGAGGATGGTTTTCCTCCCCTGCCCCCACCATGCAGCGATTATGTTAGCCAGAGGTAATCGGGAGTTACATGCTGATTCAATCAACTCATTTTGTATTCATTGTTTTGAGAAACTAATGACACCATCGGAAAGAGCATGCACAAGTTATGTATATACTAAATGTATATACCATGAAATCGATTAAGAACGGTGGCAGCTTGAGGATTGAAGAGTTTTAGAGCATCGAACTTTGATCACACTGCATTCCGATGACATCAATATGAATTAGTTGGTAGCAAGAAACTGATACGATATGCACAACGTCATAATAACATTATAAATGTATAACATCACATAGGTGGGGTGGGATATATCTGTCTCTCCCTGGTATCTTACCCGGGACACATGCATGTTACACATGCAGTGGGGGGGAGAAAAACTCATTCCACAAAGAGGCAACAGACTATATTTTGATAGAGAAATAATGACAAATAATGAAATCTGAATGGTGATTTAGGTGATTAGTTCTGGTCCTAATATTACCAATATGTTAATAAGAGGGTTAAGTGGGGACTTCCTGAAAGTACATATCACGGTATAGTGGCCCTGCTTTTTATTTTATTTAAACTGCGATGTGTAAGAAAATGTTTTGTTTTAAAATCCACCTAGAACAAATGTAATTAAACTGTAGGATTAATACGAGGAAATTTGTTTTCAAGCCTGGAAATAAGCAGACTGTCATCTGCAGAATGAAGCTCCCAGAGGGAGAATTTGGTGATGTTACCCTGCACAGAGGTTAGCATTGCTAATTACTAAATTTTCCCTCTGTGAACCTCAATCTGAATCAAGGTCTCAGGCCTAGACAGAAGCTGTATGGGATAGTGTCAGCAAATTCACCCTCTGTGGGACCTTATTCTGCAAATGACTGATTCCTTATTTCTAGGCTTGCTTGTATTACTTTACCAGAGCTTTCTACGAATCATTGTCCGTGTAGTGTAGTCAATGCAAGACAATTATGCAAGATATTTTCTTGTGGTTATCCTACAGCTTATTTCCTTGGGTACTGTACCCATATTAGGTAAACATCGGTACGGGGGGGGGGGGGGGGGGGGGCTCAGTAGGGAGAGGTGCAGGCTGCAAGCCGAGAGGTCCTCGGTTCGAATCCCACCTGCGGCAACCGCGTTGTGTCCTTGGGCAAGACACTTCACCCCCATTGCCCATGTGGGGGCACGATGACACCGTGTACTAAGGTGTACTGCACGTCGATGGTGCGCATGTCTTCAACCAATCTAACCCTGCCTGTGCTGCAGTGTGGAGTTACGATGTTGGGGAGCTGGCAGCTGCTCATCGTTGCTCGGTGGTTCTCTCCGGGTACTCCGGCTTCCTCCACCCACAAAACTGCCATGGTCCTGGTTAGCCATTGCGCATAAATATGTGACATTAAACATCAATAAATAAATAAATAAATACATCAGTACAGTGGGGCCCACTTAACCTAACATGAAAAGCAGACGACACTTGCAAAAAAATTCTTCAACAACTACTATTTTTCAAAATTTTTTGTCTCAAAAACATAGGTTATGACCACTCATTGGAACGAGCTCGTTCCAATGAGGGGTCATAACCTATGTTTTGGAGACAAAAAATGAAATGAAAGTGTCAATGACACTGCAGCTTAACTTGTCTGTGTGTTGTGTTTGATGAAAAGGATAATGTTCAATGTTTATGATAGGATTATAAAATAAGACAAGAATTGTGATAATTGGGAATATGTTAATTTCTGTTCCCTGTGTGCTATGTTTTCAATAAAAATAATGTGAGGTGTAGACTGTAATAAAGAATTGTGGGGTGGGTTAATGTGGCCCTCCCAGTTAATGTATGTCAACAAAAGTTACCAAGTTACAGTGAAATTATTCCAAAACGAGTCATCCTATCAAGTTACAGTGAAATCCCTTCATAAATACGGCCTGTAGACTGTGCTAAAGGTTTTTGGGCTTCAGGCCTGTGTAGCCATCACGGTTGACAGATCGCAACCAAAAGCGGACGTCCTCATCTAGAAATCAAACTGAGTCATCATACCAAGTTACAATGAAATCTCTTCATAAATACAACCTGTAGTCGGTGCTGTTTTTTCGGGGTTTTGGGCTTGGGCAGCAGTCATGGTTGAATGATACAATGTCTCATCTGGGCATTATCTGGAGTCATTCTTCCATAAATATGACCTGTAGACTGTGCTAAAGGTTTTCGGGTTTTGAGCTCGGGCAGCTGTCACAGCTGAATGATCATGACCAAAAGGGAACGTTCTCATCTAGACATTATCTGGAGTCATCCTACCAAGTTACAACGAAATCTCTTCATAAATATGACATGTAGACTGTGCTAAAGGTTTTCGGGCTTTGGGCCCCTGTAGCCATCACAGATGACCAATCATGACCAAAAGGGGATGTTATCATCTAGACAATATATGGATTCAACCTACCAAATTACAATGAATTCCCTCCATAAATACAAGCTATAGAGCATGCTCAAGGTTTAAGGGTTTTGGGCTTGGGCAGCCATCCTGTCTGAATGATCATGATCAAAAGAGGACGTTCTCATCTAGACATTATTTGGAGTCATCCTACCAAGTTACAATGAAATCCCTTCATAAATATGACCTGTAGACTGTACTAAAGGTTTTTGGGCTTCGGGGCCCTGTAGCCATCACAGTTGACCTATCGCGACCAAAAGCGGACGTTCTCATCTAGACATTATATGAAGTCAAACTACCAATGAAATCCCTCCATAAATATGACCTGTAGACTGTGTTAAAGGTTTTCGGGCCACTGTAGTGGTCACTGTTGACTAATCATGTCCAAAAGGAGGCGTTATCATCTAGACATTATATGAAGTCAACCTACCAAGTTACAATGAAATCCCTCCATAAATATGACCTGTAGACTGTGCTAAAGGTTTTTGGGCTCGGGCAGTCATCACGGTTGCAGATAGCGATTAAATGGGGAAGTTCTCATCTAGACATCATGCGGAGTCATGCTACCAAGTTACAATGAAATCTCTCCATATTGAATATGACTTGCAGACTGTGCTAAAAGTTTTTGGGTTTCAGGCTTGGGCAGCCATGATAGTGGACAGATCATGACCAAAAGGGGACAATCTCATCTAGATATTATACAGAGGCATCCTACCAAGTTACAATGAAATCCCTTCCTAAATACGACCTGTAGACTGTGCTAAAGGTTTTTGGGCTCGGGCAGTCATCACGGTTGCAGATCGCGACCAAATGGGGAAGTTCTCATCTAGATATCATGCAGAGTCATCCTACCAAGTTACAATGAAATCCCTCCATATTAAATATGACTTGCAGACTGTGCTAAAAGTTTTTGGGTTTCAGGCTTGGGCGGCCATGACGGTTGACCGATCACGACCAAAGGGGACAATCTCATCTAGATATTATACAGAGGCATCCTACCAAGTTACAATGGAATCCCATCATAAATACGACCTGTAGACTGTGCTAAAGGGTTTTGGCTTGGGCAGCCATCACGGTTGACCGATCACGACCAAAAGGGGACATTCTCATCTAGACATGACCCCAAACCTGTACATGAAATTTCGTGACGATCGGACAAGAACTACGGGGTATAGCCTGTGCTAAAGGAAAATGTGAACAGACTCACACACTAACAGACTTTCGCATACGTGATGGCAATAGCTTATCTTGACTTTGTCAAGTTGAGCTAAAAATAATGAAAATTGACTGACAATTTTTGAGAATAGCACTGGCCGGTTGTGACCATTATGTTGGGTAAAGGGTTAATTGGATATTTCTTAACTGAATAACTTTGTTAATTGAATATAATTTCCCAACACAAAACCATTTACCATACTTCCAGTACAAATTTGACCTGTTAATTGAATATAGGTTATAGAGTAAACTCCTGTTAATTGAATAAAAATATCTTGTAACCTATCGAGAAATTACCAGTACCCTGACGACATCCCCAGTTTTCCTTTGTTTATAGATCTACTTGTCTCATGGAGCTCTGTCAAACAAGATATAATAGAATAAATGCTATGTTTGTGACTAGAATACAGGAAAGTGACACAATCCCTGTTAACTGAATACTCCTGTTAACTGAATAATTTTCATTGGCAAAATGGCTATTCAATTAACAGGGTTCGACTGTATCAAAAACAACATAATAAATATATCACATATTCAATAGTCCATACACAAATATGACAATAAAATGGCATTTGCAAACACATCCTTTAGTAAAACTTCCATTTTTTGCCTTAGAAACAAAGCTTATAACCCTGACTACTTCACTTAATCCATCGAAGATCTGAAACAGTGAGGCTTTCCTGGAGGACCATGGGGGAATGCCATTCCAAAACTCTTTTCCCGAGGGAGGAATGTTGTAAAACCTGGAATTACTTGCTCTTGATGGAATAACCAACACACTATGCAGCTGGCATGCCGAAGGAGCGCATGCTGTGTTCAACACAACGAGTACTTCTTCATCATTCCAGCTGCATTAAACCCATTTTAGTTATCGGTAAGTTACTCACTTTCCAAACTATAATATAATATATATATAGGTCAGATATAAATACACAAAATGACGTCACAAAAGTGGTAGCCTTGGTAAGTTGCACCCGCATTTGTTTTGGTTTGTAACTTAATCATGTCTCACCAGAACGACAATTCCAATGTTCTTCTCATAAAACAGAGGAAGGACTGATTATCTGGCTACCAGAGTAATGAAATTCATTCCAAAAAATCAATGAGAATGTGATTCTTCAGTAAAATATTTCAAATTTTCCCAGGAAGACCCCCGACAAATCATCAGTTATTGTTGAAATGATGAGCCAATGTTACCCTACTTATTTTGAAAACCATCACTGGTTCAAAAGCTAAATTTTTTAAACAAAAATTGTGGACAATGATAAATTTCAAATAGCGACATTTGTGAAAAGCAGTGGATGAATAATGTTTGTTTTATGTCTATTGGGGCTCAATGGCACTTTCAATGGCCAAAGTATATCATGTTGGATAGGTTTATGGGTTGAGGAAGTACCTGCAGAGAACCACCAAGCAGCAGCAAGCAACTGCCAGTCTCTCAAGTGTACTCAATCTGGCACAAGCAGAAATAGCAGTTGCTGAAAGCATGTCCACCATTGATGTGCTGTACACCTTAGTACACAGCGCCACCACACCTTCACATGGGTAATCAGGATTAACTGGTAGAGTGCTAAATTATTTTTGGCCATCAAATCTTACACATGTCTTGCCTTGTTACACATGTCTTGCCTTGTTATAATTTTTGGGAGAGTGCCTATGGGCACTCTCCCATAAATTGTAACAAGGCAGTTCCTTATAGTTCCTTATAGTTCCTTATAGACTAAATAATATCACTTCTATGATAATACAAAGCACATGCACTGAATAATAAGCCTTCAAGCTGTGGTACCTCCACTTCAGAATAAAGCCCAAATATGGGTTTCCAGCACTCTACCAGTTAAGCATCTTACCCTAAGTACACAATGCAGATACTGTTGTGAGTCAGCATTGAACTGTCCACCATTCGATTTAAAGTCCACAGCCCTAATCAATGAACACTGCTCTCCACCCAGTGCATATGGTGCAGGTCAGCATCGAATCAATGAACAATTCAGTTCATCTGGTTGAGTGCCAGAAGCCACTAACATGACTCTACTGAAAATTGCCAAAAGCCACTTTAGTGGCTTTACACTGAATGAATTAACTTGTTGTTTGCTCAGCAGTAGAGAAAAAATGTTAAAATAAAATGGTTTTTTGGAGAGTGCCAACTGATATATATAATTGTGGCCCATTTGCCTTAGTTGCATGAGTTGAATAAATACACAGAACGACACACATATGTGTTAATGGGTTAATCGATATGGCATGAGTGCCAGCACGGAAAGATAGAACGAGAGGCCGCAGGCGCAAGTGCCATATTGATTAACCCTACTGAACCATAGAACAGAGTGGAACTCAGTGGACGATTTTAAGCTATTGCTAGCAATTTGGAACTGCGTTGCACGATTTGTAGAAAATTCCAGTGAAATTTCGCTTCTATTTAAAAATACTCTGTCAACGATTTCCGTTCTGCACATATGTGCGGAACAGATTTTCATTTTCTGCATGGCTTAGTATTGCTGTAGCTGGGGAATTCATAGAACAGGCATGTAATAAAATACACAGATGTGTGGTTGGAACCAATGCACCTCTACAGTGTTGAAACATACATATTCTTGGCTCCATATTTAAGCCACTTATCTATTAGTGCTTGAGCCTTGAGGTCACTTTTAGCATCTGTGGTAATATCATGATTTCTGCACTGATGTGAAGTCAGGGAGTGCAGTGACTCAGTGGACTTTAACCCTTGTCCCGCTGAGTATTTTTCCAAATATTTTTCAGCAAATCTAGTCAAGCAGCCATGACTAGATTTTAAGAAAAATTCATGTAAATGTAACTAAAGAAATCATTGGTCAATATGTCCATTCAGAGGGGAAATTTGGTTAAATGTGCCCAAATTATACTTATTTCAGTTGCAAGCTATTTTTTGTCCTGGTCAGAAATATCTGCCACCAGCATGAAGGTGTTAAACCAGAAGCTCGACAGCTAGATTTTGACCTGTGGTAGCTATGTTTTGTCCTTGGAAAAGATACTTGAATGCACTGCAGATAACTCCATTTATGCAGTTAGTAAGTTGAAGAGTAGGACAGTTGTTTGCCACTGCTTATTAGTTCTCGAGTACTCTGGCTCCCTCAACCCATAAAACTGTCCAACCCTGCAAGTTTATTTTTTTATTGGGACTTAATGACACTTTCGACAGCCAGCATCACCTCGTGTTGGACAGTTTTATGAGTGGAGGGAGCTGGAGTACCTGGAGAGAACAGCTGAGCAGTGGCGAGCAACTGCTGGACTCCTCAATATACCAACTCCACACAAGTAGGGTTAGGATTGGTTGAATCAGGAAGAAGTGCCCTGCCCAAGGACACAATGCACTTATCCCTGGGTGGATTAAACTGTAAACCTTTAGGTTCGAAGTCCAATGTCATCACCACTGATCCACTGTACTCTGGCCCTGGCTGTTGAAAGTGTTGTTAACCCTTTACCTAACGTAACGGCCAAAACCGGACAGCCCTTTTCTCAAAAATCGCCAATTAATTTTCATTATTTTTTTCATTTTTCGTCTCAAAAACATAGGTTATGACCCCTCGTTGGAACGAGCTCATCGAGCTCGTTCCAATGAGGGGTCATAACCTATGTTTTTGAGACAAAAAATGAAAAAAAATTAGTTATTCAAGAATTTTTTTTGCAAGTGTCATCTGCTTTTCATGTTAGGTAAAGGGTTAAATCCCAATAAACAAACATAAATCATGTTTAGCAAATTGTTTATACCCATGATACCCAATTTCGAGGACTTTCACTTCAGGCATCGGTTACCTGGTCATATTTTACCACTAAACCAGAAGTTGTTTATCACAGTAAACATGTGCAATGCTGATTGCTGATAGGGAAATCAAATATTAACTGAGAAACTCGATTTGAACAAACTTGAATCTGGCCCCCCAAGAGATGATGTATACCAAATATGAGAGGATTCTAACTGGTGAATCTGAAGAAGAAGATTCTTAAAGAATATTCCAAGCATTGCACAAAGTTAAAATTTGGGCTCCCATAGGCAGCCCAAATATTAACCCAGCGACTCAATTTGAACAAACTTGAATCTGACCCTCCCCCTACTATAGATGTTGTAGACCAAACATGAAAAGATTCTGAGTGGTCAATCTGAAGAAGAAGATTTTTAAAGAAATTTCCTCAAATTGCACCAAGTTAAACTTTGGGCTCCAACAGAGAGCCCAAAAACTAACTCAGAACCCGATTTGAACAAACTTGAACCTGACCCCCCCTAGAGATGTTGTATACCAAATATGAAAGCATTGTGACTGGTGGATCTGAAGAAGAAGATTTTTAAAGAAATTTCCTCATATTTCAGTAAGTTAAAATTTGGGCTCCTATAGGGAGCCCAGTTATTAACCCAGGGACTGGATTTTAACAAACTTGAATCTGACCCCCCTCAATCCCCCCCCCCCCCCCCCCCCCCCCCCCCCCCCATAGATGTTGTATATCAAACATGAAAGGATTCTGACTGGTGGATCTGAAGAAGATGATTTTTAAAGAAATTTCCTCAAATTACACCAAGTTAAACTTTGGGCTCCAATTGAGAGCCCAAATCTTCACCCAGGGACTCAATTTGAACAAACTTGAATCTGCCCCCACCCCCCCCCCCCCACCCCCCCCCCCACCCCCTAGGGATGCTGTATAAGAAATATGAAAAGATTCTGACGGGTGGATCTGAAGAAGAAGATTTTTTTGAATTTTTGAAAAAATTTATGGGTGCTATCAGAGTTATGCCCCTTCTGGTGCACCCTGTGGGCATAGGAAGTTTATTTGTACAAAACTGAATTGACATATGATAAGGAACATGCACACAAAATTTGGATCAATTTGGTCAAGTAGTTTGTGAGGAGAAGTCGATAATGTAAAGTTCACAATGGATGACAACGGATGGCAAGGTGAATCCCGTCCCCCCCCCCCCCCCTCGCCACAATCACCCCTCCCCCCCCCCCCCCACCACTACTATCCTGATTCTCTCAATGAGGTGGTGGTTTATTATGGTAAAAAGATATTTGGGTAAAGATGCTATTTTCTGTTCAGCAATAGCTATTATTTTAAGGAAACAAATCTGACAGTCTCTAACATTTTCAGTTGTTGCTGCACTCATCTGCATTTACACTCTTGATCGCTTGTGATAATTGCTTCAGATAATTATATATTCCAAATAACTCAATTACAGAGCTTCTTAATGATCAAGGTAAGGTATAAGTATTATTTGAGAGGCAAAAATGGGGAAACATGCTATAATAATGCCATAGTTCACATTTTGGCCAAATGCTTGAAGAGATAATCTGGATATATTTATCAAGAACTGTCCACGACAACAGATTCTGATTTCATTTTTAAAATTCAAGCACTTTTAAGCACCTTTAAAGGATCTTATAAACTAGGCCTGAGGTTCTTGAACTTCACCATCAAATGGAACTTACAAAGAACATACAGAGCAAGAAAATCTATGAAGGTTTTAACCCTTTACCCAATGAATCGCCCGCATCCAACTGCGTAATATACAAATTCAACAATTGAAAAAATATTATTTTTTCAAAACATTTCAACAAAACCATATCATGTGACCCCTCGTTGGAATGAGCTCATCGAGCTCGTTCCAACGAGGGGTCACATGATATGGTTTTGTTGAAATTTTTTGAAAAAATTATATATAGAATAATAAATTTTGATATCGTCTGCATTGGGTAAAGGGTTAACACTTTTGCTGCCGAAACAGACTATAGTCACCTATTTTATGATGATTATCTGTATGTTCTGGTATGTACAGATCAAACCTAGAATCTGATTACTTGTTGAAAGAGCTCATGGAGCCCTTTCTAACAATTAATCAGATGACAAGAGTTTCAAGTATGTCATAAATTTTAATAATTTAATCATTTGCCCCGCCTCTGCGTTTGATTGGTTGAAAGCATACAGCGTGAAAGTCGGCAAAATCATATAAACCAAATCATGTAATGATTTGGAATGTCTACACATTCTTACATCCGATCCAACTTTGAAGACTCTGGAAGCCCTGCCCACTCAATCCAATTGTCACCGTGAGGGCGTGACGGCAGACTGATAGATGGATAACAAGCTGGTAAACAAAGATGAATGATCGATTTTTCATCGCCTCCAGTCAGCGAGAATATAATGATAATTTCTCTGGAACAATTGAATTTAATAAATAATATATAAAAAATATACCGAAGTGGGAGACGAATAAAAGATCATACATCCAAGTTTTGGGGGGAATTTTAAAAAAATGTTTTTAATGATATTGTTACGTGACTTGCTAAATATCTGTCATCTGCGATCGAAAATCAAAACAACAAACAAAACTCCGAAGTATTTTTTCAGATTTATTCACAAAGAAACATAAAATTAGTGACACGCTTTCAACTGTTGTCAGTCACGCAAAATTCGACACAAACTTATCGACTCTGCCAACTTTCCAAGAAATGAATGTCCAAAATGTTGTCAAACAGGCGCCGAACAATGTATTGTCAACTGGTGTAATTTCTAATTCCTCTTTTCTGAACTGCACATTCAATTTTCTGAGTGGCAACTAACTTTTCAAATAACTTGATGACATAGTGCAAAACTTTGATTGAGACGGACCAATGAAACGTCGAATTTGACAAATTGACAATGATTGATTTGTGGCACACTTTCCTGAGTTTGACTGTTGTCTTTTGCGAAAATTAAAAGTTTTTCGTTCACGTACACATAGTTTCTATATTTTAATATTACAGCCGGATTAAATTATAAGAAATAACTGTTGTTTTCCTTCGGTTTATGCGATAAAAACCGAAAATTTTCAGCACAAGCTTAATCATAACTCGCTACGCGAGTTATGAAGCTTGTGCTGAAAATTTTCGGTTTATATCGCAATAAACTGAAGGAAAACAACAGTTATTTCTTAACCCTTTACCCAACGCAGACGATATCAAAATTTATTTTTTTAAATATATTTTTTTTTAATTTTTCAAAAAATTTCAACAAAACCATATCATGTGACCCCTCATTGGAACGAGCTCAATGAGCTCGTTACAATGAGGGGTCACATGATATGGTTTTGTTGAAATGTTTTGAAAAATGTAATTTTTTCAACTGCTCAATTTGCATATTACGCGGGCGGATGCGGACGATTTGTTGGGTAAAGGGTTAATTAAACTTCCTTGCATACATGAGAACAGACATTTACTCCAAACTCTGAAATACCTAACCCTCCCTCATTCCATTTTTATAAGAGTCAGACAGAAATAAAAACATTTTGAACAATCATGCAGTGATGAGAAATTCAGATTCCCATCTGTGATACATATGCACATAGAGGTTCTCCATATATGGCTAAAGTTGGTGTTAAAGTAAAAGGGTTAAAATCTCAACCATTACAAACTGATGGAAGCAATTAGGTACTCTTTTTGTCCACACTGTCAATCTGTTGATTTGATATCAGAACCATGACGGTGATCTTCTGCATGTCCCTTCTCATCTCTTGTTTTACTCAAATATATTTCAGACTTTTCGTTTGCTCTCTGAAGTACAGTCGCTGATACTATCTGAAAAATAAGAAAAAAATTGGGTTAATTTATATGCACAGTATCAGTAAACACACAAAGTGTACAGCCAGGTGATGCGTCAAAACCAAGCCGGAAAATAATCAGACTGTCATCTGCAAAATGAGGTCCCCAGAGGGTGAATTTAAATATATCCTCTTTGACAGGGTTGGCTGATTTAAATCAACTGATTTAAATCCATGATTTTTTTTTAAAAAATCATTAATTTAAATAAAAAATTTACAAATATTCAGAAATATTTTCAAAACAACTTGAAAATGAAGGAATGCATATTAACTGTTGAAATACAGTTGTTAGCCCTTGTTTATGATGGTTAGAACTAATCTATGGAGTGAGAATATACATCCCACTGTGTCTTGAGTCAAAACTCTTGACTGCTGGAACATGCTGTAGGGAAGTTAAATGTTCCTGAATCTTTTATGAGTTTATATAATTTTCAGCAAAAATGAATAAAACTATATTTAAGTAAACATAGATTTTAAACCATATATATGATAATCTTTCAATGAACCCACCAAAAATACAAAATCAACTCTGAAAACAATGATCAGTGATTTAAGTATCAAAAGTATGAAAAATGATTTTCAAGAAGTCATCTTCCATCCAGCAATGCTGTAACAATGAGAAAACACAAGTTTCAATGATTCCTCTCTATTTCCATCTATGCCAGTTGTCTATTCTATGCCAAATATATTGCTGCTCAATGAGCTCATTACAAATGGGTTCATAAGCATTTTTTTTAGGATAAATATAAACAAGGGCCACTGCTTTTAGGGGAAGCCAAATACAAGACAAGAATCCAAGTGTTACTGCTTGTGACCTTAACTTTCATATGGCAATGGGTGAAGGTCATGACACAATGTTAGGTTATGGATAATAGTTGTGTGAAGTATTAAAAGGATCTGTCATATAGATCCAATTGGACCAGATAAGGGCTGTATAACAATCCTTGATATGACCATGGGTTAATGATTGTACCAACTATGAATAAGATCTGTAAATCGTGCCAATTAAGGTATATGGACCAGACAAGGGCTGTATAACAAAAAAAAGTTTTGCTGCCTGCAACCTTGACCTTGATAATATGACCTTGGATCAAAATCATGACACACATTTGAGTCATGAGCAATAATTGTACAAAGTATGAATAAGATCTGTCAATCATACCAAGTTATATTGACTGGACAAGGGTTGTATAGCAATATCCAAGTTTTGTTGTCTGTGACCTTCACCTTGATGATATGACCTTTCAGTCATGAGCAGTAATTATACAAACTATGAACAAGAAGCCTGCAATGCCAAGTGAGGCTAATTCCCCTGCACCCCCTATTAGGGGGTGGGCATAGGTGGTTTTTTTTCAGTAAAAAATCAATCTAAATTCGGCAAAACACGTCTTGAAGCAAAAAAAAAATTATTATATATTTCTATGGAAACCTGCTAATTTGCATATAATTGCCTATAGGATTTCTGTAAGAAAACCTATGAATTTTTCTACAAGAAACCTATAAGTATCCTACCTAAATTCCTATAGGTCTATCCTTGCTATGATATATTTTGATTAATACAGGGGGATTTGGTACCCAGTGATTCATCCAACCATACCCCAATTTGCCAGTAAAACAAACTTAACCTGATAATTTTTTTAATAAAGGGCAATAACTCCCATAATTTTCATCAATTAGTGGTGGTTTCCAAACTTGACATAGACATTGTTGCTATAGACATATGCTAAAAAGTATTGAAATCCAGTTACAATTCATCGCCTGAGTGCTAGAATGTCCTATGTCCTCTATGGGACATAGGACATTCTAGCACTCAGGCGATGAATTGTTAAAGTTATGCCATAAACAAGCATTGCACGATATTCTTTTAACAAAGGGAAATAACTCTGGAAACTTTCATCGGATGATGGTGGTCATTGGAATTGAGGTAGACATTGTTCCTAAAGAGATATATACAAAAAAATCGCGACATCGACGCCGTAGCTGCGACGGGTGGTGCAATTTCACAAAATTCTAAGTCCATCAAGGGCCATAACTCCAAGAAAAATATTTGGAACAACACATGCATTGAACAGTGGCTAGACATCAATAAGATACACTTACATGCCAAATCTAAAGTCATTCTATCAAGTATTTCAAAAGTTATTGAGTTTTGAAACTCGTTGGTCACAGACAGACCGACCGACATTCTAAGTTCATCAAGGGCCATAACTCCAAGAAAAATATTTGGAACAACACATGCATTGAACAGTGGCTAGACATCAATAAGATACACTTACATGCCAAATATAAAGTCATTCCATCAAGAATTTCAAAAGTTATTGAGTTTTGAAACTCGTTGGTCACAGACAGACCGACCGACCGACCGACAGACAGACCGACAGACAGGCCGACATTGCCACTTATAGAGCTGCCAGTTGCAGCTAAAAAATTGAAATTTGGTTACTATGTTTAAGTTATTCCATAAACATGCAATACACCAATTCAATTCAATTCAATTCAATATTTATTTAGTAATAAATGTACCTTAATAGCATACAATAAATTTGAAAGCATATGCGAGTTACAAATAGTGATACAAATTACATGTATTGATTATGTGGTACAAAAATTACAAGGAGAGGGCATAGCCAGATTGGCTGTCTACCTGCCATCTCCTTAATACAAGTCAGATTTATCTCTTGGAGATCTGCTGATCACAAAAAAATAATTTGTCTCTTTTAGTAAATATTACTACTTGTTCTATGAAATGTGGAATTGACCAAATAAATTCACAATGTTCTGAATATCCATCGCTTTCTGTTTAGTTAATTTAAGGGGAAAAAGAGCCAGAAGGCCTCATCTCACCGGAGGCAACCAGAATTCGGCGGGAGGTGCAGCAGGGTGACAACCAAAGATTCGTCAAAAATACTGAACGGCAATACAGAGACTGGCATGGCTAGCGAGACACCAAATCATCAGACACAGATCCGTCCCATCATCGTGTATCTTCCGAATTGTGTCGGGTGAGCCAATGTCTCACTGCTAAGTTTTCTTGACTCAATTGAAGTATCCAGAGAGTGACTGAAAAACGCTAATTGTTACATCACCATATCGCGCGCAATGTCCACACTTCACGAGAAATTGCCTTCAAGCAATGGAGAAATAAGCTATTGACCGACAAAGTTATTGGTCAACAATGTTATTGGTCGACAAAGTGATGAGATTCAGAGTCAAGCGAGTATTTAATCAAACGTTACAATCTTGGCAATAAGGATTTGAACAGGAGACAGAAGTGAGATAGGAGCCTATTAGTAAGTTGGTTAAGGTCAATTTAAAAACATTTCTATCTTGTATATTCCGTATTTCATTGTCTAATTTGTTCCATAGTGCCGGAAAGTGGTTCGCTGGTAGCCATTCAACAAATTTGGTTCTTGGCGTGTTTGTTTTTAATAATCCTGCTTGTCTAGTCACAACTCCATCTTGGTTTGTAATAGAGGTGAAGTAATTATTAAAGGTGGTAGGTAATGCATTGTTATGCCAGTCATGTACAAGTAACAATGCATGTAGTGTATAAAGGTCTTGAATTTTAAGTATTTTATCTTTTAGAAATAGGGGATCTGTGTGACAGTTATAAGCTTTGTCGTTTATTATTCGGATTGCTCTTTTTTGTAAGAGATAGAGTTTGTTTATATGTTTGGAGTGACCCCATATTTGGATACCAAACAGGAAGTGACTATGAATTAATGCATAATACAGGGTGACTAACGCTCTATGCGGTAGGATTTTTTTAACTCTTTATTGCCCAAACTGCTCTTGTTACTTTTGTGCACAACATTGAAATGTGGGTGGAGTAACTCAACTTATCGTCGAGATGAACTCCTAAAAATTTGACAGAGGATTCTGTTTCTTTAATACCCAACCTGATTATGGGATTATTATCGATGCTAATTATATTATTATTATTTTTAAGTTTGATATGTGAGGAGCTGATTATGACATATTTCGATTTTTTGGCGTTTAGGAGTAGGTTATTGGCTCTGCACCACATATTTAATTTTTTAGTTCAGTGTTGACAGACTGATATAAGATTTCTTGATTATGATGGGATGTATAGCCCGTTGTGTCATCAGCGAACGAAAGGAGATTCAAGTTAGTACTATTTGATATGTCATTAATATAAATTAAAAATAAAACAGGCCCTAAAATTGAACCCTGTGGAACTCCGTAGGTTATTGTGGTGTGTGATGATTTTTTGTTCAGATACTCTACATATTGCTTTCTATCACTGAGATAACTCTGAAACCATTTGTTTACAACACCTCTGAAACCATAAAACTCTAACTTTTTGAGGAGAATATCATGGTTTATTGTGTCGAAAGCTTTTGATAGGTCTAAAAAAACAGAAATTGTACTATCTTTGGTGGGTTTGTTATTTTGAGTTCCTATATGGTCCAGAAGGTGTAGTATCGGGTGCACAGTTGAATGTCCTTTTCTAAATCCGTATTGGTGTTGGTAAAGGATGTTATTATTCACTAGGAATGTGTCAAGGCGGACCTGCATTATCTTTTCTAAGAGTTTGGAGAAAATAGGGAGTATGCTAATTGGTCTATAATTATTGAGAATACTCGCGTCACCTGATTTAAATACTGGAATTACTTTAGCTAATTTCATCTTCTCGGGTACTATGCCAGTTTCGAAAGATAGGTTTATTATATGTGATAGGGGGGTCGATATAGAATTAATAATTTCCTTGATGAGTCAAGAGGTCAATTCGTTACAATCTTTGCTTGTTTTAGTTTTCATTCTCTTAGTTATGTTGACAACTTCGTCAGGGGTTGTGGGCTCAATGAAGAAGCTGCTCGGGTGACCGCTCCCTTGAAGGTAACTCGAGAAATGTTTATTCGAAGCCGCTATCTGTGCGGACGTAGATTCTCCCACACTAGTGAAAAAGTTATTAAATTCTCGCGCGATCTCAATTCCATTGGAGATTTCTGTATAATTAACTTTGAAACTTGCTGATGATTTAATTTTTGAATGGGGTTTTTGGATTGCTTCATTTAATATTTGCCATGTTTTCTTTAGGTTATATTGATTTTCTTTGAGTATAGAGTTATAATAAGAGGCTTTACTTTTCCGTTTTGTTTTATTGAAGACTTGGCAAAACTGTTTATAAGCACCTTTATTTTCATCGGTAGGGCTTTTCAGTTGTTTTTGGTAGAGTTTAAGTTTGTTTACTGAGGAGGTTATTAAGCCATTGGTCATCCAAGGTTGTTTTTTGACATATCGATTGTTTTGCTGTCTTTCTTTAAAGGGGAAACTCTCATTGAAGGCCTGTAGGAATATATTTATGAAGATGTTATATGCTTCGTCGGGACAGTGAGTGTTTAATACATTATTGAAGTCAAGTTCTGAAAGCTTCCCATAGAAAGTGTTAATATTTTCCTGGGATATATTTCTTGTGTTTATTGTTTCTTTGTCAATATTTGTTTTTAAACTTGTTTCCAAGTAAAATGTTCCAAAGTGATCAGCGAGGTCTGTAATAACAATTCCAGATATGGAGCTTCTGACCTTGTTAACAAAAATGTTGTCTATCAGGGTTGCTGAGTGTTTTGTCACTCTGGTCGGCTTTGTCACAGTGGGCAGAAATCCCAGGCAAAACATATTATCAATGAAATCGTCTGTTTGTTTATGTTCAGAGATCTTGAGTAAATCAATATTGAAGTCACCAAGTAAGACGCATTTTTTATTTTCTGAGTTAATTAGGCCAGATATTGTGTTGACTTGAGTTAGGAAAAGGTTTAGGTCAGCCCTAAGCTGAGAATTTGGCCGGTATATTACACCGATTATAGTTGGTGGAATCTTTCTACCTATGATCTCCACGAATAATGTTTCACATACGTGGGGTATAAAAACGGTCAAGTCGGGGCGTAATTTATAATTTATACCTTCCTTTATAAATAAGCCAACACCTCCCCTGCCATCATCAGTCCGCACATTAGTTAAGATGTTTTGGTAACCCGCTAGATTATAAGATATGTTTTCGGGACATTTGAATATCTCTGTCAATCCGATGATGTCAAACGAATTGGCGGCAGTTTGCAAAGTGTATAGTAAGTTATTCAAGGCATCCCAGTGGGCGTTAAGACTTCTGCAATTAAGGTTAAATATGCTTAGAGACGTCTTGATGCCAGATATGTTTTGTCGAAATTCCGCGGGCATATAGTATTTACAAGTGTCGTGGTGGTCGGCAAGCTGTGATTCATTTTCATCTTCCTCGGAGAGGTTCTGGATTTTATCATTGAATTTTTTGAAAAAATTATACTCGTCGCTTGTCTGAATCTCATCTAGTGTTATACTACCCGCCATTGAATATTATATCTGAGGCCCATTGTTTTCCCGGATATGATATGGTTGAACAAAGTATGAGTAGAAATTGTGATGGATGTTCATTCAATGAGATACAGTTTATCTGTGTTAATTGTTTTTTTTCTCCAAGAGTTGCATGTGGTATGGTGTTTGTAATCAGTGGGTGTATATAGAGATGTGAACTATGTACACATTTCTTAGGACTAAAACATGAAATAAAAAGTAAAATGAGAACAAATAATCACATAACAAATTAAATGTAAGTGGGGACCTTCCTCAATTCCTCCAAATGCGATAACTGAAAAGGAATGATAAACTAGTTGTAGCCAATTTCTGGGGTGGGGTGGCGATTTTTGAGGTCAAGAAATGGCGTGTTGATGCGCCAGCGTGGAGCGGGACTAATATGCATCATGTGTGCTCTAGTGGCGATATCTCCTACACGGTAGATGAACATAACTAGAATTCCCATTTTGGTTAGCCGACGCCAAATCAAAGGGGGGGAGGGGGTCCAAAATTATCCGCTCCTTATGGGGATGTCAGAAATCTCCCATTTGGTGAAACAGTACTAAGAAGGTTAAGTTTTCTTCGATATCTATGCATGCAGCAACGGACAAAACTGACTTCGGAGAGTAAATCGTGTCATTAATTTTCGAAAGGGATACGCTTTCACCCCATTCGGACTTAACCATTGAGACCGTTGTGCAATTTTGTCAGTACGGGGAATAATTAGAAAGAAACAGAGTGATTAAAATAATCCGCAATAGTGCAATCCTATTGCCAAGCAATGTTGGGATGTTAAACAATAATTAGTTATTTATATATGCCTAGATAGATTCCAATTACACATAAAATGCGTTAGCGTTGTTAGGGTTAAAGTGTGCCACCATGTAGTTTGCCTGCACAACGCATGGACAGCGACTGCAATTGAGGAGGAAACGTTTTTATGTTATTCAGTGAGGATAGTTTGGGTTGTTATTGTTAATTGTTTGTTGTCTTCTCTTTTCAATGAGAAGGGGAATTCCATTCTGTGAGTTAATGGATTACTTTTCATCAGGTTGGACAGTGGGTCATTCTGTGGATATAAGGATAGAGCAATCCCTGTAACGGTATTTACAGTCGTATAAAATATATACATACATACATAGAAACATATATACACGCATCCATACACATAAACCTATTTTTAGGTGTGATATACAGTAGTTTATCAAGACGGAAGCTTGTATACTTTCAGATCATTACGTGTACACTCCATATAAAACCGCACTTCGAGTACCCCACTTTTTGTGTAGAAAAGTGGGGTACCCAAGTGCGGTTAGGAGAGAAGCATTACATAATTAATTAGTGCTCGATGAGAAATTTCTTCCAGAGTCTGAACCTGATTAATAATATTTGTCTTCAGTCAGCGAATTTCTAAAACCTGCATTTCATACAATAATGACATAAAAATACTATATCTGTCTCTTCCAGATCATTGTACCCCGGAATAATGTCCGATTTTAAACAATTCGCCCAGTATTTTTCGATATATTGAACTTGTTTCCAGATTAAAATAAAATGTTTTGCCGATATGTCATTTGGATTCCCCCTGTATAGTTAAAGGTAAGTTTGTCGCCATCGAACATGATCTTGTCCACCTTCATCCTCGAAACAGTTCGTCGAGACATTTTTAAATAAAATTACCAAGTAGAGGAAGTATTTTAAAATAAAACGTATTTTGTGCGTTGTTATGTTTTTTAGAACAATAATGTGACAGTCTCGGCAATACATCCTGTCTTTACGAAGTGTGGCCCCTGTTTTTCTGACTCGGGATCATTACGAACCCGGCATTTGATTTAATATCATTGCAGATAAGCTGCTTCACGTTTACCTCAGTAATTATTTTTGACGAACTAAATTGAGAATGGAACAGAATTAATCAATAAATCCATCCACTCCTTCCGGCCATTTTCATAACTCGGGTGGATTTTTCAAATTAAGTTCAGTCTTCGGAATCATGAAATTTTAGAAGCAAGGGACGGACGAATCATGGCCTACGGTAAACAAATTTATAGTGCAGTATAGGAAGTGGATTGATACTAAGACACACACGATGGGATTTTCTTGTCATCTTCCAATATCTGAAAAAAGGCATGAAAAATTGGTGGCGTCACTGGGGGCCGTGGGGGTAGGCATTTGCCCCTTAAACATAGATTTTGCCCATATTTGCTTCCCACGTCCATAACACACACACACACTCTCTCTCTCTCTCTGCCCCCCCCCCCCCCCCCCCCCAAACCTGGCATATTCACGCCTCACATGAGTCAAAGATCGACAGTATGGTTTCTCCACTTTTAAATCTGATCCGCCGTGCCTGGAAAAATTCTCCCTTAAAATTTTATATATTTTCCTTTTTTTACAGCTTGTGGCCCTCATTGACGGCGGAGGGGGGCATTCCAATGAGGGGCCGTAAACTGTCCCTGAGACAAAATATGGAAATTCACTATAGCCCTACATCCAACGCCAATGGCCGAATTTGGCCAGCACTCAGGCTATACAAAAATCTGCATTCAAATTTTATTATGTTTAAGTTTTTGTTTCAAAAACATGGCTTATGACCCTTCATTGGAACGAGCTAGTGGATACTGAGTCGTTCCATTGAGGGGTCCCAAGCTCTGTTTTGAGACAAAAAATTTCAAATTTTTAGTTGTTATTAAAGAATTTATCTTGCAAATGCCACCTGGTCCTGTAGGCCGGTGGAGACTATTGGATCACCGGGTTTATCTTCCTAGCATTTGGTACGTTTTTTCTTGGAAATAGTATGTTTATTTTTGTGGCTGGAAACTAGGTAGACTGATAACATTTTGGCTAGACGCTGTCGTATGTATGTTGGTGTTTTGGTAATAATAATTCTCCCCAGCCAGCATGGGTTTCTTTTCAATAGATGCGTCAAATGCTTCGGCCCTTTGACAGATAATGTAAATTAGCCTTAGAAAAGGTGTTGAAGATATGACACACCAGTATACAATTAAGCTCAATTTGTTACTTCTGTTCAATGGCGTGTTAAATTAAATCCTTTGTTTGTTGTTAATCCCAAAGAAAATGTTAAAAGAAACAAAACACTTGCTGTGTATAATCATATCACATCCCCAAATATAAAAATGTACACAGGGAAACATTTTTAAAATCTCCTGAAATTTAGTACTTGCGCGGTCTCGAGTCCAATGATATTAGCTACAAATACGAGACTTCATTAGTTGAAAACTTTAGATATTTAGAGCTTATCACATTTCGATTCAGAATCAGAATGTTTTTTTCAACAACAATGACCTCGATTAAGCGAGTTCAGACTATTTTATGTCATGTAAATCCAATAGATGGAAGAGCCACACTGCATCACGGGATCGTCAAAATTCGCTTTTTTTTAAAGATTTATTAGAACACAAAACATGAATTATTGGACCGATTTTCGCATTTAAAGGACTTTTTTAATACAGAAAATTCCCCCAAAAAATATTTCAGGCACAGAAAAAGGATTTAGTGAAGAGAACTTATTATGTAAATTGCGAGGTGTTTTCCCAATCAACACTGATTAGTGAGTAAATACCTGCTGTTATATAATCATACATAACACACTCAGTCGATATTGGGATATTTTTTTTATATGGAGTGTACACGTAATGTAAAAAAGCATCAATACGATTTTTTTGGGTGGGTAGGAGGGTATGCAATATATTCGATTTTGTAAGTGATATTTGGGGGGGGGGGGGGGTGGGGTGGGGGGTGGGGTTAGTCTAACTGGTCATATTTACGGCATGAATTCTTCCAGACAGAACTGGGTTGAATTTCATGTTCCGACGGGATTTTAAAGCATCAATAATAATTTATCGGGTGGATAGAAGGGTACTCAATATATTCGATGTTGTAAGTGATATTTAAGGGGAGGGGTTGCTGTTGTATAACTGGTCATATTTACTGGACGAATTCTTTCAGACAGATCTGGGGCAAATTTTATATTCTGCTCTCGATAGATGGCCCAATTTTTTTCACATTCATGACATTGTTCATCGCACCATGCGCATCGGGGGACTCCCCGGAATCGTGCACCTGTTACAAAAATAGGTGTAAACAAAAACAGCTCTCCCCGACCTCAACCCAACCCACCAGAAAAGCTGGGAAAATTGTTAATGCCGGCGCTGGCATACGATGTTGAACTTTTAGTCACATAAGTAGTCTTTTATTGCTACAGCGAAGCAATCCAGGCCGCCGCACCACTCCCCTCCAAGGAGGCCATGATCACCTCCTCAGCGAGACGCTGTATTTTTAAAATCATAATTATCGGGGTGTGTCATATTCGCTGGATGTATTCTTTCAGACAGAATTGGGGCGAGTTTCATGCACTGATGGAATTTATTTGTTGGTATATATTCACATGGAAACTTTCAATCCACTTATCACTCTCGAGAGCCGAGCCCACAATTGACCTTTTGAGCTCAATCGGAAGCTCGGACCCCAAGAGAGAGAAGTAGCTGTGTTACTGATCGTATTCACTGGGTGCACACTTTCCAGGCAGAACTGGGATTTCCTTGAATTCTGGTTCACTTTAAAATACCAGTGGAGAGATGGGGTGGGGAGGGTATATTCACTGCTTGTTTAAAAACACCCTCGGGAGCCGAGCCCACAATTGACCTTTCAAGCTCAACCGTGGGCCCGGATCTCCCATGAGAGAAGGAGTTGATTACGTCACATCACTAAGTGGTGACAAAAAGACGTGGCTTCCGTAGTACAAAAAACGTAGCTTCCACAGTGCAGTTATATCAGAAAATTAGTTTGATAGAAAAAAAGGCATTTGATCTATGTTTGAAAAATAGAATATCGAATAAATTTATCAGATTATATAGCTGGAGGTGTAATACACGGTAGAGTGTCAAGACAGAACCTTAACACTTTCAGCTAAATGCATCAATAGCAAATTATCGAGGAGATGGGTGGGAGAAGACTTATTCATTAATATGTTCCATGTTTTAAATGATATGTTAGGGAGCTGATATGTTAGGGGGAACCTTAACACTTTCAGCTAAAGGCATCAACAGGAAATTATCGAGGAGATGGGTGGGAGAAGACTTATTCATTAATATATTCCATGTTTTAAATGATATGTTAGGGGGTTGGGGGGGGGTTTATAACTGGACATATTCACAATTCTTTCAAATAGAACTAGGGTCGGGGGGGGGGGGGTATAACTGGACATATTCACAATTTTTTCAAATAGAACTGGGGCGAGTTTCATGTTCTGGTGGGATATATTTGTTGGTACATATTCATCCACTTATCACTCTCGTGAGCCGAGCACACAACTGACCATTTAAGCTCAACTCTGAGCTCGGGCCTCGAGAGAGAGAAGCAGTTGAGTAGCTGGACATATTCACTGGATGTATACTTTCCAGGCAGAGTGGGGTTTCTGTGAATACTAGTTGTGTAAATACTCAGTGCTGAGGTGGAGGGTTTTATATGGCTGAACACATTTGGGGAGTTGCATGGCTTGTATATTCACTGGAAATATTCTTTCAGATGGGATTTATTTGTAGGTATTTATTCACCTGCACTTGAAAACTTACAAACCGCTCATCACTCTCGTGAGCCAAGCACACAACTGACCATTTAAGCTGAACTCTGAGCTCGGGCCTCCAGAGAGAGAAGCAGTTGAGTAGCTGGACATATTCACTGGACGTATACTTTCCAGGCAGAGTGGGGTTTCTGTGAATACTAGTTGTGTAAATACTCTGTGCTGAGGTGGAGGGTTTTATATGGCTGAACACATTTGGGGAGTTGCATGGCTTGTATATTCACTGGAAACATTCTTTGAGATGGGATTTATTTGTAGGTATTTATTCACCTGCTCTTGAAAACTTACAAACCGCTCATCACTCTCGAGAGCCGAGCCCACAACTGACCTCATAAGCTCGACTGTTAGCTCGGGCCTCGAGAGAGAGAAGTTGTTGAGTAGCTGGGCATATTCACTGGGCGTATACTTTCCAGGAAGAGTGGGGGTTTCTTCGAATACTAGTTATGTAAAAACTCATTGTTGGGGTGGGAGTGTTATATGACTGAATATATTTACGGCATTTAAAATCATGACTAAGAGTGGGGAGTTGTATGACTGGTGTATTCACTGGATGTTTTCTTTCAGATGGGATGGGATTTAGTTGTTGGTATTTATTCACCTGCACCTGAAAACTTACGAACCACTTATAACTCTCGGGGGCCGAGCCCACAATTGACCCTCTAAGCCCGAGTAGCCCAAATTGAGTAGCCCAGCCCACAATTGACCGTTAAAGCTTATCTGTAAACTCGGGCCTCGCGAGAGAGAAGGAGTTGGGTAGCTGGGCATGTTCACTAAACGTATACTTTCCAGGCAGAGTGGGGTTTCTTTGAATGCTAGTTGTGTAAAAACTCATTACTGAGATTGGGGAGGGGGGGGGGGGTGTTATATGGCTGAACATATTTACTGCATTTAAATCCTGACTGGGAGTGTTGGGATATGTTTTAACAAAGGGCAATAACTCCCTTAATTTGCATGGGATATCGCTGGTCATCAAACTTGACAAAGACTTTGTCGAGAAGAGACATATACTGAAAAGAATTAAAATCCAGTTAATATTATTAAAGTTACATCAAAAGCAAGCATCACACAATATTTTTTAAACAAAGGGCAATAACTCCTACAATTTTCAATGGATATTGGTGGCCATTGAACTTGATGTAGACGTTGTTGCTATAGGGAGATATTCTGAAAGGAACTGAAATCCGGTTTCAATTGTTTAATGTTATATGCCATAAACGTTTTACAAGATATTTTTATAACAAAGGACCATAACTCCCATAATTTTAAAGATATATTGGTGGGCCTCAATCTTGACGTAGTAAATGTTGCTATAGAGACATATACCATAAAGAATTAAAATCTGTTAACAATTGTTCAAGTTATGCCATAAACAAAGTTTCGGATGGACGGATGAATGGACACCCCTAAAATCAGGGTTTATGTGGCAAAATATTTTTTTAAGTCTCAATTTCTAGGTGGTAAAAACCCTAACCCTTTCAGCTTACGGACCCTAACCCTAACCTTTATCCTAACATAAAATCCTTGAAAATACAATACCCACTTTTTGTGGGTTAGAAGCCACAACAATTTTTGCCATGTAAAAAACATTTTAGCCACATAACCCACTTTTTTAGACACATAAACACCACTTGTTAGTTCAAATTTATGTGGCTGGTCACATAAATCAGAATGGACACATAACAGTGCTGCGTACCAACAACTGGGCACATTAACCTGATTTGTTGGTCCGGACAGACAGATGTACAGAGGTCTTCTCTACAGCCCTCTCTTGTGGGAGCAGGGGGGGGAGGTCGGGGGGGAATTGGAAGGGACCATAAGATACCATAAGATTTGTCAAACATACCAAGTTATATGGACTGGACAAAGGCTGTATATCAATATAAAAGTTTGCTGTCTGTGACCTTGATATTACCTTGGATCAAAGTCATGACACACCTTTGAGTCATGAGCGAAAATTGTACTAAGTATAAATAAGATATGTCAATCATACCAAGTTATATGGACCGGTCAAGTGCTGTATAACAATATCAAAGTTCTGTTGTCAGTGACCTTGACCTTGATGATATGACCTTGAAGCAAACCTTTAAGTCGAGATATAATAGATTAAATGCCTGTCTTGCATGTGCTAAGGCCAAATAGGTCTATAAACAAAGGAAAACTGGGGAGAGTCATTGTATTTTCTCGTCAGGTTGCAAGATTTTTTATTCAATTAACCCTTTACCTAACCTGAAAAGCAGACGACACTTACAAAAATAATTCTTGAATAACAAATTTTTTTCATTTTTAGTCTCAAAAACATAGGTTATGACCCCTTGTTGGAACGAGCTCGACGAGCTCGTTCCAACGAGGGGTCATAACCTATGTTTTTGAGACAAAAAATGAAAAAAATAATGAAAATTAATTGGTGATTTTTTAGAATAGCGCTGGCCGGTTTTGGCCATTATGTTAGGTAAAGGGTTAAC
The DNA here is from genome assembly GCA_031216915.1 of Pictodentalium vernedei. Lineage (NCBI taxonomy): Eukaryota > Metazoa > Mollusca > Scaphopoda > Dentaliida > Dentaliidae > Pictodentalium > Pictodentalium vernedei. The sequence goes on along the minus strand of CM062288.1, from coordinate 247,707,957 downwards.
AGGAGTTTACTCCATAACCTATATTCAATTAACAGATCAAATTTTTACTGAAGGTATGGTAAATGGTTTTGTGTTGGGAAATTATATTCAATTAGCAGGGTTACTCAGTTAAGAAATATCCAATTAAGTGGGCTCCACTGTATTATATACAGTCCCAACACAGACAGAGCATGAAAATATTATACAGACTACAAACATAACTATCGTTCCACAGTTTTTGTGTTATACAATATGCCACTTTCATACTCATGTTTTGCATCTGTGCATATATCAAATGTATGTCACATGCATTCTAAAATGAAAGTGTCAATGACACCGAGCTCAACTTGCCCAAGAAGGGACTGAACTAAATAGAAAGATCTAGTAATGCCAAGTCACTCACTCAAGTTTCTACAGAAAGACATCACACCAAAGCTACAAATGAAATCTGAAAACACTTGGGTGAGGGATGGGGCCTGTTGGGTGTATTAAAGAAATTGTTGACAATTTATATGTCAAGTGCAAGATGGCTGGTGGCGGCTATCTTTTTCAATGGAATGAAGAAAAATTTGATAACTCCCATCTGTACATCATACCATAGTTACATATAAAATTTGAAAAAGATCGGGTGAGAGGTGCAGCCTGCAGGGTTTGCTAATGGACTTGTTGACAATTTATATGCCAAATCCAAGATGGCCACTGCAGGCCATTTTTTTCAACAAAATTAGGAAAGATTTGATAGCTCCCATCTAGACATCACACCAAAACTACAAAGGAAATTTGAAAAAGGTTGGGTGAGAGATGCGGCCTGCAGGGTGTGTTAATGGGATTGTTGATAATTCAAATGCCAATCCAAGATGGCTGCTGGCAGTCATATTTTTTAACGAAATTCAGAAATAAACAGCTGTGCCATGAGCGCATGATATGCCCGTTATTAATTACAAGAGGGAAGCACACAATATGAGTATACATGTGTACTTGTCAGGTTTTGTTTTATGTTCTTGTACAATAATCCTTCCATCAACATATACTTGCCACCAAAAAATCATGAAAATTGCTTAAAGTCCGACATGTGGAAAATTGCCTATGTTTTGACGAATAAAGTCCCATAACACTGGAATAACAAATTGGATAGCGACACAAATTGACAGGGAGATTCCTTCTATCAACATATACTTGCAACCCAAAAATCATGAAAATTGCTCTAAGTATTTTCAAGTTATTGTTCGACATGTGGAAAATTGCTTATATTTTGACAAATAAAGTCCCATAACTCTTGTATGACATATCGGACGGCGACACAAATAGAAAGGGAGATTTCTTCCATCAACATATACTTGCCACCAAACAATCATGAAAATTGCTCAAAGCATTTTCAATTTGTTGTCCGACATGTGGAAAATTGCCTATATTTTGATGAATAAAGTCCCATAACCCTGGAATGACAAATCCGACAGTGACACAAATCGAAAGGGAGCTTCCTTTCATCAACATATACTTTCAACCAAAAAATCACAAAAATTGCTCGAAGCATTTTCGAGTTATTGTACGATGTGTGGATGGCAGACAGACAGACGGACAGTGGTATACCATAATACAACCATTTTTTCATAACGGGCGTATAATCAACGATTTTCTAAGTAATAAAGTCCCATAACTCTGGATCAAATGGTGAAACTAACTGAAAGGGAGCTTCTTTCCATCAACATACACCACCTACCAAAAAATTACTCAAAGCATTCTCGAGTTATCGTATGACGTGTAAAAAATCAAAGATTTTCTAAGTAATAAAATCCCATAACTCTGGAATGACTAATCAAATGGCGACACTAACCGAAAGGGAGCTTCCTTCCATCAACCTACACCACCTTTCAAAAAATTGCGAAAATCTCTCGGACCGTTCTCGAGTTATCGTCTGACGTGTAAAAAATCAACGATTTTCTAAGTTTTAAGTCCCATAACTCTGGAATGACTAATCAAATGGAGACACCAACCAAAAAGGAGCTTCCTTCCATCAACATAAACCACCTACCAAAAAATTGTGAAAATCTCTCGAAGCGTTCTCGAGTTATCGTACGATGTGTAAAAAATCAACAATTTTCTAAGTAATATAGTCCCATAACTCTGGAATGACTAATCAAATGGTGACACTAAATGAAAGGGAGCTTCCCTCCATTGATATACAGCACCTACCCAAAAATCACAAAAATCTCTCAAAGCGTTCTCGAGTTATCATACCACGTGTAAAAAATCAACAATTTTCTAAGTAATAAAATCCCATAACTCTGGAATGACTAATTGAATGGCGACACTAAACGAAAGGGAGCTTCCCTCCATCGATATACACCACCTACCCAAAAATCATGAAAATCTCTCAAAGCGTTCTTGAGTTATTGTACGACGTGTGACCGGACGGACAGCGGTATACCATAATACGACCCATTTTTTCAAAACGGGCGTATAAAAATGATATCTCCCATCTAGATATCACACCAAAGCTATATATGAAATTCATAAAAGATCAGGTGAGAGATGCGACCTAATGGAATTGTTGACAATTTATTTCTGAATCCAAGATGGCTGCTGGCGGCCATGTTTTTCAACAAAATTCAGAAATATTTAATAGCTCACATCTACACATCACACCAAAGCTGCATATGAAATTTGAAAAAGTTTGGGTGAGAGATGTGACCTGTAGGATGTGCTAATAGAATTGTTGACAATTTATATGCTAAATCTAAGATGGCTACTGGCAGTCATGTTTCTTAATGAAATTCAAGCAAATTCAAAATCTCCCATCTAGCCATCAAACCAAAGTTACATATAAAATTTGAGACTGATCAAGTGAGAGCTGCAACCTGTAGGACGTGCTAAAGAAATTGCTGGACAATTTATATCCAAATCCAAGATGGCCACTGGCAGCCATGTTTTTCAACAAAATTCCAAAAAAATTGATAGCTTCCATCTAGACATTGCTCCAAAGCCACATATGAATCGGGTGAGAGCCCCGACCTGTAGGGTGTGCTAAAGAAATTGTTGGACAATTTATATCCAAATCAAAGATGACTGCTGGCAGCCAGGTTTTTAAAAAAAAATCTTAAACAAGAGGCCCCACGGGCCTAAAGCGCTCATCTTGAAAAGAACACAATATAAATTTACAGAGTCCAAGAATGAGTCCACATTAAGCAATCCATATCCATAGGCTACACTCTAAATCCTTGAGTCCCTCAGGAGTGACAAAAATAATCCGGGCATCATGCCTTTTCTTCTGTTGATCATAATGTACAATGTAGAGCTCCCCTATGAAGCCCCTTGATACCACCTATGTGGATTAATCTTAGTTACACACCTCTAGAGGATACTGAATACAACATTTTTAATTCTTCAGCAAAATGGTCAATTCCGGCTCCCATAGGGAGCCCAAATATTAACCCAGGCTCTCGATTTGAACACAGTTGAATCTGACGTCCCTAGGGATGTTGTGTACCAAATATGAACGCATTCTGACTGTTGGATCTGAAGAAGAGAAATTTTAAAGAAATTTCTTCCATAGGAAGCCCGAATATTAACCTAGGGACTTGGTTTGAACAATCTTGAATCTGACCCTCATAACAATGATGTATACCAAACATTAAAAGATTCTGACTGGTGGTTCTGAAGAAGATTTTTAAAGAATATTCCCCATATTACCTATGTAAAATATTTGGGCTCCTGTATTGAGACCAAATATGAACCAATGGACTTTATTTTAACAAACTTCTATCTGACCCCCCTATGAATGCTGTATACCGAATATCAAAAGATTCTGATGATTGGTTCTGGAGCAAAGATTTTTAAAATATTTTTGCAAATATGCTGACTCAGCATTTTTTCGATGCCCATTACAGAACACCCTAACATAACCGATGGCAATTTTTTTCTACCAATCAATTCTACTGGTGGTAAGGATACTTCATACCAAATAACAGCTCTCTGTTCCATGTGGTTTGGGAAATATGGGCGTTTGAAAATATTTCTATTTTTAGCTCCTAGGGTTCCCATGGGGATGCAGGATTTTTTTTTTTTGCATGGGTCAAGTACTTATGACCCAATAATACCACATATTAAATTTGGTTTAAAGTGGACCATCGGTTCAGAAAATAGAAATTTTGGGCGGGGCCAAAAATCTTACCCCTCCCATTACAAAGCCAAATAGTGCTTCACGAACTTCGTTTGAATAAACTTGATTCTACACCTCAAAAGGAAGCTCCATAGCAAATATCAAGTATTTGTACACACTAGTCCATGAGAAGAAGATTTTTAAAATATTTTGGAGCTTTTTCCCCCACTCCTACCCTGTGGGGCTGGGCATGCTGAGTTGAACAAAAATGCAATGCCCCTTTGGGACCATCACTCATACAAACTTTCACTTGAATTGGCCCAGTGGCATTGGCGGAGAAGGCCAAAACATGGTGTTGACGGACGGAGAGCGATGAGATTAGCTCAGCTTGACTTTGTCAAGATGAGCTAAAAATCAATAGCTCCCATCTACACATCTCATCAAAGCTATATATGAAATTTGAAAAAGATTGGGTGAGAGATGCGGCCTGTTGGGTGTGTAAATTGAATTGCCGAAAATTTATATGCCAAACCTAAGATGGCTGCTGGTGGCCATGTTTTTCAACGAAATTCGGAAAAAATTGATAGCTCCCATTTAGACATTGCCCCAAAGCTACATATGAAATTTGGGACAGATCAGGTGAGAACTGTGACCTATAGGGTGTACTATAGAAATCGTTAGACAATTTATATCCAAATCCAAGATGGCCACTGGTGGCCATGTTTTTCAATGAAATTCGAAAAAAAATTGACAGCTCCCATCTGGACATTATCCCAAAGCTACATATGTAATTTGGAACTGTCCGGGTGAGAGCTGTGACCTGTAGGGTGTGCTAAAGGAATTGTGGATGGACAGACATACAGATGTTTAGACGGACGGCCGACAGATCACAAACCATCCCAAGAGCTCATACCTGACGTTGTCAAGTTGAGCTAACGAGTCACAATCCTATTTTCAGTTTTTGTTTAATTGAACAGTCTGCTATTGACACAATCACAAGATGTCTATTAATAGCACCCATTCTATAAAACGCACATTCGATTCTCATTTAATCGTCCAGTTCAATACCGACACAAACATGAGGATACCGCATTTTGCTGTATCTAAAGTTTGTTATCTTACTGTAATGATGGTGTTTACATTCCTTATAAATTTAGGTAATAAAAAATATAGAGGGTCTTGGGAAAAACTGAGCATGGGCAAAGGGTCCCTAAAAGGGATCACCTGCCCCTATAACAGAATCCCTGACCAGTGAAAGAACTGACCAATGTGAGAGGGAATAAGTAGCCAATGTACCACTGACCAGAGATATTCATAAAAACTGTCATTCCAAATTTTTTTTGGTCTCAAAAACATAATTTTTATTATGACCCCCTCATTTGAATGCATTAATAAGCTGTGATTTTAGATAAAATACAAAAAATTAAAGATTAATACTTAAAGAATTTTTGTTAAAGTATCATCACTAGCTGTATCGGGTAGAGGATTAATGAATTGTTCAGTAAAATCTGTTGTAAAGACAACAGATCAGTTGTTTTTACAACAGTTTCTGAACAACACATAAATCCTTGGCATATCACAGAAGCAAGGTGAATTTCTGAGAGGAACTGAATTCTAATGCTTTGCTATAGTGGATTACAGATCAAGTGGGTAACTGAATAGATGAAAGTGTCAATGACACTGTAGCTCAACGTGTGCAAGACATGTACATGTATAGTATGTGATACAGCAATGACACACATCTAGGTAATGACCTGATAACAAAAGTACATGTAAACTATTGTAACGGTCTGTACATAAATACTGACAGTGGCCTGTAAGAAATGTATAGGTGAAGTATTATAAAGGTGGGTGACAGTTAGATACTAAACTAGAAAAGAAATCTTCATGGGATTAATGTTACAATGGAGATCCTTTTATGGCGCACCATAATTCAAATGTTAGCAATTGTTTTGGCCTTTTTGATTCAAACCCTTCTAAGGTTGATTCATACTAAATAATAAATATTTGTCCAGTCCTTCTTAACCCTTTACCTAACATGAAAAGCAGACGACACTTGCAAAAAAAATTCTTGAATAACTTATTTTTTTCATTTTTTGTCTCAACATAGGTTATGACCCCTCACTAGAATGAGCTCGACGAGCTCGTTCCAATGAGGGGTCATAACCTATGTCTTTGAGACAAAAAATGAAAAAAATAATGAAAATTAATTGGCGATTTTTGAGAATAGCGCTGGCCGGTTTTGGCCGTTACGTTGGGTAAAGGGTTAAAATATAGGTATTTGAATTTTTTATCTTTAGTTCATAGGGTTCCCATGGATGAGAACTGCAAACTTACTTGACACAATTGACGATAACAATATTTCAATATCCCCATGATAAATGAAACATGGTTAACTCCAGATGACAAATTGACTGTCGGTGAGATCATTGCCAATGGCAAGATTCTTACACACAACCCCAGGAAGTCACAGCCAGGTGGAGGTGTGGGTGTAATCTGTGATAACACTGTGAAGGTTAAGCATAAGGCATCTCAGACTTGGGTAACATTCGAGTGCATTGACACCATTGTAACGATTGACTCACACTCAGTCCGCCTCATAGTCATTTATCGACCCCCACAGAGCTCCAACTAGAACTATCACTGAAGGTGATTAATACCCCCGCTTTGGGTTTTTAGAGGAATGCACTTCTGATCATGTAGGCAAAGGCCATAAGGAAATGTATACATAAAGATCATTTTTTGTTGTTGAAATTTGTATTTGCATGTGGCCTTCCACAGAACAGCACTGAATACTTAAAGAGCCCACACATATATGGTTTACATTTGGAAAAACACATTTACAATGTGCAACATGTATTCAAAATCAGTTCATTAATGTAGGAGGAGTTGCAAACACAAGAATCCCATTTGAAAACCCATAATAAATCCAAGTTAAAGGGAGATAACCTGGTTAAAATTGTCGCAGATCAAAAATTTGGGAATATGCGTATGTTCACTTAGTTGTGATAATGTTTGAAAGGTTTCGTCAAAATTGATTGATAAATGTAGGAGGAGTTGCACGCACAAGAATTTAATGTAGAAACCCATAATAAATCTAAGTTAAAGGGAGATAACCTAGTTAAAATAGCCACAGCTAAAAAAATTTGGAATATGCGCATGTTCACTTAGTAGTGATGATGTCTGTAAACTTTCGTCCAAATTGATTGATAAATGTAGGAGGAGTTGCGCACACAAGAATTTCATGCAGAAACCCATATTAAATCAAAGTTCAAGAGAGATAACCTGGTTAAAATTGTTGCAGATCAAAAAGTTTGGAATATGCACATGTTCACTTAGTAGAGATGATGTTTGAAAGGTTTCATCAAAATCGGTTCATTAATGTAGGAGGAGTTGCGCACACAAGAATTTGTTCGAACGGAAAGACATAATAAATCTAAGTCAAAGGGAGATAACCTGGTTAAAATTGTCGCAGATCAAAAATCTTGGAATATGCGCATGTTCACTTAGTAGTGATGATGTCTGAAAAGTTTTGTCCAAATTGATTGATAAATGTAGGAGGAGTTGCACGCACAAGAATTTCATGTAGAAACCCATAATAAATCTAAGTTAAAGGGAGATAACCTAGTTAAAATTGCCACAGCTCAAAAAGTTTGGAATATGCGCATGTTCACTTAGTAGTGATGAGGTCTGTAAACTTTTGTCCAAATTGATTGATAAATGTAGGAGGAGTTGCGCACACAAGAATTTCATGCAGAAACCCATATTATATCAAAGTTCAAGAGAGATAACCTGGTTAAAATCGTCGCAGATTAAAAAGTTTGGAATATGCACATGTTCACTTAGTAGAGATGATGTTTGAAAGGTTTCATCAAAATCGGTTCATTAATGTAGGAGGAGTTGCGCACACAAGAATTTGTTTGGATGGAAAGACAAAATAAATCTAAGTCAAAGGGAGATAACCTGGTTAAAATTGTCGCAGATCAAAAATCTTGGAATATGCGCATGTTCACTTAGTAGTGATGATGTCTGAAAAGTTTTGTCCAAATTGATTGATAAATGTAGGAGGAGTTGCGCACACAAGAATTTCATGTCCGGAAAGACGTACGTACGGACGGACGGACGGACGGACGGATGGACGGATGTACGGACGTACAGGGCGATTCCTATATAGCCCCCACTTCTTCGCAGCGGGGCTATAAAAACAAATTCACTGTCAACCAGTTCATTAGCGAATTCCAAGACTTCCTAGGAAGCATTACTGCGCTGCCAGGAAAATTCATCATTGGAGGTGATTTCAATTTCCATATGGAGAAGAAAACTTCCAGTGATTCTTCTAAACTACGTGATCTTATTAATTCAATGAATTTATGCCAACATGTTCTGGCACTACCATAAAGATGGCCACACATTAGATCTGCTGATCACCAGAGAATCCGAGGCTGATCTTGTTAAAAATGTATTAATTGTTGATCCTGCAATCTCTGACCATTTTATGATTATCTTCGATTTGGCACTTCCTCGTCCCTCCCCAGTCCGGAAGAAAGTCACATACCACAAGTACCCCAAAGTATTTACCTTGCTAAGTTTGCGGATGCTACTGCGTCGTCTCTTGTCGCTAAAATTAACAAGATGCAAACTGTTGCCAGCATTGAATACATCCTCACTCGCTCACTTCAAGAGGTTATTGACAAGTTTGCGCCTAAGCAAACACGCACTTTTAGCGTATGCCCTTGCTCACAGTGTTTCAGTAATGAGATTAGGCTCGCAAAAAAATTATGACGCAAACTAGAGCCTCAGTGGCGGAAAACATAACTATGTGTTCACAGAGAGATGTTTGTCAACAAGCGAAATGTTGTTAACAAACTGGTCAAATCTGCGAAACAGAACTACTTTTCAGACTTATTGTCAGCTAATGTTAATTCCCCTAATGCGCTGTCTGTCGTTCTTGAGAAGCTTCTGTATCGTCAAAAGACAACCATACTCCCAGGGCATACGTCATCCAAAGACTGTGCGAATAGATTTTCTTCTTTCTTTTCTGAAAAAAATTGACACTATCAGAGCTTCGCTTGATACAAGCTCACAATCGGATCTTCGACAGATGGCTGACATGCCATGCACCTGTGTTAAAGCTGTTGCACAGTTGTCCCAATTCAAACCTTTGGCTACTACAGATATCCAGAGGTTAATATATCCAAGGCACCATCTAAGCAATGCATGCTAGATATCATTCCAACTTGGTTATTAAAAGCATCTCTTTCAGAGTTAACTACAACGTTCTTGAAACTGGTCAATGCCTCCCTCCACTCTGGCGTCTTTCCGACAAGCATGAAACATGCTTTAGTAAAACCTCTTCTCAAAAAGTCACACTTGACCCAGAGGTTCTGAAAAACTACTGACCGGTCTGTAATCTTCCATTCCTATCAAAGATTAATGAGCATGCGGTGGCTTCTCAGCTGAATTCTCATTTGGCATCCCACGGCCTAGCCGAAGTTAACCAATCTGCATACAGATCTCATTGCAGTACAGAAACGGCGCATCTAAGGGTCCAAAATGATATCCTCCTATCCATGGACAGGCACAACCTAACATGTCTTGTTTTGTTGGATGTAAGCACCGCTTTTGACACTATAGACCATAACATACTTATTGAAAGACTGGCAGTGAGAATAAGCCTTACTGACCGAGCACTTAATTGGTTTTCGTTGTACCTTAATGATTGCACACAAGAGTGTCCTTATTGGCAGTGAGTCGTCAGACAAGGTCACACTAAGATTGGTGTTGTGTCCCCTACTGTACACTGTCTATGTCTTACCTCTCGGTGACATTATCCAAAGCCATGGCCTTGACTTTCATTTTTACGCAGATGACACACAGCTGTATATTAGTTTTACTCACGCCTTTGAGCATGAAGCATGCAGTAAGATTGAACTTTGTATTTCAGACTTCAAGGCATGGATGACTCAAAACTTTCTTAAATTAAACGATGACAAGACAGAAGTTATATATATAGGTCTACCTCATCAACTTTCAAAAATATCCAAAGTGTCCCTCAATATTGGAGGTTTTGCGATAAAACCTAGTAGCTGTGTTCGAAACTTAGGTTATTTCATGGATGAAAATTTGACCGCTGATGAACATATCTAACATGTCTCTCGCAGTGCATTTTTTCATCTTAGAAATATTAGCAAAATTTGATCCTTCATTGATACGCAGACTTCACAACAGCTTGTCCACACCTTTGTTACGAGTCGCCTCGACTACTGCAACTCTCTTCTGATTGGCTCTAAAACATCTATTCTTGAAAAGCTACAACACATCCAAAATTGTGCTGCACGGGTCATAATCAGAACTCAAAAGTACTGCCATATAACACCAGTACTCTCTGAGTTACACTGGCTACCCGTTAAGCAAAGAATTCAATTTAAAATTGTCCTTTTGGTGTTTAAGTGTATCTCGGGATCTGCACCATCCTACCTGACTGATCTGCTTACCATCCACAAACCACCAAGGTTTCTTAGGTCATCAGGTCAACTCAATCTGGTTCAGCCCGTATCTAAATTTACTAGTGCTGGTGATAAGGCCTTTGCTATTGCTGGCCCAAGGCTTTGGAATTCTCTTCCAATCAACATAAAAAATAGTAAATCACTTGAATCATTCAAGTCTGGTATGAAGACCTACCTTTTTCAAAAGGCATTTCCTTCAGTGGTCTTTTAATTTTGGTCATAAACTGACATTACCAGGTGTGTGGGTGTGACTGAGTCAGTGAGGATTACCTCGTTACTCGTCAAGTTACACTCACATACTTGTTTTGGTAAAGTTGTAGTTTGCTTTGTTTTATTTTTGTTTTGTTTTTTTAAATTTTGTTTTCATTCAATACCCTTTTTCTTTTAGGTTCTGTAGCTTATCGCCACTGTATAGCCTCGGTTGCTGATGTGGCGTTGGGCACTAATAAATGATAATAGTGATCCATGTATCAATGTATCTGTGAGAGAATGTATGTGTATGTGTGTATATGTATGTATGCAATTATTGTACAGCCATTGAGCACTGTGTGTGGATTCTAGGCTTTAAAATTATTATTATTAATAAATTATTCTTCTTATTGTAAATAGAAAATTGGGTTGTTCTAATAATGTTTACCCTCCCCAAACAACACCAATATTAACAAAGGAACTTGGCTTCAACACATTTGAATATACACATCCCAGGGATGCTGAATTCAAGAAACATTATTTTGGCTGGTGTTTTTGAAAAAGATTTTTAATTATCTCCCATTTTGAGTCGTCCCCGATTGGGTCTGACTGAACCCAAAAATATTTGTTCTCATAGCACAGTGATAACAAAGGCACCCAATAAATTCATAGCAAACATTACTCACATAAAAAATCTTCATTACAGGTTCTGTACAAAAATTGAACACACAGAATTCCCGTAAATATGACTGCCAACAGGCATTTTGAAATTTTGGGCAGAGCCCCAAAGCACTCATTACCATCCCATGATGATAACAAACGTAGTCCTAGAAGTTCTGTACAAAAAACTGATTACACCTAATTTCAGTATAAAATGGCCACCAGCAGCCATCTTGAATTTCGGACTGCATTCCAAAACACTTGTTCCTGTCCCAAGGTGATAACAAAGGTACCCAAGAAGTTTCATGAATATCGGTTCATAAATACAGCCCCTAGCCCGAGCCGTATTGACATGTACACTTACTGTGTACAGGGATTTTTCTAGGTGACGACAGGGGCCGAATATGGGCCCCATTCCCAATGAGATTTAGGCATGATTTTTCCCAATTTCTAACATAAAATTCCCAATTGGTACCCAGTGTCAACTTCATCATAATAATTGTGATTATTTACTGTGAAAGTAGGCCTTATTATGATGATAAAAGAACTGTAAAACCATAATTATTTCAAACAATAAAACCAACTTCTTCATTTTTCATGTGCCTGTAGAGAAGAAATGTGCATTTTTTTCCACTCTGCAGTGTCACCAGAATTCCCAATTTGATCCAATAAGATAGCATTTTTCCCAATTGTATGGGCCCCTGGCCCCATTCCCAATGCCCTTAGAAAAATCCCTGGTGTATAAATAGCACAGAATAAATCAAAGTCCATCTAATTTGCATAATTTCTGCACGAGTAAAAAACCTGTATTATATGTGATGTATTTCATGTTATTAAACATTCATTCAAAAATTTATTCATATCAGAACCTTCATATAGAAGTTTTGTACAAAAAACTGATTGTACCGAATTTTGGTACATCTCGAATTTTGGACAGCATCCCAAAACACTCGTTCTCGTCCCAAGGTGATAAAAAAGGTACCCAAGTATAGGTTCATAAATACAGCCCCTAGCCCGAGCCAGATTGACATGTGTACCTACTGTGTATAAGTAGCACTGAATAAATCAAAGTCCATCTAATTTGAAAAATTTCTGCATGAGAGAAAAACCTGTACAGTGAAACCCTGTTTATTGAGTAGCCACTTTGCCAATGAAAATTATTCATTTAACAGGAATATTCAATTAACAGGGATTCTCACTTTCCTGCATCCTAGAAATAAACTTAGGATTTATTCTATTATATCTTGTTTGACAGAGCTCCATGAGCTCTGTCAAACAAGATATAATAGATTAAATGCCTGTATTGGATGTACTGAGCCCAAATAGGTATATAAACAAATGAAAACTGGGGAGAGTCAGAGTAATTTCTTGACACGTTACATTATTATTCAATTAACAGGAGTTTACTCTATAACCTATATTCAATTAACAGGTCAAATTTGTACTGGCGGTATGGTAAATGGTTTTGTGTTGGGAAATTATATTCAATTAACAGGGTTATCCATTTAAGAGATATCCAGTTAAGTAGGCTCCACTGTATTATATGTGATGTATTCCATGTTACTAAACATTCATACAAAAATTTATTCGAACCAGAACTTTTATACAGAAGTACTGTACAAAAAACTGACTGCACTAATTTCGGTACAAAATGGCTGCCGGTGGCCATCTTGAATTTCAGACTGCACCCAAAAACACTCGTTCTCATCCCACAGTGATCACAAAGGTACCCAAGAAGTTTTGTAAAGATCGGTTCATAAATACAGCCTCTGGCCTGTGCCATATTGAATTGTTGACAGAAGGACAGATGGCCAGACAGACAGACGGACAACGGGCTATGGCATAACCTCAAATTTGATTACATAAAAGTTGAGCTAATGAAAGTGTCAATGACACTGTAGCTTAACTTGTCTGTGTGTTATGTTTGATGAAAAGGATAACGTTCAATGTTTATGAAAGGATTATGAAATAAGACAAGAATTGTGATAATTGGGAATATGTTAATTTATGTTCTCTGTGTGCTATGTTTCCAATAAAAATAATATGAGGTGTAGACTGTACTAAAGAATTGAGGCGTGGGTTAATGTGGCCCTCACAGTTAATGTATGTCACCCTCAGAGTTAATGTATATCAACGAATGTTACCAATTTACAGTGACATTATTCCAAAATGAGTCATCCTATCAAGTTACAATGAAATACCTTCATAAATATGGCCTGTAGACTGTGCTAAAGGGTTTTGGGCTTCGGGCCTGTGTAGTCATCGCTGCTGACCGATAGCAACCAAAAGGGGATGTCCTCATCTACACATTATTCTGAGTCATCCTACCAAGCTACAATGAAATCCCTTCATAAATATGACCTGTAGTCTGTGCTAAAGTTTTTCAGGTTTTGGGCTCGGGCAGCCATCATGGATGAATGATCACAACCAAAAGGGGACGTTCTCATCTAGGCATTATCTGGAGTCATCCTATCAAGTTACAATGAAATCCCTTCATAAATATGACCTGTAGAATGTGCTAAATGTTTTCAGGTCTTGGGCTCAGGCAGCCGTCATGACTGAATGATTGTGACCACAAGGGTACGCTCTCATTGAGTCATTATATGGAGTTATCCTACCAAGTTACAATGAAATCTCTCCATAAATACAACCTGTAGACTGTGCCAAATGGTTTTCGGGTTTTGAGCTTGGGCAGCTGTCACAGCTGAATGATCATGACCAAAAGGGGACGTTCTCATCTAGACATTATCTGGAGTCATCCTACCAAGTTACAATGAAATCTCTTCATAAATATGGCTTATAGACTGTGCTAAAGGTTTTCGGGCTTCAGGCCCCTGTAGCCATCTCAGTTGACCAATCATGACCAAAAGGGGAGGTTCTCATCTAGACATTATATGGAGTCAACCTACCAAGTTCCCTCCTAAATACGACCTGTAGACTGTGCTAAAGGTTTTGGGGTTTTGGGCTTGGGCAGTCATAATGGTTGACAGGTTGACAGATCACGACCAAATGGGGAAGTTCTCATCTAGACATCATACAGAGTCATACTACCAAGTTACAATGAAATCCCTCCATATTAAATATGACCTGTAGACTGCGCTAAACGTTTTTGGGTTTTGGGCTTGGGAAGCCGTCACGATTGACAGATCATGACCAAAAGGGGATGTTCTCATCTACATATAATACAGAGGCATCCTACCAAAGTAAAAATGAAATCCCTTCTTAAATACAACCTGTAGACTGTGCTAATGGTTTTGGGGTTTTAGGCTTGGGCAGCCATCATGGTTGACCGATAGCGACCAAAAGGGGGGGTGTTTTCACTTAGATTTGACCTCAAACCTGCATATGAAATTTTGTGACGATAGGACAAAAACTACGGGTGTAGCCTGTGCTAAAGAAAAATGTGAACAGACTCACAGACTAGCAGATTTCCGCACGCATGATGGCAATAGCTTATCTTGACTGCCAAGTTAAGCTAAAAATGAGTGGATATTTGAACTGACTAAATAAATATATATTGTTTAATTCTTTTTCATACATTTTATTCATCAGGTTATACCATTATTTAAGTGCGGGTGGATACCGAGATGTGATGTTCTTTAACTCTTTATCTAACACGAAAAGCAGATGACACTTTCAAATAAAATTCTTGAATAACTAATTTTTTTCACTTTTTGCATCAAAACCATAGCTTATGACCCCTCATTGGAATGATCTCATTTCAATGAGGGGTCATAAGTTTTGGTTATGAGACAAAAAAATGAAAAAAATAAAGAAAATTGAATGGTGATTTTTGTGAATAGTGCTGGCCAGTTTTGGCCATTATGTTGGGTAAAGGATTAAGTCACCTATTTTTGTTTTGGCACTTGTAAATTGACCACACAGCTCAAATAAATTAAAATAAAAACAGAAAAAAACGTGGGTATAAGTAAAATATTTTATAATAAAAGACTTCTTTATGAAATATAATTCACTTGTATGCATATTTTTTTATTTCATTCATTGTGATCGAATCTTCGAAGGTCTATGAACAGACAAAAGAGTCTCATGACATCCATATCCCCCGCAGACTTTTCTGTTATGACAGGAATAATCTTATTATTGACCTGGACATGTATTCATACCCATTAATGTCACTCACCAAATATCATTTAATTTCTTCAATTGCAGCTGAAGATATCTTCCAAAAACCCGCAATTTTGGTAAATTTAAAATCAACAAGGGCTATAACTCTGGAAAAATTATTCAAATCAAAACTTCCTTTCCATATGCACATGTACACATCATACTCATGCTGCACACCAAGTTTCGTAAAAATCCCATGAACAATGCAGGAAGACAAGCCTTTGTGATGGAAAGTTTGCTATTTCCAAGGGAGGTAACCTTGCAAAATTTGTTGCATCGAAAATACATGACCACATGCATATCTACACTTGATACTGACAGTTCAGACCATGTTTTATAAAAATCCATTGAAAACTGTGGGAGGAGTTGAGTGGGCGTGGCGACAAGAGGGTGTGTGTGTGTGTGGTGGGGGGAGTGGGTCATGCCCCTCCCTCCCCCAATCCTGGCCAAAATGTCCTATAGTTGGAAATTCGGAGGGCAAGTCAAGAGTAGTTGAAAATTCCATCAATCTGAATTTTAGAGCTTCTTTAGTGCTGCTGATGTCTCCTTCATAAGTATGCATGATGTCAATCAGTACGAGATTTCTATAGCACGTTACTTATCGTAATAATAAAAAAAATTCTCGAAATGCACTTCGAGAAAATCACATCATGTAAAATCGTTATCTTGAGTTATTCCATCATTCACAGTTACAAAATGATGAAACATCGAAAGCTGATCATTCCTGCATAAGATCTTATTTAATGTTACGACAGTGTGAATTGCTCAAATTTCTCAGCTTGAGCATTTGTTTAGCACATATTTAATTCCCAGAATAATACCAAATAATAATAACCTGATAATTCTATCATAAATGTGTTGGCATTTCAGTTACTAGAATTATACCCCCTTTCATGGCTTCATTTTCAAAATATTTTTCAGTAGTCAATTTCCAACTAGGGGGAGGGACTGGGAGGGGGTTCCCACCTCCTGGTCCCTCCCCCTTGTTGGAAATTCACTATCCTTCGCCCTCCAATCATAAACCTCTGGCCATGTCCCTGAAAGTTTGTGACTGACGGATGGACTGACAGCCAGATGGATGAATACCATTTCAATATCCCCTCCTGACTTCATCAGTGGCAGATAAATCATATAATTTCTTTAATCACTACTGAAGATATCTTCCAAAAACCTGCAATTGAGTAAATTCAAAGTCGACAAGGACTATAACTCTGGAAATATTATTTGAATCAAAACTTCCTTTCTGTATGCACATGTCCACATCATACTCATACTGTACAACAAGTTTCGTAAAAATCCAATGAACAATGCAGGAGCAGTTAAGCGGACAAGCATTGTGGCGATAATTTTGCTATTACCAAGGGCCATAACTATGCAAAATTTGTTGTTTTGAAAATTCCTGACCACATGCATATCTGCACTTGATAATGATACTTCTGACCAAGTTTCGTAAAAATACAATAACAAATGTAGGAAGAGTTAACCCTTTACCCAATGTAACGGCCAAAACCGGCCAGCGCTATTCTCAAAAATCGCCAATTAATTTTCACTATTTTTTTCATTTTTTGTCTCAAAAACATAGGTTATGACCCCTCGTTGGAACGAGCTCGTCGAGCTCGTTCCAACGAGGGGTCATAACCTATGTTTTTGAGACAAAAAATGAAAAACTTTAGTTATTCAAGAATTTTTTTTGCAAGTGTCGTCTGCTTTTCATGTTAGGTAAAGTATTAAGCAGGCAAGTCTTTCTGATGGATATTTTGCTATTACATAACCCCACAAAATTTGTCGCATCGAAAATTCCTGACCATATGCACATCTACACTTGATACAATTACATCAGGCCAAATTTTGTAAAAATCCAATAAAAAATGTAGGAGGAGTTGAGCGGACATGCCTTTGTGACAGACATTTTGCTATTTCCATGGGCTGTAATTAGACCAAATTTATCGCATCAGATATTCATGACCACATGCACATTTATACTTGATACTGATACTTCAGACCAAGTTTCATAAAAAATCCACTGACAACTGTATGAGTTAAGCGGACAAAGTTTGTTACAGATGGACAAACACCATTTCAATATCACCCTCCCAACTTCGTTAACAGGGATAAAAACTGTGATAGTACTGAAGAACTATTTGAAAAGTGTCAAAGCAGGAGAAAATTGACTGTTACCGTGAGGGAGGAGACTGGGCATCAAACCAGGAGTTTTGCGAGGAAATGGGGTGACTTAACATATCTAATGATCACCCTCATTTTCCATAATTCTAGCAAAATTCAATCCAAGAGAGTGAATAAACAACTGCATCCCTATCTGATGAGAAGTTAAAAAATTTAAAGTAATTTATATATTTTTTATACTTACCAATGACCCAGACTTAGCTGGTGCTAACTCTAACAAAAACCAGGGCCAAACACAAATTTTGCCCCCCAATCCCCAAAATTTGCATCCAAAACAAAAAGAAATCATGTCCTAAAGGACCTTCATACTACGCCTCTACTGCGCATGCGCAGTGACGCAGTCGTCCCGAAATTGGCGCCAATTATCATTCTTACTGGCAGTGCCTGGTCAGCGCTATGTACTCAGCGGGGAGGCAAGAGTTCCCAACTCCAGGGAGGGCCATCCCCGTCTGGGTCATTGGTAAGTATAAAAAATATATAAATTACTATAAATTTTTTAACATTTTTATACTGTACCAATGACCCAGACTTAGCTGAATAGTAAACAGGCTGGAGGGCCTAGGACATAGAGGAAAATCCAATAAGCTCAACTATATAGTAAAGAGGTAACCCCTTAAGGAGAAAAGGAGTATTAGGCTTTACATGTATCTTTCTTATTTAATATTAAATTAGAAAGATACACTACCCTTAATAATTGAGCACAATAACATTCATGTTCTCTATTAACATCCAGTATAACCCTTATACTAATTATTTTTAAAGCAAGCCAATAAATAAAGTAGTCCCCAGAGAATTGAGACTCTTTATAGTCATTTAAAAGTGTCCGAGTATTGTATATTAAAGCCCGTTTGACACTTGACATATACAAATGCTTCACACCGAGCTACACTTTAAAAATAAGACATGAATGAATTTAAACATTAATATTACACTTTAAAACCATCCCGGAAGCGACTCAGAAATACTGACTTGGAGGAGGCATTCCCTTGCTTTTCACTATAAAGCAGGTGACCTAAGGGAACACCCGCCCCCCCCCCCCCCCCCCCCCCCTTCCCCTTGCCCTGGGTCAAATAGCCCAGAGCGAAGAGGGCAGCCGGACGGAGTCACTGCCGGAACAGAAAGCCTGCATAACTATAGTTGCAACTGTTTAGTGGACGACATTCTGAGCAACAGATAACGGACCTAAACAATGCAGGTCTCCAGAAATGGACTCAATATTTCTGAGACAAAAATTCGTAAATGTGGATGGCTGAGACCAATAAGCAGCCTTCATCAAATCTGTAATAGCAACACTATTAGCATAAGCCCAGGAAGTAGAAAGCGCTCTTACTTCATGAGCAGAAATCTTAAGCACAGACTGCTGAGAAGAAGATAAATCTTCATAAGCAGTACGGATAGTTAACTGAATCCATCTAGCAATAGAATGGACTGAAATGTCCTTTCTATTAGGCATCAAAGACAGAAAGAAACGTTTCCGTCCCTTTCTGATAAACTGAGATCTCTGTTTATAGATACGTAGTGCTCTAACAGGACAGAGTAAAGGCCTACGCCCATCTGAAGACGGAAGAGCCTTAATAACAATAGGTTCCGGATATTTATTAGGAGCCTGATTCTTAGCTAAAAAACCCACATTAGTAGTGAAGGTGATAGTGTTCCCAACACTACGATAATGAGAATCATCCACCGATAGTGCATGAAGCTCACTGACTCTTCTGGCAGAAGAGAAAGCTAAGAGAAAAGCTGTCTTATAAGATAAGAATTTGAAATCTACTGTCCCAAGAGGTTCAAATGGCTTTTCCTTCAATTTAAGGAGAACCCAAGCTAAATTCCACTTAGGAATTAATCTAAGAGTTCTGGGTCTATTTATCGAAAAGTTTCTAACCAACTTCGATAAAGAGACATTAATTTAAACTATCATGATGTGCATAGGTATCAGATAACATAGATCTATAACCCTTTATAGTAACAGGCTGCAGTTTGATTTCGTCAAACAAGTATACTAGAAAGTTTGCAATGTCTGGTATAGAGGGATCAAATATATCTACAGAATGATCCCTACACCAACGACGAAAAACCTTCCACTTAGCCGCATAGTTTAGCGAAGAGGAGGTCCTCCTACAGTTAGAAATCGCGTCCACTGCTCGTCCTGTAAAGTGCTTGCCATGCAAGAAGGACCGCACAACGGAAAAACGTGAAGGTTGAGACCTTGCGGGTTGTGATGGAGTTGGCGCGATTTCCCCTGCGAAAGAAGATCCTCTCGTGGAGGAAGCTTCCGCGGTAGGTCACACAACAGACACCTGAGTAGATTTATCCACGGTCTCTGTGGCGACAGAGATGCTACCAACAGAATCTTGCATTGAGATTGTTTTATCTTTAGCAATACTTGTTGAATTAACGGCGCTGGAGGATACGCATATCCTATCATTCCGTCCCAAGGGATCGACAGAGCGTCTACTGCAAATGCTCTTGGATCCGGACACGGAGACACATACGTCTGCAACTGATTGTTGAGATGTGTCGCAAATAAGTCTATCATTGGCCGTTCCCATTGGTAGCAAATCTGATTGAATACTTGTTTGTTGAGAGTCCACTCCGACGGCAACAAACGACCCTTTCGTGAAAGGGAGTCTGCTAGCACATTCAGACGACCCGGTATGTGACGGACCGAAAGAAGAACATGATGTTCTAATGCAAACAGAAGGATTCTTTCCGTTAGATTGAACAATGGAACTGAATGAGTGCCTCCCTGATTCCGTATATACGCCACTACTGTCGTATTGTCGGATAGGATTTGGACATGAGCATCGTGAATAATGTCCATCCAGTGACGTAATGCAAGCCAAATTGACATCATTTCCTTGATGTTTATGTGCTTGCACAGGAATTGCGGATCCCAAAGACCCTGGCATCTCGAATCCGTTGGGATTAATGATGCACCCCAACCTGTTTGACTGGCATCCGTCATAACGGTAAAACTCGGATCCGGCAACTGCAGCGGAACTCCTTGAGTTAACCACTGAATGTTTGCCCAAGTCTGAATCTCTTGTTTCACTTGATCTGACAAGAGAACGTCTACATCGAGCGAATGAATTTTCACACTCCAATTCTGAGTCAGGAAAATTTGAAGAGGACGTGTGTGTAGCCGCCCCATCGGAATGAGATCCGCGGCGGCTCCGCACAGACCTATCAGTCTCATAAATTCTCTCGCCGTGTCTTTGTCTGCGTGCAGACAATAGCGAGCGTAACAACTGACTAATTTCGCTCTGGTTAACGGCAGACGAACGAGATTGTTGTGCATCTCGAAGCTCATTCCCAGATGAGTGAATGACTTGGACGGCACCAGATCCGACTTCTCCTCGTTTACTATAAAACCGAGACGTCGGAGCAATAGAAGAAGATTCTGAACATCGTTCTGAAGCGTTAACTCGTTGCCGTACCTCTGAAGAATGTCGTCCAGGTAGGCCGACGTTACCGCAGACGAATGAGCTCGGAAGTAGATCATTACCGAGTTCATTACCCGAGTGAAAGCCCAGGGTGCTAGATTCAATCCGAAGCACATCGCCCAGAATTGATACACCACTCCAAGGACTGCAAAGCATAGATACTTTCGGAATGTCGGATGTACCATGACGTGAAAGTACGCATCTTTGAGATCTATGCTCGTTGCATAATCGTTCACCCGAATACTCGCTCTGACCGATCGAATCGTCTCCATATAAAACTTCGGAGCGACGATCAGCTTGTTTATCCAGCTCAAATCTATGACTGGACGGAACGAGCCGTCTGGTTTCGGAACCAGAAACAGATGGCTGTAGAATCCCAGAGATTCCTGGTTTTCTATGACCTCTACCGCGTTCTTAATTAAAAGAGACTGCACCTCTGATAACAGAGCGTCTCTTTTCTGTGGATTTGACGGAAGATGAGTCCACTTTGGACTTCGAGTTAATGGAGGCTTTCGTTTGAAGGATATCTTCAGACCTTCCGAAGTCACTCCTCTCACCCAAGGGTCGTCCGTAATCGACGCCCACTCTTGTGAAAAACTCGACAACCTTCCGCCAACCGGAACGCGATAGAGGTTTAAGCCATCACCTCCTGGACCTGCGAGGCCTGCGGTAGGAGAAACCACGTCTTCCACGACCCGCACCTCGCCTCGTCGACCTCGGGGCGTCCGACCGATTGTCCCGGCCTGAAGGACGTCCCGAACGAGAGTCGCTATCCTGACGGTCTCTCGAATAAGACCAAGAGGACGCACCGGAACCTCTATAGGAACCTCTCTTGGGCGCATTAGACCCAGAAGTGCCTGTCTTATTCGTGTCTGCTGTATCCGACTTCTACTTAGGAGCCGATCTGAACAACAGAGAATCATTAGCTTTCTTTTTAATTTTATCATAAATAGCGGAAAGCTTGCCGTCAAAGAGAAGTTCTCCTGAGACCGAAGCGACTCTAAGAGAGTTCTTCACCTTAGAATCCACTAGTGTGGATGTAGCTAGGGCTGCGTCACGTCTAACCAACTCCAGATTTGCCACTGAAAGGGCGGAGTTACACGTGGAATAAGCTACTGCCCTTGAAAGAAGTCTTAAAGAGGATTGTATATCCTGAAACTCTTCCCCTTGAAGGCGCAGTGATAACGCCTTAGTAAGGTGATCTGCGTAAGATAAGGCATCTAAATTGGCTCTGTTAGACGCAATAGCTGTTTCCAACACCGCGGTTGGAATAGAAGCTGACGACGGTAATGACAGCTCTAAGTCTTCCGCCTCATCGTCCATACGCAGAGGAACTCTCGGTATACCCTGTCCTGCCGTATCGAATTTATTCCTTGCATTAATGAAAGGCAGGTTGAGAGTATTAGCGGACAAGAAACCTGCTTTCCCCGTCCTGGAAGCAAGTTTAAATATAGCGTCGTTCAATAATTCAAATGTTCTAGCAACATTATTGGACTGCGACGGAAACTCGGGAGCAACGTCCCTGAACCGCTCAAAAAATTCAGAGTCCAATGACGCTATAATTCTCTTGTCCGGAAGCGCAGCAGTCTGGCCCGACAGAACAACTTGAGGGAGAAAGTGCCGGATGAAGTCCACGGCAGCTTTATGTTGTTCCGAAAGGGATAGCTCCAAGTCATCCGTATCCCTTTCACCATCCGGTCGGACCTCATGATGTTCCCGGTCGTCCGCCCCCGATGCTTCGGCGGAGCGTACCGACCCAGCGCCGTCGGATAATTCTCGATCCGACACCGTTTCTGTCGGCTGCTGGGATGCTGCGATAAGCTGTGCTATCTGCACAAGAATGTCCGGCGTCGAGACCTGCGGAGGTGCAGTCTTTCGCCGAGGGCAGCTTCGCATCAGATGGCTCCCGCATACTTTTCCTATGCGAACGTCCGGAGTCCATCGGTCTCGAATCCCTGGCTGCCGGATGGTGTGACCTGGTCGCCGAAGAATCCTTGATCGGCGAAGCTGGTAATATATCGGCGGTCACGCAGCCAAGGTGCGGTCGTGTGCGCTGACGAGAAGAGGAAGCCTTAACAGTCTCTGCGGACTGCTTATACAACGGAGCGTCCCGAGCGACGGACGTATGCTCCGCTAAAGACACATTTTGTACCACAACATCTGGTCCCAGATGTTGTTGTACGAGAGAGGGACCTCTCTCGCTCGCGGCCCGGCTGGACCTGAGCTAGGAACCGGACTAAAAGGCTTCCTCCGTTCTCGCTTACTATCCGCCGTCACTGGGTGTGCATCTATTATGTTTATAGTGCTCGCATCACCCAAAATTTCCTCTTGGACCGCATCGGACGAACCCGGCTGCCGAACCATTCGGTGAATGGACGCTACACCGGGCGAGCTAGCGGACGACATTGTCTAATCTCCATGAGCACTTTTGCCGCTAGGTCTGAATTCATTTGTGACGACGGACGCACACTTGAAGAAGATAACATGGAAACATCACCCTGTTCTGGTTCCTCTGAAATAGAAACTGAGAGAGTAGAGTGACCTTGCGGAGAAAGAGCCGGCATCGCTCTTTCTCCAGAAACAACATATCGTGACACACGTTTCCAATGTTTCTCATCCCAATGTTCACATATAGGACAGGGATTAATGCGAGAACACTGACTACAATTAATACAATGATCATGAAAGTCAGAGGAAGATTTCTTCCTATTACAATTTGAACAACGTCCCTTCATTGTGAAAGAACAACAAAAAGTCCTAGTTACTCGCAAAAACCCCTGACACAAAGATACATAATAACATGATCCATTAATAAATGAAAAAACAATTGCAAAACAAAATAATTTTGAAAAAATATTTTTTCAGCGAAGCCCAAGTTGCTGAAAAGTAACGTTGAGCCCCGATGGATCCGATGGCAAAGTGTGGTCAAAAATTTTAAATTTATATAAAATAATTAATGAGACACTTTCGGATAATATAAATGTATCTTATAATGAGATAAACTACAACAAAGGCAAACAGCCCCCCTCAAAAAAGGCTGTTGCCAATGAAAACAAACAGTGTAAACACACTAGAAAACATGACTCCAGGCACTGAAAAAACTGGCCCGGAATCAGTCATCAATTACACTCCATCTGATGCAAAACAGAGACTCCCAGGGAAGAATCTGTAGAACATCAGATGGAAGATGCAGAACACAAACGTTATACACCCATGGGTGAAAACGTAACTATGGGGAAAATAACAGAAAACATTCTGTAACCAAGCAACTCTCCCAGGAAATTTTAGAAATGAAATTTCTCAAAAATATGCCAAAAGCATGGGAGAATTGCAAGGGGGGACTTTAGAAGGCTAGGGGAGAGGAAACACTGAATAAGCAGTGCAACAATTAGCAAGAATGACAACAAGAGGCCCATGCCTCGAAAATAGGCAACTTAACATAATTTCATCAAAAAATTTTAAGTACAGCCCTGATTATTTTTTGCCACTTCTTTTTCCTCTCCTCCTTCTATCCTCCTTAGAATCACATTTTCTCCAAAAATTACGTGTCTGGCATCCTTTAAACTGAGATTTACAAGCACAAAGATCAGTGAGATGTTGACTGATGAAGGGCCAAACAGAGAATGATAATTGGCGCCAATTTCGGGACGACTGCGTCACTGCGCATGCGCAGTAGAGGCGTAGTATGGAGGTCCTTTAGGACATGATTTCTTTTTGTTTTGGATGCAAATTTTGGGATTGGGGGGCAAAATTTGTGTTTGGCCCTGGTTTTTGTTAGAGTTAGCACCAGCTAAGTCTGGGTCATTGGTACAGTATAAAAATATTTGTTTCTGGAGTAATCATTTTGTGACACCCCAACCTCAACAACTGCATAGATGCCACTACAAAAATGTACAGACAGCTTAAGGGATAGTTTGAAAGATGTCTTGTCACAGTTTTATATCCATTTTATACATGAATGTTATGACATCAAATGCAATGGATGTGTTAAAATGTCAAAATCAAATTTAACTTCTGAAAGTTTGTCCCATGTGACCTTTTTTAGCATTTGTGATCCCAAATAGAAAAGAGAACAAATTTTGCCATTACCGAAAGATCCCACTTTCCATTTTGGGACAAACCTACCTCAACAAGTGCAAGAAGAACTGCAAAAATATTTTACAGAAGGCTAAGTAACATTTTTATGCCCATTGTCATCACATACTGAAAGTTATGATGCCAAATACAACAGAAGTGCAAAAGATGGTAAAACTATTTCACATCCTTACATTAACCCATTACCCAATGTAACGGTCAGCACTATTCACAATGAAAGTGTCAATGACACTGTAGCTTAACTTGTGTGTTGTGTTTGATGAAAAGGATAATGTTCAATGTTTATGAAAGGATTATGAAATAAGACAAGAATTGTGATAATTGGGAATATGTTCATTTCTGTTCCCTGTATGCTATGTTTTTGATGAAAAATAATATGAGGTGTACACTGAACTAAAGAGTTGAGGGGTGGGTTAATATGACCTCACAGTTAATGTATGTGGCCCTCACAGTTAACGTATATCAACGAAAGTTACCAAGTTGCAGGAAATTATTCCAAAACCAGTCATCCTATCAAGTTACATTGAAATCCCTTCATAAATATGGCCTGTAGACTGTGCTGCTAAAAGTTTTCGGGCTTCGGGCCCCTGTAGCCATTAGTTTCCAAATTGTATTCAAAGGGGACGTTCTCATCTAGGCATTATATTAAGTCAACCTACCAAGTTACAATGAAATCCCTTCATAAATATGACCTGTGGACTGTGCTAAAGGTTTTTAGGCTTTGGGCTCGGGCAGCCATCATGGTTGAATGATCATAACCAAAAGGGGACATTCTCATCTGGGCATCATCTGGAGTGATCCTACAAAGTTAAAATGAAATCCCTTCATAAATATGACCTGTAGACTGTGCTCAAGGTTTTCGGGCTTCGCGCCCCTGAAGCCGTCACAGTTGACCAATCACGACCAAAAGGAGATGTCATCATCTAGGCATTATATGGAGTCAAACTAACAGGTTACAATAAAAACCTTCCATAAATATGACCTATAGACTATGCTAAAGGTTTTGGGCTTGGGCAGACATCAAGGCTGAATGGTCGCGACCAAAAGGGGACGTTCTCATCTAGACATTATTTGGAGTCATCCTACCAAGGTACAATGAAATCCCTTCATAAATATCACCTTAGACTGTGCTAAAGGTTTTCGGACTTCAGGCCCCTGTAGCTGTCACAGTTGCCTAATGGTGTCCAAAAGAGGCTGTTCTCATCTAAACATTATATGAAGTCAACCTATGAAGTTACAATGAAATCCCTTCATAAATATGAACTGAAGACTGTGCTAAAGGTTTTAGGGCTTTGGGCTCGGGCAGCCATCATGGTTGAATGATCGCAACCAAAAGGGGATATTCTCATCTAGGCATCATCTGGAGTGATCCTACGAAGTTATAATGAAATCCCATCATAAATATGACCTGTAGACTGTGCTCAAGATTTCCGGGCTTTGGGCATCTGTAGCCATCACAGTTGACCAATCATGACCAAAAGGGGATGTCATCATCTAGGCATTATATGGAGTCAACGTAACAAGTTACAATGAAATTCTTCCATAAATACGACCTATAGACTATGCTAAAGGTCTTTGGGCTCGGGCAGCCATCAAGGCTGAATGATTGCGACCAAAAGGGGATGTTCTCATCTAGACATTATTTGGAGTCATCCTACCAAGCTACAATGAAATCCCTTCACAATTATGACCTGTAGACTGCTCTAAAGGTTTTCGGGCTTCGGGCTCATGTAGCCGTCACAGTTGCCCAATCATGTCCAAAAGGGAACGTCCTCATCTAGACATTATATGAAGTCAACCTACCAAGTTACAATGAAATCCTTTCATAAATATGACCTGTAGACTGTGCTAAAGGTTTTCAG
The DNA here is from genome assembly GCA_031216915.1 of Pictodentalium vernedei. Taxonomy (NCBI): domain Eukaryota; kingdom Metazoa; phylum Mollusca; class Scaphopoda; order Dentaliida; family Dentaliidae; genus Pictodentalium; species Pictodentalium vernedei. The sequence continues at coordinate 247,680,815 of CM062288.1, read as the reverse complement.
GCTTTGGGCTCGGGCAGCCATCATGGTTGAATGATCGCAACCAAAGGAGCAATCTCATCTGGGCATCATCTGGAGTGATCCTGCGAAGTTACAATGATATCCCTTCATAAATATGACCTGTAGACTGTGCTCAAGGTTTTTAGGCTTCAGGCACCTGTAGCCATCACAGTTGACCAATCATGGCCAAAAGGGGATGTCATCATCTAGGCATTATATGGAGTCACCCTACCAAGTTACAATGAAATCCCTTCATAAATATGACCTGTAGACTGTGCTAAAGGTTTTTGGGCTTTGGGCCCCTGTAGCCGTCACAGTTGCCCAATCATGTCCAAAAGGGGACTTTATCATGTAGACATTATATGAAGTCAACTCACCAAATTACAATGAAATTCCTCAATAAATATGACCTGTAGACTGTGCTAAAGGTTTTCGGGTTTTAGGCTCGGGCAGTCGTCATGGTTGGCAGACCACCCCCAAATGGGGAAATTCTCATCTAGGCATCATAAAGAGTCACCCTACCAAGTTACAATAAAATCCCTCCATATTAAACATGACCTGCAGACTGTGCTAAAAGTTTTGGTTTTCAGGCTTGGGCAGCCATCACGGTTGACAGATCATGCCCAAAAGGGGATGTTCTCATCTAGGCATTATACAGAGGCATCCTACCAAGTTACAATGAAATCCCTTCTTAAATACGACCTGTAGACTGTGCTAATGGTTTTCGGGTTTTGGGCTCGGGCAGCCATACCTGTTGACCGATCGTGTCCAAAAGGGAACGTTCTCATCTAGACATGACCCCAAACCTGCGTATGAAATGTTGTGATGATCAGACAAGAACTGCGGGGGTGTAGCCCGTGCTAAAGGAAAATGTGAACAGACTCACAGACTTCCGCATGCGTGATGGCAAATAGCTTGTCTTGACTTTGTCAAGTTAAGCTAAAAATGAAAAACTTACATTTGCAGATGGTGTTTCGAAGGTAGATGTCTGCGAACACTCATCTGTTTTGAGCCGGTTGTCTTGTTGCATCACTAGTCTATTCTGTATGGAGAAAAGCAGTGATATAATGGCAATTACCGCAATACCAGCCAATCCCAGAACATTTAGGCCTGTGAAAATAAGAAAAAATGTTATATCCCTGTAGAGATTCAAGCTCTCAAGCAACCAGTCTAATTCCTGTAAGAAATTTGATGCTGTCATGGCTTGAAACCTGTCTAGCCTTTAACCCTTTACCCAACGCAGACGATATCAAAATTTATTATTTTAAATATCATTTTTTAAAATTTTTCAACAAATTTCAACAAAACCATATCATGTGACCCCTCGTTGGAACGAGCTCAATGAGCTCATTCCAACGAGGGGTTACATGACATGGTTTTGTTGAAACTTTTTGAAAAACAATATTTTTTCAACTGCTAAATTTGCATATTTTGCAGGTGGATGCGGGCGATTTGTTAGGTAAAGGGTTAAATAGCCCATTGCCTATGTTTAGATTAATTCCATGCATGCTGCTGATTGATATTCCTGCCCAGGACAGGATTTTTCTTGCTACTGCCCAGGACAGGATTTCTCTTGCTACTGCCCAGGACAGGATTTCTCTTGCTTCTGCCCAGGACAGGATTTCTCTTGCTACTGAAAAAAGTATAATTCAGGCACAACCAAAAACAATTTTCACGTGAAAATTGAATGGATTTTTCACCAATGATTTTTTTAGTTAAATTTAGATGAAATTTCCATCAAATATAATCATGGCTGCTTCCTAACAGCCAAAACTAGATTTGATGAAAGTTATCTTGAAAATACTTGGCGAGTTAAGAGTGAAACCATCTGAAATATTTCAGCTGGACAAAAAAGCGTTTCTAAAAAAATACTATAAACATTCATTATGTTTGAATTGAGACCACACAAAAGTCAGGCAGGGAGATTTACTCATGTGTTATCGTTATCCATCTTCTCTCACTTCCTCTCTCCTTCTCTTTCTCTTTCCCTCTGTTCTTCTTTCACTCCCTTTCTCTCACTTTCCATTTTTGTTATTTTTGTAAAACAACAATTTTACTTTATTAAATGCTTTTGTTTGCCATGTAGTTTATGTATTTCAAATTTGTAGGAGAGGAAGGTAAACTAAGTAGTTAGCACTTATCCTCTAATCCAATTTGCATTAAGTGCAGCAAATAAAATATGTTTAAACACAAAAGTTGATCTTCTGTTTCTCAAGCCATTATTAGTAAAATTGCATGCGGGCGAGTGTTTTTTTTTATTTTATTTTTTATTTCTGTAATTATTTCTTTGCTATCAAAATTTCATGTTCTTGGTTTACATTTTAGGCCTCATAGTTTATGGAATAGCATGGGTAGTGGTGTATTTCGTCCCTTGGGAGCAAGAAGGCTAAAGCATTGCAAAGCCTTCATGCACTCAAAGGACAAATTTATCAATTTTTTTAACTTGGGTAAAATATCAGACATAAGTTTACAATAGTTATATAAAGAGAGCATGCAGCAGCCAAAAGGACCATGTGGGAAAGCCTGAGAAACAGATTTTTAATTTTTTTAGGCCTGACGCAAGAAATGTCTTTTCTATCGAGAATGTGATTTGACTGATTCCTTGATGACATTATTATTTTGAATAAAGATTCACCACAGCCGTCATTTTATGATTACTCTGCATAGTTCCAATACTTATGTTAACATCTTGATGTTTTCAAGGTGAATTAAATATTTATTGTTTGGAAAATCTAAAGCTGAAACATTAAAGAACATCTGTATATCTTTGTGAGTGAAGAGAGATCAGACTGTATCAACAATCGTCTCAACAAAAAGTGGGTAAACAAAACCCAGCCCATAACAGCATCGAATTCTGAACAGAATTTGGCTGGTAGCCTGAGAGCCTGATAGAGATTAGGGCTATGTGAAGTTTTGAAATTCAATTTTGATTCAGTTTGTGTCAAATGTTTGAAATGCTGCAATGTTCTCATAATTCAACCAAGTGTCTCCTCCTTTTTAAATCTTCTTCTCTTCTTCTGTCATGAAGTCTCCTGTACAGGAGACCTAATGATAGAAAAGCTCAAGGAACTTCTGCTTCTGAAACTATTGTCATTCAGTTTCTGCAAAATTTCACTTTTTTGAATGACTTGTTCATATACCGATGAGTTGCCATTATTTAAATTTCATTAACTCTTAACCTGCTGAGTATTTACTACATATTTTTCATCAAATCTCGTAAAGGCTAGATATGATGAAAAATTATAAATTTTAAGTAATTTGTATATTTTTTGTACTTACCAATGGCCCAGACTAGCTGGTGCTAACTCAAAAATTAATCCAGGGCCAAACACAAATTTTGCTCCCAGTTCCCAAAATTTGCATGAAAAGCCGAAAAAATTATGTCCTATCTGGTCCTCCATACTTTTTTGCCTGTTAAATGATGTAAACAGCGGAGAGGTATGCCCACTCATGGGAGGGCAATACCCACCTGGGCCATCGGTAAGTATAAAAAAATATACAAATTACCTAAAATTTATAATATTTTTATACAACAACCAATGGCCCAGACTAGCTGAATTGGAAAAAGGCTGGAGGGCCTACGACATAAATGAAAAATCCAATCTCTCAATCACTTCAGTAAAGGATATCTCCTACAAGAGAATAGGAGAAGACAGGAATTATATATGTCTTTCACCTTTACGAGAAAAGAGAAAGACATAACACCAACAATGTAATTGAGTATTACATAATATATAATTCTCCATTAAATGCCAGTTTAACCCGTTATGCTAATTTGGTCAAGGGAAGCCAATATATAAAGAGAGTCCAGAGAATGAGACTCTTTATACTCATTTGAAAGTGTCCAAGGATTGTATATTAACCCCCTTTCGACACGTGACATATACAGATGCTTCACAGTGAGCTACACTTTAAAAAACAATACATAAATGAGACATAGTTTTTGCTTCACACCTAGCTACACATTAAAACTATCCCAGCACTGACTCGGGACTACTGACACTGGAAGACATCTTCCCTTGCTTTTCACTATAAAGCCAGATGACCATAAGGGAAAAAACCGCCCTCCACACCTTTCCCTTGTTCTGAGGTATGTGTCCTCAGAACGAAGAGGGCAGTGAAACAGCATCACTCCTGGAACGAGCTGCCTAAATAACTATAGATGTAATCATTAAAGGACGACATTCTGAGTAGTAGAAAGAAGACCTAAAGATCTAAGGTCACCGGAGATGGACCCTAAATTTCTCAGGTAAAACTTGGTAAATGTAGAAGGCTGTGTCCAGTACGCAGAATTCATGACATCAGTAATGACTATACTGTTAGAATAGGCCCAAGAAGTGCACTCTAACTTCATTCGCTGATATCTTATTAACCAAACGTTGATCTGCCGATAGATTTTCATAGGCAATGTGTATTGCTAACTGAATCCATCTAGCTACTGAATGAACAGAAATATCTTTTCTGTTTGGAATCAATGAAAGAAAGGTTTTCTTCCTTTCCTTATAAAATCTGATCGATGTTTATATATGTGCATAGCCCTGACTGGACACAGCAAAGGTCTATGGTTGTCCGAGGATGGCAGAGCCTTAATGATAATAGGCTCAGGACGTTTGTCCGGAGTATGATTCTTAGCCAGAAATCCCACTTCCGTAGTCAGGTTAATAGTATTACCCACACTACGATAATGAGATTCAACCACCGATAAAGCATGAAGTTCACTAACTCTTCCAGCAGATGCAAAGGCCAAGAGAAATGATGTTTTATAGGTCAAGAATTTGAACTCTACACATCCAAAGGCTGAAACGGAGCTTCTTTAAGCTTCAACAGAACCCAAGACATTCCATTTAGGAATTAATCTGAGGGTTCTATGTCTATTAAGAAAGAAAAAAATTCTAACAAGCTTGGACAAGGAAGTAATAGATCCAATAGCCAAGTTATCATGATGAGCGAAGTGTCTGATAACATAGACCTATAGCCCTTAATAGTGACAGGCTGCAATCTGAGGTTTTCAAACGAGTAGACCAGGAAATTTGCAATATTTGGTATGGACAGATCATAAACATCTATGGACTGAACCTGACACCAACGGACGCAAACCTTCCACTTCACTGTGTAATTCAACGAAGAGAAGGACCTCCTACAGTTAGAAATTGCATCCACTGCTCATCCTGTAAAATGTTTTTCCGTGCAAGAAGGACCGCACAATGGAAATACGTGAATGTTAAGACCTTCTGGGTTGTGATACAATGCGCGGGGCTTCCCCTGATGAAGAAGATCCTCTCGTGGAGGAAGCTTCTGGGGAATGTTCCATAACAGACACCTGAGAAGATTGATCCAAGGTTTCTGTGATGACAGAGGTGCTACTAGTAGAATTTTGCAACAAGACTGTTTGATCTTTAACAGAATCTGCTGAATCAAGGGAGTTGGAGGATTCGCATATCCTATCATTCCGTCCCATGAGATTGACAGAGCATCTACTGCGTACACTCGATGGTCTGGACATGGCGACACAAATGTTGGTAACTGATTGTTCAAGTGCGTTGCAAACAAATCTATCATGGGGTGATCCCACTGGTACAAATCTGCCTGAATACTAGCTTGTTGAGCGTCCACTCCGATGGCAACAGGCAACCTTTCTGAGAGAGCGAGTCTATTAGTATGTTCAGACGACCTGGTATATGATGGACAGAAAGCAGAACATGATGATTCATGATGGATAGAAAAAATCTTCTCTGTTAGTTTGCATAATGGAATCGAATGAGTGCTGCCCTGGTTCCTGATGTATGCTACTACTGTCAGGTTGTCTGACAAAATCTGAACATGAACGTTCGCTATTATGTGAATCCAATGTTGTAGCGCTAGCCATATTGACATCATCTCCAGGGACGTAGCTAGAGGCCTTTTAATGGGGAGGGAGGGGGTGGTGAGATCCTTTGAAATTCTAAGTGGGAATCCCGACACAGGGTGCCGTAGGATGGTAGGCACGAAACAGCGAGCGCCAAAGGTGTGAATCTTTGGCAGGGGGTCTGGGGTCCTCCCCTAGAAAATTTTGAAAAATTGATGCGTTTTCATGGGTTCTGGTAATAGTTATAAGGCTAATTTTCAGTTCCAAATTCAGTGTTTTTTTTGTAGGGAAACAATTTTAATTCGAGTTGGATACAAATTTCCAATATCTTCTTGCTTTGCCCGAATTGTCCCCAGTGGCTCGTACGCCTCCTGTCTGACGGACAAATTTGAAACATCGCCTTTGGGAAAGTGGGAGTTTTGTGTTTCTGGAGCATTTCACAGGCACTAGACATGACAACAAGTACTTTTTTTATTAACCCTTTGAACCCATAAGACCGCTTCTCCGGTCCAGGATCATGACACACCATACATTTAAAAAGTAGTATGGCTGCTTAGTGAATTTGTAGGGTAGACCAATCGATATTTTCAATGTGCAGCCCAAAGGCTACCCCAAAGGCTACCCCAAATGATGATTATGGACTTTTCTAACTGATGTCATTCAACTGACATGGAAGGAACCATCAGGGTTCAAAGGCTTAACATGCCGTTACATGCGACTCGGGTGGGTGCATTGTGGTACCAATCGGCTTACACTGAATCTGTATCAATGAAATTGATTTCCAGTCGGCGAAAATGGGGTACGTTGATTTACAAATTATCTCCCCTTGACTATCAGCGGCTTCTTACAAAACGTGTAACGCAAAGCGGGTATGTGCAGTTGATATGGCATCAGTCTGCAGGCCACGTGGAGTCAGAATTCTTTGACCCGATTTTCACCCAAAAGTCTCAGTAGTCGGAATATTTCCTTATTATGGTCCTCCAGTCGGAAAAATAGGTTTGTTAGTGAATTATACCGTATATTCAGTAGTTTTTAAATTTCTAACTGTTGATATTTTTGCCCTCCGAATTTCCAGCTATTGAGGTTTTGACAAATATTGGGGGTTGAGGGGGGTGAGACACCCCCTCACCCCCCCCCCCCCCCCTGTCGTGACGTCCCTGATCATTTCCTTGATGTTTATGTGTTTCTCCAGGAACCAAGGGTCCCAAAGGCCCTGACACTTCCCCCCCCCCACAAGACCTCCTCCCCCTCCCCCCTGTCGTGACGTCCCTGATCATTTCCTTGATGTTTATGTGTTTCTCCAGGAACCAAGGGTCCCAAAGGCCCTGACACTTCAAGACTGCGGGACTTAGGGTCGTGCCCCAAACCGTCTGACTCGCATCCGTCATAATCGTGAAAGCCAGATCCTGCGGTTGCAGCAGAACTCCCTGAGTTAACGACTAAATATCTGCCCAAATCTGAACCCTTTTTTTTTACCAGGTCTGTTACAACAATACTGGTTTCGAGCGAATGCGTCTTCACACTCCAGTTCTGAGTAAAGAATATCTGGAGGAAACCTTGTGTGCAGATGGCCCATCGGAATAAGATCTGCAGCCACTCTGCACAGCCCCAACAGTCAGATGAATTCCCTCGCTGTTAATGAGTGTAGACAAAAGCGAGCATAACAACTGACTAATTTTGCTTTGGGTAACAGTTGATGAACCTGATTGTTGTGAGTCTCAAAGCTCACTCAAATGCTCGCCCTTACTGACCGAATGGTCTCTATATAGACTTTTGGAGCCACAATAAGCTTGTTTATCCAGCTCAGGTCTATAACCGGTCCGAATGAGCAGTCTGGCTTCGGTACGAGGAACAGGTGACTGTAGAGACCATGAGAATTTTGATTCTCAATGACCTCTATTGCTTCCTTTGATAAGAGAGCTTGTACCTCCGCTGGGAGTAACTCTCTTTTACAAGGATCTGACGGAAGATTTATCCAATGCGGACATCTTGTTAGTGGGGGTTTCACTCAGAATGATAGGCTGTCACCCACTGGTCTTCCGTGATTGTTATCCAGTTTATACCACCAACTGGTAAGCAACAGAGGTCCTGACCATCACCAGTACAACCTGCGAGGCTTACGGGAGGAGAAACCCCATCCTCCCCGTGAAGAACCTCATCCTGTCGCCTAGGGGCGTCTGACCGATAGTTCCTATCAGACTTCTGTCCCTTTTCCCCGAGTCGCTATACTGACGACCTCCAGAGTAAGAATAAGAGGGTTTCTTGTACCCTCGTGAGGAGTCCCCTTTTGACGATTTCTGTCTGGAACGTCCTCCTCCACTGCAGAGGGTCGATGAGACACCAACTTTAAAAGCAGAGCATTAGATGCTTTCTTAGTAGCCTGGTCATAGACTAACGAAAGCTTGTTGTCAAATATAGTATGTCCGGAGACCAAAGCGAGGCGGAGAGAGTTTTTCACCTTGTCACCTATCAGTAATGACAACGCAAGGGCACCATCATATCTGATTAACTCCAAATTAGCCCCTGTTAGGGCGCAGTTATACGTGGTATACATAATTTTCCTGGAAAGAACTCTGAGAGAGGTACGAATGTTCTAAAATTCCGTTCCGTTGAGCTGTTGCGCCATAGCTCTTGTAATATAAGGTGATCTGCCTAAGACATAGCATCCAAATTTGCTCTATTTGAACAAATTGATGTCTCAATTGTGTCCGAGCCAATTGTGAATGATCCAGGTAGGAATACGTCTAGATCCTCGGCCTGCTCATCCAAATGCAGAGGAACTCTCTGAACATCGGCCGCGACAATTTTAAATGAACGTGGTCCAAGAAACGGTATGTTTATGGAAGATTTATTTATTGATGTTTAAGGTCACATACTAATAATCGTGACCATGCCAGTTTACAGGTGGAGGAAGCCGGAGTACCCTGAGAGAACCACCGAGCATTGACGAGCAACTGTCAGCTCCTCAACAGTCTAACTCTGTTAAAGCTCCACTCAAGCAGAGTCACAGCGGTTGAAATTATGTGCACCATCGACGTGCAGTATGCCTTAGTACACAGTGTCATCATGCCCCCATGTAGGCAACCGGGATAAAGTGCCTTGCCCAAGGACACAACGCGGGCCGTCCCTGACAGGGATCGAACTCGGGACCTCTAGCATAGAAGTCTAACAGTCTCCCACTGATCCACCATGCTCCCTTACGGAAGATGAAGTTAAGAAACTGCCTTTCTTCCTCACACTCAAGAGATTAAATACGGCATTGTATATATGACCGAAGGCCTGCAACACCTGCCTAGACTGAACCAGAAAAGAAATGATCTCCTCCTTTGTCCGGATAAAGTCTGCATCTAATGATGCCAGCGACTTCTTCCTTGTCTTTGCAGTATTCTGATTCGATGGAACAAATTCAGGGTAGTATTGATGGATGAAATCCATCGCAACCATGTGCTGTTCTAAAAGGGAAGGGTAATCTTCCTCCATATCCCTTTCACCATCTGAGAGAATCAGTTGTGAATCTCGGTCCCTTGCATCTGCGTGAACAGACGACTGGACCGACCCAGCACATTCCGACAGCTCAGGGTCTGAGTCTGAAGGAGGCTGCTCTTGCACTTGCTGGGATGCCTCGATCAGCTGTGCAATCTGTGACATTAAGTCCATCACCAAGGCCTGAGGAGCAACGGTCTTCTGTTTCTTTGCCGCATGCTGCTCCTGGGACGGTGTGTCAGACGTGGCTCTGTTCTCCGTACGTTCCGATGATCGAGGCCTCGTCTTCCTAGCTACTGGATGGTCCGACTTCACCGGCGAAGAGTGGTCCCTTCTTCATGTAGCAAGCTGGATATCCAAAGTCAGGTAGCTAGGATGCGGTCTTGTGAGCTTAGTGGTTGAAGTGGAAGAAGCCGTAACTGTAGCCAAGGCCGACTACGAACTATATGGAGCATCCCGAATGGCAGGTGTGGTCATATGCTCTGACCCATGCAAATTTTTTACCACAACATCTGGCCCCAGATATTGCTGGGATAGAGAGGGACCTCTCTTGCTTGCTGTCCTTTCAGACCTCGCCGAGCTTCCCACAACACTTGCTGGCTTCTTCCCTTATTCTGTTGTCGCTGGGTGAGCATGTTTAGATTTTAAGGTGCTCGCTCTACCCAATCCACTTCTCTCGACCGCAACAGACATACCTGGCATCATGGTACCCATGAATGGAGTAACCGCTTCACTGGTCGAGCTGCCTGCAGACAAGGGATTGAAACCACCGGCTAGTGGCTTTATCCCCTGCCTAATATTCATGAGCACCTTGGCAGCTAGCTCTGTTTGCTCATCAGAGCAGGACGATGGTAGCACACTTTTTCATAGGTGTCACATAACCATCACCTTGTTCTTGTTCCTCTGAAAAAGAAACTGAAAAAACTTGATTGACTTTGCGGCGAGAGGACCGGCATTGGCCTCTCACCGCTAACAACATACCGTGACAACCGTGTCCAATGTTTGTCATCCCAATCAACACAGGTAGGACAAGAATTAGCGCGAGTACATCGACTACAAGCAAGGCAACAAGCATGTAAATCTGAGGAAGATTTCCTCGCCTTGCAATCTGAGCAATAAGCTTTCATAATTAATTAAACAAAGTCGATAGTACTCCCACCAACTCCACAATAAATATAGGAACCTCACCACCACCAACATATCACGACACCCATCTCCAACATCTATCATGCCAATGTAAACAAGTGGGACAAGAATCCGCTGGAGCGCATCGACTACAGGCAAGGCAACAAGCATGTAAATCCGAGTTAGACTTCTTCGCCTTGCATTTTGAGCAATAAGCTTTTATAATTAATCAAACAAAGTCTATAGTATTCCCACCAACTCCACAATAAATATATAATAAAGATACATAATAATCAACATTCAAAATACAAACTGAAAAAATTAATTTAAAAAAATCTTTCGAAATATTTTGACAAAAGCCCAAGTTCCCAAAGGGAACATGACAAGCCCATGGGTATCCCAATAGAGTTCTAAGGGTGGACAAAATTTCAAAAATAACTGCTACACTACCGGATTATTATAACTAGTATCTTACAACAATCCTACAGTAATAATAAGTTGAAACTACATATATTTATAAGACGTTTCCAATGTAAACAATGTCAATGGAAAAAAACGTAATCAAGACCCTAGGCACTGAATAAAAAAGGCCCGACGTCAGTAACAGATTTTAAAGCTACCCGATGTAAAGCAAGATCTTCAGATGAAGAAAAAACGATACATCGGACAGAAGATGCATGACTCAAAATGCCTAAACACTCCTGGGGAGAGTGCGTAACCAAGAGGATACACAGAATAAACCTTCTGTAATACACGTCAAACTGCCCAAAAAATTAATAAAAAATTTCAATAAAAATAAGCCAAAAAGCTTGGGAGTTAAACAGGAGGGCTTCAAGGAAGGATAGGGAAGGAACACTTAACAAACAGTGGAAAAATCATTAGCAAGAATGATGACGTCAGGCCCATGTCCCAAAATTGGGAGACATGAAATAATATTGATAAAAATTATAAAGTTACAGCCCTGAACACTCCTAACCACCGTTGTTCACTTCCATCATCCAATTATGTCCTTGGATCCACCAATTTTACCAATGATTTGTGCCTGGCATCCTCAATGAAAGTGTCAATGACACTGTAGCTCAACTTGACAAACTTGAACTTGGTATGTTATAAATGAAACAGCAAAACTGAAGATAACTAGTACCAATGTTGTTTGATGAAATTTCAACATAACAGCATTGTGTGTGCACAACGTCAGAGTAATCCATGCAATTTTTAAATGTAAACAGTAAGACTGGCTAAAGGAAGAATGTTGATACACAAATGCAGTATGTTCAGAGGTTATTGTAAATGGCCACTTTTTTCACAGAAATGAATGCTAATCAATAGCTCTCATTTAAAGGTCTTGCCTAATGAGCACACCAAGTTCAAAAACAATCCTATGATAAATGTGGCCTGTAGGCCATGTCAAAGAATGTTGATGCACACATACAATAAATTCCAAGATTGTTGCTAACAGTAACAGTTTTTGATGGAAATGAAGAGAAAATCAATAGCTCCTATCTTTGTCACCCTGCATTAGCATACAAAGTTTCAAAACAACCTGATAATGAATGTGCCCTCTGATGCATGCCAAAGGAAGATGTTAATGCACAAATGCACTAAGTTTGAATGTCATTGCTTGTGGCAATGTTTTTTCAATTTTGATGGAAATTCATAAATATACCCTGCAGAGAGTGCAAAAGGGATAAGTTGCTACACAAATGCAGTAAGTTCAAAGGCTTGTGAAAACGACAACAATATTTTAAAGGAAATGAAAATAAATGCGACCTGTGAGGTGTGCCAAAGGAAATTGTGGATGTACGTATGTACATATGTACACCAACGAACGAGAAGTGATGGCAATAACTCAGCTGGACTTTGTCAAGTTGAGCTAATAAATGTGCCCTGCGGGGTGTGCCAAAGGGAAATATTGAGGTCTGACTAAATTAAGTTCTAAGAACGTTGGCAGCGGCAACATTTTTTGACGGAAATTGAAGAAAATCGATAGCTCCCATCTAGAGGTTTCCCCAAACAAGCACACCAGGTTTCAAATCAAATGAAAGTGTCAATGACACTGTAACTCAACTTGACAAACTTGAACTTGGTAAGTTATAAATGAAATGGCAAAATTGTATTAGTACCAATGTTATTTGATGAAATTTCAACATAACAGCATTGTGTGTGCACAACGTCAGAGTAATCCATGCAATTTTTAAATGTAAACAGTAAGACTGGCTAAAGGAAGAATGTTGATACACAAATGCAGTATGCTCAGAGGTTATTGTAAATGGCAATTTTTTTCACAGAAATGAATGCTAATCAATAGCTCTTATCTAAAGGTGTTGCCTAATAAGCACACCAAATTCAAAAACAATCCTATGATAAATGTGGCCTGTACGCCATGTCAAAGAATGTTGGTGCACAAATGCAATAAATTCAAAGATTGTTGCTAACAGCAACAGTTTTTGATGGAAATGAAAAGAAAATCAAAAGCTCCAATTTTTGTCTTTGTCACCCTGCATAAGCATACAAAGTTTCAAAACAACTTGATAATGAATGTGCCCTCTGAGGTATGCCAAAGGAAGATGAAATGCACAAATGCACTAAGTAGAAGGTCATTGCTTGTGGCAATGGTTTTTTGGGTGTTTTTTTTATGGAAATTCATAAATATACCCTGCTGAGAGTTCAAAAGGGATAAGTTGATGCACAAATGCAGTAAGTTCAAAGGCTGGTGATAACGACAATAATTTTGTATGGAAATGAAAAAAAGCAAGAGCTCACATCTAGAGGTCACCCCGAACACACATACCAAGTTTCAAAGTGATCTGATCATAAATTTGCCCTGAAGGGTGTGTTAATGGGAAATATTAAGGCCTGACTAAAATAAGTTCAAAGGTCAGTGGCAACATTTTTTGACAGAAATGGAAGAAAATCGACAGCTTCCATACAGATGTCACCCCACATAAGCACACCAAGTTTGCAAGTGATCCAATCATAAATGTGCCCTGCAGGGTGTATCAAAGTGAAATATTGATGCTTAACTGCACTAAGTTTTTACTAAGTTCATCGAAGGTCATTGCAACATTTTTTGACGGAAATCGAAGAAAATCGATAGCTCCCATCTACAGGAAACACCAAACAAGTTTCAAACCAATCTGATCATAAATGTGCCCTGTAGGGCATGCCAAAGGAATATATTGATACCTGTCTAAACTAAGTTCAAAGATCATTGCCAGCGGCAACATTTTTTGACGGGCAGAAATGGAAGAAAATAGATAGCTCCCATCTAGAGGTCACCCTAAACAAGCATACAAGGTTTCAAAGCAATCCGATCATAAATGTGCCCTGTAGGGTTTGCCAAAGGGAAATATTGAGGTCTGACTAAACTAAGTTCTATGAACATTGGCTGCGGCAACATTTTTTGACAGAAATGGAAGAAAATCGATAGCTCCCATCTAGAGGATACCCCAAACAAGCATACAAAGTTTCAAAGCAATCCAATCATAAATGTGCCTTGTAGGGTGTGCCAAAGGGAAATATTGAGATCTGATTAAACTTAGTTCTAAGAACGTTGGCCATGGCAACATTTTTTGACGGAAATGGAAGAAAATCGATAGCTCCCATCTAGAGGTCACGCCAAACAAGCATTCCATGTTTCAAAGCAATCCGATCATAAATGTGCCCTGTAGGGTGTGCCAAAGGGAAATATTGAGGTCTGACTAAACTAAGTTCTAAGAACGTTGGCCGCGGCAACATTTTTTGACGGAAATGGATGAAAATGGATAGCTCCCATCTAGACGTCACCACAAACAAGCATGCCAGGTTTCAAAGCAATCCAATCATAAATGTGCCCTGTAGGGTGTGTCGAAGGGAAATATTAAGGTTTGACTAAACTAAGTTCTAAGAACGTTGGCCATGGCAACATTTTTTGACAGAAATGGAAGAAAATCGATAGCTCCCATCTAGAGGTCACGCCAAACAAGCATGCCATGTTTCAAAGCAATCCGATCATAAATGTGCCCTGTAGGGTGTGCCAAAGGGAAATATTGAGGTCTGACTAAACTAAGTTCTAAGAACGTTGGCCGCGGCAACATTTTTTGACGGAAATGGATGAAAATCGATAGCTCCCATCTAGAGGTCACCCCAAACAAGCATGCCAGGTTTCAAGCAATCCAATCATAAATGTACCCTGTAGGGTGTGCCGAAGGGAAATATTAAGGTTTGACTAAACTAAGTTCTAAGAACGTTGGCCGCGGCAACATTTTTTGACGGAAATTGAAGAAAATCGATAGCTCCCATCTAGAGGACACCCGAAACATGCATACCAAGTTCCAAAGTGATCCAATCATAAATGTGCCCTGTAGGGTGTGCCAAAGGGAAATATTGAGGTTTGACTAAACTAAGTTCTAAGAACGTTGGTCGCGGCAACATTTTTTGATGGAAATTGAAGAAAATCGATAGCTCCCATCGAGAGGTCACCCCAAACAAGCATACCAGGTTTCAAAGTGATCTGACCATAAATGCAACCTGTGAGGTATGCCAAAGGAAATTGTGGATGTACGTACTAACGTACATACGTATGTACGTACATACGCCGACGGACGAGAAGTGATGGCAATAGCTCAGCTTGACTTTGTCAAGATGAGCTAAAAATGAGATTTAAAAGCACAGATGTCAGTTCATTGTTGCTGACTTCAGGGCCAAACAAAGAAATGATGGTTGGGGAAAATTTCGGTGTCTTTCTAGATACAGCACATGCGCAGATCAGAAAAGTATGGAGGACCAGATAGGACATATTTTTTTCGGTTTTGCATGCAAATTTTGGGGATTGGGGGCAAAATTTGTGTTTGGCCCTGGATTAATTTTTGAGTTAGCTAGTCTGGGTTGTTGTATAAAAAATTTTCATCAAAATGTAGCACAAGAAATCACTGGAGAAAAACTCCATTCAGTTTACATGGTGCAAGTATAATTAAATGTGCCCAACATAAACTTATTTCAGTGACAAGAGAAATGCTGGGCAGAAATACCCGCCAGCAGCCAGAATTAAACAAATACAATTCTTGAGATGAGGCAAGCTAGTCTTTCAATTTTGAAAATAGGAGGTGTGTCGTGTACTGCTTGCTATCATTAGAGGTGAAGTGCACTATTGTTGAGTCCCCACATCATAAAATGTTTTCAAGAAATTTTATCAAGAAAATCCTAAAATTATAAAAGTTGGTATCTCTCAGGTGGGAGATATTACAAATTGGTTTCACGGCAACACGGTGTTTAATGTTAGAGCAGGACATTGAAGTAAAATTATCAAGATAGATAAGGATGAAAATTCAATAAAGTTATTGATGTTTCATCGAATATATTGTTCTATAGTGCTTCTCTTCTGATGAAGGCCTTATTAAATTCTCATTCTAATACAATTTTGAATTATTCCTAATCATTGTGTAGGATATTTACGATAGAACTAAAACATGTTTGAAAATTGTGTACAAAGCAGGGGTATGGTTAGGTTTGACAACAAACGATTTGAGTTTTGAATAATTCATTGATGTAGAGCTTTTGCAGGTGGTCTAAATTGATGGTATGCATAATGAAAAGAGAATCTAATGTTTTTGCATGGATACCAGTTTTGAATAATTCATTGATGTAGCCAATACTTTTTTTATGGTACATTGTATACATAATGAAAAGAGAATCTAGCATTTTTGCATGGATACCAGTGATTATCTTATGCGTGGGCCCTGAGAAATTATGCATTTCCACTTACAGCAAACAAGATATTAACACAATTAGTAGAACTATGTGGTGTAATGATAAAATGACAACTGTGGTAAATCTTCATTCACAGTTATTTAGTAAACAAAGTAAAAATTGGTATTCATAGTGTAAACAAAGATTTGGTCATATTTAATCTTATTTGAGAAACATTTCGTGCATTCATTCCAAGAAAAAGAAATATTTATTGTATTTTTAACCCTTTATCTAACATAGGGGCCAAAAACAGCCCGAAAATTTACCAAAATATACCTATCATGGCCTAAAATATCTTACAAATGTTTCGATGAAACTGTACAAATATGAATATCATAAGAACCGCCTCGACGAGCCAGTTCTAACAAGAGCAATGCAACGAGTGCCCCCTCCTGCAATACCATGGATAGCATTATGCCATCAAAAGCATGACATGTGCCTACAGCAATCTGTACTAATACAAACAAGCATGGCAAAAATTATTTCAATCCAACGTATGATGACAGAGCAAGAACAGCAAATATGTTGGACGGACACATTTTTCAATCATCCCCAAAGTTAAACAAGGGCAGGTAAAAATTATTTGAATTCAAAGTATGATGACAGGTCTAGAGTAGCAAATATGTTGGACTGCACATTTTTCAATCATTTTTCAATAATAATCCCCTAAGTTAAACAAGGGAAAATAACTCTGTAAAAGTTTATGCAAAGATGTTAATTCTGCTGTAGGATCCGTTCCCCCATGTTGACGGACAAGCATGATTATTTGAATCCGACAAATAATGACCATGCTAGAGCAGCAAATATGTTGGATGGACACATTTGCGTTACGCACAAACATACACAGCTCTCCACTAGATTCCCCCTCCGACCAAGTCGGAGGCATAATGATAGTCATATTTATATGGTTTTATTGAAAAATTGTGAAAATGTTTGTTCGAAAAATGTGAATTTAATTTACTTTTTAAAAAGGCAGTGTTAGTTAAAGGGTTAAAGTTTAGATTAAATCGGCTGAAATATTTCAGTTGATCGGAAAAGTGAACCATAGGTTCACTTTTTCTGGCTAATTGAAATATTTTAGATGGGTGAATCTAAAGATAAGTGATGGATTATTTAATGGCTACACTGGATCCAGACCACAATGGCATCAAATACTTTTTATTATGCCTCACATCTGTGATATTAGCTGTGATTGGTTAATTTGACACCATCTAAAAGTTATAGTACTGGAGTTTTTGGACAAAATGCGGGAACTATTGGAATGTTCTTCCCTGGAGACATGAGAACAAAGAAAATGTAAGCTTCAGTTCCATTGATTAGCATCGATTACGCATGCTCTGACTGGAATTTCTCTACACCAAATGCTGCCACCATGTCTGTTTAACTTTTTTCGTCACCGATAGACAATTTAACTGCAAACATTAAATTCAAAAGAATCAGAAATATTGAA
The DNA here is from genome assembly GCA_031216915.1 of Pictodentalium vernedei. Taxonomy (NCBI): domain Eukaryota; kingdom Metazoa; phylum Mollusca; class Scaphopoda; order Dentaliida; family Dentaliidae; genus Pictodentalium; species Pictodentalium vernedei. The sequence goes on along the minus strand of CM062288.1, from coordinate 247,663,188 downwards.
AACTCACATGTTGTTCACCACTCATGTGACTTCAATCAATTATATTTCCACAAGTTTAGTACATGTATTACTCCTCGACCTCACTGAGTCTCTGCCTCAAGTTCAAAATAAATTGTTTCACTCTACTTAATTCTGACAGCTGTCATCGTCAAAGAAACATGAATTTATATTCCATTATACCACTTATCTCACAAGCATTAATACTGGATTTTAACCTGAACAGCATGATGCAGTTGTAAACACTGTCATTTGGTGATATAGAAACTCCCAAAGCGACGGCACTTGTAACAAGTCATTTTCGAATGTGGTTATCTGGAAACTCCTAAAGAGACATCATTCATTCGAAATGATATCACTAAAAGCATGTTTTTGCATAGGACTACATTGTTACAAGATTGATGGCATATTGCAGTTGACACTTAACAATGAAAGCTATTTTTGTTAAGCATAATAAAATAATTAGAACATTTCTTTTCATGTTCTATCGGTCGACAGTACCCGAGTCTGTGTGATTTCTGAAATAAAACCTGAAGCAGCTTCGCTCCTATTATTGTTCAATTTAATGTGGTTCTTTCAAGTCTCGACTTATGTAGTACATGTAGTGAACGGACTGTAAACACTATAAAATATGTTCAATTTAATGTAGTTCTTTGCAAGTATCGAGTTGTCTAGTGGTGCATGGTATTAGGATCTGAATCGGCTTCAGCCGATTGTGAGCACAAATGACCAGTAATCGGTCAGTGGCCATTTTTGATAATCGGTTGAACACTAATGTTCTTATTACATGAGTTCTGGCAAGGAAAAGATGGACATGATTCAGGTGAGTCTGAAATTCCATTCCAAGATGCTGAAAGGTGGATGAAAGGTTATATCTGACCATTCTAAGAAACCCTAGGGGTTGCAAGGGTGTTAGAAGCTTTTGAACATCCTGACATACATGGAATGACACACTCGTGTGAATCAGTTAACCAATATTGCACAAGTGGCAGCGCAGAAGGATAAACCGAGAGGATGCAGGCCTCGAGTTTTATCCTTCTGCGATTGCACAAGTGCTATATCGATTAACCCATTCACGCACGTGTGTCGTTCTGTATTTATTACATGCCTTCCATCTCTTAAAGCCATTATTAGAAGGGCACTCAGCAATTCACTTGACCACTCATCCCCTGAGTTCTAATGTGTTCTATGTGCCGTTAGGCACATAGAACACAATAGAACTCGGGGGACGAACTATCAACAAAAAGAACACATTTTATAGCCAACCAAATTTGCGAGGGGAACTGGTGTTAGTATTTTTAGCTCTCACTAGCAATTCAAATTGTAATTGCGGTGCAACATTTGTCGAAAATTCTAGTGAAATTTTGCTTCCTAATAAAAATAGCAAGTGAACGATTTCCGTTCTGCACATATGTGCAGAACAGATTTTCATTTTCTGTATGGTTTAGTGTTGCTGTAGATGGGGAATTAATATAAAAGGCGTGTAATAAAAAGAGTTTCCTTGTGGAAGTGTCTTTGGAGGATATCATCCAGATAAGCTGAAGTCAGAATTGTCGAATGACCTCAGAAGTGAGACATTATGGCATTCATAATCCAAGTGAATGATCATGGAGCAAGGTTTAATCCAAAGCACATCACTCGGAATTGATAAACCTGTCTGTTTATGGCAAACCTCAAGTACTTCCTGAATGAAGGATGTATCATTATATGAAAGTACCCGTCCTTGAGGTGGATGCTTGCTGCAAAGTAATTCACTCGGATGCTGTTCCTTCATGACCAGATGGTTTCCTTATAAAACTTTGGATCGAGAATGAGCCTGGTGATCCAGCTTAGTTCCATGACAGGTCGGAAGGAACCATCTGGCTTTGGAACCAGGAAGATTCTGGAATAAAAGCCAAGAGACAAACTATTCTCTACAATGTCTATTGCCTTCTTGGATAACATTAAGTTGACTGTTTCAAGAAGACAGTTTCTTTTGATAAGGCAGGCAAGAAGATTGTATATATGGGACTTCTTGACACAGGAGGTTTTCTTCTGAAAGAAAGAATTAATCCCTCTTAAATAACCTGTAGACGCCATGGATCTTTTGTAATTTTCTTCCAATTTGCTGCGAACTGGGAGTCATCCACCGACTGGAAGACAGAGGCTGAAAGCCTCATCTAGAGCCTCCTTGAGTCTTGTGGTAGGAGAAACTTTTTCTCCCAGCCCGACTTGCCTCTGTAGGACTGTGAACGTCCCTTATTCAATTGACTAGAGTGAACTGGTTACGAGGAACCAAGACTAGGTTTATAGGAACTAGAGAAATTTGGAGCAAGCTGACGAAGAATAAGAATACTTGAGGCTTGTTTGGGAACTTATTCATGTACAACAATGACTTCATGGTTAAGAAGCGAGACCCTGGAGCTGCTATGTAAGAGAAGTTTTAAGAGCTTTGTATAGGCTGGACATGAACAGTAAGCAATTGTCATGTCTAACCAGCTCATGGTTACCAACTGTCCAAGCTGCTGAATGGATAAAGGCCATAATGGAGTGAGATAACACTCTCTATGAAGAAAGTATGTCTTTAAATTCATCTTTGTCCAGACTATTATCCAAAGCACAAGTTATATGATCAGCAAAGGATAGAACGTTGAGATGGCAACTGGATGTTCAGATCATGAGTCTTTACCTCCAACTGAAGTGGTTGAAGTGGTGTAGACTGAATGGATGGACCAACCACCCTGAAGAACTTCGATTCACTAAACGGTAAAGCTGATTCCTTTGGTGATAAGAAGGAAGCTGTATCAGCTTTCTGTAAAAGAAGAGCATTGATTCTCTTGAAAGTCTCTATCACCTGATTGGACTGGATTGAAAAAGACAGAGAATCCTCTTTTTATGATAATGAACCATGTCCAAACAGGAAGATGGTTTTCGTGAATGAGGAAGCCATTTTGTAGCTCCTAATAGGAACAAGATCCAGAAAGAAGTACTGAATGAAAAACATCACTACCATGTGTTGTGTTGTGGTGTGCTGGTATCAGTCAAAGTAACATCAGTCCTTGACCACCAAGGCTGCTGCTGATGACTTATTATTACTGAGTGCATTTGATGCCAGCTCACCCTCAACAGATACAGCCTCTGAGAAAACTAAGTCTGCCGTATGTATATCTGATAAAGAGGATTTATGCACTGTTGGTTCTTCTGACAAACCTTCTGGAATGGGAGAAGGGTGAAAGTGTCAATGACACTGTAGATCAACTTGTGTAAGACATGTACATGTATAGTATGTGACACAGCAATGACACACATCTAGGTAATGACCTGATAACAACGGTACATATAACGTATTGTAACGGTCTGTACATAAATGCTGACCGTAGCCTGTAACAAATGTATAGGTAAAGTATTGTAAAGGTAGGCAACAGTTAGATGCTAAACAAGAAAAGAAATCTTTGAGTCCCAGAGTGGGTCTGACTGAATCCAAAAATATCTGTTCTCACAGCACATTGATAACAAAAGCACCGAAAAATACTCGTTCCTGTCTCAAGGTGATAACAAAGGTACCCAAGAAGTTTCGTGAAGATCGGTTCATAAATACAGCCCCTAGCCCGAGCCAAACTGACATGTGTACTTACTGTGTATAAGTAGTACTGAATAAATCAAAGTCCGTCTAATTTGCATAATGTCTGCATGAGAAAAAAACCTGTATTATATGTGATGTATTCGATGTTACTAAAGATTCATTCAAAAATTTATTTGAATCAGAACTTTCATACAGAAGGTCTGTACAAAAAACTAATTGCACTAACTAAGGTACAAAATGGCTGCTTGTGGCCATCTTGAATTTCGGACGTCACTCAAAAACACTCATTCTCGTCCCACGGTGATAACAAGGGTACCCAAGAAGTTTCGTAAAGATCGGTTCATAAATATGGCCTCTAGCCTGTGCCATATGGAAGTTGTGTAAAAAAAATGATTGGACCTAATTTCGGTACAAAATGGGCCTGGCAGCCATCTAGAATTTTTGACCGCACTCAAAAACACTCGTTCTCATCCCAAGGTGATAACAAAGGTACCCAAGATGTTTCATGAAGAACGGTTCATAAATAGAGCCTCTAGCCCGTGCCGTATTGACATGTGCACTTACTGTGAATAAGTAGCACTGAATAAATCAAAGTTCATCTAATTTGCATAATGTCTGCACGAGAAAAAAACCTGTATAAAATGTGATGTATTCGATGTTACTAAAGATTCATTCAAAAATTTATTCAAATCAGAACTGTCATACAGAAGGTCTGAACAAAAAACTGATTGCAGTAACTAAGGTACAAAATGGCTGCTTGTGGCCATCTTGAATTTCGGATGTCACCCAAAAACACTCGTTTTCGTCCCAAGGTGATAACAAAGGTACCCAAGAAGTTTCGAAAAGATTGGTTCATAAATAGGACCTCTAGCCCAAGCTGTATTGAATTGCTGATGGACAGATGGACGGATGGACAGACAGATGATGGGTCATGGCATAACCTCAAATTTGACTTACGTCACAGTTGAGCTAAAAATGAGATACATTCTTGGGAAAAAGTTTAGGTATGTTAGGATCTGAGCCTGAAACAAACTGTTGAATGTTTGTCCAATGTTTCTTTTCCCATTTAACCCTTTACCTAAAGATTTGCCCACATAATTAACAAATTGAACAGTTGAAAAAAATCAATTGTTCAAAATATTTCAACAAAACTATATCATGTAACCCCCTCATTGGAATGAGCTCGTTTCAATGAGGTGTCACATGATATGGTTTTGTTGAAAGGTTTTTGATATTTTTTTAAAAATAGTAATTAAAATAATAAATTTTGATATTCTCTATGTTGAGTAAAGGGTTAACACAAATATCACAAGTATTTTGTGAGTAAAACAGGATGAATGATTATCGCTGCTTGACTTCTTGCAAAAACAATTCGAGCATAAAGCTTGTATTTTTCTCCAAATTTGTGCCTCCAAATTTTTAGGAAAACAAAGTGCAAAATACAGTCAAAATTAAGAGTTGAAATTAACAAAAAAATTTAAACAAAACTCAACAAGGGCAACGCCCCCGGTCCCCCGACCAAGATGGCAAATTCAAGGGAGCTGTTAGGATGCAATTTGTTCGCAGAGCATGGCCATTTTTTAACTTGACCTGTATTTCCAACCAATTAAACCACATACTTAGTTTCGTTTCAATCAAATGATCCAAAGTAAAGTTATCATCCGGACAACACAAAAACCGTATTTTCTAAGTCGAAAAAGGGGAATAAATCCAGTAAAAATCAGTGGAGCGTGCCCATTTTCGAACTTGACCTGCATTTCCACCCAAATAAGCGGCATACTAAATTTCGTTTCAATCAAATGATCCTAACTAAAGTTATCATCCGGACAACACAAAAACTGTATTTTTTAAGTCGAAAAAGGGGAATAAATCCAGTAGAAATCAGTGGAGCGTGCCCATTTTCGAACTTGACCTGCATTTCCACCCAAGTAAGACACATACCAAATTTAGTTTCAGTAAAATCATCCAAACTAAAGTTATCATCCGGACAAGAGTGTGACGGACGGACGGACGGACGGACGGACGGACGGACACACGCACGGACAGACGGATGGACACTGCTGATTACAATAGTCCCCCGAAGGGTCGGGGGACAACTAGATCAAGTTATTTGTGTGCAAAGCACACAAAGGTGTATCCCTGCATTTCCTTAGCAACACCTTAGCATAGTTTTAACATTTTGAATTAAATACCCAAGGAGCCTTTTGATGAAAACTGATTTTCTAACGATAAAAGTGGTTCCACTGGAAGCACATGGGCCAAATCAAAATTCTGAAACATTCATGCACATCTAGTGATGCTACCTGAACACCTTAGCATAGTTTAAAAGTTTCGAATTAAATACCCTAGGAGCCTTTCGATGAAAACAGATTTTCTAACGATAAAAGTGGTTCCACTGGAACCACTTGGGCCAAATCAAAATTCCAAAACCTTCATGCACATCTAGAAATGTTACCTGAACACATTAGCATAGATTAAAGATTCGAATTAAATACCCTAGGAGCCTTTCGATGAAAACTGATTTTCTAATGATAAAAGTGGTTCCAATGGAACCACCTGGTGCCAAATCAAAATTCTGAAACCTTCATGCACATCTAGAGATGTTACCTGAACACATTAGCATAGTTTAAACATTTCTAATTAAATATCCTAGGAGCCTTTTGATGAAAACTGATTTTCTAACGATAAAAGTGGTTCCACTGGAAGCACATGGGCCAAATCAAAATTCTGAAACATTCATGCACATCTAGTGATGCTACCTGAACACCTTAGCATAGTTTAAAAGTTTCGAATTAAATACCCTAGGAGCCTTTCGATGAAAACAGATTTTCTAACGATAAAAGTGGTTCCACTGGAACCACTTGGGCCAAATCAAAATTCCAAAACCTTCATGCACATCTAGAAATGTTACCTGAACACATTAGCATAGTTTAAAGATTCGAATTAAATACCCTAGGAGCCTTTCGATGAAAACTGATTTTCTAATGATAAAAGTGGTTCCACCGGAACCACTTGGGGCCGAATCAAAATTCCAAAACCTTTATGCACATCTAGAGATGTTACCTGAACACCTTAGCATAGTTTTAACGTTTCAAATTAAATACCCTAGGAGCCTTTCGATGAAAACAAATTTTCTAACGATAAAAGTGGTTCCACTGGAACCACCTAGGGCAAAATAAAAATTCTGAAACCTTCATGCACATCTCGTGATGCTACCTGAACACATTAGCATAGTTTAAAAGTTTCGAAATTAAATACCCTAGGAGCCTTTCGATGAAAGTTAAAAAATTTATAGTAATTTATATATTTTTTATACTGTACCAATGACCCAGACATAGCTGGTGCTAACTCTTAAAAATCTAGGGCCAAACACAAATTTTGCCCCCCAATCCCCAAAATTTGCATCTAAAACCGAAAAATCATGTCCTAAATGGTCCTCCATACTTTCCCTCCACTGCGCATGCGCAGTGTCAAGGAGGTCTCGAAATTGGCGCCAATTATCATTCTTACAAGCAGTGCCTGGGAGGGCCATCCCTGTCTGGGTCATTGGTAAGTATAAAAAATATATAAATTACTATAAATTTTTAACATTTTTATACTGTACAAATGACCCAGACATAGCTGAATAGTAAAAACGCTGGAGGGCCTAGGACATAGAGGAAAATCCAATAAGCTCAACTATATATAATAGAGTTAACCCCTCGAAGAGAAAAGGAGTATCAGGCTTTACATGTATCTTTCTTATTTTATGATAAATTAGAAAGACACAACACCCTCCATAATTGAGCATAATAACATTCATGTTCTCTATTAACATCCAGTATAACCCTTTATACTAATTATTTTTAAAGTAAGCCAATAAATAAAGTCAGTCCAGAGAATTGAGACTCTTTATACTCTTTTAAAAGTGTCCAAGGATTGTATATTAACGCCCGTTTGACACATGACATATACAAATGCTTCACACCGAGCTACACTTTAAAAATATGACATGAATGAATTTTAAACATTAACTTTACACTTTAAAACCATCCCGGAAACGACTCAGAATTACTGACTCCGGAGGAGGTATCCCCTTGCTTTTCACTATAAAGCAGGTGACCTAAGGGAACAACCTCCCCCCCCCCCTTCCCCTTGCCCTGGGTCAAATAGCCCAGAGCGAAGAGGGCAGCAGGACGGAGTCACTGCCGGACAGAAAGCCTGCATAACTATAGTTGCAACTGTTTAGTGGACGACATTCTGAGCAACAGATAACAGACCTAAACAATGCAGGTCTCCAGAAATGGACTCAATATTTCTGAGATAAAAATTCGTGAATGTGGATGTCTGAGACCAATATGCAGCCTTCATTAAATCTGTAATAGCAACACTATTTGCGTAAGCCCAAGATGTAGAAATAGCTCTTACTTCATGAGCCGAAATCTTAAGCACAGACTGCTGAGTTGAAGATAGATTATCATAAGCAGTACGGATAGTTAAATGAATCCATCTAGCAATAGAATGGACCGTAATGTCCTTTCTATTAGATATCAGAGACAGAAAGAAGCGTTTTCATCCCTTTCTGATAAACTGAGATCTTCGTTTATAAATACGTAAAGCTCTATCCGGACAGAGTAAAGGTCTATGCCCGTCTGAAGACGGAAGGGCCTTAATAACAATAGGTTCAGGATATTTATTAGGAGCCTGATTCTTAGCCAAAAATCCAACATTAGTAGTAAAGGTAATAGTGTTCCCGACACTACGATAGTGAGAATCGTCCACAGATAGTGCATGAAGCTCACTGACTCTTCTAGCAGAAGAGAAAGCTAAGAGAAATGCTGTCTTATAAGACAAGAATTTGAAGTCCACTGTCTCAAGAGGCTTAAATGGCTTTTCTTTTAGTTTAAGAAGAACCCAAGCTAAATTCCATTTAGGAATTAATCTAAGGGTTCTAAGTCTATTTATCGAGAAGTTTCTAACTAATTTAGATAAAGAGACATTAGATCCAATTTGTAAACTATCATGGTGTGCATAGGTATCAGATAACATGGACCTATAACCTTTAATAGTAACAGGCTGCAGTTTGATCTCATCAAACAAGAATACTAGAAAGTTTGCAATGTCTGGAATGGAGGGATCAAAAATATCAACAGAATGATCCCTACACCAACGACAAAAGACCTTCCACTTAGCCGCATAGTTTAGCAAAGAGGAGGTCCTCCTACAGCTAGAAATTGCGTCCACTGCTCGTACTGTAAAATGCTTGCCGTGCAAGAAGGACCGCACAACAGAAATATGTGAAGGTTGAGACCTTGTGGGTTGTGGTGGAGTTGACGCGATTTCCCCTGCGAAAGAAGTTCCTCTGGTGGAGGAAGCTTCCGCGGTATGTCCCACAGCAGACACCTGAGTAGATTTATCCACGGTCTCTGTGGAGACAGAGATGCTATCAACAGAATTTTGCATTGTGATTGCTTTATCTTTAGCAATATTTGCTGAATCAACGGCGCTGGAGGATATGCATATCCTATCATTCCGTCCCACGAGATCGATAGAGCGTCTATTGCATATGCTCAGGGATCCGGACATGGTGACACATACGTCTGCAACTGATTGTTGAGTTGCATCGCAAATAAGTCTACCATTGGCCGCTCCCATTGGTAGCAAATCTGATTAAATACCTGTTTGTTGAGAGTCCATTCTGACGGCAACAAGCGACCCTTCCGTGAAAGGGAGTCTGCTAATACATTCTGACGACCCGGAATATGACGGACCGAAAGCAGAACTTGGTGTTCTAGAACAAACAGAAGGATTCTTTCCGTTAAACTGAACGGAATGAGTGCCTCCCTGGTTCTGGATATGCGCTACTACTGTCGTATTGTCGGACTGGATTTGGACATGTGCTTTCTGAATAATGTTCATCCAATGACGTAGTGCAAGCCAAATTGACATCATTTCCTTGATGTTTATGTGCTTGCCTAGAAACTGCAGATCCCAAAGACCCTGCCACTTTGAATCCGTTGGGATCAACGTTGCACCCCAACCTGTTTGACTTGCATCCGTCATAATCGTAAAACTCGGATCCGGCAACTGCAGTGGAACTCTCTGAGTCAACCACTGAATGTTTGCCCAAGTCTGAATCTCTTGTTTCACTTGATTTGACAAGAGAACGTCTATATCGAGCGAATGAATCTTTACACTCCAATTCTGAGTCAAGAAAATTTGGAGAGGACGAGTGCGTAACCGCCCCATCGGAATGAGATCCGCATCGGCTCCACACAGACCTATCAGTCTCATGAACTCTCTCGCTGTGACTTTGTCTGAGTGAAGACAATAGCGAGCGTAACAACTGATTAATTTCGCTCTGGTTAACGACAGACGAACGAGATTGTTGTGCGTCTCGAAGCTCATTCCCAGATGAGTGAATGACTTGGACGGCACCAGATCCGACTTCTCCTCGTTTATTATAAAACCGAGACGTCGGAGTAATAGAAGCAGATTCTGCACATCGTTCTGAAGCGTTAACTCATTGCCGTACCTCTGAAGAATGTCGTCCAGGTAGGCCGACGTTACTGCAGACGAATGAGCTCGGAAATGTATCATTACCGAGTTCATTATTCGAGTGAAAGCCCAGGGCGCTAGGTTCAAACCGAAGCACATCACTCGGAACTGATATACAACTCCTAGGACAGCGAAGCGTAGATACTTTCTGAATGTCGGATGTACCATGACGTGAAAGTACGCATCTTTGAGATCTATGCTTGTAGCATAGTCGTTCACCCGAATACTCGCTCTGACTGATCAAATTGTCTCCATATAGAACTTCGGAGCGACGATCAGCTTATTTATCCAGCTCAGATCTATGACTGGACGGAACGAGCCGTCTGGTTTCGGAACCAGAAACAGATGGCTGTAGAAACCCGGTGATTCCTGGTCTTCTACGACCTCTACCGCGTTCTTCGTAAGAAGAGACTGTACTTCTGATAAAAGAGCATCTCTTTTCTGCGGATTTGATGGAAGGTGAGTCCATTTTGGACTTCGAGTTAATGGAGGCTTTCGTTTGAAGGATATTCTTAGTCCTTCCGAAATTACCACTCGGACCCAGGGGTCGTCCGTAATTGACGCCCACTCGTTTATAAAACTCGATAATCTTCCGCCTACCGGAACACGATAGAGGTTCAAACCATCACCTCCTGGACTTGCAAGGCTTGCGGAAGGAGAAACTACGTCCTCCACGACCCGCTCCTCATCCCGTCGACCTAGGGACGTCTGACCAGTTATCTCGGCCAGAATAACGTCCCGCACGTGAGTCGCTGCCTTGACGGTCTCTAGAATAAGACCTAGAGGACGTATAAGAACCTCTATAGGAACTTCTCTTGGGCGTACTTGTACCAGAAGTGCCTGTCTTACTCTTTTCTGCTGTATCCGACTTTTTGGAAGCGGATTTGAATAGCAGAGAATCCGAAGCTTTCTTAGTTATCTTATCATAGATTGCTGAAAGCTTGCCGTTGAAGAGAAGCTCTCCGGAGACTGAAGCGACTCTGAGAGAGTTCTTCACCTTACTATCCTCGCGCGTGGATGTAGCTACGGCTGCATCACGTCTAACCAACTCCAGGTTTGCCACTGAAAGGACGGAGTTATACGTGGAATAAGCTACTGCCCTTGAAAGAAGTCTTAATGAGGATTGTATATCCTGGAATTCTTTCCCTTGAAGACGTAATGATAATGCCTTAGTAAGGTGGTCTGCGTATGATAAAGCGTCTAAGTTAACTCTGTTAGACATTATTGTCATTTCCAACGTCATGGTTGGAATTGACATAGACAGTGGTATAGACAATTCTAGGTCTTCAGCCTGGTCGTCTAGACACAGAGGAACTCTCTGTATGCCCTGTCCTGCCGCTTCGAATTTGTTCCTTGAATTCATGAAAGGCAGATTTAGAGCATTTGCGGACAAGAAACCAGACTTGCCTGTTTTGGTAGCAAGCTTATATATAGCGTCGTTCAATAATTCGAATGTTCTTGTGACATTATTGGACTGTGCCGGAAACTCAGGGACGATGTCCCTGAACCGATCAAAAAATTCTGTGTCCAATGACGCTATCAGTCTCTTATCTGGCATCGCAGCATTCTGGTCCAACAGAACAACCTCTGGAAGATAATGCCGGATGAAATCTACGGCAGCTTTATGTTGTTCCGAAAGGGAAAGCTCCAAATCCTCCGAATCCCTTTCGCCATCCTGTTGGACCCTATGAAGTTCTCGGTCGTCCGTACCTGATGCTTCAGCGGAGCGTACCGACCTAGCGTCGTCGGAAAATTCATGATCCGACAGAGATTCTGTCACTTGCTGGGATGCTGCGATAAGTTGTGCTATTTGGGATAGCACGTCTGTCACTGAGGCCTGTGGAGTAGCGGTCTTACTTTGCTTTGCCGCTGGAAGCTCTGTGTACGTTGACTCCTGCATACTTCTCTTATGCGAACGTCCGGAGTCTACAGGCCTCGTGTCCCTGGCTACCGGATGGCGTGACCTGGTCTCCGTGGAATCCCTGATTGGCAAAGCTGGCTGGATATCCAAGGTGCGGTCGTGTGCGCTGCCGTGAGGATGAGGAAGCCTTATCGACAGTCTCTCCGGACTGTCTATATAACGGAGCGTCCCGAGCGGCGGACGTATGCTCCGAATGCGAAACGTTTTGTACAACAACATCTGGTCCCAGATGTTGTTGTACGAGAGAGGGACCTCTCTCTCTCTCTCGCTCGCAGCCCAGATGGACCTGGACGAGCTAGGAACCGGACTAATAGGCTTCCTCCGTTCTCTCCTCTGATCCGTCGTCACTGGGTGTGCACTTTGTCTTATTATAGTGCTCACATCACCCAAATCTCCTTCCTGGACTGCAACGGACGAACCCGGCTGCCGAACCATTCGATGAATGGACGCTACACCGGGCGAGCTAGCGGACGCCAATGCCGTCGATCCTACTAGGGACCTCTTAGGCAATTGACGTATTTCCATGAGCACTTTTGCCGCTAGCTCTTCATTTAACTGTGACGACGGAGGCACACTTTTGGAAGACATCACGGAAACATCACCCTGTTCTTGTTCCTCTGAAATAGAGATTGATAAACTAGAGTGACTCTGCGGAGAAAGGACCAGCATGGCCTTTTCCCCGCTAACAACATACCGTGACACACGTTTCCAATGTCTGTCATCCCAATTGACACATACTGAACAGGAGTTAGTGCAAGTACACTGACTACAATTAATACTATGATTATGAAAGTCAGAGGAAGATTTCCTCTTATTACAATTTGAACAATATCCTTTCATTGTGAAAAGAATACAAAAAGTCCTAGTACTCGCACCAACCCCTGAAAACAAAGATACATAATAACATGATCCATTAACATAGAAAAAATAATTGAAATCAAAAAAAATTTTTGAAAAAATATTTTTTCAGAAAAGCCCAAGTTTCTGAAAAGTAATGTTGAGCCCCAATGGATCCCAAAAAGCCTAAGTGTGGACAAAAATTTTAAAAATATTTAAAAAAAATTAATGCAACACTTACGTATAATAATAATGTATCTTGTTATGATTAAGCTAATACAAAGACAAGAAATCCCCCTCCACAGAGACTGTTGTCAATGTAAACAAGAAGTGTATAAACACCAGAAACATGACTCCTGTGTAATATACTCCAGGTACAGTGGTACCTGTAGTATATTCCTTCATGTAATTATTGTAGCAGGTTACCCAGATCAGCCGGTGTTAATCTGTACATCCAGCTTGTCGCGAAATTAGGCCAGTTGTTGAAAATTTTAGAATGTGATATTTAGATCAAAATACGTTATGTTTTAAATCAATTCTAGTACCAACTTACCCGCTGATTTTTTATTGTCAGTGGTATACAGGTTTCAGCTATAATTAAGTTAAATTATTTGATTAATACGCCAATTTGTGTTCTAATAATTGCACATTTTTTGCCGGCGTGGAGTTGTATATATTTCGGTGATAATTCCAGACATTCTCAGTCATAACTACGATATTAGGAGTTGTCATGCCTGGAGATTTCGGTAACTCGAAGAAATTATTCTTCTTCAAAAAGTACATCCATGTTGATATCTCACGTTCATTATTTATTCAGTAATGTGTAAAATTAAATTATAGGGTGTTTTATTAACTGTCATTGTATTGACGCTTTTCTGCCGTCTGCCGTTCACTAATATACTGTCAAGTTTAACGCAGTTTATGTGCGCTTTCGATTTTTGAATGTAGGATTCTTTTGGCGCATCGGCTAACGTTTTGCGGCCGTGTATCTTATTATTGCGCACTTATCGTCAAGTTTTATCTGCCAGCATTCGACTATTTCAAATGTCGTTCCTAACCCTATCTATTATTAAAAGCTTTAATAATTGCTATAGTCAGGTGTAATTTGTCATTACATTTCTAGTTTTACTGAGTTTTACTGTCAGTTGTTAACAGAACGTCTGCATAATGCGTTCTTATAATGTCATTGTCAGGATCCTGACAGAAGTAGTGCACTGTCAGTATTTCCTGACGAGTTCTCAGGAATCCTGAGAGCTTTTATACAATGTCATTGGTCGTTGGTGGTCACGTGGTACACACAATTTCCTATATAAGGAGCCCCGACGCTTGTTCTCGCATCTCTTTTGATCAAATAAAAAAAATACTCGATGAATCGAACGAAACAAGCTCAAGTTAAAACAATCCTGTATTGTAAAAGGGGAAGGTGAGAATGCTTAGGCATTGTTAAAGCGTTATCGCATGTAATGCAATAGCGCGGGTTCCTTAACCCAATCCTTTAACATGTAAAGTGTAAAATAAGTTATAGTTATCAATTGGGCTGTTGTTGCTGTTGTTGTTGTAAATAATGGAAGTCACTCAGAGATGTTTGGAGTTATTCCCCTTCCACTACATAGGTGCAAAGTAAAGAGTTGTTCAAGAAAGTCCCAGGCCAACAGCTACGAGTTATGTCCGAAAAAAATTAGTTAAGTTAACCCACAGTGTACCACTTGACCAGCAACATGCCAATGAAAAATTTATTCCAATGATTGTACATAGCTAGATTAAATCAAAGAAATAAATGTAAACTTTAAATTGATCTTGTCATAAATGTAAACAACCAATGTGGTAACTGATATTGCAAATTAACCCCCACCTGCCATTTACTGATGTTATACCCAAGATGTCAGCCTAGATGATCAAATGCCAAAAACTTATATTGGATAGATGTTAGCCAAGATTAGTGAGAAGTTAGCCTAGATGCTCAGGTGTTCAGAACCATAGATGCCACAGATTAACCCTTTAGATGTACACATAATTCCTGCCTGCATTGACCCTCCACAACAGAAACCCCTCCTTGCCTTCAAGTAGCCATGACTATATAGCCTCCCAACCAACCCCAAGTTTTTTTACATGTAGTTATTAGTTAGCCACCTCATTTGTATTCCTTGGTGTCCGCAAATCCTTAATTGCGGTGGTGTCAGAAGCCTGAAATATAGAGAAATATACTGTGGGAATATAGCACAGCCCTTTTTGAGGTTCCTCAGCTAACACCAGCCACCAGGCCGAACCGTTACACTGGTGTCAGAAGTGGGATATCAAAATTTAAGTTGATATCCAGGATACGAACCAACGCAAGCAGTACACTGCACTAAAGTTAGCTTTTTGTTGTCCAGCATAAACCTTGAAATAATAATATGGCAGAATCACCTGACCCTGAGATTGTATTTGCCAGGAAGAGGACGGTAGTGGAGTCTGGTCAGGGAGACCAGATGGAAATGAATGACAGTTATGAGGACTGTGATGATCAAGCTACGAGAGAGGGTAGAAGGGGTGAGTTGGGTGGATCTTATGACATGCAAAGGAGAGATGATTTTGATGAGGATTACAGAGGGATGATCCGTAATGGGGAACAGAGGTTGCCCCATTCTCATTTTACTATGAAGCCAGAGTCCTATAGTGGTTTAGGAGATTGGAGTGAATATATCTCCCACTTTGAGGACTGTGCTGAGCTAGGACGTTAGAGCGAAAGGGGTAAAGCTCTAACACTTGCAGCATGTTTGCGAGGGTCGGCTCGCACCTTCTACATTAGCCTCTCTCATGGAGAGAAGAGATCATATGCCATACTTGTGAGAAAGCTAGGCCAGAGATTTGGATGCACTCATCAGCAGATGAGTTGGCTAACAAAACTTGAGTCAAAGAAACGTAGGCCAGATGAATCAATCGCAGCTTTTGGAGATGATATGAGGCTCATGGCCCAAAAAGCCTATTCTGATTTAGATGGTAGGGCACAGGAAGCTAGCCCTCAATCGGATTTACAAGGAAATATCTCCGGAGATGAAATGTCGTTGTTTAGATAAGGGTTGCGTAAATGTCCCGGAAGCTGTAGCTGTGATTGAGCGCTATGAGGCTATTTTAGAGGATGGTCATGACAAAAAGAAACTGAACGTAAGGCAAGTTGTGGAGGTTGATGGGCGTAACAATGATCCACAACAAAATGTGAACAGTGATGAAAGTAACACCAGAATGCTGAAGCAAATACTCGACAGATTAGATAGACTGGAAAACAGGTATAAACCAATACAACAAGGAAAAGTTAGTACTCCGGGAAGTCAATGTCAGAGGTCATGCTATGCCTGTGGGTCGAATGAACATTTCATACGAGATTGTCTGAATAGGTGTCAGACTTCGAGTCAGAATGTAAGGAGGGGTCCCAATGCTCATAATCAGAGGTTTCAAAAAGTCCCCTTCAAATACCAGGGTCAGGGAAACGGAAAGCCTTTGACCCAAATGTAGGTCGCGGGTCGCTGGGGGAAGAATGGCCTACAGAGAATAAACAGAGTCAGAAGCGCATTGGGAATATTGAAAAAAATATGGGAAAATTTGATAATGGATTTTACACCGTGGGACACATAAAGGGTGTCTCTTTTAAATTTTTGGTGGACAGTGGATCCACAGCATCTCTGCTGTCTAACTCAGTCTTCGATAAAATAGATAAAACACTACAACCAGAAATTAGGCCAGTACCTACAGTGCTGCATAGTGTAAATGGGAAGGAGGTTGAAACTCGTGGGATGTGTGATGCTGAAATTAATATGGATGGGGCTATATTTGAGCAGCCAGTGATAATATGTGACATAGAACCTGATGGAATCCTGGGTCAGGACTTCCTCATTACACATGTGAATAAGATTGATTACAAAAGGCAAATACTGCAAACTGATGAGAAGGAAATTCAATGCTGGGTTGAAGGTGAAGACAACATGGTGTGTAGAGTCCAAGTTAGAGAAACAATAACAGTTGCTCCCCACACTGTGCAAAGTGTACCTGTGTGTATTCCCAATGTTGAGCACTTGGCCCCAGATGGTCTTATTGAAGGCACTGAGAAAGTTTTACAAGATAAGAGGGTGGCTGTGATAAGGGGGATAATTGACACCCGTAGAGAGGAAAAATATGTGCGAGTCCTAAATTTTGAAGACAATCCTGTGACTCTACACCGTAAATCACTCCTAGGAAGATGCGAATCTCATTACCAAGATAATGTGTCTCCAGCTGAAATGGTAGCTAGCATCTATGCTGGCTGTGCAGGTACCAGCAACAATTCTCAGATGTTACCCCATCATATGAGCGATTTATTAGAGAGAAGCTCAACTCACTTGAATACCAGCGAGAAAGCTCAGCTGGAATCATTATTAATAGAGTACCAGGATGTTTTTGCCAAATCATCAGGTGACCTGGGTCGAACCAATAGGGTTAAGCATGTAATCAATACAGGGAACGCCCTCCCAGTGAGACAACCACCAAGAAGGCTTCCAATTGGAAAGCGGGAGATAGAGGGTGAGGAAATAAAAAAAATGCTTGACCGAGGGGTGATAGAACCTTCAATAAGTCCGTGGGCCTCTCCAATTGTCCTGTTCTCCAAGAAAGATGGGTCCACGCGCTTTTGTGTAGATTATCAAAAGCTAAATGATAAATCAGTTAAAGATGCCTATCCACTCCCAAGGACAGACGAATGTCTCGAGTCCCTGTCTGGAGCTAAGTGGTTTAGTAGCATGGATTTGAACTCTGGATTTTGGCAAGTGGCCATGTCTGAACCTGACAAGGAGAAAACGGCATTTGCCTCCAATCATGGCCTATACCAATTTACAGTAATGCCATTTGGATTGGCAACGGCAAATTCAACCTTTCAGCGCCTAATGGAAGATGTATTAAGAGGACTTCAGTGGGAGGAATGTCTATTATTTATTGATGACATCATTGTTCCTGGGAAAACCATCGAGGAGTCCCTACAAAGGTTAAAGACAGTACTCCAAAGGTTGAGAGAAGCCAAATTGAAACTTAAGCCATCGAAGTGTAATTTTTTCAGACAAGTATAAAATTTCTTGGGCATATTGTATCAGCCGATGGCGTGTCCACTGACCCAGAAAAGATTTCGGCAGTTGTAGAATGGCCTGTGCCCAACACCGCCAAAAAGGTTCGCAGTTATTTAGGTCTCTGTTCATACTACAGGAGGTTTGTCAAGGGGTTCGCTGATATCTCAAGGTCATTGCATAAAATACGCGAAAAGGGCGCAAAATTCAAATGGACAGATGAGTGTGAGAACTCATTCAATAAATTGAAAAGAGCACTCACAACTGCACCAATTCTATCATACCCCATACCAGGGAAACAGTTTATTTTGGACACTGATGCCAGTGATAGGGCAGTGGGTGCTGTCTTATCACAAGTCCAGGATGGCAACGAAAAGGTGATCACATATATGAGCAAGGCCATGAACAAACATGAGATGTCCTACTGTGTCACAAGGAAAGAATTACTGGCAGTGATTACTGCATTAAAAAGGTTCCATTAATATTTATATGGGCAACCTGTACTTCTGAGGACAGATAACGCTGCAGTTTCATGGATGAAGAATCTGAAAAACCCCACAGGTCAAGTTGTGATGTGGCTACAGGAGTTAGGGACATACAATCTAGTTGTGACTCATAGGCCAGGTCGTCAGCATGGAAATGCTGATGCTCTTTCCAGAAGGCCATGTTCTGCATGTGCACGACAACAGAGTGGGAATGTCATTGAATGTGAGGATGAGTCTGCTATTATTACCACAGTAAGTGATGGAATACCTGTAGACAATGCAGCAGATTCTGTATTAGACAATGACTTTGCAAAGGAATCAGATGTGTCCAAGTCCCAAGGCAATGAGCAAACCAAAGGAAGTCACTGTGCAAGGGCTATAACCTGACAAAAGAGCAGGGATGGGACCACTGCCCTCAATCAGGCTATTCTCGTTGGCTGGGAGCTCTCAGATATTCGTCAGAAACAATTGGAAGACCCCACTATCTCCCAATTGCTTGTAGCTGTCGAAGACGGTGACAGGCAGCCAGACTGGGTTAATGTCTCTAGCCAATCTGCAGCACTAAAAATGCTATGGTCCCAATGGAAGCGACTGCAAGTTCACCAGTGTATTTTGTACCGCTTATGGGAACCTGAAGACAGTGCTTCACCCCTATTGCAAATGATTCTACCACAGTATTACAGGCAGGAAGCACTCAAACATTTTCATGACATTCCAACTGGAGGACATTTGGGAGTTGAGAAAACCTTGGCAAAACTAAAGCAGTCATTTTACTGGCCCGGAATGAGGAAAGATGTTAGCAAGTATTGTGCTACTTGTGATTCTTGTACTGCCAGAAAATCACATAAGGAAACACGGGCACCACTGGGAAAGTATTTAGTTGGTGAACCTATGGAAAGGGTGGCTGTTGACGTTCTCGGCCCATTACCATTAACCAAAAAGGGAAATCGGTTCATCTTAGTAATGTGTGATTGTTTTACAAAATGGACTGAGGCCATCGCCATGCCTGATCAAGAAGCAGAAACTGTTACGAAGATCTTTATTAATGAATTTGTCTGCAGATTTGGCACTCCAATGCAATTACATTCTGACCAAGGAACAAACTTTGAGTCAAATGTTTTTCAGAGGATGTGTGATTTTCTAAAGTTCAGTAAAACTAGGTCCTCCAGCATGAGACCCCAATCCAATGGGACTGTAGAGAGGTTTAACAGAACATTGGAGCAGATGTTGTCCATGTACTGTGAGGATAATCAGCACAGTTGGGACGAATTTCTTCCCCAAGTTATGATGGCTTACCGATCTTCAAAACATTCAAGTACCAATGTTAGCCCCAATAAAATGATGTTGGGCCATGAAATACTACTTCCTCTGCAAGCAGTAATAGGGAAACCCACTGCCTCTAATGAATCAGAACAAAGTGTTGATAATTTCCTAGAAAGATTACAACAAAATTTAAAATTTGCTCATGAAGTTGCACGCAAATTTTTGAAACAAAATAGTGAATATCAAAAACGACAGTATGACTTGAAATCTAAAAATCAGAAATTCGATGCTGGTCAAGTGGTGTGGCTGTACGACCCTGCTAGGAAAAAGGGAGTATGTCAGAAATTTATTTCCAAGTGGAAAGGACCCTTCCTTATAACAAGATGCATTGATGATATAACCTGTTTTATAAAGAGGTCAGCTAACCAAGCTCCTAAAGCCTTTCACATAGATAGATTAGTGGAATACAAGGAGCATAATGTCCCAAAATGGATTTTGAAGCTCAAGAGTGAACTTATGAATCAGCCAGAACCCCCAGTTACCCCTCACATGTAACAATTACCCAAGGAGGCATTCATTCTGAGTGTAACTACTCAAGAGATAAATATTATACAGCCACAAAAATACGCTGTTTTTCTATTTGGGGCATAAAAATAGATTTATCAGGGATGGAGGTTGGTGTGGCAGATGTACCATTAGCAGTGTTAGTGACGTTGTTGGTATTTGGCACAGTTCTAGAAGGGTAAATAGGGAAGGAAAATTTTGTCAACAGCAAATTGCTACCGTTCAAAATGAGAGTCGAGGGATGGCAGTGCTTAAACGGTCTAAGTGATATAGAAATAAATGTAATTAATGGGGAGTTACATAAGATTAGATGATATTCACTATCAGACTCCTGTGAAAGGACTGATTGTGAAAACTAACTTGGAAAACCATGTGGTGTTTTTTTTGAAAGCAGTGATGAAGCCATGTGGAATAGACTTCAGAGGATCTGCAGTGTCAAGGTCATAGCAGGCAATGAAGCTATGTGGAATAGACTCCAGTGGATCTGGGAGTGTATAGTTAAGTTTTGGGTTGATCACCCAAGAACCTAACCAGAGTTATTATCACTTGGAGGTTTGGGCACTGGAAGGGAATGTTCCAAGGAGAAGAAATTTTATATACCCTTCGAATGCCAATTATGTTGTCAGAATGAACATGCAGGTTGTAGTGGTACTAGGTGAATTTAGAGTTATTTTATACCAATAGTGGTATACAGGATACATTTATGGTACATCTGCTAAAATCCAAGTTGGGGGGGGGGGCAATATTTATGAAGCTAATCATTGTTTTCCAGATGAGAAGTCTACAAGTTGGATGCTGGCTGTGCAAGGAGAATTTCCCTGATGACAAAAGCCTGAGAAGACACCTTAGTTCCAAGGCCCACTCGAGACTGAGGGTGGTGTGTGTATGGTGCACAGATCAGGAAAGGACATACACTCGTATAAATGATTTGAAGGTGCATATGGCAACAAGACACCCAAAGAAGTTGCAGGATCTGCCAACAGATTTTTTCCATGAGGCCAATGGATTCTGGCTGAGTCTTTATCCATCTGAATATTGTTACATCATGAAGTCGTCTCAGCATGACTCTACACTTGCAGTGCGAACCAGGGTGATGGTTCTGGAGTGGGTGAAGAAGATTAGGAGGCCATCCAGGAGCAAGGACGAATGGATCAAGGGATGGAGCTCACAACCACGAAAACCAAGAGAAGTTATCAGTCAGGGTGAAGCAACAGAGGGAAGCAGTGGGTACCCCATGGAAGTGGATGATCGACGAGAGCTGGCGGCAGAGGTAGGTTATGATCAGGCATTGGAAATAGAATTGACAGAGGCATACTCACCAACACACCCAGAAATGGAATGGCCTGACACCCGAACTGTGGTATCAACCAACAGTCTGGAGCTGCAGCATGTGAGCATGATACCAGGGAAAATTTCAGCCTCTGTTAACCGGAAGGACAATGGTATTTGCATGTGGCTAGGCGTCAAGATCAGTGATGCATTACTCCAGAACCCAAAAGCATTGAATAGCATCACTAGAAGAATGCTCCTCCTCAAGACCAGCAAGGAACATCCAGCGGGAGATCAACTACCACTCAAGGCAAATGAATATGTCACCATGAGGGAAAGATGCAGCAAGATTCTGGGCATCCCAAAGGAACTCATAGTGGCAATAACAAGATCAAAGCCACCAATGCCAGAGATACAGCCAAAGCAAACTCTGCCAACCAGTACATGTACTATTGACAGTATTGAGTCATCAAAACAACCAACTGGAGACATGCCAGAAATTTATCTTCATGGTAAAGCCTGTACACCTTCTGTGGACACAGCAAGCAACTCACCACAGCAAGTCACACCTGATAGGTGAGCCAGTTTGTCAACACCTCCACCTTCGCATGAGACATCACTGCCATCGACACCATGTGCCTTGACTCCACGGACCACTAATACTACTGATTCATCAATATCAAATACGGAAACACAGTCATTCACCACTCAGGAAAGCTCAGATGACCCACTGATGAAGAAGGCAAAGTCTCTGTTATGCTTCGGATCGATGCCGCTGTTTCCACCAGCAAGAAGTGAATGGTCAATGCAAGTAAATTTGGTAGCAGGGATAATGATGGTGCAATGGCCTCCCAAGAATTGGAAAGAACTCAACCCAGACCAGAAACACCTTCAACTGGAATTTACAGCAATGACTATGGAGAGAGCCGCCAATCCCTTATCTTACCACAGCGTACTGAGGTGTGACATACTGGATAAGTACAACATGCTAGCTCTACCTGGAACAGCACCACTTCCGAAAGAAGATGTACATCTACTGTCAAAAACCAGGTATTACAACTATGAATTACTTCGGCAAATTGCACTAGGGAAGATGACTGGGAAGACAGCAGAGGATCTATTGAAGCAGTTGACAGCAGCTGGAGGAGACAGGGACAAATCGACAGATCACATCTGCCAGTTGTTAGAGAGCTGTGGCAACAAGATGCGACTGCAGTAAAATAAATGGAAATGATGAGATGAGGACTTGATGGTAATGATGGTAATGATGATTAATGGAAATGATGAGATGATGATGACTTGTTGGTAGTGATGGTGAAGATTCTGCTGAGGTTATGATGTTGAATGGTGGTGGAAATTATGATTGCAACTAGCACTATGATGAATTGGTAATTATGGTAATGGTGAAGAATGGACCCAAGCCCTTAACTCAGAATATAAATATTAACTAGTCCACTTAATTGGGGCCAGCAGCATACCTCTCACTATCAAAAATAGAATCAGAAATTAGTAACTTGGGTTAGTGTTATGTGCCACAGTAACTTATTCACAGAATGTATCGGTGAAATCAGATGGCAAGTTTACTCCCACATCAGAGCTTACCAATGGGAGATTTCTGTGAACATAATTGGGTCAAAAATTTACATATGTTCACACAATCCAACTTCAAGATTTATGTTGCTTCCCTGCAATATTGGGGAGGAGCCTTCAACTCTTCTGTCCCATAGAATAGAGGTAAAAGAGATGTCGTACTCTCCTGCAAATAGTCCATTCCTGGGGAGATACACCATGTAGGGTGGTAAATTAGAGGCCTAACCCACTCTAGAAGAATAGGTTATCTAGGGGTTGATGTTAATACAGTACCAGAAAATGCAGAACCGGAATTTAGTTGTCATTCACTATCATCTATTGCTTGTGTGCTTGTTATTATAAATATGATGGCAAATGTTACTTTTATGGTAGGCCTTAAATTGTTACTGTTAAATGTAGTAGGTCTATTTCACTGTAGTCTGTCTCTTAAGAATTAATACAAATAGTCTAGTGTTACTGTCAGGCTCATGTTGCCTTATACTTGTTTTACTGAATCCAGGAGTATTCAGAGTTTTGGGGTGGGGGAGATGTAATATACTCCAGGTACAGTGGTACCTGTAGTATATTCCTTCATGTAATTATTGTAGCAGGTTACCCAGATCAGCCGGTGTTAATCTGTACATCCAGCTTGTCACGAAATTAGGCCAGTTGTTGAAAATTTTAGAATGTGATATTTAGATCAAAATACGTTATGTTTTAAATCAATTCTAGTACCAACTTACCCGCTGATTTTTTATTGTCAGTGGTATACAGGTTTCAGCTATAATTAAGTTAAATTATTTAATTAATATGCCAATTTGTGTTCTAATAATTGCACATTTTTTGCCGGCGTGGAGTTGTATATATTTCGGTGATAATTCCAGACATTCTCAGTCATAACTACGAAATTAGGAGTTGTCATGCCTGGAGCTTCAAAAAGTACATCCATGCTGATATCTCACGTTCATTATTTATTCAGTAATGTGCGATTTTACCGCACTCCAATTCAACGTTTTACAGGTCTCCATTGTAAACTCTTTTCCTGCGAAGCAAACAGGTCACGTGTTAACAAGTTACCTTATTTGGATCAACGATCAGAATCAACTATTCAGTTAAATTATAGGGTGTTTTATTAACTGTCATTGTATTGACACTTTTCTGCCGTCTTACATTCACTAATTCACTAATATACTGTAAAGTTTAACGCAGTTTATTTGCGCTTTCGATTTTTGAATGTAGGATTCTTTTGGCGCATCGGCTAACGTTTTGCGGCAGTGTATCTTATTATTGCGCACTTATCGTCAAGTTTTATCTGCCAGCGTTCGACTATTTCAAATGTCGTTCCTAACCCTATCTATTATTAAAAGCTTTAATAATTGCTATAGTCAGGTGTAATTTGTCATTACATTTCTAGTTTTACTGAGTTTTACTGTCAGTTGTTAACAGAACGTCTGCATAACGCGTTCTTATAATGTCATTGTCAGGATCCTGACAGAAGTAGTGCACTGTCAGTATTTCCTGACGAGTTCTCAGGAATCCTGAGAGCTTTTATACAATGTCATTGGTCATTGGTGGTCACGTGGTACACAAAATTTCCTATATAAGGAGCCCCGACGCTCGTTCTCGCATCTCTTTTGATCAAATAAAAAAAATACTCGATGAATCGAACGAAACAAGCTCAAGTTAAAACAATCCTGTATTGTAAAAGGGGAAGGTGAGAATGCTTAGGCATTGTTAAAGCGTTATCGCATGTAATGCAATAGCGCGGGTTCCTTAACCCAATCCTTTAACATGTAAAGTGTAAAATAAGTTATAGTTATCAATTGGGCTGTTGTTGTTGTAAATAATGGAAGTCACTCGGAGATGTTTGGAGTTATTCCCCTTCCACTACATAGGTGCAAAGTAAAGAGTTGTTCAAGAAAGTCCCAGGCCAACAGCTACGAGTTATGTCCGAAATAAATTAGTTAAGTTAACCCACAGTGTACCACTTGACCAGCAACATGCCAATGAAAAATTTATTCCAATGATTGTACATAGCTAGATTAAATCAAAGAAATAAATGTAAACTTTAAATTGATCTTGTCATAAATGTAAACAACCAATGTGGTAACTGATATTGCAAATTAACCCTCACCTGCCATTTACTGATGTTATACCCAAGATGTCAGCCTAGATGATCAAATGCCAAAAAACTTATATTGGATAGATGTTAGCCAAGATTAGTGAGAAGTTAGCCTAGATGCTCAGGTGTTCAGAACCATAGATGCCACAGATTAACCCTTTAGATGTACACATAATTCCTGCCTGCATTGACCCTCCACAACAGAAACCCCTCCTTGCCTTCAAGTTGCCACGACTATATAGCCTCCCAACCAACCCCAAGTTTTTTTACATGTAGTTATTAGTTAGCCACCTCATTTGTATTCCTTGGTGTCCGCAAATCCTTAATTGCGGTGGTGTCAGAAGCCTGAAATATAGAGAAATATACTGTGGGAATATAGCACAGCCCTTTTTGGGTTCCTCAGCTAACACCAGCCACCAGGCCGAACCATTACACCAGGCACTGAAAAAACATGGCCCCGAAATCAGTTACCAATAATAACACTATCTGATGCAAAACAGAGTCTTCCAGAGAAGAAACTGCAGAACATCAGATGGTAGATGCAGAACACCACGCCTAAACACCCATGGGTGAGGACGTAAACATGGGGAAAAGAACAGAATTCATTTTGTTACCCAGCTAAAACTCCCAAGAAATTTTAGTAATAATATTACAGAAAATATATGCCAAAAGCATGGGAGAATAGCAAGGGGGGACTTAAAGGAAAGGGAGAGAGGAAACACTGAATAAGCAGTGTAACTTTATAGCAGGAATGACAACAACAGGCCCATGCCTTGAAATTAGGCAACATAACATAATTTCATAAAAAAAATTTTAAGTTACAGCCCTGATTATTTCCTGCCACTCATTTTTTCCTCTCCTCCTTCTAATTCCTCTTTAGATCCACTATTTCTCTAATAATTACGTGTCTGGCATCATTTAAACCGAGATTTACAAGCACAAATATCAGTCAGATGTGAACTGATGAAGGGCCAAACAAAGAATGATAATTGGCGCCAATTTTGAGACCTCCTTGACACTGCGCATGCGCAGTGGAGGGAAAGTATGGAGGACCATTTAGGACATGATTTTTTCGGTTTTAGATGCAAATTTTGGGGATTGGGGGGCAAAATTTGTGTTGCCCTAGATTTTTAAGAGTTAGCACCAGCTATGTCTGGGTCATTGGTACAGTATAAAAATACAGATTTTCTAACAATTAAAGTGGTTTCACTGGAACCACCAGGGGCCAAATCAAAATTCCAAAATCTCCATGTACATCTAGAGATGGTACCTGAACATCTTAGCATAGTTTAAACGTTTCAAATTAAATACCCTAGGAGCCTTTCAATGAAAACTGATTTTCTAATGGTAAAAGTGGTTCCACTGGAACCACCTGGGGCAAAATCAAAATTCCGAAACCTTCATGCACATCTAAAGATGCTACCTGAACACATTAGCAGAGTTTAAACGTTTTGAATTAAAAACCCTAGGAGCCTTTCAAAGAAAACTGATTTTCCAATGATAAACGTGGTTCCACTGGAACCACCTGGGGCAAAATAAAAATTCTGAAACCTTCATGCACATCTAGAGATGTTACCAGAACACCTTAGCATAGTTTTAACATTTCGAATTAAATACCCTAGGAGCCTTTTGATGAAATCTGATTTTCTAACGATAAAAGTCGTTCCAACGGAACCACCTGGGTGACAAATCAAAATTCCAAAACCTTCATGCACATCTAGAGTTGCTACCTGAACACATTAGTATAGTTTAAACTTTTCAAATTAAATACCCAAGGAGCCTTTCGATGAAAACTGATTTCCTAATGATAAAAGTGGTTCCACTGGAACCACCTGGTGCCAAATCAAAATTCTGAAACCTTTATGCACATCTAGAGATGTTTCCTGAACACCTTAGCATAGTTTTAATGTTTCGAATTAAATACCCTAGGAGCCTTTTGATGAAATCTGATTTTCTAACGATAAAAGTCGTTCCAACGGAACCACCTGGGTGACAAATCAAAATTCCAAAACCTTCATGCACATCTAGAGTTGCTACCTGAACACATTAGTATAGTTTAAACTTTTCAAATTAAATACCCTAGGAGCCTTTCGATGAAAACTGATTTCCTAATGATATAAGTGGTTCCACTGGAGCCACCTGACGCGAAATCATAATTCCAAAACCTTTATGCACATCTAGAGATGTTACCTGAACACATTAGCATAGTTTAAACGTTTCAAATTAAATACCCTAGGAGCCTTTCAAAGAAAACAGATTTTCTAATGATAAAATTGGTTCCACTGGAACCACCTGGGTCAAAATCAAAATTCCGAAACCTTCATGCCCATCCAGAGATGTTACCTGAACACATTAGCATAGTTTAAGCATTTCGAATTGAAAACCTTAGGAGCCTTTCGATGAAAACTGATTTTCTAATGATAAAAGTGGTTCCACTGGAACCACCTGGGGCCAAATCAAAATTCCGAAGCCTTCATGCACATCTAGAGTTGCTACCTGAACACATTAGCATAGTTTAAATGTTTCGAATTAAATACCCTAGGATCCTTTCAGGGTGTGACATATGAACGGACAGACGAACGGACGGATGGATGGAGATCATGACTATATCCCCACATTTTTGAAAATGCAGGGATAATAAATGAATTCCAGTTAGTTCAGGAAATGCAAAAAAAAATATTTTTGAAACCAACAAAAACTTTTGAACACTGAGTGACTATAAACACCAGTAAATCTGGGCATAGCTTAAGATGCCAAATGTGGTCAAAACCTTACTAATTGCATCATATACTTACAAAATATGATACCTAAGAAACAATAAGTGGCTGCAGGTGTGATACGAAACGTCTAAAACAGGGTGGTATTTTAGACAAGATTGGAAAAAATATCTGAATTTGGAAAATACATAATGATACACAACTACTGTACAAGTAATGAACAATGAAGCAAGATAGTATTGTAGTAAATAAAGGATAAGAAAAATCTACAGGGCATTTAATTCTTAACCTGCCAAGTAATTTTTAAATATTTTTCATCAAATCTTGTCATGGCTGCTGTGATAAGCAGCTTCCAGCTCACCAACATCGTAAATCTGCACTGCAGCACAGGCAGGGTTAGAATGGTTGAAGACAGGTGCATCATCGAATTACAGGATGCCTTAGTACACGGCACCATGTGGACAGTCGGGATGAAGTGCCTTGCCCAAGGACACAATGCAGGAGTCCAAATTGATCGCTCAGATGGTCACCCATCCAAGGACTAACCAGGCTCGATGTTGCTTAACTTCGATGATCTGATGAGAACCGGTTACCACAATGTCACTGAGCCCTCGACTTATTTTAATATCAAGAGATTTCCTGTCCCAGGCAGGAATATCCATCAGCAGAAGGCAATGAGTTACTTAACCCTATTAACCAATGTATTTGCCAGCCTAACATCTATTTTCCTAGGCAATAAATCTGAGGAAGCATTTTCACGAATTTTACGATTTTTAAGCACATGTTTAAATTTTTTCCTGTCGGGAACACCAAACTTGAAGGAATATTACGTTAAAAATTGGTATTGAGGTTGATTTTGATGTTTATACAGTGGAGCCCACTTAATTGGATATCTCGTAATTGTATATCCCTGTTAATTGAATATAATTTTCCAACACAAAACCATTTACCATACCTACAGTACAAATTTGACCTGTTAATTGAATATAGGTTATAGAGTAAACTCCTGTAAATTGAATAAAAAGTCTTGTAACCTGTCGAGAAATTACCCTGACTCTCCCCAGTTGTCCTTATAGACCTATTTGACCTCAGTATATCCAATACAGACATTTAATCTATTCTATCTTGTTTGACAGAGCTCATAGAGCTCTGTCAAACAAGATATAATAGAATAAATGCTAAATTTATCGCTAGAATGCAGGAAAATGACACAATCCCTGTTAATTGAATACTCCTGTTAATTGAATATTTTTCATTGGCAAAGTGGCTATTCAATTAACAGGGTTCCACTGTATATCAATGTTTATTATATATTTCAATGTTTATTCTAAACATAATTCGCATTGTCATATTGAGATTTGAGGTAAATCCACTGAACGTGCTGAAAACAAACATCTGTGTTTGCTGCCACTAAGTGATTGTGCAGGCACTAATGAAATCTTAAAAACTCTTTTAAGAAGTTTATTATCAAATACATCATCCCTTATATTCATTCAATTATGTTATAAGGCTACTGTATTCAATAATAAACAAATTACTTGTCATGTGTGAGGTGTTACACAAATAAAAGAATTGTCACTGAATATCATTGAAGGATATGAACTGACTGTGGCACACAATGTACTGGAGTTATTAAGTGATGCGACCCACTTTCTCGAGTTCCATTTCCACCGAACACAATCAACTTCAAGAGAAGATTATAAACATTTGTTTTCATGCATTATTCATGATTGAATTTTGAAAATGGTGAAACATAAAGTGGTTGATGGTTGTGGGTATTTTTTTTTGGGGGGGGGGGGGGGGGAGGGGAGGGAGAGGGAGGAGGGGTAAGTTAGAAAGTGTACTGTTCTATTTATTTGCAGTGATTTTTATGCCGAAAGTGAATGTCTCTCACAAAGTGCCACAACACAGGGATGTTGCTGATGTGTTGGACAAGTGGGTTACCAGTACAACAAACATCATTTTTTAGTATCTTCATGATTCTGTTCAGATGACAGGTTACTGTGGTGTGTAATAAAACAAAAGGTCCCGGGGGGCCTGAGGGCTCTTACCTGACATAGTAGCCTAAATTTATATCAAACCAGGGACTTGACTTGAATAAGCTGCATACGCCCCTCCTACGAAAAGCATATACCAACTAGATGAAGCGATTGTGCCCACACAATACACAGGATTTTCCTTCTATTTTCAGTTCCTGCACTTTTACGTCCCAAAATTGAGATAAACGCATAAAAAACAGATTTTTTTTTATTTTTGTTCGGAAATTTTCGAAGTCTCAAACAAAATATTTTCAGACTAAAAACAAGGGACTTGGCTTGAACAAACTTGAATCTCACCCCCCTAAGGATGCTGCATACCAAATATCAAAAGATTCTTATTGGTAGATCTGAAGAATATTTTTAAAGAATATTCCTCATACTGCACTAATTTAAACATTTGGGCTCCCATAGAGAGCCCAAATATGGACCCAGGGAAGTGATTTCAATAAACATGTGAAACAATCTTCCAAAGATGTTATATGTGAAATTTGAAAGCTTTTGGAGCAGTGGTTTGGGAGAAAAGTAGTCTTCAAAGTTTTTCCCATTACCCACAATGTTAAAAAATGCTGACTCAGCACTTTTTCAAAAGTCCGCAAAAAGACCCGATGATAAAACCGATAGCAATTTTTTTTTTACCATTCCATTCTGTTGGTCCTAAGGAAGCCTCACAACAAATAAGAATTCTCAGTGCCATGTAGCTTTGGAGATATGGGTGTCTTAATTTTTTTCTATTCTTAGCTCCTACAGTTTCCATGGGGCGACAGAAACATTTTTTGGGGCATAAATTAACTACTTATGTCCCAATAAAACCTCAGGTCAAATTTGGTTAAAATCAGCCTCTTGGTTTGGAAAATAGAAATTTTGGGTGGGGTAAAAATTCTTGCCCCTCCCATAACCATGGCAAATATAGCCCCTAGAACTTCTCTTGAACAAATCTGAGACTACACCTCAAAAGGAAGCTGCACACCTAATATCAAGTCTCTGCTACTGCTGGTTCATGAGAAGAAGATTTTTGAAGATTTAGGCTCACTTTTTGGACATGGCCCTACCAAGGGGCGGGTCAACTTGATTTGAACAAATTTGAATTGACATATGATAGGGAACATACACACCAGATTTGGTTCAATTTGGTTGAGTAGTTTGTGAGAAGAAGTCGATAATGTAAAGTTAACGCCGGATGCCGGATGGACGGACGACGGACAGAAAGTGATTAGTAAAGCTCCCCTTGAGCTTCGCTCAGGTGAGCTAAAAAAAGACAGCGATTTCTTAGCCAATTTTGTTGATTTAATGTTTTTAATGTTTTTTAAACTAATATATAAACCATAATTTACTTTATTCAGAATTGCCTAGGCAGATGGTGTTTTTTGCTGAGGCAAATTTTCCTAATTAAATGCCCTGAATCTATCTCTCAAACTTTATTAAGGCAAAATCCCTGTGAAGTATGGACCAATAATCTACAGTACTGTAATAATGGGATTTATCAGTTACCAGATAGCTGGACTGTAAGATCTGAATACACAGATATTGTAAACCAACTCTGAGTTGATATAATCTAATACATGAGAATTATAGACATGTATCCTGAGGCTATAATTAGCACAACACAGAATCCAAGTATGCCCACAAATAAAATAAATATTTGGAAGCATACTGTATCTGTGTGAAGTCTGTCCTAGCAAAGATAACTGCAATAATCTGTAACAACAGGTGCACATTGGAGATGCAGGAGTTGAGTTGTGATAACTTTCTACATGCACTCTCTAGTGAAAATCAGAAACATCAACGCACTGAGCTCAATTCGTAAAAAACTTATGCTAACTAATTAAGGTCCATAACTCTGTAACAAAAAATTTGATCAGGCCAGTTTTCGAACTCATCTGTGATATTATTGCAAAAGACCTGTATGGCAAATATTAGTCAAATCAAAGAATGTTTGTTCAAGTTATAACGTTAACAAGCTCAAAATTCCTAAAAACTGATGAATTAAGGCCCATAACTTTGTAACAAAAAATTTGGCAACACCAGTTTTCAAACTACAATGAGATATTATTGCAAAAGACCTGTATGACAAATATTACTCAAATCGGAGAATGTTTATTCATGTTACTGCACTAACAAGCTCAAAATTTGTAAAAATTGACGAATTAAAGCCCATAACTCTGTAATGAAAAATCAGGCCAGGCCAGTTTTCGAACTTGCTTGAGCTATTATGGCAAAAGACTTGAATGGCAAATATTAGACAAATCGGAGAACGTTTGTTTAAGTTAATGTGCTAATGAGTTCAAAATTTGCCAAAATTGATGAATTAAGACTCATAACTCTGTAACAGAAAATCAGGCCTCGGCAGTTTTTTAATTCGCTTGAGATATTATTACAATGGACCCAAATAGCAAATATTAGTCAAATCAGAGAACGTTTGTTCAAGTTATTGTACTAACGCTCCCGCCTGTCTGGACACACACTGACCATCGCTGAACCATAGGTCTCGTTTGTTAACACAACTCGACCAATAAACCAAACAGGCAAAAGCCTATACACACTAAAGCAGGGTCCCTTTTGAAGAGTTACCCAAAGAGTGCTGTGCTTGGGTAACAATTTCTGACATAAACAAAAGGGCAAAATTTGTGAAAAAAGAGCCAAAATACAAAGGATACCTTCATTAATTCAGGGACCCGATTTGAAGAAACTTGAATCTGACCCCCCCTAGAGATGTTGTATACCAAATATCAAAAGATTTCAACTGATGGATCTGAAGAAGAAGATTTTTAAAGAATATTCCTCCAACAGAGAGCTCAAATATTAACCCAGGAACTCGATTTGAACAAACTTGAATCTGATATACCAAATATCAAAAGATTTCAACTGATGGATCTGAAGAAGATTTTTAAAGAATATTCCTCCAACAGAGAGCTCAAATATTAACCCAGGAACTCGATTTGAACAAACTTGAATCTGATCCCCCTAGAGAAGTTATATACCAAATATGAAATTATTCTGACTAGTGGTTCTGAAAAAGATTTTTGAATTTTGGAAACAAATTTATGGGTACTATCAGAGTTATGGTCCTTGTGGTGCCACCCGTGGGCGTAACAACTTTATTTGAACAATTTGAATTGACATATGATAGGGAACATGCACACCAGATTTGGTTCAATTTGGTCAGGAAGTTTGTGAGAAGTTGATAATGTAAAGTTTACGTCGGATGGACAACAACTGGTGGAAAGTGATTAGTAAAGCTCAGGTGAGCTAATAATAAATTTTTTTTTTATTTCAACAGTCAATCAATCAATTTGGGTTGTGATATTCTGTTGATGAGACCGCATTAAACGCAACACCTATGGTATTGAGGTTAATCTGAACAAGCTATTAACCCTTTACCTAACATGAAAAGCAGACGACACTTGCAAAAAAAATTCTTGAATAACTATTTTTTTTCATTTTTTGTCTCAAAAACATAGGTTATGACCCCTCATTGGAACGAGCTCGATGAGCTCGTTCCAATAAGGGGGTCATATCCTATGTTTTTGAGACAAAAAATAATTAAAATTAAAAGGCGATTTTTTAGAATAGTGCTGGCAGATTTTGGCCATTACGTTGGGTAAAGGATAACTGAAAATAGTATATGTTTTCATTTTTGGAATTCGTTAAAAAAAACAAACCTTTTCACAATTGTTTCCAATGAGGGGTCATTAGCCAAGTTTGAATGTTTTTTGAGAATAGTACTGGTTGGTTTTGGTAATTACTTTGAGTAAAGAGTTGCTATAGATGAGAGTTACACTAAAACAGTACAGTTCACAAGGTAAGTTACTCAATCAATAATGAATTTGTTTATAACCACAAAGAGAGTGACTAACCCAGTGCAATGCACAGGATTAGTCACACTTTCTGGTTATAAAAAATTGGTAACTGCCACATCGCACACTACATGAAAATTTAAATTTTAAAGTAAATTTCCTTTCTTATTATACCTACCACAATTTACTACAGGCTTGCACTACAGTGGAAGACCCTAACTCGGAAAAATATAACCTTTATTTTGATCTTTCTCAAGGGATTTGCGAAAGAAAAGTAGTGCAAAAGAACCAAGAAAAAATAAGCCAAAACTGGGTCGAGTGCTACCGGCACACACCCAGTAGGGGATGCCCTCCACCTAGTACAGATCCACAGCTTCCGGTACCAGTGCGCAGTCAGTAACTAATGAATCATTCTTTTGAATCCGCCAACAATGGAGTGTGATCAGCAGGGAGGAAGGATTCTTACCCGAATAAGAAGTCGGGAGGGCTTCCATGTAAACAATTGTGGTAGGTATAATAAGAAAGGAAATTTACTATAAAATTTAAATTTCTTATCAACCTACCTTACAATTGTTTACTACAGGCTGAACAGACAATAGGATGGAGGGAATCACATAACAATCCCCACATAACCCAACTGACCTGGAACCGTGGACAGAGGAAGAGGTGCCTAGGCCTATCAAACCATAGCATCACAATCATTAGTAAAAGACAATGAGAGATGAGGCGTACGACAGAAAGGACAGTAACAGCACAGAGCCAGAACTGACCTTGTAAGAAGCCTGATGACTAGGATAGACAACAGCCTGAGCAGAAAAAAGAGGGCCCAGAGCAAAAAGGTCCTCGGACTGCTCCTGCAACTGATGCAGATAGAAGGTGGAGAAAGTATAAGCATTTCTCTAGTAGGCTATCTGCATTACATCTGATATGTTGATGGAGTTAGCATAAGCCCAGGAGGTAGAAATGTATGCACATCGTGGGTAGAAATACAATTGGTAATACAATCGACAGTCGCTAGACAATCAGTGGTAAACATAACAATGTTGAGAAAGCTCCTGAAAAAAGGCCAGATCAACCAAGAGGGTGTGAAGCTCACTAACCCGTCTGGTTGATGCAAAAGCCATCAGAAAAGCCGTCTTGTATGTGAGAAAACACATATCCACCTGGAATTAAGGTTCGAACAGTGCCCCCCCCCCCCCCCCCCCCCCCCCCCCCCCCCCCCCCCCCCCGCCCCCCAAGCGAAGCAGCACCCAAGAAAGATTCCATCTTGGGGAAAGCTGCAAAATCCTAGGCCTTTTCAAAGAAAAGTGTTGAATAAGATTGGAGGGGTATGGATTAGTGCCGTTACGATGCTTTCCCACATACAAAAAGGTCTCCGAAAGCATGGACCTGTATCCTTTGATGGTAACAGGCTGCAGACCCCAAGAATCAAACAGATATACAAGAAACTCCACAATCTGTGTTATCGAAGGATTGGACTAATCAACAGAGTGATCAGCACACCATCGACAAAAGACCTTCCACTTAGCCACACAGGCTAACCCAGTGGAGTGCCGCCTGGAAGAAGAAATGCACTCCACTGCTCATCTCGAAAAACCTCTACGGAGGAGACAGGACCTGACAAAAGATATGCGTGAAGGAACAATGACCTTGGCAAAGAAGGTCGCGACATAGAGGGAGATTGATCCACGCCCGTTGAGGGGATAGGGTAGCGATCAGGATGATTTGAAAACTGCAGGTTCTGATCTTGGCCAGAACCTGAGGCAGAATCGGAAATGGCGGGAAGGCGAAGCCAACTAGACCGTTCCAATCAAGTGACAGAGTGCCCACAGCAAATCCAGAGGATCTGGACACAGGGACACGAAAGGCTGATGGTTCCAATGGGTCGCAAAGAGATCAATGTAGGGACGACCCCAGGGATCACAAAGTGACTGGAACGCTGCCCTGTGAAACATCCACTCAGTGGAAATGACCCTGCCCTGTTGGGACAGAGAGTAGGCTAGGACGTATAGACGACCGAGAATGTGATAGAATGTGATGAAAAACCACTCTGATGTTGACATTCTGAGCTAGCAGTAGAAGATCCCGAGCCAATTTGTACATGGGAACCGAATGCGTGCCGCCCTGGTCCCGAATGTAAGTGACCACTTTCAAATTGTTGGACAACAGAAGGATCTGACAATTCGAAAGGTGGGGCATCCACTGCCGGAAACTCAGAAGAAGAGCAAGAAGCTCCTTCTGGTTGATGTGAAGAGCTGCTTGATCCTGATCCCATACACCATGAAGGAAAAGACCTAGAGGATCTAATGTCGCACCCCATCCGAGATCGCTGGCATCTGCTGTCAGAACATGATCGGACGTGTGCAAGTCCAACGGAACTCCCTGCATAATCCACTGAACATCCATCCAGGGAAGAAGGTGATGATGAAGAGAGTCTGGTAACTGAAGCAACATATCCAAAGGATCAACATTCGGCCTCCAACGACTGAGCAGAAAGGGTTGGAGAATTCCGACCTAGAGGAATGAGATCCGTCACCGAACCGCAGAGACCGAGCAGCAGGAGAATACTTCGAGCTGTTGTGAACGTGGACTGGGACAGAGTCAGGGTGACAACTGAGAGAATCACAGCCCTTGCCCGGGGAACTGCCACCATATTCTGCTGAGTACGGAAGTCCATCCCCAGATGACAAAACAACTGAGAAGGGAGCAGGTATGACTCTGAACCCTAGTGACGTGAGCAAGCTCAACAATGTATCAACATCTGACTCCAGAATAGCAGCATTGGAGTGCCTCTGGAGGATATCGTTCAGATATGTCGAAGTAGTCACCCTGGACTGTGTGCGATGGAAGGCTATCACATGCGACAACAGTCGGGTGAAGGCCCAAAGAGCCAGGTTGAGGCCGAATGGCATGGCCTTCAACTGGTAAACTCGCCCACGAAAAGTGAACCTGAGATACTTTCAGGATGGCCGATGAATCGGAATGTGAAAGTAAGCATCTCGCAGGTCGAAGTTGGAAACAAAATCTCCCTGGTGAATGGAGCGGCGAACCGACCTGAAAGTCTCCATGCTGAACTTGGGAGCAATGATAGACTGGTTCAGGATACTCAGATTGATAACCGGTCAGAGTCGGCCATCCCTCTTCAGGAACAAGAAAAGACGGGAATAAAATCTCACTGAATGAATGTTCTTGATGATCTTGATTGCGCCTTTGACAGGAGATTGTCCATCTCTGAGATCAAAAGCTCCCGACGTGAAACATCTGAAGGAACCTGTGTTGGAAGAGGCACTCCGACAGAGTGGGGTGCCTCTGGAAGGATATTCGCAGCCCGGACCGAACAACAACTAACACCCAAGGATCGGATGTGATTGTGGCCCAATGGTCTGTGAACCCTGATATCCTTCCTCCTTCCTCCAACCTGGGATGAATTGAGGTGAGGATCTTCATCTCGAGCCCCAGCGAGGCCCGCAAGGTTTTTTATTCTATTAGATGACTGATTCCAAGTCCTCCCTCTGGTCTGCCGACGCTAACACTTACCACGTGAGTAATAAGTAGAAACGGCGGCAGGAGGATCAGCACTTGGCTTCGCAGAGGAAGCAGAAGGGCGATTTTTAGGCTTAAAACGGTCCCTGTCTCCAACAGAAGGCTGATCAGGCTGGCGAAGCAGCAGCTGATCTTTGGAATGATGCAGGACGTCATCCCGGCCCCATGGACAAGTCGCAGACCCACCAAAGAAGCGGATCGAAGAGCAGCATGCTGCCCCTCAGAAAGGGAATGGCTTTTAGGTACAATAATGCACTGGAGGCAAAAAGGTGTCAGCAACGAACAATGAAGTCTTCATAGCCTTGGAACTCAGTCCAAAGTTGCAAACGCTTCAACCACCTGTACCGACTGACATGGTCAAAGGCACCCAGAAGCGGGTTGCTCCACAGACTGGAGGCACTCGACCGGTGATCGCGGCCTGTCTGATATTGTTGGCTGGTCTGACGGTTTGAGATCCGGAAGGAACTCAAACATAAAGTCAAAAGTTGCCCCGATGTCAGAAGACTGTTGGCCAGCGAAGGGTCATGATCCTCCAGAACACCCGACGCAGGGCGATGGGTGCCAGCCGAACCATCTGCAGAAGGTCTAGGCTGCACAAAAAAGCATCATCCCACAAAACTGGCTGATTGACCAGAGTGGACAGAAACGCAACAGAGTCCATGGTGACCCCACCAGGAACACCCAAATCCAAAGAGAAGGCTGCTGTGCTTGACGGCTGAGAGACCTCAGTGAAGGGTTCGGCCGGCAGCCCCTTCCGACTTTGCCGAGTTGAAATCAGGGAAGGTTGAGGCCGATATCCCGTGTCTACACTACCAGACATCTCGATGACGTTGCAGATGAAGCAACAGTAGCAGCAGATATGATGGGAGCTGTTAAAAGTGGTGGAAAAGTGGAGAGACAGACAACTCAACAGCTCCCGCAGTATCCACCACAGGAAAAGGCTGCACATCCCCCACGGAGGGGATATAACTCTCACCAGACGTGGTTGTGTTGGGAGGCCTCGAACGACAGCGTTCCCCTTCCCTGCTGGTGTGGGAGGAATGGTCTAGAGAATGCACCACATGCTTTTGCAAAAGGCATTGCCCTCAAGGAACAGTCCTGGGCATAACAGAGGTGAGAGCAGTAGAAGAAAAGGTGAACTCAACAGATGTTGAAAGTAGAAAAACACCCCCAACTAAGAAAGGTGAAAACATATTCTATTTTCATTTAGACCCCACAAAGTAGATCTTCTGTTTCTCAGGCCATTTTTTTGTAAAATTGCATGTGGGCAGGTGGTTTTTTATTTTATTTTTTATTTTTGCAATTATTTCTTTGCCATCAGAAGTTCATGTTCTTGGTTTGAATTGTTTTAGGCCTCATAATCTACAGAATAGCATGGGTAGTAGTGTATTTCGTCCCTTCAGTGCAAGAAAGCTAAAGCATTGCAAAGCATTGTTGCACTCAAGGGATACATTTATCAATTTTATTAAATCTGGTAAAATATCGGACATAAACCATTCAATTTCCATTTTTTTCAAGTTTGCAATGGTCATAAAAAGAGAGTATGTGGCAGGCAAAAGGACCATGCAAGAGGGCCTGAGAAACAGATTTTTAATTTTTTTTAGGCCTTAATAGTTTGTTTCTGGCTTGTCGACTTGGCTGAACATGATAGCTCAGATCTATTGACTGCTGTGATCTCTATGGATAGTACCTTTTCCTCCCTGCGTATCATATGTTGCTTGAAGGTAGTAATACTTATCCAAGAGAAGTTCATAATGTCTATTCAGGCTTTTTATCTCTTCTTTCAATAAACTTATATCTTCTTCCAAGCTTTCAATCTTACTTCCTAACCCACTTCTATCACTATCACCACTAAACTGCCTACTGTCTTCAGATAAACATTTCAATTCATAGAGCACAGATTTATTGAAATTTAATTCTTTAATTGTTTTTAATGGAAGTTGTATTTCATGCAATAAGTATGTGAATGCTGTGGGCAAAGCTGCCCATTCTCTGAGAGCAGATTCTTCAGATGAAGTAAATTGTTTCACCGGTGCAGGTATATGAGCTGCAACCTTCATCAAGTATTCAGACCTCAATAATTCTCTGTTCATCTTCTTTTCCCATTCCATGAAATGTTTTTCAATCTTTAATTTAGACATCTCAAGATCATCATCAACTTTCCTTTCACAGCTTTCTGTTTCAGATAGAACCTTTTTCTGCACTCTAGACTCTATTTCTTTTAGGTGACTGGTAATATCAGGTGCTTCTCTCAGCTCTCGCTGCCTCAATACCCTCTTGACACAATTTTCATCAAAACGCATATCTTCATCTTTGCAAGTTTCCATTAAACCACTTAAAAAACTATAAAAAAAAATTTGAATGACTCTATAGTACCTTGAGCATAGACACAAAAGAATGGAGCACACAGACCTGGAAGTAACCAGTGAACAATTGGGTTATATCAATTGTAAAATACACCAATGAACTACAGGTTACAACAAAGTAATACAACATAACTTTTATTAACCCTTTGAACCTCAGTGGCCTTTTTCCATACAGGTACATAATACGTCATAACGTCATTATGTAGGATGGCTGTTCAATAAATATTGTGGGGTGAACCAATCAGTACTTTCAATGTGCAGCCCGAGGCTGCACGTTGAATTGAAAATACTGATTGGTCTATTCCAAATAATGAATATGGACTCTTCTAATTGCTGCCATTGAACTGGCATGGAAGATACCACAAGAGTTCAAGGGTTAAATTTCTAATCTTGCATGTTTTACAAGAAGGACTTGAAGGACCAGAATATTTATTTATTTATTGGTGTTTAAGGTCACATATTTCGCACAATGGCTAATCATGATCACGACAGTTTTAAGGGTGGAGGAAGCCGGAGTACCCGGAGAGAACCACCGAGCAACTGCGAGCAACTATCAGCTCCCCAACATACTAACTCCACACAAGCAGGGTTAGCACTGGTTGAAGACAGGTGCACCATCGACATGCAGTACGCCTTAGTGCACAGCGTCACCGTGCCCCCACGTGGGCAATGGGGGTGAAGTGTCTCGCCCAAGGACACAGCGTGGTTGCTGCAGGTGGGATTCGAACAGAGGACCTCTCGGCTTGCAGCCTGCACCTCTACCAACTGAGCCACCACGCCCCCTGAAGGACCAGAAGGACATGATAATCTTTTGGAACTATCTCAACTCATAGGTTGAGTATTGCAGTCACATGTCAATACAATGGCATGCTGTTTCCATCTTAAAAGAATTTCCCCCAAAATAAATAGCATCAACTAATGCGCGATCTCGCCACAGCTTGATCACACTTTAGTTGTTGATATATATTTAGGCGGAGATCCTGTTAACCCTTTACCTAACATGAAAAGCAGACGAC
Source organism: Pictodentalium vernedei (assembly GCA_031216915.1). NCBI lineage: Eukaryota > Metazoa > Mollusca > Scaphopoda > Dentaliida > Dentaliidae > Pictodentalium > Pictodentalium vernedei. The sequence continues at coordinate 247,622,521 of CM062288.1, read as the reverse complement.
AGTTGCAAAAATAATTCTTGAATAACTAATTTTTTTCATTTTTTGTCTCAAAAACATAGGTTATGACCCCTCGTTGGAACGAGCTCGACGAGCTCGTTCCAACGAGGGGTCATAACCTATGTTTTTGAGACAAAAAATGAAAAAAATAATGAAAATTAATTGGCGATTTTTGAGAATAGCGCTGGCCGGTTTTGGCCGTTACGTTGGGTAAAGGGTTAAGATGTAAAACAGCAGGACTGGCATACTAGAAACAGAAGAGGCAGGGGAGCATAACAACACCCTTTTTGTTGAGTTACTATTATGCTATATAGCGTAACCTGACAACAGGTTATGATATAAGCCCTTTATTTCCATGCCAAAGCACTGGGGACATATGGCCCTTTCCACTTTTCCAGAGTTTTGTTCAATGAAGATACACTGAGTTGTTAAATTATCAGGTTATGGGAACTTGTCAATATACAATACCAGAAGAATTATGGTAGTTTTTAGGCAGCAATCATATTACATTTATATGGTTAGTTCAGGGTTAATTATCCCAGATCTGTCTTTTTGTCATCCTTGAGTTATTTCAATGACCTCAGTTATCTCCGATTGGGTTGGTTTGCACGAGTTAATTATGACAGCACTCCGGACATTTTGTGCTTGATTTCTCGCTATTTATTTGTGACCAGTTAGTCTGTGAATTGCACTGAAACAACTGGGTCAGGTGGTGAATTTCCAATCAAAATTCCAAACGCCTCCCCAACCAACACCTTTGTAAATTCATTGCACTGATGTAGCTTGTCCAGTGTCCTCGGTATGGGTACCGTTTAGGTTGTGTGGGCGTTTTTTCATACCGCCCACAACGTAGGCAACATTTTCCAAAATGAAACTCCCCATAGAGCAGTAATTATAATCATTCTACTACTCCTTTATTGGCTACACTGTACTTATGATACATATATCAAACAATAAAATCTACATTAGTAATTTACAGTGTAGTCCTAAAACACATACATTAGTTCTTATTAACTGCTCATTGAAAGTTTGGTTTTCCAATCCATGATGGCTGCATAAATAAATTTCTGTGTTGCGAGAGTGAAAATAGGTGACTTATAACTCAGTTGTTATTTTATTGATGTTGAAATTTTGATATTCTTGCCTTGGGTTATTGCTGTGAATGATCCAGCCTCCTTGGGATGGTCATTTATGGTGTGGGATCAGGGTAGAATATTGGGGTTTGTAGTTATTTTTCACTTCCTGGTTCTCTTTACAATGTGAAGCCAGAGCCTTAACTGGTTGAGTGCTGGAAGCCACTATCAGGGCTTTCAGAAAATGAGGATACCAGAGCAAAAGCCAACACTTTCCTTGCTTGTATTTCATATTCAGTCAAACACAAATAATATTTTGTTTATATAAATCTGTTTTATTACAAATTACTGGAGAGTGCCTATGGGCACTCTCCAATAATTTGTAATAAAACAAGTTTTGAATAACAAATTCAGACCACCAAAAATAATCTTGCCCTCAACCAGATAAGTAAGTATAAATTGATCACCAGGAGCAACTTGTCTACATAGAATAAGGATATTAGTGTTGATGGATTGGAAAACAAGAGGGATGTTACATCCCAACGCTCACCTACATTCGCGCTTGATAATGTCATTCCAATGTAACATGCCTAATATTTAGTTAATATAAATCATTAACTAGGCATCAAATGATTAATGTGGTTAATGTGATGGCTTTGGAAAGTCTATATTTCTGCATTTATTATATATCAATTCAACATAGAATCATTGGATATATATATATTTTAGAAATGTTTATGATTAAGAATATGAATCGTGAGGCCAGATATTAAATCATAAATAAGAATTAGGAAAGGCTTTCATAAATCACTGAAATTGTAATTGAAGTACATTCATTGGTTAAAGAGGAGTTGTGGAAAAACATTCGTTCAAGAAAGTGACTATAAGTCCCAACAAAAATACATCACATCAACAACTAAAATAAGCCTTAATGTTACTAGTAACAAGTATGAGAAAGTATTAAATAAAAAAAAAAAGTTAAAAAAATTTTTTTTTAAAGAAAGTGAATATAAGTCCCAAAAATCCCCCTCAAATTCCTCAAATATGCATGTAATAAGGGCGCAACGTTACCGCAATAACACCTCACCTTAACACAAACTTTTAGAACTTAAAATTGAGTAAGTCAGAGAAAAACGTGAACATTGCGACTGAAAAAAAGAAAAGAAATCAGTTAAATTTCTGCATACAGTAGGGTTAATACCTACAGTTGTTATTGAAATGAGAAAATAAACAGTAATGAGAGGTGAAGGCACCACAATCTGCACAAAAGCTGACTTTAACGCAGATTCTTACAACACCTAAACGCAAATTCTTACAAGTTTTGGCAGAAAATCAGCCCCAAATTCCTCAAATATGCATGTAATGAGGGTTAAATATTACTGCAATGGAGTTCAGTAACCCAAGTGTAGAATATTAATCGCCTGGAAAGACACACAGAAACACAACTCACCTAAACACAAAGTTTACAAAGTTTTACAACTTAAAATTTTTTAAGTCCGAGAAAAACATGAAAATTTTGAGTGAAAAAAAATAAAATTTCCGTTAAATTTCTGCATACAGTAGGGTTAATACCTACAGTTGTTATTGAAATATGAAAATCAACAGTAATGAGAAGTTAAAGCAGCACAATCTGCACAAGAGCTGACTTTAACACAAATTCTTACAACACCTAAACGCAAATTCTTACAACAACTCTTGGCAGAAAATTTTAGGTGAAATTTGGAAAAAAGTCGTAGTATCAGGGTTAAATACTGTTCTGATAGTCCCCTACAACCTATATATGCAATATCAAAGGCCTGAGCCCACTGATCTTTGAGAACTCACCTAAACACCTCACCTTAACACAAACTTTTAGAACTTAAAATTTACTAAGTGCGAGAAAAACATGAAAATTTTGACTGAAAAAAAAGAAAATTTTCGTTAAATTTCTGCATACAGTCGGGTTAATACTTACAGTTGTTATTGAAATATTAAAATCAACAGTAATGAGAAGTTAAAGCACCACAATCTGCACAAAAGCTGACTTTAACGCAAATTCTTACAACACCTAAACGCAAATTCTTACAACTTTTGGCAGAAAATTTTAGGTGAAATTTGGAAAAAAGTCGTAGTATCAGGGTTAAATACTGTTCTGATAGTCCCCTACAACCTACATATGCAATATCAAAGGCCTGAGCCCACTGATCTTTGAGAACTCACCTTAACACCTCACCTTAACACAAACTTTTAGAACTTAAAATTTACTAAGTGTGAGAAAAACCTGAAAATTTTGACTGAAAAAAAAGAAAATTTCCGTTAAATTTCTGCATACAGTCGGGTTAATACTTACAGTTGTTATTGAAATATGAAAATCAACAGTAATGAGAAGTTAAAGCACCACAATCTGCACAAAAGCTGACTTTAAAGGCAGATTCTTACAACACCTAAACGCAAATTCTTACAACAACTTTTGGCAGAAAATTTTAGGTGAACTTTAGAAAAAAGTCGTAGTATCAGGGTTAAATACTGTTCTGATAGTCCCCTACAACCTATATATGCAATATCAAAGGCCTGAGCCCACTGATCTTTGAGAACTCACCTTAACACCTCACCTGAACACAAACTTTTAAAACTTAAAATTTACTAAGTGCGAGAAAAACATGAAAATTTTGACTGAAAAAAAAGAAAATTTCCATTAAATTTCTGCATACAGTCGGGTTAATACCTACAGTTGTTATTCAAATATGAAAATCAACAGTAATGAGAAGTTAAAGCACCATGATCTGCACAAAAGCTGCCTTTAACGCAAATTCTTACAACACCTAAACGCTAATTCTTACAACAAGTTTTGGCAGAAAATCAGCCTCAAATTCCTCAAATATGCATATAATTAGGGTTAAATATTACTGCAATGGAGTTCAGTAACCCAAGTGTAGAATATTAATCGCTTGGAAAGACACATAGAAACACAACTCACCTAAACACAAAGTTTACAAAGTTTTACAACTTAAAATTTACTAAGTCCGAGAAAAACATGAAAATTTTGAGTGAAAAAAAAAGAAAATTTTCGTTAAATTTCTGCATACAGTAGGGTTAATACCTACAGTTGTTATTGAAATATGAAAATCAATAGTAATGAGAAGTTAAAGCAGCACAATCTGCACAAAAGCTGACTTTAACACAAATTCTTACAACACCTAAACGCAAATTCTTACAACAACTTTTGGCAGAAAATTTTAGGTGAAATTTGGAAAAAAGTCGTAGTATCAGGGTTAAATACTGTTCTGATAGTCCCCTACAACCTACATATGCAATATCAAAGGCCTGAGCCCACTGATGTTTGAGAAATTAACCTTAACATTAAATCTTACAATATTGGACACGCCGGACACCGACGCCCGAGGTTATCACAATAGCTCACCACATCTTACAGATGTAGGTGAGCTAAAAATGGAGACAAAAAGGAAGTGTCACCTTATACATGTATGACTGTCACCAAAAGAGCTCTGAAAAATGATGTCTGTCTCTCTGTTTTTCAACATCCACTCCTCACTCCCAGCACACATCCTACTTTAGGCTTGAGATTATGTTAAATGAAAGTGTCAATGACACTGTAGCTCAACTTGTGTAAGACATGTACATGCAATGACACACATCTAGGTAATGACCTGACAACAAAGGTACAGGTACATAAATACTGACCTTAGCCTGTAACAAATGTACAGGTAAAGTATTGTAAAGGTGGGTGACAGTTAGATGGTAAACTAGAAAAGAAATCTCCATGGGGTTAATGCTACAATGGGATCCTTGTATGGCGCACCATAAACCAAATGTTAGTAATTGTTTTGGCCTGTTTGATTCAAACCCTTCTAAGGTTGATTCATACTAATTAATAAATATTTGTCCAGTCCTTCTTAAAATACAGGTATTTGAATTTTTTATCTTTAGCTCACAGGGTTCCCACAGGTGAGGTTTTATTTTTCTCATGGGAAATAGAAAATCGGGTTGTGTTAATAATGTTTACCCTCCCCAAACAACACCAATTATTAACACAGGAACTTGGCTTCAACACATTTGAATACACACATTCCAGGAATTCTGAATTCAAGAAACATTATTTTCTCTGGTGTTTTTGGAAAGACTTTTAATTATCTCCCTTTTTGAGTCCCCGAGTGGGTCTGAATGAATCCAGAAATATTTGTTCTCATACCACTTTTGATCACAAAGGCACAGAATAAATTTATAGCAAACTTTACTGACATAAAAAATCTTCTTTACAGGTTCTGTACAAAGAATGTAATACACACAATTCCTGTAAATATGACTGCGTACAGGCATTTTGATTTTGGGCCAAGCCCAAAAGCACTGATTACCATCACATGATGATAACAAAAGTCATCCTAGAAGTTCTGTACAAAAAACCGATGCACCTAATTTTGGTATAAAATGGACGTTGGCAACCATCTTGAATTTTGGACTGCATCCCAAAACACTCATTCTCATCCCAAGGTGATAACAAATGTACAAAAGAAGTTTCGTGAAGATCTAGCCCGAGCCGTATTGACATGTGCACTTACTGTGTATAAGAAGCACTAAATAAATCAAGAATTTCACACTATAATATTAATTGCTGTCTGTCATCAACTTTATTTAGTCATCTGGCGAGAGTTTGTTACACACCTCCAATATTTTGAACAAGTTATGGCCCAACATGCACACCAAAAAAAAGAGGGACCTGCAGATATTTATACATTAACCCTTTACCCAACGTAATGGCCAAAACCAGCCAGCGCTATTTTCAAAAATCGCCAATTAATCTTCATTATATTTTCATTTTTTGTCTCAAAAACCTAGGTTATGATCCCCTTTTGGAATGAGCTATTAGAGCTCATTCCAATGAGGGGTCATAACCTATGTTTTTGAGACAAAAAATGAAAAAAAATTAGTTTTTCAAGAATTTTGTTTGCAACTGTCATCTGCTTTTCACGTTAGGTAGAGGGTTAACTAATGAAAGGACATTTTTAACTGTTTCAAAGGTATAGCATATTTATTATATGTACATGTCAGCCTCTAGTACACAAAAAGACTGATTTACCACAAAACTGGGAGTTCTTGACCAAGCAGGCTGATTGGTAAATGACTCTTGTACCTACAGCTACACCACTCGCATGTTCTTTGAGATTCACCCACCATAAATCTCGCACACAAGATTCCACCTCAAAATATCCACCCTGCTTAAACACACCACCCACAATGCCACTGACTGCCGACGACTAGATCAAGAGACAAGTGCGGGAGCTAAAGCTTGAACTGTCAACCTCTAGCACACAAAGTGACTGATTTTCCACTAGACGAAGTGAATTGACTGCTACATATCATATAGTATTATATTACACCCTTCCCCCACCCACACACTTTTTGACACCTTCGGTCACACAAATTAGGACCTACATGTCAGAATCAAGGAAATAAAATTCAGGCCTCACAAAGTAGATTTTCTGTTTCTCATGCCATTTTTTGTAAAATTGCATGTGGGTGGGTGGGCGTTTTTTTTTATTTTATTTGTTATTTTTAAATTATTTCTTTGGCATTAAAAAGTTCATGTTCTTGGTTTGTTTTATGTTTTAAGCCTCATAATCTACAGAATAGCATGGGTGGTGGTATATTACATCCCTTGAGTGCAACAAGGGTTTGCAATGCTAAAGCATTGCAAATACTTGTTGCACTCAAGGGACAATTTTATTGACTTGTGTAAAATATCAGATATAAACCATTTAATTTTTATTTTTTTAGGTTTGATTTGGTTATAAAAAAGAGAGCATGCAGCAGCGAAAAGGACCATGCAGGAGTGCCTGAGAAAGAGATTTTTAATGTTTTTAGGCTTTATGTGGATCAATTTTTCAAATTTTAACACTTCAGTGATTACAAAATCAGTCTTCCAGAGCTGGGATGTTTCAATTTTTCAGATTCGTTTTCGGTTTCCGTTCGGTTTCGAGACAAAAACTGTTTTGGTTCATTTTTTCTTTGTTTTACGAACAGAGAGTACATAACACTTCAGCCTCCTTGACTTGGAAAGAATCTTCAATAGTTTGTATGCCACAACTCACCACAAAAGCGCCATCTGTATTGGGTTCAGCCTAACTTCCTTTTGATCATTTTTAAGGGCTCTAGTGGATCAGTTACTAAGCCTATTCAATCAGAAATAATTAAACTTTTTTTCGGTTCATGCGTTTTCAGATAAAACGATTGGCTCACACAATTCTGTTTTTTCTTTTCATAACTCAATGAACCGAAAAAAACACAATTAGGTCTGCCCCCAGCCACGCCCCTAAAATACTAGTCTTCGGAGTTGCAACATGGTGTCAAATCAATAGAAGTTAGAACACTGGCATGTTCTAAATCTGAAAAAGAAAAATAAATTTATATTACTAATTTATTACCATGAAATTATTTATAAAATATTTAAATGACCGTGGTGGTCAATTTTTCTTTTTCTTCACAACTGTATTCATTTGACATTTCAATTTTTACGCACACTCGGTGATCGTCTGCGTTCATCGTTTTACCCAAATTGATTGTAAACAATGGCTGGTCACGACGAATACGGCAATTTTGTTTCCGTTGAATAATCCCATTAATAATCCCTGAATTAAACTAATTTCATGTCATCTGGCTTTATATCTAACTCCACTTTTACAAACTGTGTTTTTCAGTTCTCGGGAAACGGTCAAAACCAAAATACAATGTAATACTGATGGCCTACTTCCACCTACCATGGAACGTAACTTTTATGTGAAGTGAACAGTTGAATGAAATTTGAGGGAGGCGTGGCTTATGACGTATTCTTTGCATTACGTAATTCATTGGTCAATAAAAAATTTAATGACATAAGTGCATTTGACTTGGAAAGTGTGTCAATTGCTACCTGCATTTCAATAATATGTGCCCTCTTTTATGCCAGAAAAATAATATGTCTACCAGTTTTAGTTTTTAAGTGTTTGTTCGCTGAAGTAGAGGACGACTAACACTATTTATTTATTTGGGTCGTGAACGTTTAATTATAAGGAATGATCGTTTCTTTTTGTCTATTTCTTGAGTTATGAACCCCAAAAAACAAAGTCCAAACATCGCGTAAATGGACTACGTCCATTTATGCGATGTTTGGACTTTGTTTTTTGGGGTTCATAACTCAAGAAATAGACAAAAAGAAATGATCATTCCTTAAAAAAAACATAAATCAGAGTAACAAATGAATAACGTTCATCTAATCTATGTTGTGTTCTGATTGTCATATTTTCTCCTTTATTGACTCGTCCACCGGACAAATGTGACAATCAGAACACCTCGTATTCACCCCTTTTTGGACAGACTAAGTGACTAGAATGCATAGTGGTCTTTAGTCCAATTCCCTATAGCAAGAATTTTTGATCAGTTTAACCCTTTACCTAACATGAAAAGCAGATGACACTTGCAAAAAGAATTCTTGAATAATTAATTTCTTTCATTTTCTGTCTCAAAAACAATGGTTATGAACCCCTCAACAAGCTCATTCCAACAAGCGGTCATAACTTATGTTTTTGAGACAAATGAAAGTGTCAGTGACACTGTAGCTCAACTTGTTTAAGACATGTACATGTATAGTATGTGACAAAGCAATGCCAAACATCTAGGTAATGACCTGATAACAAAGGTACATGTAAACTATTGTAACGGTCTGTACATAAATGCTGACTGGGGCCTGTAACAAATCTGTAGGTAAAGTATTGTAAAGGTGGGTGACAGTTAGATACTAAACTAGAAAAGAAATCTTTGAATCCCAGAGTGGGTCTGACTGAACACAAAAATATTTGTTCTCATAGCACAGTGATAACAAAGGCACCCAAAAACACTCGTTCATGTCACAAGGTGATAACAAAGGTACCCCAAGAAGTTTCGTGAAGATCAGTTCATAAATACAAACTCTATCCCGAGCCGTATTGACATGTGCACTTAGAGTGAATAAGTAGCACTGAACAAATCAAAGTTCATCTAATTTGCATAATTTCTGCACGAGAAAAAAACTTGTATTATATGTGATATATTCCATGTTACTAAACATTCCTACAAAAATTTATTCAAATCAGAACTTTCATACAGAAGTTCTGTACAAAAAACTGATTGCACTAATTTTGGTACAAAAAGGTTGCTGGCAGCCATCTTCAATTTTGGACTACACCCAAAAACACTTGTTCTCGTCCCACAGTGATAACAAAGGCACTCAAGAAGTTGGGGTACCCCAAAATTATGGTTATGTCCAACATTTTTGTATGTTGTAGCCGAGCCGTATTGAAAGATCGGTTCATAAATACGGCCTCTAGCCTGAGCCATATAGAAGTTGTGTACAAAAAACTGATTGGACCTAATTTCGGTACAAAATGGCCACTGGCAGCCATCTTGAATTTTGGACCACACTCAGAAACACTCGTTCTCATCCCAAGGTGATAACAAAGGCACCCAAGAAGGTTCATGAAGATTGGTTCACAAATACAGACTCTAGCCCAAGCCGTATTGACATGTGCACTTACCGTGTATAAGTAGCATTGAATAAATCAAAGTTCATCTAATTTGCATAATTTTTGCACGAGAAAAAAACTGTATTATATGTGATGTATTCCATGTTTCTAAACATTCATACAGAAATTTATTCAAATCAGAACTTTCATACAAAAGTTCTGTACAAAAAATTGATTGCACCAATTTTGGTACAAAATAGCCGCCGGCAGCCATCTTGAATTTTGGACTGCATCAAAAACACTCGTTCTCGTCCCAAGGTGATAACAAAGGAGCCCAAGAAGTTTTGTAAAGATCGGTTCATAAATACGGCCTCTAGCCCGAGCCGTATTGGCATTTGCAGTTACAGTGCTGACAGTAACATTAAATAAATCAAAGTTAGTCTAATTTGCATAATTTACGCACGAGAAAAAAACCTGTATTATATGTGATGTATCCCATGGTACTAAACATTCATACAAAAAAATGAAAGTGTCAATGACACTGTAGCTTAACTTGTGTGTTGTATTTGATGAAAAGGATAATGTTCAATGTTTATGAAAGGATTATGAAATAAGACAAGAATTGTGATAATTGGGAATATGTTCATTTCTGGTCCCTGTATGCTATGTTTTTGATAAAAATAATATGAGGTGTACACTGTACTAAAGAGCTGAGGGGTGGGTTAATATGACCTCACAGTTAATGTATGTGGCCCTCACAGTTAACGTATATTAATGAAAGTTACCAAGTTACAGTGAAATTATTCCAAAACGAGTCATCCTATCAAGTTACAATGAAATCCCTTCATAAATATGACCTGTAGACGGAGCTCAAGATTTTTGGGCTTCGGGCACCTGTAGCCATCACAGTTGGCCAATCACGACCAAAAGGGGATGTCATCATCTAGGCATTCTATGGAGTCAACCTAACAGGTTACAATGAAATTCTTCCATAAATATGACCTATAGACTATGCTAAAGGTCTTTGGGCTCGAGCAGCCATAAAGGCTGAATGATCACGACCAAAAGGGGACGTTCTCATCTAGACTTTTTTTGGAGCCATCCTACCAAGCTGCAATAAAATCCCTTCATAATTATGACCTATAGAATGTTCTAAAGGTTTTCGGGCTTCGGGCTCCTGTAGCCGTCACAGTTGCCCAATCATGTCCAAAAGAGGGCGTTCTCATCTAGACATTATATGAAGTCAACCTACCAAGTTACAATGAAATCCCTTCATAAATTTGTCCTGTAGACTGTGCTAAATGTTTTTGGGCTTCGGGCTCGGGCAGCCCTCCTGGTTGAATGATCGCAACCAAAGGAGACAATCTCATCTGGGCATCATCTGGAGTGATCCTACGAAGTTACAATGAAACCCCTTCATAAATATGACCTGTAGACTGTGCTCAAGGTTTTCGGGCTTTGGGCACTTGTAGCCATCACAACTGACCAATCACGACCAAAAGGGGATGTCATCATCTAGGCATTATGTGGAGTCAACCTAACAGCCTACAATGAAATCCTTCCATAAATATGACCTTTTGCCTATGCTAAAGGATTTTGGGCTCGGGCACCCATCAAGGCTGCATGATCGCGATCAAAACGGGACGTTCTCATCTAGACATTATTTGGAGTCATCCTACCAAGTTACAATGAAATTTCTTCATAAATATGACCTCTAGACTGTGCTAAAGGTTTTCGGGCTTCGAGCCCCTGTAGACGTCACAGTTGCCCAATCACGTCCAAAAGGGGACTTTCTCATCTAGACATTGTATGAAGTCAACCCACCAAGTTACAATGAAATTCCTCAATAAATATGACGTGTAGACTGTGCTAAAGGTTTTCGGGTTTTGGGCTCGGGCAGTCATCACGGTTGGCAGATCAAGCCCAAATGGGGAAATTCTCATCTAGACATCATAAGGAGTCATCCTACCAAGTTATAATGAAATCCCTCCACATTAAACATGACCTGCAGACTGTGCTAAAAGTTGTTGGGTTTCAGGCTTGGGCAGCCATCACGGTTGATAGATCATGCCCAAAAGGGGACGTTCTCATCTAGGCATTCTGCAGAGGCATCCTACCAAGTTACAATGAAATCCCTTCATAAATACGACCTGTAGACTGTGCTAACGGTTTTCGGGTTTTGGGCTCGGGCAGCCATACTGGTTGCCCGATCGCGACCAAAAGGGGACGTTCTCATTTAGACATGATCCCAAACCTGCATATGAAATTTCATGACGATCAGACAAGAACTGAGGGGTGTAGCCCGTGCGAAAGGAAAATGTGAACAGACTCACAGACTAACAGACAGACTAACAGACTAACAGACTTCCGCACGCATGATGGCAATAGCTTAACTTGACTATGTCGAATTAAGCTAAAAAATAGAATGGCCACTTTCGCGTGTAGCGGTGACCAGTTTTGACCGTTGCTATAGGTAAGGGGTTGATTTTCAGTAAAAATAAATTCTTCCTACGATTGTCAGGTGAGATCTGTACAATCCAAACCGTCCAATAACCGTTTCTGATGAAACAACGTGCATCTGTATCTATTTTTTATCTTTGTATTTACTTTTATTTTCATGTTTCAGTTTATTTCAGCACAAAAAGTGACTTAAGCAGCTTACCACAGTATTTTTTCATAAAGCATTCTGACATCCATATGGGAAATGACCTTTCCACGAGCAATACAATTAGTTGTTGCTTAAATATAACTATTCCTAATGTGTAACGATATAAGCATATACCGATCAAGGATAGGTCTTTTTTATGGCGGGGATTCACGCTCCTCACTCAGTTTTGCGACAGTAATCTTAGTCAATCTATTAATTACTGGTGGCCTTCAAGGCCTTACTATAATGATTCTCATCTAGTTGATTTTAAGTGGTGACTTTCAACTTAACCCGGAACCTATTAATATAATACACATTAACATGAGGGGACTTCGTAATAAAAAAGATTTACTCCACGCAAAGCTGGGATATTGTGATATTATTGGTGTAACAGAAACCTTGCTAACTGCGGATGTGGATAGTAAGATTATCAATATCCCAGGTTATCATACCCCGTTGCGCAGGTACCGGGACCTTGGACTAGGAGGAGGGGTACCATGTATATAAAAACAGGTATTGTTTTCAAACGACAACTAGATTTAGAACGGCCAGGTTTAGAATTAATTTGGACTGAGGTACGGCTTCAAAACCAAAAATATATTGTAGGTGTTATATATAGACCACCTGCTAGTAACAACATGGACTGGAACTTAATAGAAGACTCTGTCCAAGCGGCTAGAACAGACATGTCATTAAAATGCATTTTAATAGGTGATTTCAATGCCAATTGCCATGTGGCCACACATCATAAAGTTAGATATTTGGAAATTTATTTTAACTTGACACAAGTCATAGATACCCCAACTCGTATCACCGAAAATTTGTGTAGCCTAATTGATCTGTCTCTAGTATCAAGCAAAAATCAAGTAGAGAAATGCTTAATAATCCCACCTTTTTGTAGTGACCACCATGCAACTGGAGTTGTCCTAAAATCACAAAAGCCTTGTAATAAACCTTTCTGAAGGTTAGTTTGGAATTATAATGAAATGGATATCAATGGACTACGGAATCACTTTTTAGAGACATCTTGGGACCACCTTTTTAATAATGATGTAAATGATTCTACAGAAAACCTGACCAAGTATATCATAGATACGGCCAACCAATATATACCCCAGAAAACCGTTCTTATTCGTCCTAGGGACAAGACCTGGATGAATTCTCGCATACGGAAATGGATGAGATCATGTGATAGAGCTCATCATAAAGCAAAGCAGCATAATAGGACTCAAGATTGGGCATTTTTTCGACAAATTAGAAATGAAACTATCACACTAATAAGAAAATCCAAGGCTGAATATGACATAAAACTTGAAAATTATGTTTCTACCTGTAGTTTTGGTCAAAAACATTGGTGGTCCACTCTAAAATCGTTTACTGAAGAACAAGATACTAACGAAAGTTTTCCATCACTAGATGAAAATGGAGAAGTAGTCAGTGATGCAAAAGCTATAGCTGATTTGTTAAACAACTTTTTTATAGAACAATCGAGCTCAGTCATTAACAAAGATTTACCTCCTCTAACTTTATATAATTTTGATCTAAAAGAAATAAGTATCACTGAACAAGAGGTATTATATACCCTTCTTAAGCTAGATCCTAAAAAGGCTAGTGGCCCTGATGCAATTAATAACAAAATATTAAAATTATGCGCACACGAACTTGCTATTCCATTGACTAGGTTATTTAAACTTTCCTTAACAAGTAAAACTTTTCCAGATCTGTGGAAGATGGCAAGTGTCGTACCTATACACAAGAAAGAATCAATACATAATAAAACAAATTACCGTCCCGTATCTCTAACCAGCAGTGTAAGTAAAATTCTGGAAAAAATTATTTTTAAACATTTGTATTCTTTCCTGACTGAAAACAATGTCTTTACCCCATTACAGTCTGGCTTCATTCCGGGGGATAGTATGATCTATCAATTACTTGACATTGATCATGATATCTCTGCAAGCCTGGACACAAATACAGATATAAGAATCGTGTTTTGTGATATCAGTAAGGCCTTCGATAGAGTCTGGCACAAAGGCCTTTTACATAAACTTAATTCAATAGGGATAAGGGGTGAGCTCTTATCATGGTTTGAAAGTTACCTAACAAGCCGCTCCCAACGTGTTGTCGTCAATGGAGAACAGTCTGATAGTAAATTAGTACCGGCAGGGGTCCCACAAGGCTCAGTACTAGGCCCCATTCTGTTTAATATATATATTAATGACATCGTGAGTGATATTATTTCAAATATTAGGCTGTATGCCGATGACACAACATTGTATTTAGCAGTGGAAGATGCTAAGCTTTCAGCTAAAATTCTGATGACCTGGAAAATATTGCTGCATGGTCAAATACATGGCAGGTCTTGCTTAATCCTAAAAAAACAGAAGCCTTAAATATAACCCGTAAAACAAATCCCATTGATTGTCCAGGCCTCTACTTACATGGGGAACACATTGAAGAAAAGAGTGAACATAAACATCTGGGGTTAATATTTTCCAAAAATGGTTTCTGGGATGCCCAAGTTGACAATATTTTCAAAAAGGTGAGTCCAATGATAAACTGTCTCAGAAGTTTAAAATAAAGACTATCCAGAGCTGCTCTAGAAACACTCTATAAGTATTACATTTTTCCAATCTTTGATTATGCGGATGTAATTTGGGATGACTGTAGTGATACGAAAAAAACTCTTTTGAAAACTTTACATTTAGATGCACTATGTACAATTATTGGTGTGCCAAGGGGTACAAGTCATAATCTTATCTATGAAGAATCAGGAGTTATATCATTGAAGGAACGTAGAAAACCACATAAAATAATAACCGTGTTTAAAATTATTAACATGGAAGTACCTAATTATTTGCGTTTGTTAATTCCTGTGTCAGATATAACCCCTTATCCACTTAGAACATCCAATTTGTTACGCGAAATTAAATGCAACACACTTCGGTTTTCAAACTCATTTTTACCATCATAGGTGAGGCTATGGAACAGTCTAAGTGAGAATATCAGAAACTGTGAAACCGTGAGCATCCTCAAAAGAGTTTTGATGACTGATGACCCCATCGTCCCAAACTTTTACTATATTGGGGGAAGAAAAGCACAGATTAGTCACTGTCACTGTCAGCTTCGTCTTAACTGTAGCGAACTGAATGGCCATGTGTTTGACAGATTTATCAGGGATAATTCTGGATGTCGATGTGGCTATTGCTATGAAGACTCAAGTCATTATTTCCTGTCATGTCCTCTCTACGTACGCGAATGCTAAACGATGCTCGAGAAACTGGAAAATAATGATAAAAATATCGAAGTCCTACTCAATGGTAATCCGAATAAATCCGATTCTCACAATACTTCTGTATTTAATACAGTACACGAGTATATTACTGAAACAGGGAGGTTTGAAAATTAGTGTAAATATCTGAACTGATATCTGAACTGAAATGAGAAAAAAAAATGAATCCTCGCTATAATGACGGGTGCACTGCTTACGTTTAATTGACTGACTAATACAACGTTATATCCACATTACGTAATTAACATACAGTCTTAAATTTTGATATGTATAGAGAGGGCATTGTCTGATTATACTCCAGTGACTGTGTAGTCACCTCTATATGGGGTCCCTAGGTAGATCATGGTGTGTCCAGGGCACATTGGTTGGTAATACCAGGGTATTTTGGGACTTACCATGGTTTGCAGTGGTACCTTCATATATGGGCAACAACTTGCCGTTGTAATGATTATGTTATTTATATATGTAACTACGAAATTAATATGCACTAACTCGTAACATAATTGATTAAAAAAAATATTATGTATTTGGGGGGGGGGGGGGGGTACCCTGCTGTGCAGCATACTGTGATAGTGATAACAGTGATATGGGTTGCCTGGCTCTTTCGATGGTGGGCTGGCCAGCATAATAGGGTCCACAATAGTTTGTCGTTTGCATTACTTTTGAGATAGGTCTGTTATGATGGAATATATATAAAATTGCATACGATACGAAGGACTGAGTGCAATATTCATAACATAGGCAGTGCACATGTCATGAACATGGGTGTGTCCGGAATTGCTTTGAAATTTACTGTGGTTCACATAAACTAGAAATTACGTTTTGAAGAATTGATATTTTTCCATGCTGACATTAGGTCACTTTTGCACAGCTGCACAAGCACCTCAAAATGTAACTTCTTTATGTAAGGGTACAGCGTTAAGATAGGCCCAGCCTGTTCGCCGAACCCCATTTCAATTGAATGAAATAAAAATATTGTTTAAAAAAAAAATATATCTAGAAAAACAAAACTAGCAAATGTGTCTATGCAGAAACTGCTCGCACACCAAGGACGAACTGTTAGTATTTCTTGCCCAAGGATTTTTGTGGCGAAGCCTGGGTACTGATGACCGCATTATTGCAGCATATAGAAATATGATTGAGTACAGTGGAACCCTGTTAATTGAATAGCCACTTTTCCAATGAAAATTATTCAATTAACAGGAGCATTCAATTAACAGGGATTATGTCACTTTCCTGTATTCTAGAGATAAACTTAGCATTTATTCTATCATATCTTGTTTGACAGAGCTTCATGAGCTCTGTCCAATAAGATATAATAGATTAAATGCCTGTATTGGATGTACTGAGGACAAATAGGTCTATAAACAAATGAAAACTGGGGAGAATCAGGGTAATTTATTGACAGGTTACAAGATTTTTTATTCAATTAACAGGAGTTTACTCTGTAATCTATAATCAATGAACAGGTCAAATTTATTTTGGAGGTATGGTTAATGGTTTTGTGTTGGGAAATTATATTCAATTAACAGGGTTATTCAGTTAAGAGATATCTAATTAAGTGGGCTCCACTGTACTTTTGTGATGTTACGAACTTGTGTAGTGATAATAGGAAGCAGACACTAAACTTCTGCTACATTTAGTACATGTCACGAAAGGAAATCAGGGAGCAGTTTATGCTTTCTCACCAAACACTGATGAATTTGTGATTTTCCTCTCTCACTATGCTGTTGCCGACCCACACCTTCTTCTGTACAGCAAATGGGAAGGGGAAATTGTACCTTGAAATAGACCTCTGAAAGGTTACTTCAGGAATGACTGAAATTGGTCTTAAAGCGCTAATCAGGTTTCGAGCTTTCTCTGGCACTAAGCTGATGTAACTGGTTCATAAACTTCATTTTCCACCAAGTGGAAGACATTTTGCTGATCTGGAGAGACTGTGAAGTGAGTATTTTCGGAAATTGTTCACAACATGTACCCTCCCACTGATTGAACTCTTGATGCAATTGAGATTTTCATAGGCAGTTTGTATGCTGCAGGGAAAGACATCACACATTTGAGTGACACTTGATGGTATCTGTTTAACCCTTTACCTAACATGAAAAGCAGACGACACTTGCAAAAAAAATTCTTGAATAACTAATTTTTTTCATTTTTTGTCTCAAAAACATAGGTTATGACCCCTCGTTGGAACGAGCTCGACGAGCTCGTTCCAACGAGGGGTCATAACCTATGTTTTTGAGACAAAAAATGAAAATATAATGAAAATTTATTGGCGATTTTTGAGAATAGCGCTGGCCGGTTTTGGCCGTTACGTTGGGTAAAGGGTTAAGAAGAGACATTGAAGTCTGAAAGCTTCCACCAACACACGCAGCACTTCTTGAATGATTTAAACATGCCTGTTACCAAGCATTGGCAAAGTGCACCAAGAGCACAAACTGACCCTATCAATCCTGCTGAGTTCGGTTGGGTTAAAAAAGATGGTATCTACAACTAGTACCAGATGCTATCTGCTAGGTTGTTCGACATCACTGCTTGCCTAAATACAGATACTTCTAAGTCACAATTTAGAGATGATGAGGTGAGGAGGCAGATGAAGGTGTTCTGTAGATCCTGTTAATTTTTTCTAGGAGAATTTGATTGACTGAATTCAATGTGAGATGTTTCCAATAACATCATTCGGAAAATGTTTTATGTTTGTTTTCTCAAAGTATATTTCTGTAGTAAATTTGGTTTCATTCCCAGTGAATACATCGACTTTTTGATTGTGGTCCTATAACTTAGAGAAGTTTTGCAAAATCCCAGACATGGCTTACAGATGGGATTGTAACTTTTAAATCAATATGTTATCAATATAGTTTTTGTTCAGAGAACAGCAAAATAAAGAAGATAGGGATTTAAACAAACCCTACAAGCCAAATTTAAGCAATTTGCAGCATAATTTGACATTCAAAATCTTCAAAAACTTTATCTGTGATGACAAAAAGGTTGTCAAGAAAAACTTTGATAAAATCTATGTTTAATGCATAACTCTTGAAACATATTGGTGTTTTTTTCTTCCAATAATATATTAGTCATTGGAGAGAACCTATTTTGATTTTGAAATGCCTATGTATACGACGTGGGATCATTATATACCTATCCTGGGACCTGGCAACAAACCTACCAAAACTCTTCCTGACAGATATTCATCACTGCATGAATTGATTCCACTCATCCGTATGAGAATTAGGTTGCATTTCTTCTGTTAGGCTAAGGCCACAGAAGACGTAATCTACGACATAAATGTATGCACTTCACTACCCCAAACACACTAAGAATCGACGCAACTAAATACATTTTATTGCTATATATATTCTCTGTAGCAGTTTATTCCTCGACAAGGTCATCAAAAGATAAATGCAAAGTTGTGTTACTCCTATGAAAATTAAGATAATTAACCCAAAGATTAACAGAAAATTGACAATTTTTTAAAAGTTTGCCGCCATTTTGGAAGCCATGTTTGATCCTGGGTACAATCCCCCTATCAGTCAGATAGAAATATGTAATAACAGCACCAAATTTCAGGTAGTTTGCAGAGATTATGGGAACCATACTCTCTCAAAATGAGTTACAGCACATCCGAAAAAATTGCGTGGCAGCCATCTTTGTGACATCATAGAACACCCCAATTGCAACCCCATGAGGCCTATCAAATTTTTTCAAGAAGCAGAGTCCCCAAACTAACACCTGTACATGGTCTCTACCTTTATTCAGAAAATGCACACAGGACCTCAAAATGGTACAGAAACAACTCTACTAATTATTCAGATAACAGGATTCCATTGTACCAACTACAAATCCATAATCCCTCAAACACTAGATTGTGTATAAGGCATAAAAATAACTTCTCTTGGTCTATAGCTGTGATAACTTCATGAGATCATGAAATTCAGGACGGACTGTAGCTTTTGTAAAGCTTCACCCCAGTGTCAACTGGCACTGCACAATATTTGTATTTTAGTACTGATGGCGGTACATGTATTAAAAAGAGCTGCGCCATGAGCACATGATACGTCTGTTATTAATTACAAGAGGGAAACACACAATATGAGTATACATGTGTACTTGTCAGGGTTTTTTTTATATTCTTGTACAATAATCATAACTAACAACATACTGGATTCATTAATTTGGAAATAAATTATTTGAATTTCATGTATATATCTTATGTCTATAGAGATCATACAAGAAATAAAGTTCCATAACTCTGGAATGATATATCGGACGGTGACACAAATAGAAAGGGAGATTCCTTCCATCAACATATACTTGACACCAAAAAATCATGAAAATTGCTCACAGCATTTTCAAGTTATTGTCCGACATGGAAAATTGCCTATATTTTGACGAATAAAGTCCCATAACTCTGGAATGACAAATCGGACAGTGAAACAAATCGAAAGGGAGCTTCCATCTATCAACATATACTTTCCACCAAAAAATCGCAAAAATTGCTCAAAGCTTTTTCGAGCTATTGTACAACGTGTGGATGGATGCACAGATGGACAGACAGACAGACAGATGGATAGATGGACGGACGGACAGTGGTATACCATAATACGACTGATTATTCAAAATGGGCGTATAAAAACAGTACCGTAGTATACTGGTATACACATACAATTGAGAAAATCAAGCAAAATACATCGAAATGGGCCTCCCCATACTTTTCCAGTATTTATTTAACCCTTTATACCCAACATAACCGCCAAAACCGGCCAGTGCTATTTATAGAAATCACCATTCCACTTTCATTATTTTTTTCATTGTTTTGTCTCAAAAACAAAGCTTATGACTCCTTATTGGAAAGTAATATTCTGTTGGAAAGCAACATGGCCAGATTGGCCTTCTTCCTGTCGCCTCCATCCATATAAACATGGAGGTATCTCAGAAGAAGTGATTTTATTTTCCATGAGAAGTTGTCGTAAGATCAAACACATATTTATTTGTTGTCCTTAAATTTTGTTTTGTTCTGAGACCGACCAGTCTTACATCAATCTCTACAAGAGTATTAGAGCTGGACAAAAGTCATGGAGTTGGACATACTGACACAAGGAGCAGCTCAGACATGAGATGATTTGCATTATTATGTGAGGAAGAAAGGGAAAATGGGGGGAGCTAATGAGCAACCAACTAGTCAAACTGTCTTGCAACAAACAATGTTTTTGTACCCAAAACTGGACACCTTGATGAGAAGATTTATTCTTAAATAAACTGCATATTGTTTGGGATTTTTTGGTGCTGGCTGACCAACACTCTCCGGTGCATTATCAGACACCTGTTCAATTACACTAGATAAAGACACCTGTAAACGTAAGATTTGTTGTTTAACAGACAAAGTTTTCACAGGAGTTAAAGTCACATTGGGTGGGTGATTGACTTATATCCAATTTTCTGTGGGTGAAGTGAATAACAGGCTAGCAACTTCATGGCTAAATGTTCAGTGAAACACTTTTGCAGAAAAGAATTAGTCTTTCATTTGGATTACCTATGCTTTTTAGGTTAATACAGTGGAAATTACACTCAGTCTTCATTTTCAACATTATTTATGTACAACGCCTATCTCAGATATACATTTTGTGAGACGACTTAGATGACTGATACAAATCAAAATTCTAGTGGAAAGATTCGAAGGAAAATGAATTGGACAATTGATTCTTAATTGAACCGAATACCAACTTCAGATTTGAAATCGAATTGAATTTCGAAGCTTCACAGAGCCCTAATCAACCCCTCCTCCCTTCCCCCCCCCCCCCACCCCATCAATTTTTTTTTTACATTTATTCAATGCCATGTGATGTTCAGATGTTGAGACATACATTTTTGGGTATTCATGTTTTGAAAAAAAAAAACATCACCCCACCAAATAGTCATGTAATTCTGGCCTGGATTCACAGTACAGTGGAACCCTGTTAATTGAATAGCCACTTTGCCAATGAAAATTATTCAATTAACACAGGAGTATTCAATTAACAGGAATTGTGTCACTTTCCTGTATTCTAGAGATAAACTTAGCATTTATTCTATTATATCTTGTTTGACAGAGCTCCATGAGCTCTGTCAAACAAGATATAATAGATTAAATGCCTGTATTGGATCTACGATGCCCAATAGGTCTATAACCAAGGAAAAGCTGGGGAGAGTCAGGGTAATTTCTCAACATGTTACAAGATTTTTTTTTTCAATATAACCTATATTCAATTTACTGGTCAAATTTGTACTGCAGGTATGGTAAATGATTTTGTGTTAGGAAATTATATTCAATTAACAGGAATATACAATTAAGAGATATTCAATTAATTGAGCTCCACTGTATTGTAATTAATCACCATATCACAAACTGGTGAAAGTTTTTTCAAAAGTCTGTTTTGATCATGAATGTCTCCACTTTCAAAGTCAAATTGCTTTGAATTAATGACAAATCCTTTTTCGGGGGGAGTGTGGGGGGGGGGGGGGGGGGTGGGAGGGGAGGCTTGTTTATATGGTGTTACTGAGCATATTATAACGGCTCTATCTTACCTTTTGACAAACATTCAAAATTGGTGTGTTGTATTATAAAAGCAGATTTGAGATGTGGAGGGGTGTGAACATTTCTCCCCCCACTGCATGTGTAACATAAGTCTGTCCAGGGTGAGACAGCAGGGAGAGACAGATGTATCTCACCCCACCCACGTGACGTTACACATTTATAACGTTATTATGACGTTATGCATATCGTATCAGTTTCTTGGTACCAACTAATTCATATTGACGTCATCAGAATGCCGTGTGATCAAAGTTTGATGATCTAAAACTCTTTAAACCCCAAGATGCCACCATTCCTAACTGATTTCGTGGTATATACCTTTGGTATATACAAAACTTTTGCATGCTCTTTCCGATGGTGCCATTCGTTTTTCAAAAGAACGAATACCAAATGAGTTGATTATATCAGCATGCAACCGCCGATTACGTCTGGCTAACAAAACCGCTGTATGGGGGGGGGGGGGGGGGGGGGGGGTAGAAAAATAATCCCTGATGGGTACGGGTGTGCGATGGGAAAATCTCACCCTCAGGACCAGATATTTAGTCCAGACACTCGGCAAGCCGAGTGTCTGGACCCAATATCTTGTCCCAAGGGTGAGATTTTCCCGTACCCATCAAGGATTATAATTATCCAGGCCTGCATATCTTCTCCCAAACCATTAACATTTTCTTGTTAACTCAATGCTATTTGATGCTCAAATGTTGAAACATGTATTTTTTTACATCAATTTCAGATGTTTTGGTTTGGAGAAAACATCACCCCACCAAATGGCAGTGTCATTTGGGGCAGGAATAACAAACTCATTTACCCAATTACATCAGCCCAAACTATGTGAGTGCTAATGATCATATTATAATGTGGATACCTTTTGATGAATTATGTACAATGTCTGTCTTCATATACTTGGCTTGTTTTATGAATTTGGTCTTCTTATTCTACAGAATAATACAGGCAATGGTATATTTTATCCATTTTTTTAACTTGAGTCATTTATTTAACATAAAGCAATGATTTCTTTTTTTTAAAGTTTGTATTGGTAATAGAACATGAGGAAGCCAAAATGACAATACTGGAGTTGTTTTAGACTTAAAGCAACTAACTAGACATTTTGCTAATTCAAATTTTCATTCAAACTTCTTTGACAGAGCTCAGTGAGCTCACTCAAACCTGAATAAATTGGTTAAATTCATAGTTACATTATCAGGGGGTGGGATGGGGGAGGGTTGCTGTCAGGAAAAAATTTCTGACTCTAGGCACAAAAGTTTTTTTCAGACCCTTCGGCACCCACTCACCCCTTTTTTTTGAAGAAAACAAGAAATGGAAAAAAATGTTTCCTTCAAAAAAGGGGTGGGTGGGTGCCCTCAAGACCGGAAAAAATTTTTTGTGCCTAGAGTCCGAAATTGTTTTCCTGACAAACAACCCCCACCCTCACTCCCCTCCCCCCCCACCCTGATAACATAACTATGAATTTAACCAATTTATTCAAAAAGTTTTTTTCCGACCCTTGGGCACCCACCCACCCCTTTTTTGAAGGAAACATTTTTTTTCATTTTGAAATTTGGTACCCACCCCCCAAAATTAGAGAAAATCGCAAATAAACTGCTTTGATTGGCAATTTCAAGGGTATTTTGGACTCATTTCTTGACAAGTTTATGAATTATTCAAACTTTCTCACCGACATTGACAGTCAGCGTACACATGGGTAATCAGGAGAGTATATAGCATATAGTGACAGTGACATTCTACCTGAACAGTATTAACCTTTTACCCAACGCAGACGATATCAAAATTTATTATTTTAAATATCATTTTTTCAAAAAATTTCAACAAAACCATATCATGTGACCCCCTCGTTGGAACGAGCTTGTTCCAACGAGGGGTCACATGATATGGTTTTGTTGAAATTTTCTGAAAAATAAGATTTTTTCAACTGCTGAATTTCCATATTACGCGGGCGGATGCGGGCGATTCATTGGGTAAAGGGTTAAGATGGGTGTAGCAGGAACAGGTGTGAAATATGTTGAACATTTTGATGTTTTACCTGGTTTCAACACTGTATTTGCTGCTATTTCTACTGCTTCTTTCTGTTTCTACCCATTTCTACACTCAATTTTAGTTTCATCAATCTAATATGAATTTATTAAGCATTATCAAGTGCACAATTCATAGAGAAAGTTAGCTCAATGTTGTATTAAACCTGTCAACAGTCAGTATGATGTGGGGTGATTTTTTGGTATCGAAAATTCACTCCTCATAACCCACACTGTTGCACCTTGGATGAATTGAGTAGTGCATCATATTTGATGGAGTGGTTAGTAACATCTTAGCAAGTCAGATGAGAAAGTGTGAAAGAAAAGGTGACCATGTTGAGTTGAAAAGGCCTACCATATCTCTCCAAATTTGGTCAGGTTGCATTATGGAAATTTTGGGGATATGATGTGTCGAGTGACACCCCTGTGATTTATATATTACCTTTTACACAATGAATGTCAGTGTTATCCTACAATATATTGGAGGCTGTTCATTCAACGCAGAAGTTTGAAACCTATTTGCTCAAAATATGGTAACAGGACCAGTGACAGGACAGTAACCCCAACCAGGTGTCTTATATGTGTTTGCAAACTTTTCAGATTTCGTACGTCAGGTTTCGATCCAGACATCCAGTATCTTCCTCAACATGGGCTATATACCATGGTGCTGGGGTAAATGGCTGAAATTCATATTAACTCAACCGATTCCCTATTGACAAACTGTTTACATGATTGTATGTACAGTTTGTTAACCCTTTACCCAACGTAACGGCCAAAACCGGCCAGCGCTATCCTCAAAAATCGCCAATTAATTTTCATTATTTTTTGTCTCAAAAACATAGGTTATGACCCCTCATTGGAACGGGCTCGTCAAGCTCATTCCAACGAGGGGTCATAACCTATGTTTTTGAGACAAAAAATGAAAAAAAATTGGTTATTCAAGAATTTTTTTTTTCAAGTGTCGTCTGCTTTTCATGTTAGGTAAAGGGTTAACATGGAATCAGTTGATAAACTCTCTATCAATAAGATATAATGTCCTGACTATTTGATGGTTCAGCCTTTCCTGACAGTATATCACAAATTGAAGGGAACTGGCATGAAGGCAACCCACTAAGCCCAAGGCTTGAATGATCATTAACAACCCTACATTGTGCTCATACATGTATATGACTGAAAATCATAATTACATAATGAAAATCTGTGAAAGTAGTCAGTTGCATTGGGAAATGGCATTATTCCACTGTATCGTGTCTACTATTCATGGTGAGAAGAGTCCTTTCATTGTCAGATCTGGTTAGATTACATTTATGTTAGATTACATAAATGATAATTCCTTTAAATTGCTTTAACTTTTTCAAAATCATGAACCACTGATGGTATGATGGGGAACTGTGAATGTCTGTCCACATTCCCATGCTGCTAGACCCTATCCTATACTGCCAATCAACCCCCCCCCCCCCCCCCCCCTTTAACCCAGAGGAGATGGAATGGTGGCAAAAAGTCTACACATGCTTCTCTGATCAATATGCATCACTTATTTGAAAGATAAGAGCTCATAGAAAAAAAAAAATTCAAGGCATGGAAAAAACATGTTTTCAGAGCTGCTGACCTACCTACCCACCCACCCCCACCTTGTGACCAAACAAAATTTGCCCCGCCCCCCTCCTTGATGTTATGGGAAAAAATTGACAGCTTGATATTTTGGAATCAGTGTGCAGATGGAGGGTTAATTTGTTTGAAAGTGTTATTTGTTGAAATCTAAAACTTACAACCCCGAAAAGACAGCTATAGAAGCACCACCAATTAAGATAGTCAGGAACACAAAAGTTCCTGGTTCCATTTCATGTATTTGAAGCGTGAATGATCTGGATCAGCAATAAAGTCAGCAAAACTGAGAAAGGCCTATTGCCAAAATCTTCTGTACTTCTGGTTGATTTTTGTTTAGAGCAATGATTTTCTGCCTGATGTATTTTAATATCAAGATGTGTTGAGTGACAGCTTCCTGAAATGAGTAAGATTGCATTCAGTGCCTGGTCAACATCAAACCCCTAAAACAACAGTATAGACTGTCTGTAAAAATATTAAAGTTCTTCTATTTTGTAAAATATCATATACTGATTTTCAAGCCATTTTAATAAACAAGAGGCCCCAGGGAGCCTCAGGGCACTCACCTGACATGATAGTCTAAGTATCAAACCAGGGACTTGACTTGAATAAGCTACATATGCCCCTCCTAAGAAAAGCATATACCAACTAGATGAAGTGTTTGTGCCCACACAATACACAGGATTTTCCTTCCATTTTCAGTTCCTGCACTTTTATGTCCCAAAATTGAGATAAACGCATAAAAAAAACAGATTTTTTTTTATTTTTGTTCTGAAATTTTCGAAGTCCCAAACAAAATATTTTCAGACTAAAATTTTTTTTTCTTCTTCTTAAAATTGACCAAAACGCATAAAAAACCCAAAACTAATTTCCAGATTTTGGTCCAAAATTTTCTAAGTCCAACCAGACCCCAAATTTTTAGTGTAAAAAAAAAAATATTTTTTTGTCTTAAAATTGACCAAAATGCATAAAAACAAAAAAACTCATTTCCGGATTTTGGTCCAGGACCGGGACCCCAAATTTTCAGTCTAAATATGAATTCAGGGATTTGGCTTGAACAAACTTGAATCTCACCTCCCTAAGCAAGCTGCATACCAAATATCAAAAGATTCCTATTGGTAGATCTGAAGAAGAAGATTTTTAAAGAATATTCCTCATACTGCATTAATTTCAACATTTGGGCTCCCAAAGAGAGACCAAATATGGACCCAGGGAATTGATTTCAATAAACATGTGAAACAATCTTCCAAAGATGTTATATGTGAAATTTGAAAGCTTTTGGAGCAGTGGTTTGGGAGAAAAGTAGTCTTAAATGTTTTTCCCATTACCCACAGTATTACAAAATGCTGATTCAGCACCTTTTCAAAGTCCCCAAAAAGTACCCCATGATAAAACCGATAGCAATTTTTTTTTTTACCATTCCATTCTGTTGGTCCTAAGGAAGCTTCACACCAAATAAGAATTCTCAGTGCCTTGTAGTTTTGGAGATATGGGCGTTTTAATTTTTTTCTATTTTCAGCTCCTGCGGTTCCCATGGGGTGACGGGAAAAATAATTTGGGCATAAATTAAGTAATTATGACTTAATAAGCCCTCATATCAAATTTGGTTCAAATCTGCCTCTCGGTTTGGAAAACAGAAATTTTGGGCTTGGCAAAAATTCTTCCCCCTCCCAGGACAAAGGCAAATATTACCCGTCAAACTTCTCTTGAACAAATTTGAGTCTACACCTCAAATGGAAGCTGCATACCAAATATCAAGTCTCTGCTACAGCTGGTTCATGAGAAAAAGATTTTTAAAAG
This sequence comes from Pictodentalium vernedei, assembly GCA_031216915.1. NCBI lineage: Eukaryota > Metazoa > Mollusca > Scaphopoda > Dentaliida > Dentaliidae > Pictodentalium > Pictodentalium vernedei. Next base: position 247,595,038 of record CM062288.1, on the reverse strand, counting down.
TTTTGTGCATTTTTGGCCCCACCCCCCCTCCTCAATATGAGCAGAAACCCAATTTGAAGAAAAACCCAAATGCCCCTATATAACTGCAACTCATGTGAATTTTCATTGAACTGCAGCCAGTGGCTTGGGAGAAAATGACCCAAACACCACCTTCACGACGTACGATGGACGACAGATGACCGATGACGGACAAAAAGTGATCAGAAAAGCTCACCCTGACTTTCAGTCACGTGAGTGAGCTAAAAACTGATGGTATTCCTTAGAAGCAGACTTCATAAAAAATAAGTGATATCTGAAATACCTATTAGGCCACTTAAAAAATACATTCGGTTCTTGTGTAATTAATTTTTCAAATTGATGATGGAGAGAGGCTTTAATGTCTTTTTTTTACAACAAAATCACCAAAAATCTTCTCTGTTTAAGCCAAATGTTTGTAGCATATAAGGGAAACAATTTTTAAGTGAAGAGGTGTCACATTCTTTGGATGTGATTCACATTATCTTTGAAGTGAATTTGTATCATCTGTATGGATTGGCCTATAGGCACTCCCCCAAATATTGTTACAAGGTAAAGACATGTTCCAACAAGAGCTGGACTGTCGTCCGGTGCATATCCCCACATGGTGTACCACCTAGTGTGGGCATACCTATGACCAACAAATATTACAGAAAATAATGAAAGTTATGAATATTCTCGGACTCACACACGGACGGATGGATGGACGGATGGACGGACGGACGGACGGACGGACGGACGGACACACAGATGGAGGCATGTAATCCAGTATACTCCCCCCCATTTTCAACAATTTCTAAGTCAAAAGGTATGGTAAATTGTTTGGTGTTTGGAAAGTTTTATGCAATGAGGCAGAAGCCTTTGTAAAAGGCAAACTGCATGCCATATTTCACTGAAATCCGATAACCCATACCTGAGATATAGGCTGAACAGACAAATAATGTCTATTTCCTACAATTTCTAAGTCAAAAAAGGGGGGATAACTCTAAAAAGGAGAATGTGAGAAATATTGCTGAATCCTTTTTTTAAAGCCTATACCATAAGCAGTGTTCACAGTAAATTTCATTGCAATAGAACATTCGATACCCGAGATACAGACTGAACAGACAAAATTTGGCTCGGACAGACACAATTTCTAAGTGAACAAGTAATAAAAACAAGTAATAAAAAAAAAATAACTAGTATAGGCATACCTATGACCAACAAATATTACAGAAAATAATAATTTACTCAAGTTATGAAAGTTATGAATATTCTTGGACGGACTCACACACAGATGCTCAGACACACAGATGGACGGATGCACAGACGCATGTAACCCAGTATACCGCCATTTTCTTCAAAGGTGGGGTATAATGAGAGTAAAATCCTTGCCCTCTTATTGGATGAGAGCTGGCATAGTTTGTTTTATGTTTACGGTTCCAGCAGCAAATGTTACCATCTGACGTCACACAACTAAATATTTGAAATGACATCGCTTGTTTCATAATTGCTTCATCAAAGGAGTGACCAGCAAGCTGCTTCATTTTTCTGGATTTTTCAATTGCAGCAGTCGGTGTTTCAGATAAAGTGTTGTTTAAATTACAAACTGATTTACGATCTGAACTAAGATGGAATGAGTTTATCTAGTTTACTGAATATTTATCCAGTGCTGTCATGGATACAAAAGAGGTTTATTTACGAAACCTGTGATTGTTAAACGTTGCTTTGAACAAGGCAACTTTTAACGATCACAAGTTTAGTAAATGAGCCTGTTGGGTTTACAGTGTCGGTTTTGGGCTCGAGCTCGTTCCAACGAGGGATGACATGATATGATTTTGTTGAAATTTTTTGAAAAATAATATTTTTTCAACTGCTGAATTTGCATATTACGTGGGCGATTCGTTGGGTAAAGGGTTAAAAAAATAAATGCTGTTCGCATAATCAGGCCTGCTGTTTTCAAAATTTTGTGTAGCCCATTTATCATTCTTCTGGTTTGAGCTTTGGTAACTTATCATTCGTTTCCCTGTACATGATTCAGATAACCTATTAGGTAACCTAAGTATATATGTATCATAACTTATTGATTTATTTATTTTGGTTTAACGACACATTAACAGCCAAATATCAAAAGATTCTGATGGGTAAATGTGAAAAAGACGATGTTTAAAGAATGAATATATCTCATATTGCACTAAGTTAAGGTTTGGATTCCTAAAGGGAGCCCTAAATATGAATCCATGAACTTGCTTTGAACAATCCTGAATCTGAACCACATAAGAATGCTGTACACCAAATATCAAAATATTCTGACTGAAACTTTTTAAAGAATACACCTTATATTTATATATTACATGAGTAGTAGTATTTAACTCTTTAGCCAATACCTGCGGTATAAAAAAAAATTTCAGTTCTTTTCAAAAATGTCAAAACCATATCATATGACCTCCTTATTGTAACAAGCTCAGAGCTTGTTCCAATGAGAGGTCACATGATATATTTTTTTAATTTTTTTTTTTTTTTTTTTTTTAATATTTTTTTCATCTGCTCAATGAATAATTATGCAGGCAGATGCAGGTGATTAATTTGGTTAAAGGGTTAAACAGTATTCCATGAGAATAATTTACAATTTCCAAAATTATAACAAAATCAATGAAAACTTCAGTAGTGTAGTTGCATACACCCAAAGGACCCCATTGGAATAAAGCAAACCAAGAAAGTGGTCTTAACTTTTAGGAAACATGTGGGTTGTACTAGAGTAGGCATGTTTGGGGAGCTTGGATTACAGAAGTCCTTTTTTTTTTTGGCATGTAATAACTTCCAATCCTTCAAAATGCATTTTGAGAAAATTACATGAGTGATGGGCAAGGCCGGGCAATACCTCTTGACAATTTTCATCTGATAACAGTGGTTATCAAACTTGAGGTAGACATTGTTCCCAAAGAGATATATAACCCTAATGGTTACTAATGTTTTAAGAACTTGACGTAAACACTGTTGCTATAGAGACTAGAACCAAAAAGAATTGAAATCTGTTAACTATTGTTAAAGTTATGCCATAAACAAAGTCCTGAAAAAAATGTTGGTGGAAATATAAGCAATTTCCAAGACAAAAAGCCCCTTAACTCTTGTAAAAATCATCAGATCATGCCCCCATTCGAACGTAACCTTCAATTTGATATAACTGAGGCAGAAAGTAAGTTTGGTCCTAATCTATGAATACAAACTCAAGTTATCCGGAAAGCAAAATGTTGATGATAAGAAATTTCTAAGCTGAAAAGGCCCATAACTCATGTAAAAATAATTGGACGGAATCCATAATCGAACCTGGTCTGTATTACTATCTGGGTAATAAACCCACCAACTTTGGTTGAGATCAAATAATCCAAAATGAAATTATCGGTCGGAAACCCAAAATGTTAATAGAAGGTCAAATTCTAAGTCAGACAAGGGGTATAACCCATGTAAAAATAATTTTACAAATGGGCGTATAAAAACAACAGCAGAAACTGTCAAATCTGCCAGAACAGACAAGCTTGGACCTGGCAAAACTCAAAATGTGATTTAATTTGAAATTGTCAACAATTTTGATTTGATTTGAGTCATGCTGAATTGGGAAATATTCAAAATGTCAAGATGGTTCTCAAAATCCTACCAAGTGTCTCCTCTTGTCAACTCTTCTTTTATTATCAGGTTTCCTGTACAGGAGACCCGATGAGAGAAGAAGAGTTTAAGAAGGCTCTGTGTCTGAAATTACTTGGGACTCCACTTTGGAGTATTTCGCTTTTTTAAATTGACATGCCAAAGGAGACGAGCTGATGTTGAATAGAATAATTTGAGTACAAACAGGCTATATTTATCCTTGTAAAAAGGTGCAATATTTTACACCTTGCAGAGCAATGAGATTCACAATGCTATGCCAGACTTTATTCTATCTTAAACTGTACATTAGTCCAGAGTCAGACTGGCTATATGGTTCACAGAGAAAATTCCCAACAGCACCCCCCCCCCCCCCTTTCCCTATTGGGTGCTCCTGGAGCCCATCTGTTGGTGTGTAAAATTTTGTGAAAATGACCAAAAAGTGAAATGGATCTAATTGCAGAGATTGGCATTGGCAGTCCACAAAGAGGACACTATGATATACCAGCAGTCATCACCATGATATAGCCTTTGATGCTGGTGTGGCATTAGGCACCAATAAATGGATAAATACCAGTAGTCTAGTAGTCTGCCACTGATTGCTCAGATGCAAGGAAACAGCTTTCTTTTAGTTTGTAAAATCAAAATGTTCTCTGAGTAAACCTGTCAGGTCCTCATCCAGTACAACCATTTTTGTAGAATGAGCGATGGAAGATGAAACAAAAATGCTACTGAAATGACCTCTATGTGGACTGCCATTGATCACAGGGATGCAAGGAAAGCAGTGTTCATTCAGTTTGAAAAACCAAACTTTCTGCTGGGTCTAGGGCCTACTTGATGCATTTCCTGATAACTTTTATTAGCCCAGTCCGCCCACAGATAAGCTCTAAGATAATAATGTATCTACTTTCCATGGAGAAAGCATCTTTATTCAACAAAATTACATTACCTCATGATTCTCCAGACCAACGATATATTCATCAAAATTAATGGAAATCAGCTGAAATTATAAAAAAAAAACATTTATATATTTATAGACACAAACTTGTTGCTGTAAGATGAAGAAATTTATAAAAAATATACATATTTATAGACACAAACTTGTTGTCGCTGTAAGATGAGGAAATTTATTCAGCACCAAATTTGATATTAATTTATTTCCTGATGTTTAAGGTCACATATTTCTGCACAATGACTAAGTGTGACTGCAACATGGAGAAAAAGGCAGGTTTATTCACTAACTATTGTTTCCCCTTGTTACTCATTTTAGAGGAGGACTTCCAAGTTCCAACTCAAGCATAAGTGACTGGGTCCTATTTTAACAGTAAAGGATAGCTTGTTTACCACAGTAAACAAGTACTGTTTCACTTCCTTGGATTTCCATGCTTGAGATGTAGAAAAGTTTAACCCTCGGCAAAATAAAGTCAAAATACCAAAGTTTTCAGCAGTAAATGTTTCGAACAATGCAAATGAGAATTAAAAAAAAGTTTAACCAGCATGATTAATATTACATTATGCAGCATGAATAATTTAACATATTATATCTTGTTTGACAGTGCTCACCTAATGATGAGATTCCAATCTCAGGAGATAATAAATAATGAAAGTGTCAATGACACTGTAGCTTAACTTGTCTGTGTGTTGTGTTTGATGAAACGGATAATGTTCAATGTTTATGAAAGGATTATGAAATAAGACAAGAATTGTGATAACTGGGAATATGTTAATTTCTGTTCCCTGTATGCTATGTTTTTAATAAAAATAATATGAGGTGGACACTGTACTAAAGGGCGAAGGGGTGGGTTAATATGACCTCACAGTAAATGTATGTGGCCCTCACAATTAACGTATGTCAACGAAAGTTACCAAGTTACAGTGAAATTATTCCAAAACGAGTCATCCTATCAAGTTACATTGAAATCCCTTCATAAATATGGCCTGTAGACTGTGCTAAAGTTTTTCGGGCTTCAGGCCTGTGCAGCCATGATGGTTGACCGATTACTACTAAAAGAGGACATCCTCATCTCGACATAATACTGGGTCATTCTACTAAGTTACAATGAAATCCCTTCACAAACACGACCTGTAGTCTGTACTAAAGTTTTTTTGGTTTTGGACTCGGGAAGCCATCATGGTTGAATGATCGCGACCAAAAGGGGAGGCTGTCATCTGATCATAAGAAGTTACAATGAAATCCCTTCATAAATATGACCTGTAGACTGTGCTCAAGGCTTTCTGGCTTCGGGTGCCTGAAGCCGTCGCAGTTGACCAATCACAACCAAAAGGGGATGTCATCATCTAGGCATTATATGGAGTCAACCCAACAAGTTACAATGAAATCCTTACATAAACACGACCTATAGACTATGCTAAAGGTTTTGGGGTTTTGGGCTCGGGCAGCCATCAAGGCTGAATGATTGCAACCAAAAGGGGACATTCGCATCTAGACATCATTTGGAGTCATCCTACCAAGCTACAATGAAATCCCTTCATAAATATGACCTGCAGACTGTGCTAAAGGTTTTCGGGCTTCGGGCCCCGATAGCTGTCACAGTTGCCCAATAACGTCCAAAGGGGGACGTTTTCATCTAGACATTATATGAAGTCAACCTACCAGGTTACAATGAAAACCCTTCATAAATATGACCTGTAGACTGTGCTAAAGGTTTTCGGGCTTCGAGCTCGGGCAGCCATCATGGTTGAATGGTCGCAACCAAAAAGGGCATTCTCATCTGGGCATCATCTGGAGTGATCCTATGAAGTTACTATAAAATCCCTTCATAAATATTACCTGCAGACTGTGCTCAAGGTTTTCAGGCTTCGGGCCCCTGTGGCAGTCACATTTGACCAATCACAACTAAAAGGGGATGTCAACATCTAGGCATTATATGGAGTCAACCTAACAAGTTACAATGAAATCCCTCCATAAATATGACCTGTAGACTGTGCTAAAGGTTTTTGAGTTTTAAGCTCAGGCAGTTGTCATGGTTGACAGATCACGACCAAATGGGGAAGTTCTCATCTAGACATCATCTGGAGTCATCCTACCAAGTTACAATGAAATCCCTCCATATTAAATGGTGACCTGCAGACTGTGCTAAAAGTTTTTGGGTTTTGGGCTTGGCAGCCATCACGGTTGACAGATCATGATCAAAAGGTCTCATCTATGCATTATACAGAGGCATCATACCAAGTTGCAATGAAATCCCTTCATAAATACGACCTGTAGACTGTGCTAATGGTTTTCGGGTTTTGGGTTCGGCCAGCCATACCGGTTGACCGATCGTGACCAAAAGGGGGTGGTCTCATCCAGACATGAACCCAAACCTGCATATGAAATTTCGTGATGATTGGACAAGAACTACAGGGTGTAGCCTGTGCTAAAGGAAAATGTGAACAGACTCACAGACTAACAGACTCACAGACTTCCGCATGTGTGATGGCAATAGCTTATCTTGACTTTGTCAAGTTAAGCTACTAAATCCAAAATTAGAGAATTGTAATTTGTTGGACAAATTACGGGTTTTCCCAACTTTCCAATGTGAAAATGCAGATTACATATAGCAAAGCAAAGTGTTTGAAATTATCCATTTCAAAATGATAGACAAAAAGCATCCAAAGTCGGCTATTTTTGGCATTCTATAATGGCACTCTTATTTTCACCCTCATTGTGCTTGAGGGTTAAATCTTGAAATTAAAAAGTAAACACTAACTTTCTTCTGGAATCATTTTTACATCCATCCATACCAAAATAATTGCTACAACAACCTTGCAATTTGAAACTAGAGTGATGTCACGCATGCAGCCCGACTGTCCCAACAATGGCAATGCTGAGACGCAAAATAGTCAGAGCCATTTTTTGTTAACTGTTTACCTAATGAATCTGCGATATCTGCACTCGTGATATACAAAATTTGCTATTCAAATTTTATTTTTTCATTTCTCTACTTCAAAACATACCTCATGACCTATTAACGGAACAAACTTGATGAGCTTGTTCCAATAAGGACTAATAAGCCATGGTTAGAAGTAAAAAATGAAAAAATCTGATGTTTCACAAAAATAATTTGTACTGTTGGCTTCAACTTGTGTTGCAGTTCATAAAGCAATGTTGGGCTATAGGAGTCAATTTTCTTTTTTGCATGTAATAACTCCCAATCCTTCAAAATGCATTTTGGGAATAATTGCCTAACTTCAAGTGACACCTTTGTGTGTGTGTGTGTGTGTGTGTGTGTGTGTGTGTGTGTGTAGGGGGGTGGGGGGTGAGGGGGGGGTGGAACCTATATTCAAACCTGGCCTGTATTACTAGCTGGAAAATACACATATCAACTTTGGTTGAAATCAAATAATCCAAACTGGAGTTATCAGTCGGAAACCAATTGTTTACAGACAGATGGATGGACTGACAGATGGATGGACGAAAGTCATGACTATAGCCCTGACTATAAACAGTCAGGCTAAAAATGCATTTTGTACCAAAGAAAAAACATTGCGTGAATGGCCCTGGGTGAGGAGGAGGTGGGGGGGGGGGGAGAGTGGGAGAGTGGGGGTGTGTTAGGGGAGTCTATTTTTTTCCACATGTGGTCAGTCTAAATCCTTCAGAATGCATTTTGAGCAGAGAAAAAAAAAATACCAAACTGGCACCATGTGGGTGGGGGTGCCGGGGTGGGGGTGGGTGGTGGTGTTCGTCTGGGTTTTTAACCACAAACTTTAACCAAAACTGTAAGAAGATCATTTTTGACAAAAGAAAAAAATTGTGCATAATTTTTTACGTGAGTTTAAAAAAAGGTTCCACATGAAGTGACTGTAAATAGTTCAAAATGCGTATTGGAGGAAAGAGAAAAAAAAGCCTAATTTGGGGTGGGGTGGGGGAGGTGGGGGTTGGGGGGAGGTGGGGGGGGTGGGGGGGGTGGGGGGGTGATGGTGTTTGTCTGGATTTTTAACCACAAACTTTAACCAAACTGCAAACAAGCATTTTTGACAAAAGAAAGAAAAAAAGTGCCTGATTGCCCCCCTCCCCTCCCCCCCCCCCCCCCCCCCCCCACCCCCCCCCCCCCCCCCCCCCGTAAGTTTAAAAAAAAGGTTCCGCATGCAGTGATGTAAATAGTTCAAAATTCATATTAGAGGAAATAAACAAAAAAAAATATGCCTAATTGGGGGGGGGGGGGGGGGGGGGGGGATGCTGTTTGTTTAGGTTTTTAACCACAAACTTTAACCAAAACTGTAAAAAAAACATTTTTGATGAAAAAAAAAAGAATTGGCCCGGGGGGGGGGGGGGGGTACATAAGTTTAAAAAAAGGTTCCGCATGTAGTGACTGTAAATAGTTCAAAATGCAGATTGGAGAAAAGAAGAAAAAAAGCCTAATTGGGGGGGTGGGGTGGGGTGGGGGGTGGTGGTGTTTGTCTGGGTTTTTAACCACAAACTGTAACCAAAACTGTAAAAAAGCATTTTTGATGAAAGAAAAAAAAAGTGCCTAATTGCACCCCCCCCCCCCCCCCCCCCTCCCCCGAAAAGCATTTTGAAAAGGGTTAAATTAATGCCAATATTAATTTAAACAACTGGTGTACAGCTTCAGTAGACCTTGCCCGGTATGAAAAAAAGAAATGACGTTGTAAACAGAGAATGAAAGGTAGAACCTTGAAAAGCAGAACTTTAAACCAAAACTTTAAGCTGGGAATACTAAGTAAAATTGATTGGCAAAAAAGGGTTAAATATTTCCTAAAACCGATAAAAGAAATCATTGATGTAAATGGAATCATTAAGTTGTATTGACCCTGCAAGAAGTAGAGTAAGAAAGTTTGTGGCAAAGTCTAATTTCAAATGCAAAGAAAGTAAGTCTGAAAACATGTTTAAAAGGGGGTTAAAATCATGCCTATTTTAATGAAAATCACTGTAGAAATGTTCAGTAGACAGTAGACATTGTCCCAAATAAGAAACAGTGACATTCCACTAAACTGTTTGAAGAATTAAAGATGTAATTTTAAAACACCCCCACCCCCACCCCCTTCCCCCCACCAAAAAAAAAAAACTTTAACCAAAAACTTTAACATGGAAGTTGTGAGATAAATTACCATACAAAAAAGGGTTAAATATTTCCAAAAATAACATGAAACATAAAAAAAATAAAAACAAAATGAGAATGATACAATCAATAGTAATATCAATTTAAAAGAAAAAAACCCCAAAAAACTTTAAGGTTAACTAAAAAACTTTAACCACAAACTTTAACCAGAACTCCATATGTTAAGAGACAAACAGAAGAAAGTCATGACTAAACAGGAAAAAAAAAAAACACCACTTGAACCTTCAGTAAAAAACTTTAACCACAAACTTTAACCAAAACTCTAAATGTTAAAAGATGGACAGATGGATGGACGGACAGACAGACAAAAGTCATGACTATAGCCCTAAAAATGAGTACAGATGTTTGCAAAATTCACTAAAAATCAATGTTTGTCGGACAATACTATTCTTTACATGGCCAAAGCATATGTTGGATTAAGCCCCAAACCATAACTTACACCAGTGGATTTGTTCATTAAGTATTTCTACCTATAGCAAAACAAAGTGTTTAACCCTTTAGCCAACAAATCGACTGCATCTGCCCTCGTAATATGCAAATTCAGCAGCTGAAAAAAAATTATTTTTCAAAACATTTCAACAAAACCATATCACGTGACCCATCTTTGGAATGAGCTCGTCGAGCTCATTCCAAAGAGGGGTCACATGATATGGTTTTGTTAAAATTTTATGAAAAAAATTAAATGAAAGTGTCAATGACACTGTAGCTCAACTTGTCAAGACAAAGACATGTACATGTATAGTATGTGACACAGCAATGACAAACATCTGGGTAATGACCTGATAACAAAGGTACATATAAAGTATTGTAACGGTCTGTACATAAATACTGACCGTTGCCTGTAACAAATGTATAGGTAAAGTATTGTAAAGGTGGGTGACAGTCAGATGCTAAACTAGAAAAAAATCTTTGAGTCCCAGAGTGGGTCTGACTGAACCCTAAAATATTTGTTCTCATAGCACAGTGATAACAAAGGCACCCCAAAACACACTCATTCCTGTCCCAAGGTGAAAACAAAGGTACCCAAGAAGTTTCGTGAAGATCAGTTCACAAATATGAGCTGTGTAGAAGTTGTGACAAAAAACTTATTGGACCTAATTTCAGTACAAAATGGCCACTGGCAGCCATCCTGAATTTTGGACGGCACTCAGAAACACTCGTTCTCGTCCCAAGGTGATAACAAAGGTACCCAGGAAGTTTTGTGAAGATCGGTTCATAAATACAGCCTCTAGCCCGAGCCGTATTGACATGTGCACTTACAGTGTATAAGTAGCACTAAATAATCAAAGTTCATCTAATTTGCATAATTTCTGCATGAGAAAAAACCCCGTACTATATGTGATGTATTCCATGTTACTAAACATTCATACAAAACTTTATTCAAATCAGTACTTTCATACAGAAGTTCTGTACAAAAGACTGATTGCACTAATTTTGGTACAAAATGGCTGCTGGTGGCCATCTTGAATTTCGGACGACACTCAAAAACACTCGTTCTCATCCCACGGTGATAACAAAGGTACCCAAGAAGTTTCGTAAAGATCGGTTCATAAATACGGCCTCTAGCCTGAGCCGTATAGAAGTTGTGTACAAAAAACTGATTAGACCTAATTTCGGTACAAAATGGCCACTGGCAGCCATCTTGAATTTTGGACCGCACCCAGAAACACTCGTTCTCGTCCCAAGGTGATAACAAAGGTACCCAAGACGTTTTGTGAAGATCAGTTCATAAATACAGACTCTAGCCCGAGCCGTATTGACATGTGTACTTACTGTGTGTAAGTAGCACTGAAAAAATCAAAGTTCATCTAATTTGCATAATTTCTGTACAAGAAAAAAACCCGTATTATATGTGATGTATCCCATGGTACTAAACATTCACACAACAAATTATTCAAATCAGCGCTTTCATATGGAAGTTCTGTGCAAAAATCTGATTGCTCCAAATTTTGTACAAAATGGCTGCCATCGGCCATCTTGAATTTTGGACCGGACCCCAAAACACTTGTTCTTGTCCCACGGTGATAACAAAGGTACCCAAGGAGTTTTGTAAAGATCAGTTCATAAATACGGCCTCTAGCCCGAGCCGTATTGGCATTTGCACTTACAGTGCTGAAAGTAACACCAAAAAACATCAAAGTTAGTCTAATTTGCATAATTTACGCACAAGAGAAAAAAACCCGTATTATATGTGATGTATCCCATGGTACTAAACATTCATACAAAACATTATTCAAATCAGAGCTTTCATATGGAAGTTCTGTACAAAAAACAGATTTCTGCATCGTCGGTACAAAATGGTGGCTGGCAGCCATCTTGAATTTCGGACTGCACCCAAAAACACTCGTTCTCGTCCCGCGGTCATAACAAAGATACCCAAGAAGTTTCGTAAAGATCAGTTCATAAATACGGCCTCTAGCCCGAGCCGTATCCAATTGTTGACGGACAGACGGACGACGGGCCATGGTATAAGCTCAAATTTGGCTTCGCCAAAGTTGAGCTAAAAATGATATTTGAAATAATAAATTTTGAATTCGACTGCTTTGGTAAAGGGTTAAAATTAACCCTTTCCAAAATTACAGAAAAATGTTAGTTAATTTTTGCATTTTCGAATGGAACTCTTACCCTCATTGTGCTTGAGGGTTAAAGATGAGATTAAAAGCTAAACAGTAACTTTTTTCTGCAAGCATTGTTGCATCTATGCATACAGAAATAATTGTTACAACAACATTGCAATTAGAGAAATTTGTGTTTGAAGATAAAATGCTACATTCTTATCATTTGTGGCCAACAGGGGTTAATTTTAAAATATTTGTGTGGTGATTTTAGTGTATCATATTATGCTCCGAATGTGTGAACATCAACCACAGACTGAGGTCTGATAAGAGACATGGCGGAATCTTGAATCTTGGTATTTCAATGAACATGTACAAGTTGAGGGTACTCCAAGTCAAGGCACGACAACTGGGTGCAGGTTAAAACTTGGAATAAAACATATAACAGCAAAATTGTTCTTAGATGAATGTCATATCTTCTCATGGAAAACGTTTTGAGAAAATATGGCTCCAGTGATGAGAAATTGCATGTAAATTTTGGTGAAAATAACAATTATTTTGACAGTACCCTTATAGGAAGTCTCAAATCTGCCAAGGGTTAAACTTTTAATAATAAGATATGGAATAAAATTTGTCATACTTTGACTGCTGCATGCTGTTATAGCCCCCATATTATATTGAGATTGATATGTTCTTAGTTGATAATTCTACAAGATTGATATTTTGTTTTTTTGCATTTTCTGATTGGTCTGACTCATTTGCACTGAGTGACCTTTGTTTACATCTTTGTTAGACTAGTCTATTGTATATATAGCTGTTGATTGTTTAAGTAGGTCAAGGACCTTGTTTACTTGACTTATGACAGAATCACCTAGAAACTGATAGAACTTTGTAAACATTTCATCTTCCAGGACATTCTATCTGGTTACTGTATAAAGGTTTGTCAACAGAATGCAGAAACTCATTTTTTAGAAAGCATTTCAAAAAGACTCACTTCAGTTGTTTCTATTGGAGATTATTATTGTTTCAGAACCGTGCATTTATTATAGAAGCAGTGCTTCTTTGTGAATTTGAAAGATTGATTCCAGAAGAGAATTTTGAAGAGAATCATTTGTCTTGGAAAAGAGAATTTATACTTTCTGAGAAACAGAATATTATTTTGTGAAAAGCCAGGATTCTACTGGATTATTTAGAAATTACCTGTGGTGCCAATACTTCTTGGATTTTTACTCCATTTGAATTTTGCAGGGCATTTTATTATATTTTATTGGAGACTGCTGAAATTTCTAAAAGAAAATTTTATTACAAATCTATGGGATACTGTTTCTGAAGAGACATTCTTGGATTTAATACAACCTGCTGGTAACTTTCTTCACAAGATTCTTCACCACTGGATTACTGGATTCTATCAAACTGTACTTTGGGCTAATTCAATAATTGATAAGTACCACATTTTTTTATTTTCTGTAAACCAATTAGTGTAAAAGATCTTTGTCTCATTTTTTTTTTTATATTAATTTTTTTAATTAAATTTTAGAATAGTTAAATTCATAGTTATTGTTGTGGATTCTCAGGTTTCTTTCTGTTGCCAATATCAATAATATTTCTATACAGCTATAGAAAACATTCAGAGCCCAATCAATTTAAAATGGAGAAAATTGTCACCTAAACTTACCAAATTCCGAAAAAAATGGATTTTTTTTTACTGTACCTACTTGTATGCAACCAGAATGGGATAGGGTTAAACTTTACAACCAAACTTACAACAGCAAATATGCTTGGTAGTCAATTGTGAATACGTACATAAAAAGTGTTTGAAATTAATCATTTCCAAAATGACAGAAAAAGCAACCAAAGTTGGCTAATTTTGGCATTTTCAAACGGTACTCTTATTCTCGACCTCATTGTGCTTGAGGGTTAAATCTGAGATTAAAAAGTAAACAGTAACTTTCTTACACAATCATTGTTGCATCTATCCACACCAAAATAATTGTTACAACAACCTTGTAATTACAGAAATTTGCTGCTCTTGAAGTTGGTCAATTTTGAAGAAAAAATCTATATTCATGTCATTATTGGCCAATGGGGCTTAAAGTTGAAAGATTAAAAAAGAAAACAGAGAAGAAAAAGATCAAAAAAGAAGAATAACAAGAGTCTTTCCCAAACTGGGTTTGGGAAAGCCTAAAAAAAAGAAGAAAAAAATTGAAAAAGAAGAATAACAAGAGTCTCAAATATTAACCCTTTACCCACCGTAACGGCCAAAACCGGCCAGCACTATTCTCAAAAATTGCCAATTAATTTTCATTATTTTTTTCATTTTTTGTCTCAAAAACATAGGTTATGACCCCTCATTGGAACGAGCTCATCGAGCTCGTTCCAATGAGGGGTCATAACCTATGTTTTTGAGACAAAAAATGAAAAAAATTAGTTATTCAAGAATTATTTTTGCAAGTGTCGTCTGCTTTGCATATTAGGTAAAGGGTTAACCTAGGGACTTGGTTTGAACAATCTTGAATCTGACCCTCATAACAATGATGTATACCAAACATTAAAATATTCTGACTGGTGGTTCTGAAGAAGAAGATTTTAAAAAAATATTCCCCATATTACCCTATGTTAAAAATTCGTGCTCCTGCAGTGTGCCCAAATATGAACCAATGAAGTTTATTTCAACAAACTTGTATCTGACCCCACTATGAATGCTGTATACCAAATATCAAAAGATTCTGATGACTGGTTCAGGAGAAAAGATTTTGTAAAATGTTTGCAAATATGCTGACTCAGCATTAGTTCGATGCCCATTACAGAACCCTAACATAACCGATGGCAATTTTTTTTTACCATTCAATTCTACTAGTCCAAAGGATACTTCATACCAAATAACAGCTCTTTGTTCCGTGTGGTTTGGGAAATATGGGCGTTTGAAAATATTTCTATTTTTAGCTCCCAGGGTTCCCATGGGGATGCAGGAATTTTTTTTTTTTGCATGGGTCAAGTACTTATGACCCAATAATACCACATACCAAATTTGGTTCATACCGGACCATCGGTTCAGAAAATATAAATTTAGGGCGGGGCCAAAAATCTTACCCCTCCCATTACAAAGCCAAATATTGCTTCACAAACTTCGTTTGAACAAACTTGATTCTACACCTCAAAAGGAAGCTCCATAGCAGATATCAAGTCATTGCATACACTGGTTCTTGAGAAGATTTTAAAAATATTTTGGAGCATTTTCCCCCACTCCCTCCCTATAGGGCTGGGCATGTTCAGCTGAACAAAAATGCAATGCCCCTTTGGGACCATCACTCACACAAACTTTTACTTGAATTGGCCCAGTGGCTTTGGAGGATAAGACCAAAACATGGTGTTGACGGACAACGGACGAGGGACGGACGACGGACAGAGAGTGATGAGATTAGCTCAGCTTGATTTTGTCAAGATGAGCTAAAAAAATTATCAGTTCAAATCTATCATAAACAAGACCAGGGGGCCTGAGGGCACTCACCTGACATGGTAGCCTAAATATCAACCCAGGGAATTGATTTGAAAAAGTTGCATCTATCCCTCCAAGGAAAAGCTTAAACCAAATATCAAAAGATTCTGACCAGTGGATCTGAAGAAGAAATATTTTTAAAGAATATTCCTCATATTGAATTAAGTTATAATTCAGGCTCCCACAGGGAGCCCAAATATGAACCCAGGGACTTGGCTTGAACAAACTGGAATCTCACCCCCCTAAGGATGCTGCACACGAAATATCAAAAGTTTCTGATTGGTAGATCAGAAGAAGAAGATTTTTAAAGAATATTTCTCATATTGCACTAATCTGAACATTTCGGCTCCCATAGAGAGTCCCAATATGGACCCAGGGAATTGATTTCAACAAATATGTGAATCAATCTTCCAAAAATGTTATCTGTGAAATATGAAAGCTTTTGGAGCAGTGGTTTGGGAGAAGAAGAGTCTTAAATGTTTTTCCCATTGCCCACAGTGTTAAAAAATGATGACTCGGCACTTTTTGAAAGTCCTGGAAAAAGTACTCTATCATAAAACTGATGGCAATTTTTTTTTAACATTTCTTTCTGCTGGTACTAAAGAAAGCTTCACACCAAATAAAAAAATTCTCAGTGCCATGTAGCTTTGAAGATATGGACATTTTAATTTTTTTCTATTTTTAGCTCCTGTGGTTCCCATGAGGCGACAGAAATTTTTTTTTGCATACATTAAGTACTTATGACCCAATAAGTCCTCATATCAAATTTGGTTCAATTCAGCCTCTTAGTTTGGAAAATAGAAATTTTGAGCAGGGCCAAAATTGCCCCTCCCATAACGATGGCAAATAGAGCCCTTCAAACTTCTCTTGAACAAATCTGAGTCTACACCTCAAAAGGAAGCTGCACATCAAATATCAAGTCTCTGCTACTGCTGGTTCATGAGAAGAAGATTTTTTAAGATTTACACACACTTTTTGGGCAGTGGCCCTTCCCGGGGGTGGGGCAACTTGATTTGAAGAAAATCATAATGCGTTGTCATAACAAACAAGCATCTCAAATTCACTTAACCCTTTACCTAACATGAAAAGCAGACGACACTTGCAAAAATAATTCTTGAATAACTAATTTTTTTCATTTTTTGTCTCAAAAACATAGGTTATGACCCCTCGTTGGAACGAGCTTGACGAGCTCGTTCCAACGAGGGGTCATAACCTATGTTTATGAGACAAAAAATGAAAAAAATAATGAAAATTAACAGGCGATTTTTGAGAATCGCGCTGGCCGGTTTTGGCCGTTACGTTGGGTAAAGGGTTAAATCGGTTCAGCATTTTTTTTGGAGAAGTTGTAAACACCATGTTAACAGACAGTAGATGAAGAGTGATCACTAAAACTTTCAGCTAGGTGAGCTAAAAATTATATTGTGAGAAAAAACGTACTGACCAAGAGTGAAATGACCAAAAGGGAATTGACCAAAAGGGAAGGAATTCATGGCACCCAATATTCAGCCCAATTCGACTGCCAACAGTTTCAAGACAATAACAACTAGAAAAACTGTGAGCACTACTCACTAAATGATACCACCCACTCCCACCAAGAAACATTTTACAACAGTAAAAGTGTGTTTAATGTAGAGAGCACAAACACCGACACCAAAGTTTGAAGGTTTCATTGAAATCCATTCACCAGTTTAAAAGAGGTTGTGGATAGCAAATGTAAACACCCCACCACACAAGCTTGAATTGACAAAGCCCATTTTTAAATATGAGAAACCCTAAAAATGAAAATATCTGAAAACGAACAGGAGGTGCACATCTTCAATATATGTAAAAGAATGTCTGAAAGTTTCAATGTACAGAATGTCAATTGAATTTGACAAAGTTCATTTTTCAATATAGGAAATTGTAAAAAAAGAAAATATCTGAAAAGAAAATAGGAGGTGCACATCTTCAATGTATGTAAAAGAATGTCTGAGAGTTTCAATGAAATCCGTTCACTGGTTTAAGAGGAGTTGCGGATAGCAAATGTGTACCCCCAAAGCGTCACGGACGTACGGACGTACGAAAGTACGGAAGTACGGACACCATGAATGCTATATACCGCCCACTTTTCAAGTGGGTGGTATAAAAAGCTGCAGATCGTTCCTTCAAGGCTATGTTCAAGGCGGCGTCCTGGTGCCAAAATGTAACATTTAGGAAGCTACTGGAAACAAGAGGCCCCAAGGAGCCTTAATCGCTCACCAGCCAAAGTGGTTCAAAGAAGTATTTGGGGGTCACATTCAGTTAGACATGGTTCATCAACACTACAAAGAAATGAAGTCATGAGAGACAAATTTTATGGAACTAGGCCCATGGCTTGAACAAACTTGAATCTTACCCCCCTAAGGATGCTGCATACCAAATATCAAAAGCATTCATCTGCTGGATCTGAAGAAGAAGATTTTTAAAGAAAATTCCTCATTTTGAACTAAGTTATCATTCGGGCCCCCACAGTGAGCCCAAATATGAACCCAGGGACTTGGCTTGAACAAACTTGAATCTCACCCCTAAGGATGCTGCATGCCAAATATCAAAACATTCCGATTGCTGAATCTGAAGAAGAAGATTTTTAAAAAAAAATTCCTAAAATTGACTAAGTTATAATTCGGGCTACCACAGTGAGCCCAAATATGGACCCAGGGACTTGGCTTTAACAAACTTGAATCTCACCCCCCTAAGGAGGCTACACACCACATTCCGATTGCTGGATGTGAAGAAGCAGATTTTTTAAGAAAATTCCTCATTTCGAACTAAGTTACAATTCAAGCTCCCACAGTGAGCCCAAATATGGACTTAGGGACATGGCTTGAACAAACTTGAATCTCACCCCCTAAGGATGCTGCATACAAAATATCAAAACATTCCGACTGCTGGATCTGAAGAAGAAGATTTTTAAAGAAAATTCCTCATTTTGAACTAAGTTATAATTCGGGCTACCACAGTGAGTCCAAATATGAACCCAGGGACTTGGCTTGAACAAATTTGAATCTCACCCCCCTAAACATGCTGCATACCCAATATCAAAAGATTCTGCCTGCTGGATCTTGAGAAGATTTTTAAAGAAATTTGCCTGAAATGCACTAAGTTCAAATTGGGCTCCTATACTGAGCCCAAATGTGAACCCAGGGGGCCGATTTAAATAAACTTGAATCAGATCCACCCCACAATGTTGCATACCAAATATAAAAAGATTCTGCCTGCTGGATCTGGAGAAGAAGATATTTTAAGAAATTTGCCTGAAATGCACTAAGTTTGAATTCGAGCTTTTATAGTGAGCCCAAATATGAATCAAGGGGGCCGATTTGAACAAACTTGAATCAAATCCACCCCACAATGTTGCATACCAAATATCAAAAGATTCTGCCTGCTGGATCTTGAGAAGAAGATTTTTTAAGAAATTTGCCTGAAATGCACTAAGTTCAAATTCGGGCTTCTATACTGAGCCCAAATGTGAATCCAGGGGGCCGATTTGAACAAACTTGAATCAGATCCACCCCACAATGTTGCATACCACATATCAAAAGATTCTGCCTGCTGGATCTGGAGAAAAAGATTTTTAAGAAATTTGCCTGAAATGCACTAAGTTCGAATTTGGGCTTCTATACTGAGCCCAAATATGAATCCAGGGGGCCGATTTGAACAAACTTGAATCAGACCCATATCAAGATGCTGCATACCAAGTATCAAAAGATTCTGCCCACTGGTTCTGGAGAAGAAGATTTTTTAATAATTTTTCTATAATTCATATGGTGCTATCAGAGTTATGCCCCATACAGAGCCCCCAAGGGACATGGCCATTTTATTTGAACAAACTTGAGTTGCCATATAGTAATGAACATCCACATGAAGTTTCGTAAAGATCAGACCAGTGGTTTCAGAGGAGAAGTCGTTTGAAAAATGTTCACGACGACGGACAACGACGGACGACAGACGGCAAGTGATAAGTTGAGCTCCCTTCGGAGAGCTAAAAATTCATTGTGGAGACCTGAAAAATAAAACTTTCAGGATCCACACTCATGAGATAATTCCAGATACTGACTAAAATAGAGCAGATTTTCTTTTTTATTATATGCTATAAGGCATTTTATTGTCCAATTTGATGAGAAATGCATTGCTATGTTTCAAAACCATAACAAAAATCAGCTGATCGTTCCTTCAAGGCAATGTGATGCAGTGTAGCGTGACGTCATTTAGGAAAGCTACTGAGGGATCGAGTTGATGGATATCAAGAAATATCTTTTAAAAAATTTGCAATAATTCATAGGTTAGCATATAATAAAACAAAATGGAACATAAAAAAATAAAATATCATGAAGCATTCAGTCCTACATCTAGGTCAATAGAAATTCGCACCTTGACGATCTATACAGTAACTGAATGACATGTGGATGGATTAATGGTTTTGCGTGCCGAAGGCACACAGGGATAGTTTGGGGAAAGCCCCTTTCAACCCTCTCTTACTATAAGATATGTTGTGTGCCATGTCTGAGCGCATGGAGGAAAAGAAAAAAGAAAGGAGTTTGTCAGCGACGCTTGGGTTTCTTTCTTTTTGGAGCTAAAGATAGAAAAAAATTAAAATGCCCATATCTCCAAAACTACACAGCACTGAGAATTCTTATTTGGTGTGAAGCTTCTTTATGACCAACAGAATGGAATGGTAAAAAAATTGCTATCGGTTTTATCATGGGGTAATTTTTTTGAACTTTGAAAAAGTGCTGAGTCAGCATTTTTTAACTGTGGGTTAAATGGGAAAAACATTTAAGACTACTTTTCTCCCAAACCACTACTCCAAAAGCTTTAAAATTTCACATATAACATCTTTGAAAGATTGTTTCACATGTTTATTGAAATCAATTCCCTTGGTCCATATTTGGGCTCTCTATGGGAGCCCAAATGTTTAAATTAGTGCAGTACGAGGAATTTTCTTTAAAAATTTTCTTCTTCAGATCTACCAATAAGAATCTTTTGATATTTGGTCTGGACTCAGAAATTTTTTACCAAAACCCGAAAATGAGTTTTTTAGTTTTTTATGCGTTTCGGTCAATTTTAAGACAAATTTTTTTTTTTGCACTGAAAATTTGGGGTCCGGGTGGGACTTAGAAATTTTGGACCAAAATCCGGAAATTAGTTTTTTGGTTTTTTATGCATTTTGTTCAATTTTAAGACAAAATTTTTTTTTTTTTACACTGAAAATTTGGGGTCCCGGTGGGACTTAGAAATTTTGGACCAAAATCCGGAAATTTAGTTTTTTATGCATTTTGGTCAATTTTAAGACAAAAAAAAAAAAATTTATCCTGAAAATTTGGGGTCCGGGTGGGACTTAAAAAATTTGGGCCAAAATCCGGAAATTAGTTTTTTGTTTTTTTATGCGTTTTGGTCATTTTAAGAAGAAGACAAAAAAATATTAGTCTGAAAATATTTTGTTTGGGACTTCAAAAATTTCCGAACAAAAATAAAAAAAAATCTGTTTTTATGCGTTTATCTCAATTTTGGGATGTGAAAGTGCAGGAACTGAAAATAGAAGGAAAATTCTGTGTATTGTGTGGGCAAAATCATTTCATCTAGTTGGTATATGCTTTAACCTTTTCTTAGGAGGGGTGTATGCAGCTTATTCAAGTCAAGTCCCTGGTCTGATATTTAGACTACCATGTAGGTGAGTGCCCTCAGGCCCCCTGGGGCCTCTTGTTTTGTTTTGTAGTATACTTGATACAAATAGAAATGATACATATGGTAGTAAAGAATATTTTGAGGATACCAAAAAAGATATGTAAATTAACACTACTCAAGCATGACAATATAAATGGAGACGACATAGCCAAGATTGGGTGAACAGCATTCTCTTTGTTTCATCCCATTTGGCATCTATTAAACTCTGATTTGGGCTCCCATTGGTCCAAATGGAGTTTTGAGTGGGGATCGGGCAGTGGTGAGAAAGCAGCTTCCATTTCCATCTCAGTCTCCACATGATGTTCTGAATCCAACAGTTCTGGCTGGGGAGCCGGTAGTTGACTGGGTTGAACTGTAGGAGTAATTGACATGTGAATTGAAACATTTTTCATTTTATTACTGTTTTAATCTTTAATTTTGATCAGTGGGGAAAGTATCACCAAACAATTAAAGACAATTGAACAACTGATAATCTGGTGTATTGTTCGCTGATGAAGAAACAAAGCATGCGTTATTTTACATGTTTACACAATACACAACTTCCTAATCTAAGGTCAATAGTAAGGACAACTGGAGAGTAACTGGTCATTTTGTACACAGTTGAACGAGATTAATCTTTATAATTAATGATGTGGGCATTAATATTGATATATTTAATTAACTTCAATTGTTGGATGAAAACCAAGAATATATCAGGTTTGTGATTTGAATTTATGTGCCAAATTTTTGTGCCAAACACTCACATTCATGTGCCAGATTTTTTTAAAATGTGCATCTAGCACATGCCAGCATGAAGACTTCTGATGTCAGAATACCAAAATTCATCCAGGACATTTACCTGCAATTCAAGTTGGAATTCAACCAATTCAGTCTTGTTTGACAGAGCTCAATGTGCTCTGTCAAGTAAGATTATATCACGAGAAAAATTTGCAACTTGCAGGGCTTATATTTCGTCGAGAATCCGAGAATCAATTCGCACAAAGATTCGCGCAATAAAACCGGCGAGAATCCAGGTAGATTCTCGCTGCATCTCTGCTAGGATTCGCGTGAAAAGAATTGAGTCAATTTAACCCTCTATTTAACACAGCGGCAACAAATTAACCAGCAGAAGGCTAATATGACCTGAAATATCCTGACACAATGTCAATAAAATCTTACAAATATGGCTGTCATTGGAACCGGCTCATTGAGCCGGTTCCAATGACAGCCATATTTGTAAGATTTTATTGGTAAATATTGTTCATTTAATTATTTTATCATCTATTTATTATTTATTGTTTAAAAATTATCAAATTTAGTTTTAACAATTAAAAAAAGTGTGTTGGGTAAAAGGCTAACATGTGTTATCAGTATACAACAGTGGTTTAACCTTGGTGACGTCATGGGATCCTGGGACACTCACAGAAGGTATGAATTCTCGCAACGATTTTCACGAGAATCCAATTGGATTCTCACAAATTTAGACGAAATATAAGCCCTGACTTGAAATTTTGACAAATTTGAAATCAGTGCACAGAGGATTAAGAATATAGATATTAATTAACACCTAAAAGCCTGAAGTCATGTTTGTTTGCCATCAATGTTGTACTGCAGGGAAGCATGATGATTGCCTGGTAGTGAAGAAGAAAATTTTTATAATCTGAGCTGTCTTTTTTACTAAAGTGTTATCTGCCTAATAGGTCAATGATACTTGACTAAAAACAACTGTTAGGCCATGTCTCAATATACCTATTTAATGTTATCTGCCCCTCCCATTAGTGACGTTTGCTTGTATAGTCATCAGATGGAAAATTTCAAAAAGATAAATTTCTGCAATGTTCTTTTGTTTCACTAATTCTTGATTGGCTAAATTACATCTCTTCATCAAGTTTTTAGATCATTCTGTCTAATTTCAACTTACTGGACATTTGAACATTTGCTTTCCAGGTCCTTGAATGTAAAGAATGCCTCAAAGTTGTAACTTGTGCATGCCTTGGAAATAAACAAGAATTAATTGAACATTAAATAGGTATATTGAGACATGGCCTAACAGTTGTTTTTAGTCAAGTATCATTGTTTATTTCCAAGGCATGTACAAGTTACAACTTTGAGGCATTCTTTACATTCAAGGGCCTGGAAAGCAAATGTTCAAATGTCCAGTAAGTTGAAATTAGACAGAATGATCTAAAAACTTGATGAAGAGATGTAATTTAGCCAATCAAGAATTAGTGAAACAAAAGAACATTGCAGAAATTTCTCTTTTTGAAATTTTCCATTTGATGACTATACTAGCAAACGTCACTGATTTTATCTCTGTCATTCATCTGATAGTTTCATCTCACATACACATCATTGAGTAGTGACAATTGTTTATACATTCAGCATTCATTGAACATTGGAGATTATTATTACAGGACAGTGCATTATTTTAGATTGCAGCTGAGATTATTATATATTCTTCAGAATATTATTTTTGTAACCTGTGCATCATTTTATATTGGAAAAGTGTTTCCAAAATTTTGAGAGAATTGTGAACCAGAATTTACTCTTGTGAAAAACCAGAATTCAACTTAATTATTTTCAAACAACCTGTGGAGCCAATACTTGCAGGGCCATATTCAGGTTGTTTTTGGAACTGGCATAACTCCAGACACCCAAACTCATTGTATTCGGGTATAATCTCCATCCCATGGTCTGCTAAAACGGTGACTTGTTGTATATTATTTCCATTTGAAATTTACTGAGTACATTATTAGAATTTATTGGATACTGTTTCTGTAGAACATTTTTGGACATTACAATACCAGCAGGAAAGTTTCTTCATCATATCTGTTACTGGATTCTACTGAGCTCTATTTTGAACTAAAAGATAAGTATTTCTGTTTTATTTTTCTGTAAACCATACAGTGTAAAAGATTTTGTACCATTTTCTTTTCAAACTATTTTTTATATCAAACTATATTTTTATCAAATTTCAGTATAGCTGAATTAAAGTTATTATTATTGGCTCTCTGATTTCTTTCTGTTAGATAATCATTATCATTTACACACTGTAAGAAAGAGATCCTGTTAGCAATAGTTAACCCTTTACCTAACATGAAAAGCAGACGACACTTGCAAAAAAAATTCTTGAATAACTAATTTTTTTCATTTTTTGTCTCAAAAACATAGGTTATGACCCCTCGTTGGAACGAGCTCGACGAGCTCGTTCCAACGAGGGGTCATAACCTATGTTTTTGAGACAAAAAATGAAAAAATAATGAAAATTAACTGACGATTTTTGAGAATAGCGCTGGCCGGTTTTGGCCGTTACGTTGGGTAAAGGGTTAAATTAGCTTGGCAGTAATTTTAAGTCAAGTCTTTGCTGCCTGTTATAATATAGCCAAGACTTGGCTAAAAATTACTGCTAAGCCATTAGACGCACGTGGTGTTGTGTGTTGTAAAAAGTCTGGAAAATAACTCCTGCAATGATTCTGTATGTTTTCATTCAAATTAATGTGCAAAAATGTTTTTCTGAATCCTTTGGTTTATCAATACCTTTTAGGTGTGCATTTGCTGCTCTCTGTTTTTTCCGATAGAGAGTGATAGTGATCTCGCCTCAAATCAACAGGGGTCAAAAGTCATGCCATGTCTTTGAGAAAATAAATAGATATTTTTAGTTATTCAAGATACTTTCTGCAAGTGCTAAAATGACAGGCCTGCAACGAGGGATTAAAAGTTATGTCTTAGAGACAAAAAATGAATCTTTTTAGTTGTGGGCCAGAGAGTAGATCTTCTGTTTCTCACGCCATTTTTTTGTAAAATTGCATGTGGATGGGCGTTTGTTTATTTCTGTAATTATTTACTTGCCATAAAAAGTTCATGTTCTTGGTTTGTTTTATGTCCTAGGCCTCATAATCTACAGAATAGCATGGGAGGTGGTGTGTTTCATTCCTTGAGTGCAAGAAGGCTTTGCAAAGCCTTGTTGCATACAAGGGATAAATTTATCAATTTTATTTACTTACTTTATTTACTTGGGTAAAATATCAGACATACACCATTTAATTTTAATTTTTTAAAGTTTGCATTGGTTATAAAAAGAGAGAATGTGGCAACCAAAAGGACCATATGTGTGTGTGTGGGGGGGAGGGGGGGGGGAACAGATTTTTAACTTTTTAAGGCCTATTCAAGATTTTTTTTTTTTGCACGTGTCATCCCAGTCATCTGCTACCCATGATACATGTAGGTGAAATGTTAACCCTTTACCCAATATAATGGCACAAATGAGCCAGTGCTATCACAAAAATCACTATTCAAGTTTTATTACTTTTCAATTTTTTCATCTCAACAAATATAGCTTACTAGCAGGGTTACCCGGAGTTGCTTGGGAAAATGTAGGGGTCATATGAAAAGTACCCCCAAAATGGGGGCCGCATATTTTTTGACCCAGCCTGCCCTACGGACGGCACACTCAGCCCCACCCTCTGGGTGGGGCCTTCAATCCTGTGACTTTTTAAACCCCCACCATTAGATTCCTGATAAAAAGTTACCCCTAGGAGACCCCTTTGAGGACCTATATCGGTGAAATCAATAAATTTTGCCCCTCCCCACCCCTGCCACTTTTTTTAAACACCACCATTAGATTCCTGATAAAAAGTTACCCCAAGTAGACCCCCTTTGAAGACCTATATCGGTGAAAAAAAATTGGTCATAACTTTTGGTGCCCCTCCCTGCCCCCACCCCGCACACTTTTTTAAACCTGATGAGGACCTCAGCCATAAAAAGTACCCCTAGCAGACCCATTTTGGGCACTCTGGATGGCCCCATATTCATTTCTATAGCAGACAGACGGACAGAAAGAGAGACAGACAGACATTCTAAAATATAGTATAGAAGATGTACCCCCATTGGTATCAGTATGAGCTGGAATGATCATAAGCAGGTCTGGAAATAACACCCAAATGATCATTTAGCTTACGCAGGAGTTACGTCAATTGTAAAATATGCGAATACAGTACAGTTTATGATAAAACAACACAGCACAAATTAACTTCCTGATCCAGCATGTTTGCCTATCAAATAATTTTTTAAACAAACTCAACTCAAAGGTTGCGCATTGTATCCACATGTGACCAGAGTGGCATGCCGTTTACATCTTAACAGCATTTCCATCAAAATAAATAGCGATAACAAACACATGATCTCGTCACAGCAAGATCACGCTCCAGTTGTTGCTATATATTTTGGTGGAAATTCTGTCAAGGCATAAACAACATGACTTGTGTAGTAAAAATAAACAAACGGAAAAGCATTATAACACTTTTTTCCTGTAGGTTACTATCAGGTTATGTAGTGTAAAAGGGGGAGATATAAGTGCGGGACCCGGGTTCGAACCTGTTGACCTCTAGCACACAAAGCAACTGATTTATCACAAGACTAAGAGATCTGGACCAACCAGACTGGTTGGTAAATGACCTTTATACCTCGACTGCTACACTACTCTCCCTTTCTTTTGAGATTCACCACATGTGAATCTCACCCAGGTCCCTCCATCAGAGCGATCGAAATACCTACAGTGTCACCTACTGCTGAGTATTGCGGACGAGCCCCCAAAGGTAACAGGATAAGAGATAAGTGTGGGAGACAGGGTCAACCTCTTAACACACAAAGCGGCCGATTTACCACAAGACTAAGAGATCCAGACCAACCAGGCTGGTTGGTAAATGGCCTTTATAACTCGACCACTACAAGAGCATAACCTGCTAACAGTTTACAATGTAAGCTCTTTATTTTCAGGCCTGCATAAGCTATGTCTGTAAGGGAAACAAATGAAAATTTCACTTTTCAAAATATTTTTATGCAAGTGATGTCTGTAATCTATTGTCAGGTAAACAGTTTATGAAAGATAATTTTATCACAGTGGCTGGAATCAAATTCAGGCCTGAAAACAAAGAACCTTGAATTGTAACCAGCTCACATGTTACGCTATATAACATGGAGGTAACCTATAGGAAGAAAATGTTGTAATGATTTTCCACTTCCTCATGTTTTTACTGCACAAGTCATGTTGTTAACATCTTAGGAGAATTTCTGCCAAAATAAATAGCAATAACTGATGTGTGATCTCTCTTTGGAGAGATCGCACGTTAGTTGTTGCTATTTGTTTTGATGGACATTCTGTTTAAGATGAAAACAGCAGGCCAATATAATCATACATGTATGCGAATGCATAACCTCAAATTTTCATTAGTTTTTCATCACAAAAACATAGCTTATAACCCCTCCTTGGAACAAACTCATTGAGATCATTTCAATGAGGGGTCATCTAAGCTATGTTTTTGACTAAAAAAAATATAAAAAAATAGTTATTCCTGGTTATTCAAGAATTTAGTTTGCAAGAGTTGCCTGACTTCCGTGTTGGGTAAAGTTTTAATAAATAATGAACTTAAACTGCTAGTCAGTTGTTAATTTTGTCAATTGCCAACCCCCCAGACAGAATGTGAAGAGACCAATTAGCAGTCAGTCATTGAGTACAGGGTCCCAATCTTCCCAGTGATGAAATATCCTGGGCCGAATCTTCCCGATCCCTTTTCTAATAACAGACCCCAATGACAAACACAGATCAGAATTATTATTTTTTAACCCTTTACCCAACGCAGACGATATCAAAATTTATTATTTTAAATATCATTTTTTTTAAATTTTTCAAAAAATTTCAACAAAACCATATCATGTGACCCCTTGTTGGAACGCGCTCGACGAGCTTGTTCCAACGAGAGGTCACATGATATGGTTTTGTTGAAATTTTTCGAAAAATAATATTTTTTCAACTGCTGAATTTGCATATTACGCGGGCGGATGCGGGCAATTCATTAGGTAAAGGATTAATCCTTAGGTTAGATATCTCGGTGCGGGAAGGCTAATTTTCTTCTCAGTCAACGAGTAGAATTTTTTTTAACTTTTCTGTTAAATTTTATATTCTTGGATGGGAAGGAATTATTTATTTTTTCATGTGTTCCTTCTGTAGTGGATTTAAATTTGCATAAAATGCATAAAATGATTTATTTATTTTGAACAGGATTTTGTTATTGAAGGGAAGTACATCAATTAATATTGTTGTATAATTGGGGTTAATTTATTTAGTGAACATCAGTTGCCAAGATCCAGCCAGTGAACAGTGTTCACAGTAATACTCGGGTGGTTTCTCGGTCTTATTGAGATGTTAGGAGCAATTTGAGTGTGACTTTGGATGTTAAACTGTTTGGATGTTTATTTTGACTATGTGTCAACCCCTGTTTCTTAATACTGCTGTGTGCAGTATTCTCTTTGTTATATTGCTGTGTGTGGTATGACATCTCTTATACTGCTATGTGTGGTATTCCACCTGCTGTACTACTGTGTGCAGTATGCTATCTTTTATACTGATATGTGCGGTATATTTAGTGCTGTATGCGGTAAGACTGTTATGATTTCCATGTTTTTCTTATTTGATAA
The DNA here is from genome assembly GCA_031216915.1 of Pictodentalium vernedei. NCBI lineage: Eukaryota > Metazoa > Mollusca > Scaphopoda > Dentaliida > Dentaliidae > Pictodentalium > Pictodentalium vernedei. The sequence continues at coordinate 247,566,116 of CM062288.1, read as the reverse complement.
CACCCTTAAATTTCATCCAAAATCATTGAATGTTTATCACACTGAAAATACAACATTGGTGTCGCCGACTAAAATTTAAGAAATTCGGCGATTGAAAATTATTCCTTTAATTTTATTAATTTTTTTCTTTTGTTTAACATTTTATGAAAAGCTTATTCAAAGAGTTGTGATTTGAAGGTATTAGCTTTCATTCACGATAATAAAATTTGTTCATTTTTAACACTCAATTGAAGGTCAATTGCTTTCACTAGTTGTATCATTTTGCTATCTGTTGAATTTTTAAATATTTTTTATTAGTTTTTTAAATTGTAACTAATCTCTCTATTTTTAAGCAGACTGCTGTTGGTGATTTTTGCATGTTAGAAGATGTATATGAATCCGAAACATTTTAGCCAGACACACAAACATGGAGCAGTGGAAGAATGGTGTAATCGGTTTGGCCACTGAAAGAAGACAGTGCATTGGTTTTAATCAGGTCAGCTGACCGTCTTTTAACACCATCCAAGTACGATGTCAATTGAATGAAATTGTTAACTATGGAGACCTCCTAATTTCAATGATGGAGAAAACGGAAATAAAGGAATAGCTTGGCAACAACTGGACGAAGCCGACTCACGCCAAATATCAGAATGTCGACAACTTGTCCAGGTGGACCTGGAGAACTGATGAGGAAATTAACCCTTTACCTAACGTAACGGCCAAAACCGGCCAGCGCTATTCTCAAAAATCGCCAATTAATTTTCAGTATTTTTTTCATTTTTTTCTCAAAAACATAGGTTATGACCTCTCGTTGGAACGAGCTCGTCGAGATTGTTCCAACGAGGGGTCATAACCTATGTTTTTGAGACAAAAAATGAAAAAAAATTAGTTATTCAAGAATTATTTTTGCAAGTGTCGTCTGCTTTTCAGGTTAGGTAAAGGGTTAAACTGGTGCAAGCCCAACTTACAGACGTTGATGAGAAATTGGCCAATCTCATGATGACACTAAAGGATGCTGAAGCTATATTCAATTCTGCACCATACACAGATACTACCCAGCATACAGTTACCAGCACCGAATTGCCACTGTCTGTGCCAACACAATTCTACTCAACCATGTCGACCCAGCCAAGTGGTATTAACCCTTTACCTAACCTGAAAAGCAGACGACACTTGCAAAAATAATTCTTGAATAACTAATTTTTTTCATTTTTTGTCTCAAAAACATAGGTTATGACCCATCGTTGGAACGAGCTCGACAAGATCATTCCAACGAGGGGTCATAACCCATGTTTTTGAGACAAAAAATGAAAAAAATAATGAAAATTAATTGGCGATTTTTGAGAATAGCGCTGGCCGGTTTTGGCCGTTACGTTAGGTAAAGGGTTAAACCTTCATAGGAAGATTATAAACTAGTTTATTCTTCAGTTTCACATGTATCACATTCACCTCTGGATTTTATGTTACACTGCCAGCAAATTATCTGATACATGAAATTAGACATGGGAAAATTCAAAACATCTCGCCTTCAACATTTATGCGGCCATTTGCTGCATTTAATTTGGGGGAGAATGCAATAATTATGTCAGTAAAAATAAGTTACCTAAATGCCAGCAACTTCAACACATTTCACCTTTACCAGACATGCGGTCATTTACTACATCTGTTATTGATGATGAAATAGTCCATTAAAGTGTATGCGAAACTAAAGACTTGAGTAAACCCAGTAATGGTTGGGTTATTTACAATAATGGTTGCGATAGTGTTGAGCTGCCTTCTGAGTAAACTACAGGTTTGTGGCCACATAGTGTAGTTAATTCGGTTTTCACAAACAGAAGCCAGCACCAAAGAGCAGAGCCGGATCAATGGATGGAAGGGCAATGATTACTTTTATCATACCAGAATACCTCCTGATACATTACTTAATCTTCTCAGGGGGGAACTTGGGCATCCTGATGCCAACTGAAGTAAACTTGAAACTGCACTTATGTTTTTAAAAGGAATCATGTGTGGAATTGGCTGTAAAAATAACAGCCAAAAGAAAACAAGAGAACATAATGATATTTGATGAGGTTATTCACTTCATTGATTACGAGTAATTATGTTTTTAAATAAATTATTGTCTTTTCTGGGAATTTATTGAGTTCGACAGTGAGGTAATTCGCTTCATTGTTGAGTTGCTCATAGGACATATTTTATGGTTCTTCAAATAATTCTACATCTGCATTATAGTTTTTTGCTACCATGTTCACTTGTTTGCATGTAAAAACTCAGCAAATTGTTAACTCTCACTTCTGCAAGACACACAGATAACTAGTTCCATTTTACACAACCCTTCATTTCTTAAATGCAATCTCACTTCAAGCACTTATTTTTAACAAGACTTCTGTTCTTCATGTCAACTCTTGATTTATCACAGCACAGTCGATGCAGTGAATCATTATTAATTCTGTCCAGATCTTGACTCGATCTGTTGTGTTGCTGAACAGAATTGTTCAGTAATTTGGGATATCTGTCGCCTGTTTGATCAGTGAACATGCCGTTTTCTATGCATATCAGTTTAAACGACCGACGAAGATCACATATTTGATGAGGTTATTTGCTTCACTGAATATTTTCATTTGTAAATAGATGTTTTTACCTCCTGATGGATTGCACAAACTTGTGTCAATTTCCTTTGAGTTCAGGGCACACGGTACTTTTCACATGTAAGCCTCTGTTCAGACAGGATTCAAACCGTGAATATTCATGGGGGAATGTTGTATAATTGGGGTTAATTGATTTAGTGAAGATCAGTTGCCAAGATCCTGCCAGTGAACAGTGTTCACAGTAATGCTCGGGTGGTTTCTCAGTGTGATTGAGATGTTAGTTTGGGAGCAATTTGAGTGCGACTTTGAATGTTAAACTGTTCGGACGTTTATTTCGACTATGTGTCAACCTCTGTTTCTTAATACTGCTGTGTGCGGTATTCTGTTTGTTATACTGCTGTGTGTGGTATGACATCTCTTATACTGCTATGTGTGGTATTACGTCTGCTGTACTGCTGTGTGCGGTATGCTGTCTTTTATAATGATATGTGTGGTATATTTACTGCTGTGTGCGGTAAGACTGTTATGATTTCCATGTCTTTCTTAATTGATAACTCCCTTAAATTTTCATCCATAATCATTGAATGTTAATCAACACTGAAAATACAACAATATTCCACAATTGTCTGTTTTTTACCAAATATTATAAAGTTATTAAAAAAATGGTGGTGGTGGTGGTGGTGGTGGTGGGGGGGGGGGGGGGGGTCAACTTGCTCACAAAGGCGGGTCAACTCGCCTCAAATCGTGGGGGGGGGGGGGGGGTACCTGGAAATATATGTGGGGACGAGTTGGCCCGAGTCTGAGTTGACCTGGAGCCCATTCCATTACGGGTCCGGGTCTTTTCGGCCTCGGGAACATTCGGCCCCAGGTATTTTTCCAGGAACATTCGGCCTCAGTCGAGGCCGAATGTTCCCACTTTTGAGGCCGAATGTTCCCACTTTTGGTAAAACATTTCTGAGTTTGGGAGTTGAAAAATAACTTTAAAAGATATTTTTTAGTTCATTTTGTTGTGTTTTTTTGTATATTAGGTGTTTTTCCAGAATATTTTTTTTAAAGAATAATATATATATGACCTAACTTTATTCCTAAAGTTGAAATATATTAAGCACGAGACCGATCCATAATGAATAATGAAATATAAAATCCATTGTGCAAAATCCACTGTATTGAATAACAGAATGACAATATGTGTGCTCCAATGCCGACATGCAAACCCGAAATGGTATACTTCTTCTTTGGGTGTTGTTTGGCACAACTCAGCTTTAAAAGTTTGTTTTTATATGTTCTTCTGAAGTAGTGATCAAAGTTCTGGCCTCTGATGAGATACTCATACAGCGTTTTTACAGTACGACTCAAACTTGATTGATTTAATCGCACTTGATTGGGCGATCATATATACTGTTTTTACAGTTTCTTTGAACACTTAAACCTTTTTATGTAGATTGTAACTATATCCCTCTCCCTTATAGGTTGATAGATGACTTCCAGCTTTAAAAAAACCCTCTTGTGGATTCGTAAGCAAATAAAGTTATAAAGCAAATAAAGTTGTTCGGGTCTCAAGGGATTTAAATCCCACATCGTCCCTGTGTGCCCTCTACGTGCTGAAACCTTTCATTTCATTAATTGCTTCAGCTTTCAGAAACACATATCGGTGGATTTTTTCCTTTTTGTAACCATTATGGATAACATGCTGAGGCTACTCCCAAACCAGTGACTGTTTGGGTTTCTTTTTCTGTTTTTCTAAAACAACCAACAAACTGTGATTTCAGTATTCATAAGGAAATAAAATTATAAAGCAAAGTTATTCGGGTCGTGCAAGGGATTTAAATCCCATATCATCCCCGTGCGCCTTCGGCGCGCTGAAACTTTTCATTCATTCAAGTCCAGTATCAATCTTGCTCGCTTACTTGCTTGTAAAAAGGTATCCAAGAAGTTAGAGGAAGCATCGGAGAAATATAAAGAGAATGATATAACTACATCTAGATTTTTGAGGTTGTGTGCCAGTATATATAAAGTGTAAATGTATTTTATATTGTGTATATTTTATATTACACGGTATTTATTTTTGTTGTTAGTTGTAATAAAGGTATTTAAACTAATATGAAACCGCGTCTCTCTTAGTCTCCCTTGTTGAAAACGGAGGCCGAATATTCCCAGACCGAATGTTCCCGGGGCCGAATGTTCCCGAGGCCGAAAAGACCCGCTCCCTCCATTACTTATATAGCACAAAATAAACTCCTTCTGGGCTGAAAGTTTTTGCTAGTAGCCATTGCACTTGATACTCTGATAAAAGCTATGTAATCTACTGGAAAAACTGTAAACTGTACTACACTTTATGAACGACAATGGCGTTGTAGCAACTTGAGGACAGCACTCATCGCCTTGCACAAAACTGAAAAAAGAATCAGGAAATTCTTTGAAAAGTTGGAAAAACCCAGATACAAAATGGACGTTCGGAGTCCAAACAAGCGAGTGCAGTAATCTCGCTTCAAAGATAAATTTCGTACATTGAGTTTTGGGTGATATCGTTCATATTTTCTAAATTGTTTCTTGAAGTTTATTTTCATACGAAATTATCATTTTGTCGTGTACAAGATTGCTCCGTGTACGAGAATATTTTCAAACGAAATCGTGTTTTGTGGTCGAGATTGGATTTTGTAGGTTTGTTTGGGATGTATATTTATAGCGCAGTTGGAATTCCGTGATGTTCAAAGTGTATCATTGGTTGATTTTTGTTTCATTATGTGGCACGGTTACAAAGAACGAGGAATAAATTATTCAACAGCGTGAAACTTCGCAGATAAACCCGATGTGAAATACCGAACACCGTGTTGAAAGCCAACAACCAATGTGGTGGTAACGTAATAATAAAATTAGCATTTGTTTAACTAACATTTGAAACGTGTAAAGTAGGATAGGGATGGGATGAAAGACTCCACAGGGGCAAGAATCCTGTTTGAAATGGTGTCTGGGCGATTCGGCTCTGAGATGTTTCGGGATCGGGACGTTTCGGCCTTGAGACGTTTCAGCCAGGGACTTTTCGGCCTGAGACGTCTCCTCCTCGTAGAAAGAGGGTGGAGAGACAACGTAAATAAAATAAAAAAGAATGCTCTGACAATGTGTGTACACTGATTTTCTGGGTTCCAGGTCAACTCGCCCTCGGGTCAACTCGCCCCCGCCAGTTTTCCCGGGTCAACTCGCCCCCGATCGGGGGGCGAGTTGACCTGCATTTGAGGGGCGAGTTGACCCGGGAAATTTTTTTGGGGGGGGGGGGGGGTGGGTATTTTTTTTTTTAAAATTGGTTGGAGGGGTAATTTTTTTTTGGTTAAATTGCCGAGAAAAACTGAAAAATAATAACTGAAGTACTTACTTTCAAAATTTTTAATCATCCTTTAAGAAAATCCAAGAATCAAAAACGTAAATCCTTTCATAGAAAACCTATGGAATAACAGGGAGCACATAAACACAACATACTAACATCTTGAAGGCAGACGATACAATGATTGAATAAAAAACAAATCTACAGGGACCGAGTTGACTCGAATTACTCAAACTGAATAGCGGTTTTTCAAAAACATCTTTGATGAATTATTTTTTTTGTTAACAGTCAAGCTGTTTGTTTTTACAGTAATCACATACCAGTTGGTGTTTATTTGAGATTGATTGTGTGGCTGATTGCCTTTCATCATCATGTTTTCAAAAGTGTTGATTAGGCATCACTTTTATCATATACCGGGGCCGCTACCAAACCGGCGTTGCTGTTTGGTTTTCTTTTCTCTTCATCCCTTAAATTTGCCATCGCACAACATTACATTCTGGCTCGCCACCATGGTGGGACTCAAACCTCTACAATCGCCGAGCTGGAAACGAATAGAGCCCACTCTCTAATAGTTTTAATGGCGTTGAATATTGACAATCTAACACTCCAACATAAACTGCCGAGAATTCTAACCGCGTGCATACCCCCTCAGACTCCATTTGAGGCAATAGGAAAGCTAGGCCTGTGTGATCCAAGTGAAATAAAATAAGGTTAACCGGGTTGCAAGGGATTTGTAAATCCCACATCGTCCCTGCGTGCCATCAGCGTGCTAACACCTTTCATTCATTCATTCAAACACTCAGATCATCATGTATCTTTGCATCAAGTGTAACTTGAGCGTTAGGGGGAGGCAACATGCAATATCTTGTGATATATGTGAGAGATGGTAGCACCGCAAATGTGACACGGGCATTGGTTTCCAAGAGTATATGGATGCCAGGAAGGGCACCACTGAGTTGAGTTTTGTATTAAAATCTGAACCTACGTCAAATATCCCTCGAAATGCATCTTGCCTTTCATTTGTCTTTTCCTGAGTTCCAAAAAAATGTATTAAAATCGGAACCTACGTTTCCCCATTCCACATGATATTCCTCGGCGAAAATCATTTGTGACGGATTTCAATACATTTTCTCAAACTTCGGAAAAAAACAAACATTTCCCCATTCCTCGGCGAAAAGGAAATAGGTTTTACTTCCCCATAGTTCGTCATATATTTCTCGGCAATTTCAATACAATTTTCATGTTTAATTAGTATAAATGTGTCTTTACGTGTTTTGTACGAGTGCTGTAACCAACTTTATATTGTAATTTATATTGTAAAATAATAAAATATATATTATTGAAATAAAAAATGCTGGTCTGGCTGGACTTCATAATATTGTTGTAAATAATAGATTATAGTATTAAAATAAAAAAAAATGCTGATATAACTAGAGTTACGTTTTTTTAAACTGGGGGCGACTTGACCTGGAGCGACTTGACCCGGGGGTGACTTGACCCGGGGCGACTTGACCCGAGGGCGACATGACCCGAGGGCGAGTTGACCCGTTCCCATTTTTCTGCCTGAATTTTATTTTCACTAATTCGAAAGAAGATGGGTTTATACGACATATAGATAAAAATATCTTGTCAACACCTTGGCATTAAGAGGATATTTGAATAAATGATTTCTGTATAACCAATTCCAGACTCGGACTCGGTATACACTTTTTAGTTGATAGCCCTACTTGTGCAGCGAAATCGAGCATTCTTCGAAAGGAGTGGATTAATAAATAAAAAAGATAAAACATGTAAATTCTGTCTCTATAAATTGCGTAGATTTTATGTCGATTAGTGAAAAATAATCTACGCCTCATACAACAAAGTGACGCCAGAAGAGTAATTTTTATTATGAGATAATATCTGATGGCAAAAATAACCTATTGTTCCATATTTCCCTGGTCTTATGCCATATACTAATTCTTGGCCCCACTGATTATAGTGAAAACAAGTCGTGGCTCTCACATTATACTCAGTTCATCATTTATTCCATTGGTTGATTATCTGCATTATCAACACAGGAAGTGGTTTGCCATTGTTTGGGAACACGTCATAATACCAGTTTATTAAATAATATTACAAGTTAATCTGAACAAATGTAATAATTTTGCGTTTATTCGTTGAAAACGCTGCAATGGAGCTTTTTCAATGAATAAACACGAAATTATTTGTGACAGATATATATATAAAAATGAGGGTTAGCCTTATCTAGCAATGCATTAAATTATATTAAATCTGATAGAATTGAAAATAATTTTGTGTTGATTCATTGAAGTCTTTTCAATGAATATTTACGCAAAATTATTGAGACAAATTTAGATAGCAATGTTACAGACTTATCTAGCAATATATTAAATTAAACAAAATCTTGTTAAAAAATGTAATAATTTTTCGTTTATTCGTGGAAAAAGCTGAATGGAGCCATTTCAATGAATAATTACACAAAATTACTGGAGACAAATATAAATAACAATGGTACAGACTTATCTGGCAGTTTATTAAATTAAATTAAATCAGTAAAAAATCTAATAATTGTAGTTTATTTTAGTCACTCCCAAAGAGAAATTCATTTAAGAGAGTGCCGGGGGAGGGCGGTGGGGGGGGGGGGGGGGGGGGGGGGGGGGGCGATACCCCCATTTACTCCAAGGTTCCTTCAGTTGTTTTTCAAGGTTTGATATATGATGGTTTGCTGTTTTTCAACACAAACTGAGTTGCGAAAACCAAACTCAAGAATCATCTATATAGGTGACAGGTTGTCACTGTGTTTAATTATGCACTGAGCTGTGAAAAAAAACCTCTAGAGGTGTAAATGTTGAATTAAAAATATTTATTGACTCATACACAAATATTTATTTATTGGGTCTGAAATGACTTGGTAAAAGCTTAAAAAGTGAGACGTTTCAGCCTCCCAATGTGGGATGTTTCGACCTTTTATGGGGCCGAAACGTCCCAGACCGAAACGTCTCAAAGCCGAAACGTCACGAACCTGATTCAGCACTTGGGGAATTGGACGATTTGGTCCCAGGTTGTTTCACCTCAATTCCAGTTCGACCCCCCCCTTCCCCCCTTCCCTGCCCCCCTCCCCCCCCCCCCCCCCCCCCCCACGAGTTGCTTAACCCTAATCCCCCTTTGCTCCGAATCATTTCGCCTCGGGTCATTTCACCCCAGAGACGGACATGGGTAGTTCGAATTACAGACAACTCGGACCAAAGACAACTCAGACCAAGACAACTGGGACTACTTTTGAAGACAACTCGGACCAACTTTGAAGACAACTCGGACCAATTTTAAAGACAACTCGGAGTTGTCTTCAAAAGTAGTCTGAGTTGTCTTCAAAAGTGGTCCGAGTTGTATTGGTCCGAGTTGTCCTGATTCCGGTAGTTTCACCCCAAATCAGACCACGAAATTTCAAAAGATAAATCAAAGGTGGTGTGGCCATTGACGTGCTTTGACTTTAAGGTGCTATATAAGTAATGGAATTTTGTTTATTTTGAAATTCTCATCCCTGGTACAGTCATTTTACCGATATCGAATCTTTACCAAATGGGGGTCACTTCAACTTTAATCACGTCGCAAAAATCGAAAGATAACACAAAGTAACAAAACTTTGAATCAAATGTTTCATTAATATTTTACTCTTTAAATGATAAAGTTACAGTGTTATCTGGCATCTGCATATTATGTTATTTAGTTGGAATCATTAGCACTCTGTCTAGTTTCCAAATTTCGTGTATGGGAATTCCCTGTTCTATTTTTTTCACTCTTCGACAACAGGGTCATTCCATCGGACCAAGACTTACTTTTCAGCTGAAAGCATCGCCATTTCATTCACCTTTTAGCAGGAGGAAAAGTACTTATTTATCTGCATTCTATTTTTCACGATGAATTTTGTTTTGCTTGCGTGTATTTTTACCTATTTCGAATCGGCAAAATCCGATCATTTGTGATCAATAAGAAATAACTCGAGATTGATTGTTTTTCCGAACTTTTCCCGGTCAACTAGAACAACTGCGTAAATCAAAGAGACGTGAACTGTATTTGGGTGACTCTGTGGAGTATGTTGTGTCAGTGTTTGCAACAGCTCTGTCAAACTGACAAATTACGTGGGGTGGGGTGGGTGTTGGTTGCAATGGCAGAATTCCATAAGGTGAAGAATAATTGTGTAAATGGTGGAGTGGGAGGATAGGGTGGGGATTTGAGTGATTCCCAGGTCGCACAAACCCCAAACGTTTTTGAATGTGATCAAGTTACCCTGCTATTACCTGTGCCACCACCTCTCCACTTGTGATCAAGGGAAGAGTTGGGGGGTCATATGCAAAACGCCAATTATCTTGGTCAATATTATATGGTCCACATTTAAAATTAGTGATAGCGTGACCTGGGCATCACACTCACACACACACACACACCCCTCATCCCCCCCCCACCCCACACACACACACACACACACACACGCCATACTGGGATGCTCTTAAGTCATCCAGATCACTGCTGTCAGGGTGGTGGAAGCAGTTTGTGGGGACTTTTTGTAATTTTTTTCTTTTTGGGTGGTGTCTGGAGGAATAACATTGTTTCCTGCAATTTTGCCGCTCTCACCCCCCTCCCCCCCCCCCCCCCCCCCCCCTCCACAGAGAGAGCGATTTATGGGAGACCGACCATGGTACAAAAATTAAATTACATGTCTCCTGACCCAGGGATTCCATCAGCGGGGCAGGGAGGCCCTTTTAGGGCATCTTTCCCCTAAATTCAATTTACTGCATCATTTTATTAGCTCAACTTTGGCGAAGCCAAATTTGAGCTTATGCCATGGCCAGTCGTCCGTCTGTCCGTCTGTCCGTCAACAATTCAATACGGCTCGGGCTAGAGGCCGTGTTTATGAACCGATCTTTACGAAACTTTTTGGGTACCTTTGATATGACCGTGGGACGAGAACGAGTGTTTTTGGGTACGGTCCAAAGTTCAAGATGGCACTCAGCCACCATTTTGTACCGACGATGCAGAAATCTGTTTTTTGCACAGAACTTCCATATGAAAGCACTGATTTAAATAATTTTTTGTATGAATGTTTAGTACCATGGGATACATGTACATCACATATAATACAAGTTTTTTTCTCGTACGTAAATTATGCAAATTAGACTAACTTTGATGTATTTAGTGTTACTTCAGCACTGTCAGTGCAAATGCCAATACGGCTCGGGCTAGAGGCCGCATTTATGAACCGATCTTTACGAAACTTCTTGGGTACCTTTGGTATCACCGTGAGACGAGTGTTTTTGGGTGCGGTCCGAAATTCAAGATGGCCACTGGCAGCCATTTTGTTCAAAATTAGAGGCAATCAGATTTTTGCGCAGAACTTCCACATGAAAGCTCTGATTTGAATAATTTTGTGTGTGAATGTTTAGTACCAGGGATACATCACATATAATACAGGTTTTTTTCTCGTGCAGAAATTATGCAAATTAGATGAATTTGATTTTTTCAGTGCTACTTACACACAGTAAGTACACATGTCAATACGGCTTGGGCTAGAGGCTGTATTTATCAACCGATCTTCACGAAACGTCTTGGGTACCTCTGCTATCACCTTGGGACGAGAACGAGTGTTTCTGAGTGCGGTCCAAAATTCAAGATGGCTGCCAGTGGCCATTTTTGTACCGAAATTAGGTCTAATCAGTTTTTTGTACACAACTTCTATACGGCTCAGGCTAGAGGCCGTATTTATGAACCGATCTTTACGAAACGTTTTGGGTACCTTTGTTATCACCGTGGGATGAGAACAGGTGTTTTGGGGGTGTGGTCCGAGATTCAACATGGCCACCAGCAGCCATTTTCTACCGAAATTAGTGCAATCAGTCTTTTGTACAGAACTTCTGTATGAAAGTTCTGATTTGAATAATTTTTTGTATGAATGTTTAGTAAAATGGAATACATCACATACAGTACAGGTTTTTTTCTCATGCAGAAATTATGCAAATTAGATGAATTTTGATTTATTAGTGCTACTTATACACTGTAAGTGCACGTCAATACGGCTCGGGTTAGAGGCTGTATTTATCAACTGATCTTCACGAAACTTCTTGGGTACCTTTGTTATCACCTTGGGACGAGAACGAGTGTTTCTGAGTGCGGTCCAAAATTCAAGATGGCTGCCAGTGGCCATTTTGTACCGAAATTAGGTCCAATCAGTTTTTTGTCACAACGTCTATACAGCTTGTATTTATGAACTGATCTTCACGAAACTTCTTGGGTACCTTTGTTTTCACCTTGGGACAGGAATGAGTGTGTTTTGGGGTGCCTTTGTTATCACTGTGCTACGAGAACAAATATTTTGGGGTTCAGTCAGACCCACTCTGAGACTCAAAGATTTCTTTTCTAGTTTAGCATCTGACTGTCACCCCACCTTTACAATACTTTACCTATACATTTGTTACAGGCTACGGTCAGTATTTATGAACAAGCCGTTACAATACTTTATATGTACCTTTGTTATCAGGTCATTACCCAGATGTTTGTCATTATGCTGTGTCACATACTATACATGTACATGTCCTGACAAGTTGAGCTACAGTGTCATTGACACTTTCATTTGTTCACACCACTGTAGATGAGTTGGCAATGGTTCTACATCTTTGCTGCCTGCCTGTTTATTTTATTTTTTATACATAACACAGAAATACTGTGATATTTTATTTTATGATTATCTAACACACTGAGTTTTATGTTTGTTATTTTATATTGTTAACCGTTTTGTTTTTAAAAATAAAACTAAATCATAATTAATCATTATATTAAAGTGTTCTTGTGATTTCATGATCGGGGATTGCTGAAAGTGCTGGAGGTGAAAACAGTGAGGGGAACAAAAGTTTGCTTGAAGCCAAGTACCAGTAATTATGGCACATCTACATTTCTTGTGAGTTCACTTCAAATTATGCCATGGCTGCTTAGCAGCAGCCATGACATAATTTGACAATAAACTTGAGAAACAATGAAACTTGGGGAAAATTATTTACATGGAACAAGAAATCAGAAAGTGGGCCTACAGAAGGATGGGTGGGGTCACTGACTGGGGTGGTTGGAGAGGGTGGGGTGAGTGATGTAAGTGCAAAGAGTTAACAGTTTCACTCCTGGAGATTTTGAGGGGTTTATTCCATCCACATACAAAATTACTGATTGGGAACGTTCCTAAGAAGTGAAGAGGGGTGAGCTAATTAAAATTTGAAATCTGCTACCACGCGGCAGCAGATTTCGAATTTTAAATTACTCATCCCTTTGCTATCACAATCTTGAAAAATATTGGTTGATTTGTCACCATATGTGGAGTTTGAAGCATGCCTCAACATATGAGTGGCTCGTTGATACCACCACCCTGTGTATACAGGTGTTCAGGGATAGAAGGCATCAGGGGCTAGGAACCAGGGGAGGGGGTGGGGGGCACGTGCCCCTCCAACTTTCCTCCATGGGTATATGTATGGGTAATATGCATAAATATGTACTAATGATAGATTTTATGCAAAATATTTTGTTCATAAAAGATTATTATTATAATTTCCTGGAGAATGCCTTAAGGCATTCTCCAGGAAATTGTAATAATATAATATTTATGAACAAAGTTGTGGGTTTTAACCATGTATAACGTATGTAGTATTGGAGGGAAAAGCCTCTATTGTGGTGAATTCCAACTATATTGGTATGTGCTAATGTCCTCCCAAGTCCAATATGCTTCCTACGCCCCTGGAAGGCATGTCAAGTTGATCAGAGGCCCAAATTCTCTTTTACACACACCATGTCTATGCATGGGTAAACCATATTCATCCTTCCTAGCACAGCCCATGCAAATGTTCCCATTGCCAAGTTGGACCAGCAGGTCGCAGAAGCCTATTCGACTTGGAAGAGCCTTTTATTGATTAACAGTATGCCTCTGTATATTGGTCCAAATTCCTGCAGAATGCCTTGTGGCAATATTACAATATTAGATATATTTTTAGCTCAACTTTGACGAAGTCAAATTTGAGCTATTGTCATGGCCCGTCGTCCGTCCGTCCGTCTGTCCGTCTGTCCGTCTGTCCGTACGTCAACAATTGGCTATGGCTCGGGCTAGAGGTCGTATTTATGAACCGATCTTTACGAAACTTCTTGTGTACCTTTGTTATGACCCTGGGACGGGAACGAGTGTTTTTAGGTGTGGTCCGAAATTCAAGATGGCTGCCAGCAGCCATTTTGTACCGATGATGCAAAAATCAGTTTTTTGTACAGAACTTCTGTATGAAAGTTCTGATTTGAATAAAGTTTTGTATAAATGTTTAGTACCATGGGATACATCACATATAATACGGGTTTTTTTCTCGTGCGTAAATTATGCAAATTAGACTGACTTTGATTTATTTAGTGTTACTTTCAGAGCTGTAAGTGCCAAACTGCTATGGCTCAGGCTAGAGGCCGTATTTATGAACCGATCTTTACGAAACTTCTTGGGTACCTTTGTTATGACTGTGGGACGAGAACGAGTGTTTTTGGGTGCGGTCCAAAATTCAAGATGGCTGCCATTTTGTACCGACATGCAGAAATCTGTTTTTTGCACAGAACTTCCATATGAAAGCTCTGATTTGAATAATTTTTTGTATGAATGTTTAGTACCATGGGATACATCACATATAATACGGGTTTTTTTCTCATGCGTAAATTATGCAAATTAGACTAACTTTGATGTTTTTTGGTGTTACTTTCAGCACTGTAAGTGCAAATGCCAATACGGCTCGGGCTAGAGGCCGTATTTATGAACCGATCTTTATGAAACTTCTTGGGTACCTTTGTTATCACCGTGGGACGAGAACGAGTGTTTTGGGGTCCGGTCCGAAATTCAAGATGGCCGATGGCAGCCATTTTGTACGAAATTTGGTGCAATCAGATTTTTGCACAGAACTTCCTTATGAAAGCGCTGATTTGAATAATTTTGTGTGTGAATGTTTAGTACCATGGGATACATCACATATAATACAGGTTTTTTTCTCGTGCAGAAATTATGCAAATTAGATGAACTTTGATTTTTTCAGTGCTGCTTACACACAGTAAGTACACATGTCAATACGGCTTGGGCTAGAGTCTGTATTTATGAACCGATCTTCACGAAACGTCTTGGGTACCTTTGTTATCACCTTGGGACGAGAACAAGTGTTTCTGGGTGCGGTCCAAAATTCAAGATGGCTGCCAGTGGCCATTTTGTATCAAAATGAAGTCTAATCAGTTTTTTGTCACAACTTCTACACAGCTCATATTTGTGAACTGATCTTCACGAAACTTCTTGGGTACCTTTGTTTTCACCTTGGGACAGGAATGAGTGTGTTTTGGGGTGCCTTTGTTATCACTGTGCTATGAGAACAAATATTTTGGGGTTCAGTCAGACCCACTCTGGGACTCAAAGATTTTTTCTAGTTTAGCATCTGACTGTCACCCATCTTTACAATACTTTACCTATACATTTGTTACAGGCAACGCTCAGTATTTATGTACAGACCGTTACAATACTTTATATGTACCTTTGTTATCAGGTCATTACCTAGGTGTTTGTCATTGCTGTGTCACATACTATACATGTACATGTCTTTGTCTTGACAAGTTGAGCTACAGTGTCATTGACACTTTCATTTCATAGCTACAGTTAAAACTAGAAGTCCTGTCACGAACTGTGCGCTTATCTAGGCTTAATTGCGCGTAGAAATTGCGGGCAATTGCCATATCGAATGGCATCCAAAGCACAGCAGGTTCTCCTGGTTACTCATAGCAAACACAGGCAATGTTTCTGCCAATGGACCTCCGGGTTACCCGGACGTCCATTGACTGAAACATTGCTTGTGCACAGGCCATATGTACATAATTTGATAGCGTTACCACGGTCATGACGCGTAGATTAACGCGCAGAACGAAGTGCTATTTGCACGCATTTCAGGACAGGACTTCTAGTTTTAACTGTAAAGTGTGAACGGTATTTGTAAATGTTTATTTACTTGTTACTTATTATTTCAACTAGATAATCATGGTTGAAAGTTGAGGATGCACCTGCCTGCCCCCCCCCCCCCCCACAGGTCACCGGGACTCATCGACACAAAATATTCAGAATAAGCAAGCAGATGTGTCTCCTGTTGCACCAGAAATGAAATATTTAATGTGCTATTCCGTTCCCAGTGGTTAGTGCTGGTTACATGAATATTTAGTCCTTGGAACGTCAGTAACGCTCATTGTTGTCTAATTTCGTTTTAAAACACCCCCAAGTTGAAATCCATGTTATCCAATGCACGGAAGAGAAAACTGGCCAACGATTTCACTCAGTATGTGAAAGAACATAACTGTGTTTCAAACTAGGGCATTTAAAACAAAAAAATTGAGCAATGAAGTTCAATTTACGAAAAGATTTGTGGTGATTCGATTATCATACATGTAAATTGGTTTGAAAATGGTAAAATGGGTAGGTCCAACGATTTCCTTATCCACAAAATATAACATTCAGAATAATTTCCATTTTTAGCTCAACTTTGGCGAAGCCAAATTTGAGCTTTTGTCATGGCCCGTCGTCTGTCTGTCTGTCTGTCCGTCTGGCCGTCTGTCCGTATGTCAACAATTGGATACGGCTCGGGCTAGAGGCCGTATTTATGAACCGATCTTTACGAAACTTTTTGGGTACCTTTGTCATGACCTTGGGACGAGAACAAGTGTTTTTGGGTGCGGTCCAAAATTCAAGATGGCTGTCAGTCGCCATTTTGTACCGACGATGCAGAAATCTGTTCTTTGTACAGAACTTCCATATGAAAGCTCTGATTTGAATAATTTTTTGTATGAATGTTTAGTACCATGGGATACATCACATATAATAAGGGTTTTTTTCTCGTGCGTAAATTGTGCAAATTAGACTAATTTTGATGTTTTTTGGTGTTACATTCAGCACTGTAAGTGCAAATGCCAATACGGCTCGGGCTAGAGGCCGTATTTATGAACCGATCTTTACGAAACTTCTTGGGTACCTTTGGCATCACAGAGGGATGAGAACGAGTGTTTTGGGGTCCGGTCCGAAATTCAAGATGGCTGATGACAGCCATTTTGTACAAAATTAGGTGCAATCAGATTTTTGCACAGAACTTTCATATGAAAGCGCTGATTTGAATAATTTTGTGTGTGAATGTTTAGTACCATGGGATACATCACATATAATACAGGTTTTTTTCTTCTCGTGCAGAAATTATGCAAATTAGATGAACTTTGATTTTTTCAGTGCGACTTACACACAGTAAGTACACAAGTCAGTATGGCTCAGACTAGAGTCTGTATTTATGAACTGATCTTCACGAAATGTCTTGGGTACCTTTGTTATCACCTTGGGACGAGAACGAGTGTTTCTGGGTGCGGTCTAAAATTCAAGATGGCTGCCAGTGGCCATTTTGTACCAAAATTACGTCTAATCAGTTTTTTTGTACACAACTTCTATACAGCTCAGACTAGAGGCCATATTTATGAACCAATCTTTACGAAACTTCTCGGGTACCTTTGTTATCACCGTGGGATGAGAGCGAGTGTTTTGGGGTGTGGTCTGAAATTCAAGATGGCCACCAGCAGCCATTTTGTACCAAAATTAGTGCAATCAGTCTTTTGTACAGAACTTCTGTATGAAAGTTCTGATTTGAATAAATGTTTGTATGAATGTTTAGTAACATGGAATACATCACATATTGTAAGGTTTTTTTTTTTCGTGCAGAAATTATGCAAATTAGATGAACTTTGATTTATTCAGTGCTACTTACACAATGTAAGCACACATGTCAATACGGCTCAGGGTAGAGGCTGTATTTATGAACCGATCTTCACAAAACTTCTTGGGTACCTTTGTTATCACCTTGGGACGAGAATGAGTGTTTCTGGGTACGGTCCAAAATTCAAGATGGCTGCCAATGGCCATTTTGTACCGAAATTAGGTCCAGTCAGTTTTTTGTCACAAGTTCTATACAGCTCATATTTATGAACTGATCTTCACAAAACTTCTTGGGTACCTTTGTTTTCACCTTGGGACAGGAACGAGTGTGTTTTGGGGTGCCTTTGTTATCACTGTGCTATGAGAACAAATATTTTGGGGTTCAGTCAGACCCACTCTGGGACTCAAAGATTTTTTTCTAGTTTCGCATCTGACTGTCACCCACCTTTACAATACTTTATCTATACATTTGTTACAGGCAATGGTCAGTATTTATGTACAGACCGTTACAATACTTTATATGTACCTTTGTTATCAGGTCATTACCCAGATGTTTGTCATTGCTGTGTCACATACTATACATGTACATGTCTTTGTCTTGACAAGTTGAGCTACAGTGTCATTGACACTTTCATTTATCACATGATTTGGGATACTTTTCTGAATTGAAACCGCATAGAAAAGTTATTGGTGGAGAACATTTTCAAAACGAAATCGGATATGGTCTGAAAGTGGTTCGATATCGGTAAAATGACTGTATTCTTTAAATTCAGATAAAATATAGACAAATTATACATCAAAATGAAGGTTGGGATGTATAGTTCAGCGATCTGAACGTAGTGGCTACCCCTTCTACATTCAGATTCCTCCCATTCAATTCAGTAGAAAAAATCCCCATCAAGTTATTATGGGAACTCAAAACTTGAAAATAGGAATATAGATCAAGCGTTCACCCTTATCACCGATTGCATTAGTCTTTGTAAGACTGTGTCCTAGTGGCCCTCCTGGCCCTCACAGTCTTTGAGCAAAACATTGATTTCAAAGATAAACAATTGTACTACACATGCGCACAAAACGCCTGAAACCTGTCACTGTAATCTGTGTGCATGCGTAGTACAATTGTTTATCTTTGAAATCGATGTTTTTTAACATGGTGAAGTCGGATATTTTTCAACATTTCTTGAATTTGATGCTGTGTTTGCATTAAATAATGATGCAGACATGTAAATAAATGATATCTGGGCTGAGTACGACAAGTAGTATGTTGATTATGTGATTTTTGTCTTCGATATGAAGCGTGAACTGAGTCAATCCAAATACGGCCAGTTTCTTTCAGTTTTAGTCAGATGAAATTTGTACAGGTTGCTCAAAGACTGTGAGGGCCAGGAGGGCCCCTTGGTCACAGTCTTCCAAAGACTACAGTTGCATTCGATAGTACACATTTTGACATATTTCCTTACATTTGTGCAGAGTAAATTGATCCAAACTATATGTTATCCTTTATTTATCGGCATTTTAAAACATTTGAAGCGTCAACAAATACTTCTATGTCGCCCATGTTTTTTATGCGCAACACAGAGTTGCTGCCGAAATGAATATCGATGCGGAAACGGTAACTCCTTATAAAATGCCCCCACGCAATGATCATAATAAACAGAGTTTCCGCTAGGGGAAAATTTGTGGGTCCAGTAGTTTAAAGAAAGTGAAACTCAGACGCTGAAGGCGTCTTTTAGGTGCTCTCTGGTGGACTCTGGGGGCATTCTGGTCGCTGAATAATTGAAGTGGAAAATATGTATTTTTTCCTCCTATAATTCTCTGAATTTCCACGGGACACACAATACTACATCTGGTCGGAGGTTTCATAAAAATACAAACACAAAACAACACAAAATCCACAAATCCTGACAGTGACTGCGATGCTTGACCTCAATTTTTTTATACAACCCGATATTTGAAAAGAACCATGATGCGGACGTGTGACGTCATGCACATGCAATTACATCATTTATTGCTCGAAATATAAGCCAGTGATTTCGGACCAAACACAACAATTTGAGTCCGAAATTTTATAGGCGACGTTTAGGATTTGAACTTTGTTTCCCCCTCTCGTCTGGGGGTTATAAAGTATCAGGTTGTCGCCAGTAATAGTAGGCATAGTATACAACATAATTATGCCTATATTACGTGGAAACAAAGGATCCTGTGTGTCGTTACATTACAGCATTGTACTCGACATTTTAACCACCAGCTTTTCTGACTGATCATAGTATGATCGGTGGGGGGAATGAGTCCGGTCGACGGACCCGCAGCCGGTCTAGCGGAAACCCTGTAATAAACCTCCTCTGTGTGAATGCGATCGTATTTCCGTACTGATATTTGTTTAGACCCAACTTCAGGTTATTATTTTATAGCCAATACAAGCGAAAAGTAACATGGACGACTTCGAAGCGATTGTTGGCCCTTCAAACATTTTAAAATGTTGATAAATAAAGGATAACATAGTTTGGATCAATTTACTGAGCACAAATGTAAGTAAATACATGTACTATCAGATGCAGCCCGTGATAAGAGCAAAAGCTTGATATATAGAGATTATTACCGTTATGTGGATGTACAAAATATGTATCCGAGTCTCGCTCCAGGTTCTAAGGGTAGATCACGATTCGTCGTGAAAAGAACGTTCTTGTATCCAACCCCCTGATACAAACATCTGTATCAGGGAGTTGGATACACGACAGTTGTGGAGTTAATACAGACAAAATACATGTTGATTGTAAGATAAATATTCCTATTTTCGAGTTTTGAGCTCCCATAAAAACTTGATGGTGAATTTTTCTGCAGAATTGAATGGGAGGAATCTGAACTTAGAGGGGTAGCCACTACATTCAGATTGCTGAACTAGGATTTATAGAACACGAAGCACGTATGTAATCAACTCATAGAATTAAAGAGTTGACAGCAGATACCACTGGTTCCTGGAAGTCTGCTATCGTATTTGTACCAGAACTGATAATAAAATAATATTTCGTGAGAAGAACTCATTGCCAAATCTGCTTCAGATATTCAATAACAAAGTTAGGCATTCAAAACACTTTCTAGTGCAGCGATAGGACTGCATTTTGGAAAAGGACAACACTGTCTGTATTTTTTATTGAAGATGGGGTTTCCATGTTCGATAGACATGTGCAAATCACTCTATACCAAAAATTTCCATCGAAAAACAAAATCGTAATTCTAAGAAATTTCAACAAGTGTCATGATACCTTGCATTGAATATAGCAACTGTGCAGTCTTTATATAATAATAGTATACTGTATTAAGGCAATCTTTCTCATTATTTGATTTTAGATGGCATTGTATATCGATGCTTTTTCCGTCTGTTGATGTCAACCATAAATCGAAAGCAAATTCATCATATATAAACAAAAGCGAAGGTTTTGGAATTTATCCCAGTGCATCTCTGTTGCTGTGTTTTGAAGAATTTTTATAACCTGGACTTTGTTCTTGGATATGTAGAGCACATTTGGCCTGAAGTTGTTGTTGTGAAATATTCTTAAATTATCAGTTCTGGTACGAATATGGTAGCAGACTTCCAGGAACCAGTGGTGCATATGGTCGACTCTATGAGTTGATTACACATGTGTTTCGTGCTCTATACAACTCAGTCTTCATTTTGATGTACAATTTGTGTATATTTAATTTGAATTTAAGGAATATCAGAGGTGAGAATTTTCAAAATAAACAAAATTCCATTACTTATACACAAATTATGCATCAAAATGAAGGTTGGGAGAAATAGAACATGAAAAATATATGAAATCAACTCATAGGGTTGACAGCTGACACTGCTGGTTCCTGGAAGTGTGCTGCGGTATTCGTACCAGAACTGATAAACAATATTTCACGAGAACAACTTGTGGCCAAATGTGCTTCACATATCCAAGAACAAAGCTAGGGCATCAAAATTCTTCATAACTCAGTGGCGGGTAAATTCTAAAACCTTCGCTTTTGTTTACATAAAAATGTACTTTCGATTAGTGTTGTGCAAGTTTTTTTTTAAAATTCGGTTTGGTTTGGTTTTGTCCCAAAAACTTGGTTTATAGGTCGGTTTTCATTTTATGCAATAAGAAGGTTGTAAACTTGAAAACTAACACACATTGACACATATTTTAAATGATAATTCATCTGGCTATGGCTAGCATCAATTTATTTTCAGTAAATGGCTGGCAATATAAAATGCAACAAAGGAGATGAGGAAATTGTTTCTAATAGATTGTTCTTTCAGGTACAAGTATTCATATCAGCAAAACATTGAAAACATTCCAATTATTACCGGATATTCACCAAGTTAACTAAACCAGCAATGCATACATACCAAGTTAACTAACAAAATGTAATACAATTTTTTTGCCCCCAGAATGGGAATCAAGCTGCGACAAGATCGCAAATATTTTATATCAATTACCAGTGATGTCCAGTATTGAAAAGAATAGATTGAAATACAAAGTTCAGAACCCTCAGTCCTGTATTGACCTGTAACTGTTTTTACGGCTTCATGCAGAATATGGTGTGTATACACGGCTAAATTAGAATATTTTGGGCTTAATATAGTGCAGTGTACTGAATTGAATTCAGTAGACTACACTGTATTTACCCAAACACATACAAATTATATTATAAGAGAGAAACAGGCTTGTCATTTTGAAAATTGCAGGAGGGCCATTATGGTTCACCTCAAATCACCACAGGAGGATCATTTTGGGTTCACCTAAAATGACCCCCGGAGGATCATTTATGATTTGCAGGGGCCATTTTGTTTCAGCCTGCTGGGTAGACGACTAATATCATTTTAAGGTACATGTACATGATTTGTGTAATTATGATGTACGTCATCACGTAATGTATATTTGGAAAGTTGCTAACTATCTCTGAGTGACTGCGTTGATGACACACTACAAACTTCACAAACTGCGCTTTTGTTACATGTACCTCCTTCAATCCACGAAAATTGCTGTTTGAGGCGGCCGATTTTGATGCACCTTCTATTGAATTAATAGGTCGGAGAAATCAGGGTTAGGCGGGCGTTTACCGTCCACGAAATTTAGAACTCAAGCAGGCGACTGCGGCCCGGGGCGATTGCCCGCCTCAAAATGACAAGTCTGGAGAAATGAAAAATTTCATGTCTAGTGTCTTTTGCCTGACCAAACTCTCTGTGACATGTTCAGTTTCTAATATCTGTTGCATGTCAACATCCCTAAAACAAACTTCTTTAAATAAACATTAGGTTTTTCCTAAATGACATCTGGCATAAAATAAAGTTCATTGTTCAATGAAGGTTCTGACCCAGACAGATAAGCTGTTCAGCATGTTCTGGCTTTAAATTGTTTCGCCTCTGACTTATTATCAAACCAGCCTTGCTAAACATCCGTTCACTTGGAACAGAAATAGCTGGAATGCCAAGATATATTTGCGCCAATCGTGAAAGTGTGGGGTACTTCACTTTGTTTTCAAACCACCAGTGGAAGGGACAAAAAGAGGATTGTTCTAGCAAAAACATCTGAAGTTCATTTTCCATTCAAGTTTTCAAATTCAAAGCCAAATCATCTGAATGAGTCTCCTCTTTGCCTTCCTTTTTCTTCTCATCAACCATTTTCTTGAATGCCCCCCAAATCCCGCCCTTACCACCAGCCTTACTATTCCCTACTGTCACCTCATTTAGCTTCTCGGAACAAGGTGGGGAACTCCCAGCTTCAGCGGTAGCTGCTTGCTTGCCATGCTTACATGGCTTATCACAAAGGTTAATCATTTGAGAAAGAGTGAAATTGAATGCAAAATTTCAATTTTCAGCATTTGAAAATGCAAACTGCTTAAATTTGGGGTCTAGCAGAGATGCTAATAGAAACTGTTCATTTTTTCATAATCCGGCAATCTCTTTGAAATGCCTGACAAAACAGCTTTTCCAAAGCAATCCATTTCAGAAGTTTTCATCTTAGAACTTAAATTGTTTAAAAGTGCTATCACCATAGATAATGTTGCATACTTCATAGCAGACAGCATTGTGGCTATTTCTTCGAATGCTTGCAGCTCAGTGATTTTATCAGTTGCTGTCCTCCACTCGTGTGGTTGGAGGTTTGATACTTTGTGTTGTTGACAGAATAGCACTAACTGGATCTGTTTGCTCACACAACATCTCTTAACATATAATATGTGAAGTTCCACCTTGTGAGACAATGGATAATAAG
This sequence comes from Pictodentalium vernedei, assembly GCA_031216915.1. Classification (NCBI taxonomy): domain Eukaryota; kingdom Metazoa; phylum Mollusca; class Scaphopoda; order Dentaliida; family Dentaliidae; genus Pictodentalium; species Pictodentalium vernedei. The sequence goes on along the minus strand of CM062288.1, from coordinate 247,542,212 downwards.
CTTACATGTACAATTAAAACTAGAAGTCCTGTCATGAAATGCGCACAAATAGCACGTTGATATGCACGTTAATGTACGCATTATGGCCCAAGTAAAGCTATCAAATTCTGTACATATGGCCTGTGCACAAGCAATGTTTCAGCCAATGGACCTCCGGGTAACCCGGAGGTCCATTGGCAGAAACATTGCATGTGTTTGCTATGAGTAACCAAGAGAACCTGCCATGCTTTGGATGCCATTCGATACAGCAATTGCACGCAATTCCAACGTGCCATTAAGCCTAAATAAGCGCACTATTCGTGACAGGACTTCTAGTTTTAACTGTATGTTCCGTTACATTCAATGATTTTTGTATTTCTTTAAGTTTAAAAGTGTCCTTGGTACTATGATGGAAGTGGCTCACAATAGATTTAGCTTTAGCCACAACATGTGATAGACCTGGACACTGTTTTAATAAATCATCCAACACTACAGTTAAAACTAGAAGTCCTGTCATGAAATGCGCACAAATAGCACGTTGATATGCGCGTTAATGTACGCGTTATGGCCCAAGTAAAGCTATCAAATTCTGTACATATTTCCTGTGCACAAGCAATGTTTCAGCCAGTGGACCTCCGGGTAACCCGGAGGTCTATTGGCAGAAACATTGCATGTGTTTGCTATGAGTAACCAAGAGAACCTGCATTGCTTTGGATGCCATTCGATATAGCAATTGCGTGCAATTCCAACGCGCCATTAAGCCTAGATAAGTGCACTATTCGTGACAGGACTTCTAGTTTTAACTGTATGTTCCGTTACATTCAATGATTTTTGTATTTCTTTAAGTTTAAAAGTGTCCTTGGTACTATGATGGAAGTGGCTCACAATAGATTTAGCTTCAGCCACAACATGTGATAGACCCGGAAACTGTTTTAATAAATCATCCAACACTACAGTTAAAACTAGAAGTCCTGTCATGAAATGTGCACAAATAGCACGCTGATATGCGCGTTAATGTACGCGTTATGGCCCAAGTAAAGCTATCAAATTCTGTACATATGGCCTGTGCACAAGCAATGTTTCAGCCAATGGACCTCCGGGTAACCAGAAGCATTGCATGTGTTTGCTATGAGTAACCAAGAGAACCTGCCGTGCTTTGGATGCCATTCGATATAGCAATTGCACGCAATTCCAACACGCCATTAAGCCTCGATAAGCGCACTATTCGTGACAGGACTTCTAGTTTTAACTGTAATTGCAGAGTGTGGGCAAAGCTGCTTATTCCTTTGAATGTTTTTTCGGGGAGAAGTCTTATGGCAGCTTTTATTAGCTCATCTTGACAAAGTCAAGCTGAGCTAATCTAATCGCTTCCCGTCCGTCGTCCGTCAACACCATGTTTTGGTCTTCTCCTCCAAGGCCACTGGGCCAATTCAAGTGAAAGTTTGTGTGAGTGATGGTCCCAAAGGGGCATTTCATTTTTGTTCAACTCAGTATGCCCGGCCCCATAGGGAGGGAGTGGGTGAAAATGCTCCAAAATATTTTTAAAATCTTCTTCTCAAGAACCAGTGTGTGCAATGACTTGATATTTGCTATGGAGCTTCCATCTGAGGTGTAGAATCAAGTTTGTTCAAACGAAGTTCGTAAAGTAATATTTGGCTTTGTAATAGGAGGGGTAAGATTTTTGGCCCCGCCCAAAATTTCTATTTTCTGAACCGATGGTTCGGTATGAACCAAATTTGGTTTGTGGTAGTATTGGGTCATAAGTACTTGACCCATGCAAAAAAAAAATTCCCGCATCCCCTTGGGAACCCTGGGAGCTAAAAATAGAAATATTTTCAAACGCCCATATTTCCCAAACCCCACGGAACAGAGAGCTTTTATTTGGTATGAAGTATCCTTATGACCAGTAGAATTGAATGGTAAAAAAAAATTGCCATTGGTTATGTTAGGGTGTTCTGTAATGGGCATCGAAAAAATGCTGAGTCAGCATATTTGCAAAAATTAAAAAAAATCTTTTCTCCAGAACCAATCATCAGAATCTTTTGATATTTGGTATACAGCATTCATAGGGGGGTCAGATAAAAGTTTGTTGAAATAAAGCTCATTGGTTCATATTTGGGCTCTCTACAGGAGCCCGAAGTTTTAACATAGGGTAATATGGGGAATATTCTTTAAAAATCTTCTTCTTCAGAACCACCAGTCAGAATCTTTTAATATTTGGTATACATCATTGTTATGAGGGTCAGATTCTAGATTGTTCAAACCAAGTCCCTAGGTTAATATTTGGGCTTCCTACGGAAGCCCAAATTTTATCTTTGTTCAATATGGAGGGTAATTTAAAAAAATCTTCTTCTTCAGATCCATCAGTCAGAATGCTTTGATATTTGGTATGCAACATCTCTATGGGGGTCAGATTCAAGTTTGTTCAAATCAAATCCCTAGGTATATATTTGGGCTCACTATGGTAGCCCAAATTTTTACTTAGTGCAATATGAGAAAATTTCTTTAAAAATCTTCTTCTTCAGATCCACCAGTCGGAATGCTTTTATATGTGGTATACAACATCTCTAGGGGGGTCAGATTCCAGGTTGTTCAATTCGAGTGCCTAGGTTAATATTTGGGCTCCATATGGGAACATGAAATTTAACTTAGTACAATATGAGGGAATTTCTTCAAAAATCTTCTTCTTCAGATTCACTTGTCAGAATGCTTTCACATTTGGTATACAACATCTCTAGGGGGGTCAGATTCAAGTTTGTTCAAATCGGATCCATAGGTCAATATTTGGGCTCGCTATGGTAGCCCAAATTTGAACTTAGTGCAATTCGAAGAAATTTCTTAACAATTTCTCTTCTTCAGATCCAACAGTCAGAATGCTTTCATATTCGGTACACAACATCTCTAGGGAAGTCAGATTTAACTGTGTTCAAATCAAGAGCCTGGGTTAATATTTGGGCTCTCTATGGGAGCCGGAATTGGCCATTTTGCTGAAGAATTAAAAATTTTGTATTCAGTACCCTCTAGAGGTACTAAGATTAATCCACATAGGTTGTATCAAGGGGCTTCATAGGGGAGCTCTGCATTTTACTTATGATCAGCTGAAGAAAAGGCATGATGCCCAGATTATTTTTGTCACTCCTGAGGGACTCAAGGATTGACAGTGTAGTCTATGGAGATGGCTTGCTTAATGTAGACTCATTCTTGGACTCTGTTTAAATTGTGTTCTGTACAAGATGAGCGCTTCAGGCCCCGTGGGGCCTCTTGTGTTTGAAGCATTGTCAGTTACCACAAAAATAGGAATTTGTTGTTGTTGAAGATTTGGTAGCCAAAATTCCATACATTGGGTTAGTTCATTTGCAATATTTATAGCTTGTACTTGACATTTAGGCAAATGTCTTTGAAATTGAACTCATCAGTTACAAAATGACCTGTTACAGCCATGTATGCATCATTGGACACTGAAGTCCAGTGATTCACTGTTATTGCGAGAGAATGGCAGCTTTGCAAAGCTGTATTGATCTCACTCTGAGAACTTCATAGTTGGGGAGCACATATACATTAGGGAGGAGGTGCATAAATGTCAGCCCCCCACCCCCAAATTCCCATATTCTACCACATACTGCACCAGTCAGACCCACTCTGGGACTCAAAGATTTCTTTTCTAGTTTAGCATCTGACTGTCGCCCACCTTTACAGTACTTTACCTATACGTTTGTTACAGGCTACGGTCAGTATTTATGTACAGACCGTTACAATACTTTATATGTACCTTTGTTATCAGGTCATTACCTAGATGTTTGTCATTTCTGTGTCACATACTATACATGTACATGTCCTAACAAGTTGAGCTACAGTGTCATTGACACTTTTATTTAACATAGCATAAATACATCGGCATAATTGACAACTAGATCTGGATATAACCTGATGTTAATGATGGTCCATGAGCTGAAAGTTTTTCATTTTGTTTTGTCCCCGCATGAACTTTTTGCTGAACTCCATTCCATTTCCATGAAAATCACCCTCAGGTTCCCTGAAAAATTATTCTGGAGGTTAACATGCCTGGGCTGAAAACATTGTACTTATTCGTTAATGTTATGTACTCAATGCAAGGTTGTGCAGCGTCATGATCAATAGAGAATGTTCAAGTCGGTGTTTTTTAAGAAGTAAAACCGTAGTTGTGGTGTGGTTATTGATGGTGGGACAGCCAAAGTTCATTCATTCAATTTAGGTTGATTTTGCAAACTTGCTTACCCAGTGCAGTGTGTGAACAACATCGAAATGTCAGCAGTCCTTGACAAAGATAAATTGATTGAACTGAAAAGAATATTTGGGTTATTGATGTATACTGTAAAGTTCAAATTACGCACAAATTTGTAGAGTTCTGATTGGGTTTTAACTTTCCCTTCGGCGAAAATGCGGTCTTTCCTTCGAGTGTCTTTCCGCTCCGGGAAAATGGAAGAAGTTATAAAACACTGGCAAATTGAATATTTATATTCAAAGTGAATTTGGAAAGTGTCAGTTATGGGAAAAAGTATTCTGCTGTGTACGGAATGAATTTCCTTAACAATCTGGGTTTTTTCTCCTGAGTGAATATATTTTTAATTTTGGACTGAAAATACCCACAATGCATTGCCCTATTAAAAATATGGGGTGGGAGAAGGTAAAAAAATTACCAATAATGTTTCGGCCTCTCTTTAAACCCAACCGTCTCAGAGTCGTGTATGTGATGAAAATAAGGTTGGGGATGAATAACATTATATTATGGAATGCAGTGGAGTGTTAGTGCTTCGGAGGAAATATCTTAAGATCCCCTACCATACACGGCCCAGTGTTTACAAATTTCAAACCTTAATGAATGACTCCACAGAAGAAACGTTACAGAAATTAGGTAGATTTATAAAAGAGATAAACTAGATAGCAAAATAATATTATTGTAGCAAATATTATTTAATGTATTTAATAATGTAATATTTAATAGTATAATTTAAGGTCTCGCTGTGGATTGAGGTCTTTTCTATGTGGATCTGCCCTCTGAGTTCGTCGCATGTGAACCGCATGGTTCCATCTTCCAGGGGAAGATGGGGGCCTTCTGGTTCTCAGGCGACGTGCTATTTTGATTTGTATACGAGATGGCTATTTTTACTGTATGTTGTCAAACAACTGACGCCCAAAGTCAGTGACCATGGGCTACAGATTGAGGATGTCAGTTGTTCGACTTATTGAATCATGTAGCTGGTGACGAATGTAAAGTAGTTAAGAAGATGCTGCAATGACAAAAGGGTTGGGGACCAAGAGGCATGATAATCACAACAAAAAGAGGGCAATGCATCGACAGCCTAACCTAGTCAAGAGGTGTGTGGGGGGGGGGGGGGGGGGGAGCTGATGTTGGAAAAAAAAAGGACTCGACAAGGTAGATATGTTAAAATCTTATTTATTGTAGACTCGTTGTACATCTGTTACTTTGTATGTTATTTTTGACCCCATATTCCCCAATAAGGGGACATTGGGTGAATAAATTGAATTGAATTGAATTGAATTGAGTCGGAAATCCGGTGAAATTGTTTTCATGGAGTTATTGGAAACAATGCCAAACAGTAACCCACAGACTTTTATCTTGTTCTGCCGTTGTTAAATATATCTAAACTATAAAAATGCAGAATGGAGAACAGATTTTACCTGTCACCGAAAATGTCGGTGTTTTCAAATTATTAATGCGATTCAGTTTTTCGGTGGTGATCCAAAACTGCACCAAAAATACAGACACCGACCCAGTTCTAATGATCAAAGGCCAGTGACTTCGATCAGCTGAGAAATGGTGCTGATCTCGTGCTTATTGCAGATGGTAAATCCCATAAAATCTCTGCACAAAAGATTGATATTCTGCTATGCACTACATACATTTTTAATAGACAATCTTCATTGAAATGGCCAGATATCAAAGAGATTTTCAATAGTCAGTGTTAAATATAGAATAATCGGGAACTGATGGTTTTTAACTGCCAGTTGTCATAATCGGTCAATGCCAGATAACCAACTGGTTTTGATTGGCGCTGTGATTGAGTGGTTATCCTGTCTCTTCATTCTGTATATGGATTTGAATGTTTAATACCTATTTATATCATTACATGTACATGTATCACAGTAGAGGTTAGGAATGACATTAATGATCTCTACATGTATTTACTTGTCTAGAATTGTACAGAGTTGGGCACGATATTTTTCTGCAGAAATTGAGTTACGCTAATGGTGCAGTTTGACAGGACAAAAGTGCACTTACTCAGCATGCCATTACCGGTACTTCAAAATAGTACACAATCAGATAATTATTGAAATGGTAAACATCTGCCATATTCTAAAAGTTTTTTCTTTCACTTCAGTCTTTTCCATGCATCTATTCGAAAAAATCAAAAATTTTACTACTGTACGTGGAGAGTGGATTGTAACTAAATCACCCGCGGAGTGGAGTTGTCACCCAAGCTATAACTTTCAAATTGTGTACATATCGACAAAAAAACACAAGCAATGTTTCAGCCAATGGACCTCCGGGTTTAACCCGGAGGTCCATTGGCTGAAACTTTGCTTGCACTGGTTATGCTTTGCAACAAATTTGCAATTATTGCTTGGGTGGAATCTCCACTCTGCGGGTGATTTAGTGACAATACGCTCTCCACATACTGTATGTTTCATCAAAATTTGGGAAATAAAATCTCCAAGAAGCAAGGAACAGGTGAAATCGCTCATTATGTCAGTAAAATTTATTTATTTAGTTATTGGTGTTTAAGGTCACATACTTATGCACAATGGCTAATCATGACTGTGACAGTTTTATGGGTGGAGGAAGCCGGAGTACCCGGAGAGAACCACCGAGCAACGACGAGTCAGTAAAATAACACAATGGTCCTCTGTTAACCTCAAATTTGCACTAAGTGACAGTCATGAGAGATATAGGCCATGTCTGCATACATGTACAATGCTCCTGCACACCTATCGCACATCCTCTCTCGATCATAAAGTTGTATTAACCCTTTACCCAATGTAATGGCAAAACCCGGCCAGCACTGTTCACAAAAAGTCACTGTTCAATTTTCATGAATTTTTCATTTTTTGTCATGAAAACATAGCGTAGGACCCCTCATTGAGCTCATTCCAATGAGGGGTCCTAAGCTATGTTACCTTGGTTAACCGATTAATCACTTCCCCTTATACAGTTAAAACTAGAAGTCCTGTCATGAACTGTGCACTTATCTAGGCTTAATTGCGCGTAGGAATTGCGCGCAGTTGCCATATCGAATGGCATCCAAAGCACGGCAGGTTCTCCTGGTTACTCACAGCAAACGGAGGCAATGTTTCTGCCAATGGACCTCCGGGTTACCCGGAGGTCCATTGGCTGAAACATTGCATGTGCACATGCCATATGTACAGAATTCGGCAGCCTTCCTATGGTCACAACGCGTAGATTAACGCGTATATCGACGTGCTATTTGTGCGCATTTCATGACAGGACTTCTAGTTTTAACTGTAGGTAGCTGAATAATTGCCATACTGTTGATGATTTATAGCATTAACCCTTTACCCAAGCCAGCTCTACATACAAAAATCTCCATTCAGATTTTGTTATGTTTTCAATTTTTGTCTCAAAAACATAGCGTATGATTCCTCATTGGAATGAGCTCGTTCCAATGAGAGATCATAAGCTGTGTTTTTGAGACAAAAATTGAAAATGTTTAGTAATTCAAGAATCTATTTTGCAAGTGTCATCTGCTACACGCATTGGGTAAAGGTTGAAAGTGAAAACTTATTCAATGGATCCCACTTAAATGAATATATCTCAACCCTTTGAACACTGGTGGTATCTTCCAGTTAAATAACAGCCTTCAGACTGCACGTTGAAAATATTAATTGTTCTACCACACACGTTCACTTAGTAGCCATCCTACTTAATGAAATTATGACGTAACGTATTGCTGGACTGAAAAAGCGGTCTCTCTCATGTTGAAAGAGTTAATATTAATAGAATAACCCTGTAAATGAAAATAAATTCCAAACACAAAACCATTTATCATACCCAGGGTTTGATTTAACTGGATTAGCATAGCATTTTGCAATTCAATTTTTATAAGGCCGCTCATATGAGCGGGCCGTATTATGGCATGGCAATGTCCATCTGTGCATTCGTCCATCCGTCCGTCCATCCAGGCTTAGCAAAGGTACATTGTGGGGTTTACAATTTAGGGTCAGTGGTAATTGATGGGGTTGGGTTAGTACAGCGGCCACTTGTGGGGTTATTTTTTGCACTGTGGGGTTAATTTTTTGACCTTGTGGGGTTAGGGTTTAACATGGGGAAAACCTCACAAGTAAGAACGTGTAAGAATGTCCATCCGTCCATCCATTAGCTTTTGTTTGACCACACGATGACTTGAAAACAATACATCCAACAGATACTATTTTTTTATGGTTGATTAGTCATGACTAGAGGATAGTTCCTTTCGATAACCAGCATTTTGGCATATCCAGTATGGCCACCACGGCAGCCATCTTGGATTTACAGGAACTTTTGATTGTCCACGCGATAACTTGAAAACTATAGACCCAACAGATGCTGCTTTTTTATGGTTGATTAATCATGACTAGAGGATGGTTCCTTTCGATAACGAGCATTCTAACATATCCAAGATGGCCACCATGCAAGATATCATGGATTTTTAGGGACTTTTGATTGTCCATTTGATAATCCAACAGATACTGTTTTTTTTATGGTTGATTAGTCATGACTAGAGGATGGTTCCTTTCAATAACCAGCATTATTGTCCGTCCGTCCATCCATTTGTCTGTCTGTCCGTCCATCCATCCATCTGTTCGTTAACTTTTGTTTGCACACGTGATAACTTAAAAACAGTACATCCGACAGATACTGTTTTTTGTGGTTGATTAGTCATGACTAGAGGATGGTTTCTTTCAATAACCAGCATCAATGTCCATCCATCCATCCATCCATCCGTCTGTCATCCATCCGTCCATTAAATTTTATTTGTCCATGCTATAACTTGAAAACAATACATCCAACAGATACTGTTTTTTTTATGGTTGATTAGTCATGACTAGAGGATGGTTCCGTTCGATAACCAGCATTCTGGCATGTCCAATATGGCTGCCATGGAAACCATCTTAGAGTTTTGGTGACTTTTGATTCTCCACGCAATAACTTGAAAACAGTATATTCATCTTTAATGGGTCATAAGCCAGGAATGTACAATTATTTTTGAAGGAATTATTGACCTTTTGTTCAATTAAAAATTTCTTCATAAGCGCAATTTCTTCATAGGCGGCTGTATATTGATCCCCCGCCTGGCGATGCGCTTGTTAAATTTTGCTATTCAATAAATATATATCTGAAGTTAATTATCATCAATAGTTAATCAATTTTCCCAAATAAATAGTGAATTGCTATTGAACATTTTAGCTTACATGTAACTTGACAAAGACATGATGAGCTATTGCCAAAGGCTACACCCCGTAGTTTCTGTCTGATCATCACAAAATTTCATATGCAGGTTGGACTTTATGTCTAGATGAAAACGTCCCATTTGTGTCATGATTGGTCAACCGTGATGGCTGCATGGGTCTGAAATTTTTAGAACAGTCTACAAGTAGTATATATGAAGGGTTTCATTGTAACTTGGTAGGATGACTCCTTATAATGTCTTGATGAGATGTCTCCTTTTTAGGCACTTAATACCAGTTGCCCACGTGGGGGCATTTTGGCACACTGTACTAAGGTGTACTACATGTCGATAATGCACTTGTCTTCAACTAATGCTAACCATACTTGTGTGGAGTTAGTCATTTGGGGAATCTTGCAGTTTGTTATGGTGTGGAAATAATGATATTGGTAACAGAAAGAAATTTGAGAATCAGCAACAATAACTAGAAATTAAAATTTAATTAAAAAAACTAATATAAAAAAAAAGAATGATACAAAGATCTTTTACATTAATTGGTTTACAGAAAATAAATACAGTGATACTTATCATTTATTGAATTAGTCCAAAATACAGTTTGACAGAATCCAGTAATCCAATGGTCGAGAATCTTGTAAAGAAATTTTCCAGCTGGTAGTATTAAGTCCAAGAATGTGTCTTCAGAAACAGTATCCCAGAGTTTTGTAATAAAATGTTCACTTAGAAATTTCAGCAGTCTCCAATAAAATATAATAAAATGCCCAGCAAAATTCAAATGGAGTTAAAATCCAATAAGTACTGGCACCACAGGTAATTTCAAAATAATCCAGTAGAATCCTGGCTTTACACAAAAATATAATCTGTTTTACAGCTTGTATAAATTCTCTCTAACAAGAAGAATAAATTCTCAGAAATTCTCTTTTGAAATCACTTTTCCTTCCAAATTCACAAAGACGCACTGCTTCTGTAATAAAGCACTGTCTTGCGACAGTGATAATCTCCAATGAAACAACTGCTCTGTTATGAATAGAATGTCTATCTGAAAAATGAGTTTATCTGAAAAATGTTTTTGAATTCTGTTGACAAGGGTTTAAATAGTTCTCTGATAGAATGTCTTAGAAGTTTCTCCAATGCTCTTTTCTATCAGTTTCTAGGTGATTTTGCCTTAATTGACGTAAACAAGGATGACCTACTTAAGCAATTAAACAATCAACAGCTATATGTACAGTGATGTAAAAATAGATTTTGTGTGAAAAGATGTAAACATGTTGAAACACTCAAAGGTCACTAAGTGCAAATGAGTCAGGCCAGCCAAAATCTACTTATTTTAAAAGAAAAAACATGCCTTCAGAAAAATATCAGTTGTGTAGAATTATCAACTAAGGACATTTCAATCTTGATATAATATGGGGGGCTATAACACAGTTGCTCGCCATTGCTTGGTGGTTCCCTCTGGGTGCTGGGCTGAATCGACTGATACATCAGGTTGATTCCAACTCTTTTAACACTTAGAAGCCGGTGAATCAGAATGAATTTATTGAACATGACATACCATGAAAAACTTACAGGAAAGCAGGTGCTTCTAGTCAGGTGTCGTCTGCCTATTCAGGCAGACCACACTTGACTCGAAGCACCTGCTTAGTGTTTAATTCTCCCCCAGCCGAAAGATAGCCGAACCCTTACAGCCAGATTACCTGCCGTATTACATCACAGGCAAGAAAACTCGACTCCCAGCTTAATCACTGCATTTTTTGTGAGTTTTTATTGAGACAAAACCACACCTCGATACATGTATCTGCGGTATACCATAATTACTGCTCTGTATCAGTATCATCCCAATATCTATTTAGTGTACTGAGGGAATCTCAGAATACTGAAAATTCAGTATTAAAAAATATTTCTGACATAAGCCAAAAAATAAATATCACCCAGCAGAACATTACCAAAAATGCCTGACAGCAAGATCTCATGGACTATTTATTTACACAATCAGGTACCATCAGGCATTTGATGTGACCAAAAAAAGCTCAGTAAAATTCCTTAAATCAGCCTGCCATATCATCCTTACAAGTCTATAGTTGAATATGAGTAATCTTAGTCTCCAATTGCTGTAAATTATGACCTACAGATGGGCAGTCAACATGGACATTTACCAAAAATATCATTCGATTTTGATATTGGTAATTGGTGTCAGTATGGTTGTCGACACCAGATACCATACTGATATCGAGATATGGCATTCTAAAACACTGGCACCTAAATCAAATTCGAAATTTCAGTACCTCCCAGCTCTAGTCTAGGACTGGGTAGTTTTTCGGTTTTCCAGTTTTTGTGCCAAACTGAAAAACCGAACCGAAAGATCCTGAAAGACCCAGCAAAAACTGACTGAATGGTTTTACTGTGTTGGTGCATAAACTGATCAAATTACCTAACTTGGAGGGAACTAGTCTAGCGACCACCATGAACTCTTGCAGGCCTGAAAATAAGCAGTCTGACATTTACAAAATGAGGTCCCCCGGGGGGTGAATTTGATGATGCTATCCCATGCAGTGGGCCAATTTATCCTCTGGGTACCTCTTTCTGTTTAGTTTTGAGACCCTGGTTCAGATTGAGGTTCACAGAGGGTAAATTTAGTGATGCTACCCTGCTATGCAGGGTAGCATCACTAAATTCACACTCCGGGGACCTCATTTTGCAGAGGGCAGTCTGCTTATTTTCTGGCTTGAACTCTTGCCATTTACTCTGTCCAGCCCATTTTCTTATTGTAACATTTTCTCCCTGATTGACTCGTCCTCCTGATGAGTCAATAAGGGAGAAATGTGACAATGAGATCACAACATAGATCAGATTGACTTGATTCATTTTGCAGCTGATCCTCTAGAAACCCTACGAATGATCAAAGGGAAGTTAGGCTGAGCCCAATACAGACTCAACTTTTGTGGTGAGTAGTGTAGAACAAACTATTGCAGATATTTTCCAAATTAAAATGAAGTGTGGTTATTTATTACCAGGCCTGAAAATAAGCAGCCTGACATTTGCAGAATGAGGTGGCCAGAGGGTGAATTTGATGATGCTATCCCATACAGTGGGTCAATTTATCCTCTGGGTACCTCTTTCTGTTTAGTTTTGAGACCCTGATTCAGATTGAGGTTCACAGAGGGAAAATTTAGTAATGCTACCCTGCTATGCAGGGTAGCATCACTTAATTCACCCTCTGGAGACCTCATTTTGCAGATGATAGTCTGCTTATTTTCTGGCTTGTTTATTACCTGTTCTTAACACCAAGAAGAACTGACCTGCAACCAAGGCTTCTTCCTAAAACTGAACTGAAACTGAACATGAAAAATTAAAACCTCACAGCTCCATTCTAGTCACACCTACATGTATTGAGCTCTGTTATAAACAAATTCATTAACCCTTTACCCAACACAGCTTTTTTAATAAATAAATTAAATTTCACATTTTTTGAAAAGAATTCTCACATTTTTTCAATAAAACCATACAAATATGATATCATTAGAACCAGGTTTACAGTGGCTCAGTAGGTAGAGGTGCAGACTGCAAGCCGAGAGGTCCTTGGTTTGAATCCCACCTGCGGCAACCACGTTGTGTCCTTGGTCAAGACACTTCACCCCCATTGCCCACATGGGGGCACAGTGTACTAAGGCCTACTGCACGTCGATGGTGCACTTGTCTTCAACCAATGCTAACTCTGCTTGTGTGCAGTTAGTATATTGGGGAGCTGACTGTTGCTCGCCATTGCACGTCTGTTCTCTCTGGGTACTCCGGCTTCCTCCACCTGCAAAACTGTTGTGGTCATGATTAGCCATCGTGCAGAAATATGTAACCTTAAACACCAATAAATAAATAAATAATATAATCATTAGAACCGGCTCGATCAGCCAATTCTAATGATATCCAAATTTGTATGGTTTTATCGAGACATTTGTATTATAATTTAGACTGTGGGAGGCTTATTTTGGTCAATTTCCTCTACGTTTTTGCTGCTATGTTAAGTAAAAGGTTAAGACGATGTTATGTTATTCATTTCAGAAAGCAGGATGACGAAACATTCCGTAACGCCTCCTGATGGAAGACGCCCATTACATAACACTGGAAAAAAAAACGGAAATTCAGAATCTTCTCCAGAGCAAAGTAAGGGGGCAAGTAAATTACAGAATGAGAAAACCAATTATCAAGAAAAACCACAATCATCATCTGAAGAAATGAAATTGGAGAATGAAAAACCAGGGCTGAAAATAGATATTTCAAAAATAGTTTTGGGAATCATATCTGTGGTTTCTCTTCTGTTATCTTGCTACATGTACATTACAGTGTAAGTTTGAGTTTTTGACACTTAAATTCTCAAATTTGAAACCGTTATAATTTAGTATGTTATCCCTTTGCCAAATGGAATAGCAGACCACTCAAAAGTATTCGTGAATAATTATAATTTTCAATAAGCTCATTCCACTGAGGCTTTTTAAGGCTATTAAAAAATGTTTCTCAGGCATCACTGAGATGTGTCACACAAGGTATAGTTGGTTAAATTTCCAACGGCATGATGGGAAATTTTCAGTGCATAAAACATTGTTTTTCCATATAATAACACAGTTTTGGTAATTTCATGACATATCACAAGATTTTTTATGAAATTAACAGTAGTTTATTCTATAACCTCTCTGCAACGAACAGGTCAAATTGGTACTGAAGGTATGGTAAATGATTTGGTGTTTGAAAATTATTTTCAGTTAACAGGGTTTGCAATTAAGATATATACAATTAGGTGAGCTTCACAGTCCTCAAATTCTCTGTTTAGGCAAACAAAGTTGAAAATCTGTTTCTCAGTCCCTCCCACATAGTCATTTTGTCTGCCGCTTGCTCTCTTTTTTATAACCAATGCAAACTTAACCCTTTACCCAACCAACGTAACGTCCAAAACCGGCCAGCACTATTCACAAAAATCACCATTCAATTTTCATTATTTTTTACTTTCTTTCTCAAAAACATAGCTTATGACCTCTCATTAAAATGAGCTCGTTGAGCTCATTCCATTGAGAGGGTCAGAAGCTATGTTTTTGATGCAAAAATGAAAAAAATAGTTATTTAAGAATTTTATTTGCAAGTGTCGTCTGCCATTATGTTAGGTAAAGGGTTAAAAAAAAAATAATTAAATGGTTTATGTCTGATATTTTACCAAAGTTAATAAACTTGATAAAATTTGTGCCTTGAGTACAACAGGACTTTGCAGTGCCTCAGCATTACAAAGCCTTCTTGCACTCAAGAGACGAAATTCACCACCACCCATGCCATTCTGTTTATTAGGCCTAAAACATAAAGCAAACCAAGCATATAAACTTTTGATGGCAAAGAAATAATTACAAAAATAAAAATTAAAAATAATAATGCCCGCCCACATGCAATTTTACAAAAAATGGCCTGAGAAACAGAAGATCTACTTTGTGGGGGCCCATGTGGCTTCCAGATATCCATTATAATTATTTAATCTATTAAATTTTTCATTTTGTAATATAATAAATGGTCAGATTTATCTATAGAACACAGGAAAGTGACTAATCCCAGTTTTGAAAAAAGTGCCTACTCAGTTAACAGGATTCCACTGTTTAAGGGAGTAATTAGCTCAACTTTGACGAAGTAAAATTTGAGCTATTGTCATGGCCCGTCGTCCGTCTGTCCGTCTGTCCGTCCGTCTGTCTGTCCATCTGTCCGTACGTCAACAATTGGCTATGGCTCGGGCTAGAGGTCGTATTTATGAACCGATCTTTACGAAACTTCTTGTGTACCTTTGTTATGACCCTGGGATGGGAACGAGTGTTTTTAGGTGTGGTCCGAAATTTAAGATGGCTGCCAGCGGCCATTTTGTACCGATGATGCAAAAATCAGTTTTTTGTACTGAACTTCTGTATGAAAGTTCTAATTTGAATAAAGTTTTGTATAAATGTTTAGTACCATGGGATACATCACATATAATACGGGTTTTTTTCTCGTGCGTAAATTATGCAAATTAGACTGACTTTGATTTATTTAGTGTTACTTACACACAGTAAGTACACATGTCAATACGGCTCAGGCTAGAGTCTGTATTTATGAACCGATCTTCACGAAACGTCTTGCGTACCTTTGTTATCTCCTTGGGACGAGAACGAGTGTTTCTGGGTGCGGTCCAAAATTCAAGATGGCTGCCAGTGGCCATTTTGTACCGAAATTAGGTCTAATCAGTTTTTTGTACACAACTTCTATATACGGCTCAGGCTAGAGGCCGTATTTATGAACCGATCTTTACGAAACTTCTTGGGTACCTTTGTTATCACCGTGGGATGAGAACAAGTGTTTTGGGGTAACTTGGTAGGATGACTCCAAATAATGTCTAGATGAGAACGTCCCATTTTGATCGCGATCATTCAGCCTTGATGGGTGCCCGAGCCCAAAAACCTTTAGCATAGGCAAAAGGTCATATTTATGGAAGGATTTCATTGTAACCTGTTAGGTTGACTCCATATAATGCCTAGATGATGACATCCCCTTTTGGTCATGATTGGTCAACTGTGATGGCTACAGGTGCCCGAAGCCCGAAAACCTTGAGCACAGTCTACAGGTCATATTTATGAAAGGATTTCATTGTAACTTTGTAGGATCACTCCAGATGATGCCCAGATGAGATTGTCCCCTTTGGTTGCGATCATTCAACCATGATGGCTGTCCCAGCCCGAAGCCCGAAAACCTTTAGCACAGTCTACAGGTCATATTTATGAAGGAATTTCATTGTAACTTGGAAGGTTGACTTCATATAATGTCTAGATGAGAAAGTTCCCTTTTGGACACGATTGGGCAACTGTGATGGCTTAGGGGTCCGAAGCCCGAAAACCTTTAGAACAGTCTACAGGTCATAATTATGAAGGGATTTCATTGTAGCTTGGTAGGATGACTCCAAATAATGCCTAGATGAGAACATCCCCTTTTGGTCGCGATCATTCAGCCTTTATGGCTGCCCGAGCCCAAAGACCTTTAGCATAGTCTATAGGTCGTATTTATGGAAGGATTTCATTGTAACTTGTTAGGTTGACTCCATATAATGCCTAGATGATGACATCCCCTTTTGGTCTTGATTGGTCAACTGTGATGGCTACAGGTTCCCAAAGCCCGAAAGTCTTGAGCATAGTCTGCAGGTCATATTTATGAAGGGATTTAATTGTAACTTCGTAGGATCACTCCAGATGATGCCCAGATGAGAATGTCCCCTTTTGGTTGCGATCATTCAACCATTATGGCTGCCCGAGCCTGAAGCCTGAATACCTTTAGCACAGTCTGCAGGTCATATTTATGAAGGGATTTCATTGTAACTTGGTAGGTTTGACTTCCTATAATGTCAAGATCAGAACGTCCCCTTTTGGACACGATTGGGCAACTGTAACAGCTACAGGGGCCCGATGCCCCGAAAACCTTTAGAACAGTCTACAGGTCATAATTATGAAGGGATTTCATTGTAGCTTGGTAGGATGACTCCAAATAATGCCTAGATGAGAACATCCCCTTTTGGTCACGATCATTCAGCCTTTATGGCTGCCCGAGCCCAAAGACCTTTAGCATAGTCTATAGGTCATATTTATGGAAGGATTTCATTGTAACCTGTTAGGTTGACTCCATATAATGCCTAGATGATGACATCCCCTTTTGGTCGTGATTGGTCAACTGTGATGGCTACAGGTGCCCGATGCCCGAAAGTCTTGAGCACAGTCTACAGGTCATATTTATGAAGGGATTTTATTGTAACCTGGAAGGATGACTTCATATAATGTCTAGATGAGAACGTACCCTTTTGGACGTGATTGGACTACTGTGACAGCTACAGGGGCCCAAAGCCCAAAAACCTTTAGCACAGACTACAGGTCATATTTATGAAGGGATTTCATTGTAACTTGGTAGGATGACTCCAAATAATGCCTAGATGATGACATCCCCTTTTGGTCTTGATTGGTCAACTGTGATGGCTACAGGTTCCCAAAGCCCGAAAGTCTTGAGCATAGTCTGCAGGTCATATTTATGAAGGGATTTCATTGTAACTTTGTAGGATCACTCCAGATGATGCCCAGATGAGAATGTCCCCTTTTGGTTGCGATCATTCAACAATGATGGCTGCCCGAGCCCAAACCCCGAAAACCTTTAGCACAGTCCTTAGTTCATATTTATGATGGGATTTCATTGTAACTTGGTAGGTTGACTTCATATAATGTCTAGATGAGAACGGCCCCTTTTGGACACCATTAGGCAACTGTGATGGCTACAGGAGCCCGATGGCCGAAAGCATTTAGCACAGTCTGCAGGTCATATTTATGAAGGGATTTCATTGTAGCTTGGTAGGATGACTCCAAATAATGTCTAGATGGGAGCATCCCCTTTTGGTCGCGATCATTCAGCCTTGATGGCTGCCCAAGCCCAAAAACCTTTAGCATAGTCTGTAGGTTGTATTTATGGAAGGATTTCATTGTAACTTGTTAGGTTGACTCCATATAATGCCTAGATGATTACACCCCCTTTTAGTCATGATTGGTCAACTGTGATGGCTACAGGGGCCCGAAGCCTGAAAACCTTGAGCACAGTCTACAGGTCATATTTATGAAGGGATTTTATTGTAACCTGGAAGGATGACTTCATATAATGTCTAGATGAGAACGTACCCTTTTGGACGTGATTGGACTACTGTGACAGCTACAGGGGCCCAAAGCCCAAAAACCTTTAGCACAGACTACAGGTCATATTTATGAAGGGATTTCATTGTAACTTGGTAGGATGACTCCAAATAATGACTAGATGAGAACATCCCCATTTGGTCATGATCATTCAGCCTTGATGGCTGCCTGAGCCCAAAAACCTTTAGCATAGTCTGTAGGTCCTATTTATGGAAGGATTTCATTGTAACTTGTTAGGTTGACTCCATATAATGTCTAGATGATGACATCCCTTTTTGGTCAAGATTGGTCAACTGTGACGGCTACAGGTGCCCAAAGCCCGAAATCCTTGAGCACAGTCTACATGTCATATTTATGAAGGGATTTCATTGTAACTTCATAGGATCACTCCAGATGATGTCCAGATGAGAATGTCTCCTTTTGGTTGCGATCTTTCAACCATGATGGCTGCCCAAGCCCGAAACCCGAAAACCTTTAGCACATTCTACAGGTCATATTTATGAAGGGATTTCATTGTATCTTGGTAGGATGACTTCAAATAATGTCTAGATGAGAACATCCCCTTTTGGTCGTGATGGCTGCTCGAGCCCAAAAATCTACACAGTCTACAGGTCATATTTATGAAAGGATTTCATTGTAACTTGGTAGGATGACTCCAAATAATGACTAGATGAGAACGTCCCCATTTGGTCACGATCATTCAGCCTTGATGTATGATCACTACAGGGGCCCGATGCCCGAGAACCTTTAGCACAGTCTGCAGGTCACATTTATGAAGGGATTTCATTGTAACTTCGTAGGATCACTCCAGATGATGCCCAGATGAGAATGTCCCCTTTTGGTTGCGATCATTCAACCATGAGGCTGCCTGATCCCAAAGCCCAAAAACCTTTAGCACAGTCTACAGGCCATATTTATGAAGGGATTTCATTGTAACTTGGTAGGTTGACTTCATGCAATGTCTAGATGAGAACATCCCCTTTTGGATGCAATTGGGCTACAGGGGCCCGAAGCCCAAAAGCCTTTAGCACGGTCTACAGGTCATATTTATGAAGGGATTTCATTGTAACTTGGTCGGATGGCTCCAAATAATGTCTAGATGAGAACGTCCCCTTTTGGAAGCGATCATTCAGCCTTGATGGCTGCCCAAGCTCAAAACCCCAAAACCTTTAGCAAAGTGTACAGGTCGTATTTATGGAAAGATTTCATTGTAACTTGTTGGGCTGACTCCATATAATGCATAGATGATAACATCCACTTTTGGTCGTGAGTGGTCAACTGTGACGACTTCAGGGGCCCAAAGCCCGAAAACTTTGAGCACAGTCTACAGATCATATATATGAAGGGATTTCATTGTATCTTTATAGGATCACTCCCGATTATGCCCAGGTGACAACGCCCCTTTTTGGTCGCGATCATTCAACCATGATGGCTTCCCGAGCCCAATACCCTAAAAACTTTAGTACAGACTACAAGCCGTATTTGTGAAGGGATTTCATTGTAACTTATTAGAATGACTCAGTATAATGTCGAGATGAGGACATCCCCTTTTAGTTGCAATCGGTCTACCGTCATGGCTACACAGGCCTGAAGCCCGAAAACCTTTAGCACAGTCTACAGGCCATATTTATGAAGGGATTTCAGTGTAACTTGATACAGATGAGAACATCCCCCTTTTGTCATGATCATTCAACCATGATCTCTGCCTAAGCCCAAAACCCAAAAAACTTTAGCACAGACTACAAGTCGTATTTACGAAGGGATTTCATTGTAACTTGACAGGATGACTCAGTATAATGTCGAGATGATGATGTCCCCTTTTAGTTGTGATCGGTCAACCATGATGGCTGCACAGGTCTGAAGCCTGAAAACCTTTTATCTCAGTATAAACAGGCCGTATTTATAAAGGCATTTCATTGTAACTTGATAGGATGACTCGTTTTGGAATAATTTCACTTGGTAACTTTCGTTGACATACATTAACTGTGAGGGCCACATACATTAACTGTGAGATCATATTAACCCACCCCTCAGCTCTTTAGTGCAGTGTACACCTCATATTATTTTTATTAAACACATAGCATACAGGGAACAGAAATCACAATTCCTGTCTTATTTCATAATCCTTTCATAAACATGAAACATTTTCATCAAACACAACACACAGACAAGTTAAGCTACAGTGTCATTGACACTTTCATATTTAGCTCAACTTTGATGTAAGTCAAATTTGAGCTTATGCCATGGCCAGTTGTCCGTCTGTCCGTCAACAATTCAATACGGCTTGGGCTAGAGGCCGTTTTTATGAACCGTTCTTTATGAAACTTCTTGAGTACCTTTGTTATCACCGTGGGACGAGAACGAGTGTTTTGGGGTTCGGTCCGAAATTCAAGACGGCCGCTGGCAGCCATTTTGTACAAAATTAGGTGCAATCAGATTTTTGCACAGAATTTCCATATGAAAGCTCTGATTTGAATAATTTTTTGTATGAATGTTTAGTACCATGGGATACATCACATATAATACAGGTTTTTTTCTTGTGTGTAAATTATGCAAATTAGACTAACTTTGATTTATTTAGTGTTACTTTCAGCACTGTAAGTGCAAATGCCAATACGGCTCGGGCTAGAGGCCGTATTTATGAACCGATCTTTACAAAATTTCTTGGGTACCTTTGTTATCACCATGGGACGAGAAGGAGTGTTTTGGGGTGTGGTCTGAAATTCAAGATGGCCACTGGCAGCCATTTTGTACAAAATTAGATGCAATCAGATTTTTGCACAGAACTTCCATATGAAAGCACTGATTTGAATAATTTTTTCGTGTGAATGTTTAGTACCATGGGATACATCACATATAATACGGGTTTTTTTCTCGTGCATAAATTATGCCAACCAGACTAACTTTGATCTACTTAGTGTTACTTTCAGCACTGTAACTGCAAATGCCAATACGGCTCAGGCTAGAGGCCGTATTTATGAACCGATCTTTGTGAAACTTCTTGAGTACCTTTGTTATCACCGTGGGACGAGAACGAGTGGTTTTGGGTGCAGTCCGAAATTCAAGATGGCCACCAGCAGCCATTTTGTACTTTAGTTAGTGCAATCAGTTCTTTGTAAACTTCTGTATGAAAGTTCTGATTTGAATAAATTTTTGTCTGAATGTTTAGTAACATGGAATACATCACATGTAATACAGATTTCTTTCTCGTGCAGAAATTATGCAAATTAGATGAACTTTGATTTATTCGGTGCTACTTATACACAGTAAGTGCACATTTCAATACGGCTCAGGCTAGAGGTCGTATTTATGAACCGATCTTTACGAAACTTCTTGGGTACCTTTGTTATCACCTTGGGACGAGAAAGAGTGTTTCTGGATGCGGTCCAAAATTCAAAATGGCTGCCAGTGGCCATTTTGTACCGAAATTAGGTTCAATCAGTTTTTTGTACAGAACTTCTATATGAAAGTTCTGATTTGAATAAATTTTTGTAGGAATGTTTAGTAACATGGAATACATCACTTATAATATGGGTTTTTTTCTTGAGCAGAAATTATGCAAATTAGATAAACTTTGATTTATTCAGTGCGACTTATACACAGTAAGTGCATGTGTCAATATGGCTCGGGCGAGAAGCTGTATTTATGAACCGATCTTCCCAAAACTTCTTGGGTACCTTTGTTGTCACCTTGGGACGAGAACAAGTGTTTCTGGGTGTGGTCCCGAATTCAAGATGGCTGCCAGTGGCCATTTTGTACCAAAATTAGGTTCAATCAGTTTTTTGTACACAACTTCTATATGGCTCAGGCTAGAGGCCGTATTTATGAACCAATCTTTACGAAACTTCTTGGGTACCTTTGTTATCACCGTTGGACAAGAACGAATGTTTTTGGGTATGGTTGAAAATTCAAGATGGCCGTCAGCAGCCATTTTGTACCAAAATTAGTGCAATCAGTTTTTTTGTACAGAACTTCTGTATGAAAGTTCTGATTTCAATAAATTTTTGTAGGAATGTTTAGTAACATGGAATACATCACATATAATACGAGTTTTTTTCTTGTGTAGAAATTATGCATATTAGATGAACTTTGATTTGTTCAGTGCTACTTATACACAGTAAGTGCACATGTCAATGCGGCTCGGGCTAGAGTCTGTATTTATGAACCGAGTGTTTTTTGCTGCCTTTGTTATCACTGTGCTATGAGAACAAATATTTTTGGGTTCAGTCAGACCCACTCTGGGACTCAAAGATTTCTTTTCTAGTTTAGCATCTAACTGTCACCCCACCTTTACAATACTTTACCTATATATTTGGTACAGGCTACGGTCAGCATTTATGTACAGACCGTTACAATACTTTGCATGTACCTTTGTTATCAGGTCATTACCTAGATGTTTGTCATTGCTGTGTCACATACTATACATGTACATGTCTTAAACAAGTTGAGCTACCGTGTCATTGACACTTTCATTTATTAAAGTAACAATTTGGGTTGCATTGGGTAAAGGGTTAAGGTATATGTGTGTGCTCCAATTTATTTTAAATGTGATTTGAGACAATCAGTTTCATTTTTTGATTTGTGTGATTGATAATTTTCTTCAGGTCAGGCCTAAACAGCCCAGAATACCATATTATCAAAGAGGTAATCAGAGATGTTTGTCGACAAAGTGAGGATGGAGGAGACTTGAATCAAATCAGTTGTGTTAAGAAAATAAAAATGAAATTCCAGGATGATTATTTTTCGAAAAATTTCAGTGATCTGGCTAAAAGAGATAATGAAATAATTTCACAAATTGATGAGATGTTTTCAGCTTCAAAAAATAGTGGTGTCCTTCAACAATTTACTTTTGGTGAAGTAGAGAAAGTCAAAAAAATAATTGCTGCAAATGATGAATTTGATTTTATAAATTCATTTCCTAAAATTCAAGAAATGACTTCGAAACTTCAGTTTTTTACACAAGAGGAAGGTAATATCCAGGAATTGGAGACACTTGTGAGAAGTAGCAAGGAAACCCAATTCTTTAACATGCTAAAAATATGGAATCCAGATAGGAATGATATTCACGAATTAAAAAGGTGGATTGATCTTTGTAAAGACAACAAATTTAATGATGAGATACCAATGGTAATAAAATCGCATAGACTTATTGAAGAATGGAAAGTAGATTCTGTTGACTTAAATGAATTAGCATTATTGGCTAAATCTAGCAAAGATAACAGATTATTGGATGAAATTCCACATTTTATTTTCACCAAGAACAAATTACTGAAGTGGAACATTGAGGAAAATTCTCTCACTGAACTTTCACATTGGGCAAATGTAAGTAAACAGTTTAACTTTTCATCCTCTTTGCCACAGTTGAATAAAGTATTTCCATTTTTAATAGAATGGAATCCTCAGACAGCTGATATAGATACCCTAAAAAATCTTCCTGAAGTAGTTCAAGACCAGTTTAATCATTTAGCTGCTAATCAGGAAAAATATATAAGTGAAAGAATGGATGAGATCTCAGTATCTCAAAATAAAAAGGATTTACTTGATGAGTTCAATTCCGATGAT
Organism: Pictodentalium vernedei; assembly: GCA_031216915.1. Classification (NCBI taxonomy): domain Eukaryota; kingdom Metazoa; phylum Mollusca; class Scaphopoda; order Dentaliida; family Dentaliidae; genus Pictodentalium; species Pictodentalium vernedei. The sequence continues at coordinate 247,518,502 of CM062288.1, read as the reverse complement.
ATTAAAACGCTCAGATCATGGATAACTGAAAATGAAAATTATCGTTTCATAGAGTCATTACCAGAGATTATGAATGTGAATTCAAAATTACAATTTTTGATGCAAGAGGACAATATTTCAGAGTTGAAAACACTTGTCAGAAATAGCCAGGAGACAAAATTTGCTGAAAATCTTAATGTTATCAAAAAAATGAGTGATAGGTTGAAAGATTGGCAGATAGAAAAAAGGGAATTAGAAGAACTGAAGAACTTGGCAGTAAGTAGCGAGAAGAATGACCTCATCAAACTGATAGAATCATCCAAGTCATCCTTTATTAACGTGACATCATTGGAAAACAAGAATGATGAAGCATTACATGTGCAGGAGACTATAGAGGAAATATATAAGGACTTAGATAATGTAAACAGTCAACTATATTTGAGTTTTGAAAAGAAAATCAGAGAAATATTTACAGAAAAGACAGGACACAACAGAAGTGGTTATTCTCTTCATTTCAGTGAAGTTGAAATTGATTATTTGAAATTGTTTACTCAGAATATGAGCAAAAATAATGACCTATTCTCTAAAGGGGGACCACTGGACAAACTTCAGTTATGGAATCCCAGTTTGGAGGAGCTCCAGAATATATCTAAATGGATTAAACTGGATTCTGAAACTAATTTCTCCACCAGTTTGCATCAGGTTATTGCCATCTTTAAAAATCTAACATCAGTCAATCTAAAATCTGAAGAGTATATTGCATTGAAAGATTTCATTCGTGCCAGTGAAAAAACTTCTTTATTGAAACTTTTACCAGGATTTGTTAAGAATATTCCTGAACTAACTAGATTTGTCTCAATAATTCCCATTTTAGAGCAATGGAATCCAAATACCAATGATATTGATGAACTAAAAAGATGGATTATTGTCAACAAAAATATTAATTTTACTGACAAGTTACCAGAGGTAATTAATTCAATTAAACTTTTAGGAGAGTGGAATCCAGACCACCAAAATCTGGAAGAATTGACTTCATTAGCAAACACCAGTAGGAAAAACAATTTAGTGAGTATAGTTCCAGAACTCATATCCTTAAAAAATAAATTTCTTGAGTGGAATGTAGACAAATCTTCTCTAACTGAACTGTCTCACTGGGCAAAACTTAGCGAAGAGCACCAAATCAGAGAAATATTTCCATTTGCAATGAAATCATATAAAACTTGGAAAAAATGGGATCCCAGTGATGAGAATTTGCATGAGTTGACTTTGCTGGCTGAAGTGAGTAGAAGTAATAGTTTAGTGAATGCTGTTTCAGGGCTTCTATCGGTGAAAAATAAATTTGAGAATTGGAATATTGAGGGAAGTTATCTGCCTGAACTTACAGAGTGGGCAAGAACTAGTAAAAAATATAAATATGTTGAATTTTTCCCATCTTTGAATGAACTCTTTGCAACTTTGAAGGATTGGAATCCTCAGACAACTGTTTTAAATGAACTTACAAAATGGGCAGGTGTTACCCTGAGAAATAATTATGCTGATGATCTCTCAGTTATGAGACACATTTTTCAGAGTTTAAGAAAGTGGAACCCATCACTCGCAGTTTTGGAAGAATTATCCAAATGGGCTGATGTGAGTAGAAATCATAGGTTTGTCAGCTCTCTACCAACATTCAGAGATTCAACTGATGAACAGTTATTGAACCTTAAAGGCACTACAAGCACTTTAGAATCTAAATTGATAAAACTGGAAAACCATGTTTATGATTTACGAGCGAAGGATGACATGAAGTCAGGAAACCTTTCATCAGGTATACATAATTGATTTCTTATGACCTTTTGGTCATTTTATGCTTGTCTTGAACCTTTTACCCAATATAATGGCCAAAACCAGCCAGCACTATTCACAAAAATCACCATTCAGTTTTTTGTTTGTATTTTTTTGTCTCAAAAACATAGCTTATGACACCTCATTGGAACAAGCTCATTGAGGGTCATATGCAATGTTTTTTACCCCAAAAATGAAAAAAAAAATATTCAAGAATTTTGTTTGGAAGTGTTGTATGTCTTTTGTGTTAGGTAAAGGGTTAACCATTTATCTTGGGTGCATTTTATTGCTCTCTCAAGAAGCTCTCACAGTAGAGAGACTAAAACAAATGCAGAGAGAGTGTTTTGGGTTATCCCACCTGGTTTTCTTGATTCATAGGGTGACTTCCTGTCCAGTTTCTTCAACCTGTATTCAAAATTAAAGAGGTGAGAGAAATCCAGGATATCTCCACACAGCAAACACATTCAAATGGAGATCTTCTTGATGTCTTCTAGGGCTGTCGCGACTATCATTTTTTGTGATCGACTAATCGTGACCAGTAATCGACGGTTAGTGGATTAATAGTCGCTTCCCATGATTTTTTAGCAAATCATTCTTCTGTTCGTAAAACTCTGAAAATCACAATGGCACCAGTGTGTTCAGACGAAGTGGGGTTGTGGGAACAACAAATCGGTCCCGACTGGAGCTACATGTAGTCCAATCTTGGACCCATAGTCCGTAATATAATTTTTGGGGTTGGTACGTCCTGTAGGACGTACCAACCCCAAAAATAATATTACTGACTGCGAGTCCAAGTTTGAACTAGATTGAAGCCGATGAATTAAAATGAATTTACCAAAGAACGTTCCTGCATATGTTTCCTTTCTGCAATAAGTTTCTCGAAATTTTGAACATTGAGATCTATGCATTCCCTCGTCAGTTGTTAAAATTGGATCTTAGTCTGAAGTTCCGAACTTTGAGAAGTGATCTGACGTTCTGACTTTCGTCATAATTTTGTCACTTCCGTGCTTTGGGTTTTCCAATGGGTGCATTCGTGTGTACAAGACTGGAGAAATTCAGAAGAATCTATTCTTCTCAAGTAACTGTGAGTGTTCTTTCTTACACAGTCAGTGACAGTCGGACAGTCTTCCGGTATTGAATGTTAACTATGGTTAGATATTTAAAGTTATTCACCTTCATTGATCATTCACCTCACAAAACAATGCAATTTAGCCCCGACGTGTAGTAGACATGTACCACCTTGAAAATGAACGACGATCGACTAAAAATAAAAAACGTCGACTACTTCAATAGTCGACGTTTAGTCGACGAATCGAATAATCGCGACAGCCCTAATGTCTTCGGGAGATCACAAAAACTTGCCCCTAATGTAACAGTCATATCCAGTGAGAATTATCCACACCACCAGTATTGCCATTTAAGTTTTATTTTTGGATTTTTGCCTGTGAGGTGTCTTTAATTGCCACCTAATATTTTTGCGACCCTCTCCCTGACCCTCTCAACCGACATCCTTAAAACGTAGACCCCCCCCAAAAAACAAGTAAATAGCACATATAGACAAATAAGTAGAAATCTAAGAGACTTTGTAAATATTTTGAAGGGATTTCACTGAAAATATGAGCTCGAATGCAACAATCACTCAATTATGTCACTGCATGTATACAATAGCTCTAGATCACAGGTCCCCCAAGAATTGGCGCTTTACATGGGAAGCCAAAGCGTATTGGGCTTACAGACCTCAAAATGATATGCCGAGAGGACGACTATGTTGTCAGTAATGTGTTTTGATGATTTTCAAAGGTTTTGTGGGTGAGAAATACAATGGCATATCTCAGGTGAGAGCTCAAAGTTTTTCAGAGAGCACTGAGCACCCTCGAGTGAATCAGGTCCACTCAACAGAGCACCAATATAAAATCACAAAGTGCCCAATTTTGTGCTTTTCTGCTCATTGTTTTTCGTGTTTTCATGCTACTTGATAGTAGAATCAGAAAGAAACAAAAATTACCACCGGACCTCGGGAAAGCACCTAGTGAAATAAAAATTAGTCATGCTGAGCCCCCTTCCCCCGCCCCCCCCCCTCCACACACACACAAAGAGACCAAATTGGGTACTACAGAGTAAAGAAATCCATTTGTAAGACTGGCTGTGTGTGTGACAAACAGACAGAAGGTGTGTCGTGTAAATAGTTGCTTACACATCTTCATTTCAATGTCTTACATGACCTCCATGTGTTTTTGGTCACAAATCGTGTCTCAGGCATAACTCACAAACTTTTGGGGCTACAATCATCACAAACCTTGCAGAGTTATGAAGGTCAATGGGAGGATGTGTCACAAACCATTGTTAGGTTCATACTTTCAAGGTCAAGGTCATAGTTAAAATTGGTCAGTATCTGTGTCTCATCCATAACTCAGAAATGAATTAAACTACAATTATCAGACTTCATACAAATGTTAAGGACAGTCCAAAGGTCTAATTGTGTCTCAATCATAACTCAGAAACGAATCTTACTACAATTATCCAACTTCATACAAATGTTAAGAACAGTCACATGTCATGTCTCGTCCATAATGCAGACAATGTTCTGGCTACAGTCATTTGGGGGGGGGGGGGGGGGGGGGAGGGGAGGGCACTTGTGTTACTCCAGATACACTCTTTCTTGTGCTCGTAAAATATTATTAACTGGTTGAGTGCTAGAAGCCACTATCAGGGCTTTCAGAAAAAATGAGGTTGCCATAGGAAAAGCCGACATTTTCCTGGATCATGTTTCATATACAGGCAAACGCAAATAACATTGTGTTTATATAAATTTATTTTATAAGAAATTATTGGAGAGTGCTGGTCAGCACTTTCCAATAATTTGTAATAAAACAAAGTTTAAATAACAATTTAACCCTTTACCTAACGAATCAGCTGCATCCGCCTATGTAATTTACAAATTCAGTGGTTAAAAAAATATATATTTCAAAACTTTTTAACAAAACCGTATCATGTGACACCCTCATTCATAGCAACCATGAGATGATTTAATGAAATATATCTTGAAAATACTGATCCAGTATTTTAATTATTCCTCCACCCTTTTCCACCACCACCCCCATCCCCACAATTCCGATTGCCACTGTGTCGCTGTTTTCAGCTTCCAGTTTAACTGTTAACCCATGAAGCAGCCATGACTAGATTTGATGAAAAATTTATCTGAAAAATCATTGGTGAAAAACTCGATACATTTGAAAGGGGACAAATTGAATTTTATGTGCCCAAATTATACTTATTTCTGTGGCAAGAGAAATCCTGTCCTCGGCAGGATTATCGGCCAGCAGCATGTAAGGAGTTAAACTGTATTAGAGTTCAGTAACCATTTACACCAAACTCACTGATATGCAGAAACTGTTTTGTTTTTTTTTTTAAGTATAAGTAGCATAAGAACAGTGTCTACAGAAAAAAAAACCTTTGCTAGCTTACTTTGGAAACAGTTTATAATCTTAACCCTTTACCCAACGTAACGGTCAAAACCGGCCAGCACTATTCTCAAAAATCACCAATTCATTTTCATGATTTTTTCATTTTTTGTCTCCAAAACATAGGTTGTGACCCCTCATTGGAACGAGCTCATTGAGCTCGTTCCAATGAGGGGGTCACAACCTATGTTTTGGAGACAAAAAATGAAAAAAAATAGTTATTCAAGAATTTTTTTTGCAAGTGTCGTCTGCTTTTCATGTTAGGTAAAGGGTTAATGTAGCCTAATGCTGAATGAAGGACGTATCTCTGAAAGTAATTGGTAATGTTTTATTTAACCCATCACCTAACAAATCATCCATATCGATCTGCATAATTTACAAAGAGAGCAGTTGAAATTTTTTTTTTTTAACTTTCAACAAAACCATATCATGCAACACCTGATAGGAATGAGCTCATCAAGCCCATTCCAATGGAGTTTAGGGGGAGGGGGCAATATTGTTTTGCAGATATCTTTTGAGCAAATTGGGGAAAAAAAATAATTAAAAATAACAAATTTTAATATTTTGTGCATTGGGTAAAGGGTTAAAAGAAAAAAATAGTATATGTGGTTCCAATCAAGGAATTAACCCCAAAACTGATTCTCAGACATCCAAAATTGAACTTCACATTTTGTGACATGAGTGGGCCTGTGTGTGCTGATTGGAGGGAATTAGTTTTAAAAGGGGACTGAGTAAATTGTGAATGTCTCAAAGAGTATTGAAGTATTTAAAAATTTCTTACATTCAAAGAAACTGTTGGATGATATACCGGTATACCAAAATCAAACATCAAGATAAAAACAGACAAAAAGCATTAACAACAGCATCACAGAAAACTACAGACCCAAATGTACATTCTCTCTTAATGATACTTTGAACTCTGAGTTTCATAATTTAATATTTTTGTCAGGCTGTTAACAAAAAACCTTTTGTTTTTCATGCACCTTCCTTAGCATTGAAATCCTGCCTCTTAATGTTTTTTTTTTCCCACGCTGCACAAATTGCAAGGATTACTTATTAGTCCCTCATGAGATACCGTAGGGGACCTATAGATTGCACTCCATCAGTCTGTCTGTCCTCCTGTCCTGTTACCACCTCTATCTCCTAGATTGCTGAATTAGCCTGAATGTTGTTGTTTCACATTTTTAACATTATTCAGATAAAATGAAAATATTATGCATGCCAACTGTTGCAGAAAAAAATTAAAGTTTGCTGAATGATGGCCATTTTTGTTGAAATTTCTTTGTTATTCTTTGTATTCCAATGTGAATGTTGGCGTCCATTAGCAGATCACTTTGAAACTTGGTATATGTGTTCAGGGTGACCTCCAGATATGAGTTATTGATTTGTTTACATTTCCAACAAAAAATGGAAGCTGTTAGCAACAACCTTTGAACATTGTGAATTTGTGCATCAATTTTTCATTTGGCAAGCCCTGCAGGGTGCATTCATGAATGGATCACTTTGCAACTTGGTGTACTTGTTTGAGGTAACCTCTAGATGGAGCTATCTATTTTCTGCCATTTCCATTAAAAAAGGTTCCTATTAGCAATGACCTTTGAACTTGCATTTGTGCATCAATATTTTCTGTTTCCTTTCTTGCAGGGTGCATTCATGAAGGGATTGCTTTGAAACTTAAGTATGCTTCTTTGGGCTGACCTTTATGGGAGCTTCTGATTTTATTCCATTTCCATTGAGAAACATTGCCGTTAGCAACGACATTCAACTTATCTGTTTGGATGTCAGAAATTTCCTTTGGAGCATTGCAGAGGTTGCATTCATCATCGAAATTTTGGTATGCTTATTCGAGGTGACCTCTAGATTGGAGTTATCAATTTTCTTCCAAAAGATTGCCGACGACAACGACCTTCAAACTTACTGCATTTGTGCATCAGCATTTTCCTTTGGCATGCTCAACACACCGTCGACAACGACCTTCAAACTTACTGCATTTGTGCATCAGCATTTTCCTTTGGCATGCTCAACACAGTACATTCCTGAATGAATCGCTTTGAAACTTGGTATGTTTTGGGGTTTTTTTTGGGGTTGACCTCCAGATGGGAGCTTCTTTCATTCCCGTCAAAAAAGTTGCTGTTAGCAACGACCTTCAACTTTGCCCTTTTGTGCATCAACAATTCCTTTGGCACCCCATACAGGTCACATTTATGATCCGACTGCCTTGGTTTGCTAGTTTGGAGCAACCTTTAGATGCAAGCTGTTGGTTTTCTTTCATTTCCATCAAGAAACATTGATGTTAGTGATGATCTTTGAACATTGTCATTTTTGCATCAACATTTTTCTTTGTTGCCCTCTACAGGGTGCATTTATTAGTGGATTGGTTTGAAACCTGATATGCTTGTTTTGGGTGATTTCTAGATGAAAGCTGTAGATTGTCTTCCATTTCTGTCAAAAATGTTGCCATTAGTAACGACCTTCAACCTTGCCATTTTGTCTGTCAACAATTTCCTTTGGAACACTGCATACTTCACGTTTACAATTTTGATTGCTTTGAAACATAGTGTGCTTGTTTCGAGCATCCTTTCGATGAGAACTTTTGATTTTCTTTCATTTCTCTTGAAAAACGTTGATGAATGTTGCCGTTAGCAGTAACCTTTAAACTCATTGCATTTTTTTCAACATTTTCCTTTGGCATGCCCTGTAGGGTAAATTTATGAAAGGATCAGTTTGAAACTTGGTAGGTATGTTTGGGGTAATCTCTAGATGTTAGTTATCAATTTTTTTCATTTCTAACAAAAACCCTTGCCGTCAGCAGTGACATTTAAAATTAGTGCTTTTGTGCAACAACATATTCCTTTGGCATGCCCTACAGGGCACATTTATAAATGGATTGTTTTGAAACTTGGTTCAAGTTAGTCGAAAAAACATTGCTGTAACAATGGTCTTTAAACTTGGTGCATTTGTGTGTCAACATATTCCTTTGGCATGCTCTATAGGGCACATTTTGTCTTTGCTCAGTGGTTCTCTCTGGGTCCTCTGGCTTCCTCCACCCGTAAAACTGTCACAGTCATGATTAGCCATTGTGCATAAGTATGTGACCTAAAACATCAATAAATAAATAAATAAATAAATAAATAAATAAATAAATAAATAGGGCATATTTTTGAATAGATTGCTTTGAAACTTGGTATGCATGTTCGGGGTGACCTCTAGATGGTTGCTATTGATTTTTCCATCAAAAAGACATTCTTCATTCGCACCAACCATTGAACTTAGTGCATTTTTGCAGCAACTTATCCTTTTGCACTTCGTACAGGGAAAGTTTTTGAGTTTCCATCAAAAAAAGAGAAAAAACATTGCCACTAGTAACAACCTTCAAACTTAGTGCACTAACATTTTCCTTGAGCACGATTCAGCAGGCCCATTCGTTATCAGGTTGTTTTGAAACTTGATATACTTATTCAGGGTGACCTTGATATGAGCTATCAATTCACTTTTCATTTCTTTCAAAATCTGTTACTGTTAGCAATGACCTTTGAATTTAGTGCATTTGTGCATCAACATTCATCAACATGGCCTACAGGGCACATTTATTATAGGATTGTTTTAGAACTTGGTGTAATCAAAAGGCAAGACTACTAGATAAAAGCTATCGATTACCATTCATTTCTATGAAAAAGTTGGTGTTTACACTTACCTTTACACTTACTGCATTTGTATATCAGCATTCTTCCTTTAGCCAGTCTTACAGTTTACATTTAAAAATGTTTGATTGATCTGATGTTGTGCACACACAATGCTGTTATGTTGAAGTTTCACCAAATAACATTGGAACCAATGATCTTCAATTTTGCCATTTCACTTATAGCTTTCACTAAACCGTCTCTACAATCCATTGATTACCCCCCCCCCCCCCCCCTCCCGCTTTTGTCAAATCGACAAGAATTCCATTATTAAATTATTATTCCATTATTAAAACACCACCGATATGCAGTTATGTCTCTTGCTACTGTAATTCACACATCCAGTTTTATACCCTCTTTTTACCCGCTGGTAGCCTCTCTTTGGCACCAAAGATCTTGCCAAGGTATATAAGGCGCCACTTCAGCTTGCATAGCACATAGCCGCTGATTAGTACAATCTAGTATGAAACCAGTCAGGCAAATCTTCACTATCACGCATACTCTGAGAACTAATTCATGTACAATTAGTACCAGTAGGCCCTTCTGCACAATTTTTGTGATTTAATAAACCTTTCACTTATAACTTACTAAGTTCAAGTTTGTCAAGTTGAGCTACAGAGTTATTTAGACTTACATTTTCTTTAGGAGAGGCTTACCTGTTCTTGTCCGATCATCATGAAATTTCATATGCAGGTTCAAGGTCATGTCTAGATGAGAACGTCCCCTGTTGGTCGCGATCGGTCAACCATGATGGCTGTGCTGGTCCAAAACCCTGGTAGGATGACTGTATAATGTCTACATGATAAAGTCCTCTTTTGGTTGGGTTCAGTCAACTGTGACGGCCGCAGGGGGCATGTTACCTAGATTCCTTCAACACAAATCTACAGCTTGCATTTATGAAGGGATTTCATTGTAAATTGGTAGGATGACTCGGTATAATGTCTAGATGAGAATGTCATATTTTGGCCATTATCAGTGAACCATGATTGCTGCACAGTCACGTGACCTAGAGTTGTTTAGCACATGGAATTTTTGTGTGTGCAAATCCTACCTTATTCGACCAATTTCGATGCAGCTTCTCAAACATTATGACTAGCAAGTGAACATTCCAAAATTTTTCATCTGCGACAATTTTAACCAGGTTATGTCCCCTGAACTTAGATTTATTATGGATTTTCAAATAAGGTACTTTTGTGCACAACTCCGACATTATGACTAGCAAGTGAACATTCTCATATTCCAAAAGTTTTCATCTTCAAGAATTTTAACCAGGTTATCTCCCCTAAACTTAGATTTATTAGGGATTTTCAAATGAGATTCTTGTGTATACAACTCATTTGAAAATCCCTAATAAATCTAAGTTCAGATTTAAGTTAAGTTCATTATTGAACAGATTTCGATGAAACTTCTCAAACATTATGACAAGCAAGTGAACATGTGCATTTTTAAAATATTTGATCTGCGACAATTTTAACCAAGTTACCTCCAATTAACTTGGATTTATTATTGGTTTTTCAAGCTCAATATTCAGAGGTGCATTCTAGTGAGTCGGAAGTGAGGATATTAATCACCTTTATTGATAGGACTAGTTTTATACGTTACCACCTGTATCTCCAAAGTGCTTGGATGTTGGTGCTTCAGATTTTTAGCTTATTTTGACAAAGTCAAGATAAGCTATTGCCATCACTCGTGTGGAAGTCTATTAGTCTGTGAGTCTGTTCACATTTTCCTTTAGCACAGGGTATACCCCATAGTTCTTGTCCGATCATCACGAAATTTCATATGCTGGTTTGGGGTCATGTCTAGATGAGAACATCCCCTTTTGGTCGTGATCAGTCAACTGTGATGGCTACCCAAGCCCGAAACCCCAAAACTTGTAGCACAATCTGCAGGTCATATTTAATATGGAGGGATTGCATTGTAATTTGGTAGGATGACTCCATATGATGTCTAGATGAGAACTTCCATATTTGGTCACGATCTGTCAACCGTGACGACTACCCAAGCCCAAAACCCCAAAACCTTTAGCACAGTCTACAGGTCGTCTTTATGGAGGGATTTCATTGTAACTTGGTAGCCTGATTTCATATAATGTCTAGATGAGAATGTCCCCTTTTGGTCGTGATTGGTCAACTGTGAGGGCTACAGGGGCTTGAAGCCCAAAAACCTTTAGCACAGTCTACAGATCATATTTATGAAGGGATTTCATTGTAACTTGGTAGGATGACTCCAGATAATGTCTAGATGAGAACGTCCCCTTTTGGTTGCGATCATTCAGCTGTGATGGCTGCCTAAGCCCAAAACCCCAAAACCTTTAGCGTAGTCTAGAGGTCATATTTATGGAGGGATTTCATTGTAACTTGGTAGATTGACTCCATATAATGTCCAGATGATAACATCCCCATTTGGTTGTGATTGGTCAACTCTGATGGCTACAGGGGCCCGAAACCCAAAAACCTTTAGCACAGTCTACAGGTCATATTCATGAAATGATTTCATTGTAACTTGGTAGGATCACTCCAGATAATGCCCAGATGAGAACGTCCCCTTTTTGTCATGATCATTCAGCCATGATGGCTGCCTAAGCCCAAAACCCGAAAAACTTTAGCACAGACAACAGGTCATATTTATGAAGGGATTTCATTGTAACTTGACAGGATGACTCAGTATAATGTCGAGATGATGATATCCCCTTTTGGTTGTGATCGGTCAACCATGATGGCTACATAGGCCTGAAGCTTGAAAACCTTTTAGCTCAGTAAACAGGCCGTATTTATAAAGGCATTTCATTGTAACTTGATAGGATGACTCGTTTTGGAATAATTTCACTGTAACTTGGTAACTTTCGTTAACATACATTAACTGTGAGGGCCACATACATCCCTCAGTTCTTTAGTACAGTCTACTCCTCATATTTTTTTTATTGAAAACATAGCACACAGGGAACAGATATTAACATATTCCCAATTATCACAATTCTTGTCCTATTTCACAATTCTTTCATAAACATTGAACACTATCCTTTTCATCAAACACAACACACAGACAAATTAATCTACAGTGTCATTGGCACTTTCATTAATATTAATCAGTCATTATGAAAATATGATGCACGTCAAAAAAAAATTGAAGATGGCTGAATGGTGGCCATTTTTGTTGTAATGTTTTTGTATTTCTTCAATTTTTGCTCACCTGAGCTTTGCTCAGAGGGAGCTTTACTGATTACTTTCCATCTGTTGTCTGTTCATCCATCATCCAGCATTAACTTTACATTATCGACTTCTCCTCTTAAACGACTGGGCCAAATTGAACCAAATTTGATGTTCATGTTCCTTATCATATGTCAATTCAAGTTTGTTCAAATAAAGGTGCCATGCCACTGGGGGTACCACAAGGGGCAAAACTTTGATAGTACCCATATATTTGAAAAAAAAAATTTTTTTAATTCTTCTCCAGAACTACCACTTAGAATCTTTTGATATTTAGTACACAATATCTCTAGGGAGGTCTGATTCAAGTTTGTTCAGATCGAGTCCCTGAGTTAATATTTGGGATCCCAGTGGGAGCCTAAATTTTATCTTTCTACAATATGAGGAAAATCTTCTTCCTCAGATCCACCAGTCAGAATGCTTTCATATTTGGTATACAACATATCTAGGGGTGGGGGAGGGGGTGGTGGTCAGATTCAAGTTTGTTCAAATTGGGTTTCTGGGTTAATATTTGGGCTCTCTATTGGAGCCTTAATTTTAACTTGGTGCAATATGAGGAAACTTCTTTAAAAATCTTCTTCAGATCCACCAGTCAAAATGTTTTCATATTTGGTGTCCATCATCTCTAGAGGGGTCAGATTCAAGTTTGTTCAAACCCAGTCTCTGGGTTAATATTTGAACACTCTGTTGGAGCCCGAGTTTTACCTTAGTGCAATATGAGGAAATTTCTTTAAAAATCTCCTTCAGATCGCCCAGTCAGAATGGGGTACATTTGGTATACAGCATCCTGGTGGTGGAAGGGAAGGGTTCTGACTCAAGTTTGTTCAAGTTAAGTTCCCAAGTTTTGCATCACTGGAAATTGGGGTATTATTTCCATGGTAGCATCCCTGTACTAGACCAAAATCATCTGGCATGGGCAACAAAGTTATAAATAATTAAATAACTTCATTCCTCTGTAGAGTTAACTTGCTGTAGATGTTAATTAAATCCTTCTTTAAACAACTATTCTCCGGTGACGTCTCAGGCGTCATGCTGCCTCTTGTTATATCCTACCACCTCCATCTCCGAGAGCAATAGCATACAAATATCAATGGATATAAGATATCAGACTTTCTTATCAATGTCTTGAAAGTGTTTGAAATCCAGTACAGTTGATCATGCTGAACAGTCATGGCCCTTGATAAGTTAATTTGTGTGCATTTTCAGCTTGTTAACGTGATAACAAATATTAACCCTTTACCCAATGAATCGCCCGCATCCGTCTGCGTAATATGTAAATTCAGCATTTGAAAAAATATTATTTTTCAAAAAATTTCAACAAAACCATATCATGTGACCCCTCGTTGGAACGAGCTTGTCAAGCTCGTTCCAACGAGGGGTCACATGATATGGTTTTGTTGAAATTTTTTGAAAAATTTAAAAAAATGTTATTTAAAATAATAAATTTTGATATCGTCTGCATTGGGTGAAGGGTTAAATATACCTAAATTATACTTATTTCAGTGATAAGAGAAATCCTGTCCTGACCAGTAATATCTGCCAGCAGCATGCAAGAGTTTAACTCTTAAAATAATACAAAATAGTGCTTGTTTACTGTGGTATACAAGTTCTTCTTTACTGGTAAAATAGGACTCAGAAGTCCTCTAATTATACTGAAAATCACACCAATAAATAAATTTGAATGCATACTGTTTTAAATCTGACATTTGCAAGTGCACCAGGTTTTGGGGGGTTTTTTTTCTCATCTGTTACTCTGATTTTTTTTTTTGTTTCTTTTCAAAATATTTCTTTTACTCTACCCACCTGGGGCCTATTGATCAATTTCATTAATAAAATGAATTGTTAGAATTAGGGAGGATACTGCTTCTGAAAACTTTGGTAATATTTTTATCACTGATTTAAAAAGTCTCCATTTTTATTGGGAAAATTTTTTTTTTTATCTTCGAGCTCGTTCCAACGAGGGGTCACATGATATGGTTTTGTTGAAATTTTTTGAAACATTTGAAAATTTTTTATTTAAAATAATAAATTTTTATATCGTCTGCGTTGGGTAAAGGGTTAATGGATTCTGTCAGTATTTGGTATGTGAGACTTTATTAACAATGTCTTGAACAAGTTTGAGAACAGGTGCAGATTGATGATACTGAGCAGAGTTATGGCCCTTAATTAGTTAACTTATCCACATTTTCAGCTTGTTAGTGTGATAATTTGAAGAAATATTTTCGGATTTAGTCAATATTTGGTGTGATACTTTCTTAAAAATGTCTTGAAGGAGTTTGGAAACCATGAAGTTTAATCATACTGAGCAAAGTTATGGCCCTTAATTAGTTAATTTTGCTGGTTTATAGTAGTTTGGAAGTTATGCTTCTTGGAATAGAAAAAAACTATTGTCAGTAACTGATTACTTTCACACTTCTCAACATTCTTAAGTGTGAAAAAATGCAGGTTAAGTTAGATTTCTCCTTCCGTACTTATATTTTGAGTTCTGCCCCTTGAATTATGAAAAAAATTGTAAAATTGGCATTTTTATGCTGTTTTTTTTTAAATAAAATTTGTTTCAAATGACCAATTTTCTTTTTCAGACTTTTCCAACATTTGAACCTTAATGGAATATATTATTTACTGACCAGTATACTTCTACATTTGGCCACTTCCCCATTTGTAAGACTTCCCGCGATTTACCATTTTGTTAGACACAAGAGGCTGTTGGGGTTATGGTTCAGTTAGTGAGATTATCATGCACTTAATGATTTTAGGACAACTGGTGTTAATCACTTCATGGATTCAATTCTTTGTATTACTGCTTCAGATTAACGGCATGATCATGAACCAGGGTTGACTGCATCCAGTGTTTCTCTCTCCAGAATCAAGATTAAATGTCCATTGTTCCTAAATGAGTGGTGCTTATGAACCCATAGATATGCCAACCTGTGTATAATTGTATGGTTTCAGTGTATATATACTGTTCAAAAAAGTAAGGGATATCCAAACTGATGGTGGTATTTGCGGAAAATGGTATTGGATAAGCGTGATTGGACACATCAGTATGTTACCAAGTTTAGTGTGGCTCCTGAATGTAACCAGCCCATGAAAACTTTGTGCAGGTTTTTCGCAAGAGCGCTGTGTGAATGTCTGTGGGGTATATTTTGAAATTTTCATTTGTACTGGACGGGCTTTTTCAGAGGTCTCATCGTTCTTTTCTTGGTATAAACTCATTCATCACTAGCTTCTGGTTGTAACGTAACTTGAGGTATGCAAAGACTGACATGTCAAGAACATTAATGTGCCATTTGCATGTTGGCGACTGGCAACAGAAGACTGCAGTGGCTCAAATTCTCAACATTACTCAGTCGGTGATTAGCAGGTTGTGGTCACGCTACCGTCAGACAGGCAATGTTGATGACAGATGTCGGTCAGGTCATCCAAGGGTGACAATTGCTAACCAGGATCGTTTCACCCAAACCACAGCATAACATAACCACCATCAAAGGGCCTCAGAAATAGGACACTAAGTGACAGATGTGTGCGAGGCAGTGGTCAGATTATTCTAAATTCCCTTCACAGCTGGAATTTGTATGCTTGACCACCTCGAATAATTATAAGTTTGACTGAACGTCACATCGCAGCAAGGAGTAATTGGTGTGGAGCTCGACAGTGCTGGAACAATCGTTGGTGGAGCAATGTCATGTTTTCCGATGAATCGAGGTTCACTCTCAACTTCCACGGCAAACGAAACAGAGTGTGGTGGTGGCTGATCGAACCGATACCATGACGTAACCATTAGGCAGCATGATCATTTTGGTGGTGGTTTGGTTATGGCGTGGGGAGGCATAACAATGACAAGCAGAACAGCATTACATGTCATCCAAGGGCTTGTCACAGGGCAGTGCTACCGTGACAACATGTTAGCAGCTTAGGTGATGCCATTTGCGCAACGACATGGCTGTCAATTCATTTTCCAACATTGCAGTACAAGAGTATATAGGGCCTGTGTCACTACAGAGTTCCTCCAGGAGCAGAACATCACTACACTGCCTTGGCCAGCATTAAGTCCAGACCTTTCACCAATCGAGCACGTCTGGGATATGCTTGGCAGGTACATACAACAACACCAACAGCCCCCTACCCACGTCAGGAACTTGCCACTGCACTGCAGGAAGAATGGAATATTGGACATTTGGTGAGGAGTATGCCACGTCAGATCCGCACTTGTCTCGCGAACTGAGGAGAATTTACAACATATTGAGGTCTTTGACTGAATGTGGTAGATGCAGAACCCCTGTTTTGTTTTTTTTAGCTCACCTAAATAAAAGACTTATAAAGTCAGTGTATCTATTGTTATCACTTGGCATCCGTCATCCATTAACTTTTGAAACTTGTCTTATTAAAAACCACTGAGCCAAATTCAAACATATATGACAGAGACCATCTTTGGAGTATACCCTTTCTACTTTGTTAAAATTAAGGTGCTGCCATCTTTGGGCTGAGATTAATGCCCCAAAAGCCTAAAAATCTTTAAAAAGCGTCTTCTCATGACCCACCACAGAAAATACTTTGATATATGGTATGGAACTTCCTTTGATTGTGAAGATTAAAGTTTTCTCAAGGCATGTTTGTCGGTCAGTATTTTGGCTCTGTGTGAGCATGCCCAGTTTGGGCTCCATCCAAAATTTGTATTTCCAGAATTGATGAGCATCATGAGCTGATTTGAACTAAATTTTGCATGTAGTTTATAAGTACTTGGGTCATAACTACTTGATTCATGCCAAGAAAAACGTTTTTCAGCCTGTGGGGGACCACATTGGCAAAAAATAGAAAAAAAATTCAAATGCCCATATTTAAAAAACTGCACGGAACTGAATACTGTTATTTGGTATGCAGCTTCCTTGTGCCCAATGGAATCAGATGGACCACAAAAATTGCTGTCAATTTTGTCGTAGGATGCCGTATGGGAATGCCCATTTTAACACTTCTGGCAATGAAAAAATGCTGAGTCATCATCTCTCTTGTTTTCCATCCATCTTTTTCAGAACCTTTGGTGGAGTGTACTCTTTCTCCCTCAAAAAGTTGCTACTCCCCTTGGGTTGGGGATTAATGTCCAAAAGTCCTTTAAAATCTTCTTTTTATGAACTGCCACAGAGAATTCTTTGATATTTGGTATGAAACTTCTTTTTATGATAGAAATTGAAATTTGTTCAAGTAGGCCCCTGCTAATCCTAAGTTTCCACTTGAATCGAATCTTTAGAAGATTCAAATCTGAATCAAATCGAATCCAACGTTGTGTTAAATACCTAGTAAAGTCAGTGAACTCCACGATTTTTTATGACTGCAACGAAAAACGAATGTAATATTGGGAGTGGCAGTATAAATATATCATTATAAGATGTTTGGTATGTTTACAAGCATGTATCATGCAATCAATGATTATTATCAATCCAACTGGGATACATCGCAACAAAATGATTAGTTTACCCACACATTCTCACTCCCATTATCACGCCGAACATTTTTTACATACATATTTTTGTCAACCTCTCGTGTGTCAAAAAGAGAAGGAATTTCTGCCATTTTAACTTTCGTATTTTGGATTAGTCACATACTATGGGGCTCTCAATTAACAGTCACAGCATGTGAGCACATTAATGTAAATAAATTGAGTAACGTGTAAAGGCATGTGAGTTCCAACACAAGGAATTGTGAGTCACATTTGCTTTTATTATTATATTGTAATTCTGTGCCAATTTAGAGATAACAGTCGCCGACTCGACAAGTACAGATTACAATTCTATCAAGACGAACAAAAATGTTCTTGTACCTGGTTATTATTATATTACAATCATATATTAGTTTTGACATTCAATAAAACATCGTAGAAATGACTATAACAAAATTAGGGCTGTCACGATTTTTTAATTTAGGAATCAATTAATCGTCGCAAATAATCGATAATAATCGATTAATCGTACTAGATGACCTCCTCCCTCTTTTTGAAATCGATAAAAAATGAAGTTTATGTCAGTTGACCTACCTTCTGTATACAACGAAAAAGATCCTCTTTTAGGTACACTCAAAGCTTTGATGTTCTGAACTTTTGAACCGTCAGTGTAATAATCAAGACCAGTCGGCAGTTGCGAATGTTCCTGAAAGACAAATGCTTCCAACGGCTTCTCGGGGGGTTTAACATCAATGTTCGTAACTCTTTACCTTTAGAAACAATAGTTTTTTCATCAAATTTTCTTTTAATTATTAAACGTCTGAATCAAGATACAATTTACCGATTATTCGACAACGAAAAATACTAATTGATTTTGCGGTGGTCGATCAACAATCAATTAATCGATTAGTCATGACACTCCCAAACAAAATTGCGCCATGGATTCAAAATTTTGAATACCTGTTGATCGATTCGAATCGAATCTGATGGACGATTCAAATCAAAATTGAATCTCAAAGCTTTGCAGGGGCCTATGTTCAAGCCAGGTTGGTAGGTCAGTATTTGGGCTCGCTTAGTATTATGACCAGTTTGGGCTCCATCCAAAATTTCTGTTTCATGACTTGATGGGCTGATATGAACCAAATTTGGCTTGTAGTATAATTGGATCATATCTACTTGCTCCAAATTTTTTTTTGCTGCCCCATGAGAACTGCAGGAACTAACAATTAAAAATTAAAAAAATTCTAGCACCCATATTTCAAAAACTGCAATGACCATAATATTGTTTTTTGATATGAAGCTTCCTTAGGACCAGTGGAATCAGATGGACCAAAAAATTTGCTTTCGATTTTGTCATTTGATGCCATGATATGGGGATGCCCATTTTAACCCTTTACCCAACGAATCGCCCGCATCCGCCCGCGTAATATGCAAATTCAGCAGTTGAAAAAATACTATTTTTAAAAAAATATCAACAAAACCGTATCATGTGACCCCTCGTTGGAACGAGCTTGTCGAGCTCATTCCAACGAGGGGTCACATGATATGGTTTTGTTGAAATTGTTTGAAAAATTTGAAAAAATGTTATTTAAAATAATAAATTTTGATATCGTCCGCATTGGGTAAAGGGTTAACATTGTTGGCAATGATGTGCACCATCAACTTAGTATTCTATAAAACCTTTGGGCCAAGTCTAAACTAATTTGGTACCAAGCATATTGGTCTGGTTTACTCTTTTGATTTTTTCACCAACAGTTAGTATGCCAATTGGCTTGTGTTTAATGCCCATAAGCCTAAACTGCTTTAAAAATCACCTCATAAACCACCTGCAATAATGCCTAGATTTCTGGCATGGATCTTACTTTAGTGGTGCAGATTCAAGTTTTTATCCCCCTGAAAAAATTTTGTGGGATTTTGCCATGGTGCTGCCTGTCCTTCTGCAGATGGTGTTGGTTTCTGCTCTTTAACTAAGATTCCACTTGGCTGACTGAAACCAAATTTGGCATGTGGGTTAGGCATGATGAGAGAAAGAACCCTATTTATTTCGAGGTCATTGTGCCAAAGGTCAAGGTCTTAATGACCTTGAACTTGAACATTTACCAGAGTTGGCTTCTCTAATTTTGGTTGCCCGATCGAAACTAAACTTGGCTTATGGGTTGAGCATGATGAAAGGAAGAACCCTATTTATTTTTGGGTTATTGTGTCAAAGAGAAAGGTCACAGTGACCTTGAATCAGAGTTTTCTGCTCTCTAATAAAAATGTTGTTTGCATGATCGAAACCCAACTTGGCATGTAGCTCAGGCATAATGAGAGAAAGAACCCTATGTATTTTTTAGGTCATTGTGCCTTAGGTCAAAGTCACAGTGACCTTGAAATAAAACTTTTATCAGTTGGAGCCGATTTCGGCTCTCTTAATTATTAAAATTATAAATTCCCAATCAAAACCTAACTTTGCATGTGGGTTGAGCATGATGAGAGGAAGAACCCTACATATTGTTAGGTCATTGTGCCAAAGGTCGAGGTCACTGACCTTGAACTTAAATTTCATCTGTCCCAATCAAAACCAAACTTGACACGTCATCAGATACAGGTAATCTTATCTGTATTATGTCAGTAAATACTACCAACTGTGGCTGTGTTAATTTAATGTAATATATTTCCAATGTTACTGTATCAGGGTGATTGGGGGGGGATTGGCCATTCCTATTGGCTACCTCTAGTTTCAAAGGAACTTGGTAGGTCAAAATTTGGGCTCTCTGTGGGAGGATGCCCATTTTGGGCTGCACTCAAAATTTCTATTTCCAGAACCAATGGGCTGTTTTGAACCAAATTTGTCATATAGTATAACTAGGTAATAAGTACTTGATTTATGCCCCCCTCCCCCCCCTTTTTTTTGTTGTGGGTGGGGGGTTACCCAAGAACCAACAGAAATGAATGGCCAAAAAATTGCTTTTGGTTGTGTCATGGCAAATCAAAAAATTTCTCTTACTCTCCATCACTCACACACTCATATCTTTTGACAACTTGAGCCAGGTGTGCATTTTAGGCTCTCTTGAGCCTCTAGTTCATTCTATATCATGATCTGTTGCTTAGAGATATTTTGGTGCAGTGCTTTCAATCTTTCTACAGTTAAAACTAGAAGTCCTGTCACGAATAGTGCGCTTATGTAGGCTTAATTGCGTGTTGAAATTGCGCGCAATTGGCATATCAAATGGCATCCAAAGCACGGCAGGTTCTCCTGGTTACTCATACAAACACATGCAATGTTTTTGCCAATGGACCTCCGGGTTACCCGGAGGTCCATTGGCTGAAACATTGCTTGTGCATAGGCCATATGTACAGAATTTGTTAGCTTTACTTGGGCCATAATGCACGCATTAACGCGCATATCAACGTGTTATTTGTGCGCATTTCATGACAGAACTTCTAGTTTTAACTGTATATTCATCAGACATTTGTTCACAATTTGGTGACACCCCCAACTGTGGGAGACTATTATCTGATCAGCGTTACACTTGTTTTTATGATGTAATACATATATAGAGATATGTTTGCATCAAATTTATTTGGGTAGCATGTGCGATTCCACCTCTGTAATACAATATATTTAAATGATGAATAACTGGGATGAATATTAAATCTCAATCCTATTGAATTTATGATTTTTATGTTCTTTTGAAAACAGAATTGTTCTTCCCATATATAATATTGTTTTTTGTTTTTTCAAGTGTGGCAATATGAATTAACATGCAATTACTAGAAAAGAAAACACAATTGTTCCTCTTATATATAATAATGTATGTTGTTACCTCATCTGAGCGATGCTCAAGGGGAACTTTACTAATCACTTTCCGTCCATCCATCATCTGTCCATTGCCGTCCATCTGGTATAAACTTTACATTATCGAATTCTCACTAACTACTCAACCAAATTGAACCAAATGTGGGGGTGTATGTTCCCTATCATATGTCGATTCCAGTTTGTTCAGATAAAGATTGTCGCACCCATGGGGGGCCCCACAAGGGGCATAAGTCTGATAGCACCCATAACTTTCTTTCCAAAATTCAAAAAAATCTTCTTCAGAACCACTAGTCAGAATCGTTTCATATTTGGTATACAACTTCTCCAGGGGATCAGATTCAAGTTTGTTCAAATCGAGTCCCTGGGTTAAGATTGGGGCTCTCTATGAGAGCCTGAATTTTAACTTAGTGCAGAATGAGGAATTCTTTAAAAATCTTCTTCTTCAGATCCACCATTCAGAATCTTTTCATATTTAATATACAACATCTCTAGTGGGGGTCAGATTCAAGTTTGTTCAAATCAGGTCTCTAGTGGAGCCCAAATTTTACCTTAGTGCAATATGAGGAATATTCTTTAAAAATCTTCTTCAAATCCACCAATCAGAATCTTTTCATATTTGGTATACAACATCTCTAGGGGGGGGGGGGGGGGGGGGGGGAGGGTGTGTCAGATTGAAGTTTTTTCAAATCAGGTCCCTGAGTTCAAATTTGAGCTCTCTGTTGGATCCCAAATTGGCTACCTTTAGTGCAATATGAGGAATGTTCATTAAAAATCTTCTTGTTCAGATCCACCAGTCAGAATCCTTTCATATTTGGTATACAACATCTCTATGGGGGTCAGATTCAAGTTTGTTCCAATCATGTCCCTGGGTTAACATTTCGGCTTCCTACTGGAGCCCAAAGTTGAACTTAGTGCAATATGAGGAATGCGCTTTAAAAATATTCTTCAGATCCACCAGTCAGAATCATTTCATATTTGGTATACACCATTTTTAGGGGGGACAGATTCGGGTGTGTTCAAATCGGATCCCTGGGTTAATATTTGGGCTCTCTTTTGGGAGCCAAATTTTAACTTAGTGCAATATGAGGAAATTTCTTTGAAATCTTCTTCTTCAGATCCCTCAGTCAGAATCGTTTCACATTTGGTATACATTTATTTATTGGTGTTTAAGGTCACATATTTATGCACAATGGCTAGTCATGACCATGTCAGTTTTACAGGTGGAGGAAGCCGGAGTACCCAGAGAGAATCACCGTGCAACAATGAGCAGATGCTGGCTTCCCAACATCGTGACTCCACACTGCAGCACAGGCAGGGTTAGAGTGGTTGAAGACATGCGCACTATCGACGTGTAGTATGCCTCAATACATGGCGTCATTGTGCCTGCATGCGGACAATCAGGATTAAGTGCTTTGCCCAAGGACACAACGTGGGAGTCCGAGTCGATCACTCAGACGGTCACCCATCCGAGGACTAACCGGGCTCGATGTTGCTTAACTTCGGTGATCTGACGAGAACCGGTTACCACTGCACTCCCATGTGGTATACAACATTTCTGTGGTGTCAGATTCAAGTTTGTTCAAATTAGGTCCCTGCGTTACTATTTGGGCTCCGGACTGGAGCCCAAAGTTTAACTTTGTGCAATAAAAGGAATATTCTTTGAAAATCTTCTTCGTCAGATCCATCAGTCAGAATGCTTGCATATTTGGTATACAGCATTTCTAGAGGTCAGATTCACCAGTCAGAATCCTTTCATATTTGGTATACATCTCGAGGTGGGTCAGTTTCAGGTTTGCTCAAATCGATTACCTGAGTTAATATTTGGGTTCCCTATGGGGGCCTGAATATCAGCTTAGTGCAATATGAGGAATTTTTTTTAAAAATCTTCTTCTGATCCACCAGTCAGAATCCTTTCATATTTGGTATACAACATCTCTAGGTGGGTCAGATTCCAGTTTGTTCAAATCCGGTCCCTGAGTTAATATTTTGGCTCTCTATTTGAGCCCAAAGTTTAACTTAGTGCAATGTGTGGACATTTCTTTAACCTCCTGCACTCTGGTGTCAAAATATCTAGACCTCAGGCTTCCATTTTTACCCATAATGCAACTAGAAATTTAACCAATTCAATCTTTTCTGACAGAGCTCACTGAGCTCTGTCAAACAAGGATGAATTGGTTAAATTTCTAGTCGCATTATGGGAAAAAAATGGTAACCGAAAATTTATATATTTCGACATCAGTGTTCAGGGGGTTAAAAACCTTCTTCTTCAGATCCACCAGTCAGAATGCTTTCATATTGGGTATACAACATCTCAAGGGGGATCAAATTCAAGTTTGTTCAATTTGAGTCCCTGGCTTCATATTTGGGCTCTCTATGGCTGGTGGTGGCAGGGGGGAGCATGTTAGGTTCGGGTTTGTTCAAATCATTTCTTAGTGTTTTTCAATAAAATTTGCCTTTCATAACTTCATTCCTTTGTTGTGTTGATGAACCATGTCTAACTGAATGTGACCCCAAATACTTCTTTGAACTACTTTGGCAGGTGAGCGATCACCGTTAACGCCCCTTGGGGACTCTAGTTTTTTCAAGTGTAAGAATATGAATTAACATGCAATTACTCAGCATACCGATAGCTGAATATTTAATAATTTTTTTTTTTTTTTTCAATATTTTATTTCTGTAAACAGAAAAGGGTTTGGCAAACAGGCTATGCAACCGCTGAAACAGTCGGCTCATTTTCACAACTGACTAACCGAGAACAATAACCGGATAATATCCAGTTATCCGCAGCCATTATTTCACCGAATCTGGAACCAAACTATAGGTATTGGAAAGCGGTATTTTTAGAAACTATTCTGTAGTGTGTATACAAACGAACGTTGTCGAGTACTCGACAACGTTCGTTTGTATACACACTATGGAATAGTTTCTGCGGTTACTCGGTATTCACGGAAATTGACGATCATTAACGAAGTCTTGAATGCCAAAGTCGATTATTTCTTAAGACCTTAAGTGGTTGTTAAGCACTTAGCTGCAACATAAGACCATGGTGGAACGACAGCGTCTTCAATAGTATACAAAACACACACCCACACACACACACATATATATTATTATTGGAGGTCAAAACGCTTGGTGGCATAAATGAAGGTATGTACACTATTCATATTGATTTCATTTTCTTCACGAGTCATTTCCGCATTGCCAAAAAGAAGATCAGTGATGGACACATTTATGTCATTTGTTTCAGGTACTTTGTTAGCAGTAGCAGTAATAATTTCTCTGGCTTGTATCATAATTACCTTTATTTTATGGAATCAGCATGCAGAAAATAGATTTCAGCCAGCAATGCCAGCAGGGGCATTCATAAAACCAATTCCAAGGAGTCTCACCCCTCCAATTGATGAAGGAGATATTATTAAACCAAGACATGTGAGTTGATTTTTTCTTGAACCCCAAACCTTAATGTCTTGGCTGACACTGCCAGCAATGAAGTTTCTGTGACAATACCAGACTTATGAATTAGATGAATTTTTTAAAAGTGGACTATACTGCATGCAACCTTCATGAGTAAACTGTTTTATCTGTCCATAACATTACTATAAAGTCTTCCAAAAAGTAAGTTTGTAAGTGGAAATTGTTGGGTGGCCACCCTCCCAGATTTATCAGTGAAGAGAAAATGAAAAGAATTTTTTTTGTTATATCCTACAGTTGTTTCAGTGTGTGGTGGGGAGGAGGGAGAGAGTTTGGTGCAAATCAATACAGGTAGGGAAAACGCTCCCAATGTCTCTCGGATGAATTAGGGCGAACCAAAAATAACTCTCCTAGAGTCATTAACCCTTCGAGACTTTAATTATCCAGACTTTCAAACGTCACCAGGAATTCAGTTAACGTTCTGTTTCTTTAACGTTTTTCAAAATGCGATGTCAAACGTCGGAAAGTACAAATAAAAAGATATTTTTCACATTATTGATTAACTGGTTGAGAGCTAGATTATTTTTGTGGTGTTCAGCTGTTCTTCAAAACTTCTTTTATTACAAATTATCGGAGAGTGCCCACAGGTGCTCTCTAGTAATTTGTAATAAAACAAATTTATATAAACAATATTATTTGTGTTTTACTGAATATGAAATTTAATCAAGGAAAGTGTTGGCTTTTGCTCTGGCATCCTCTTTTTTGAGCGCCTTGATAGTGGCATTTTACACTCAATCAGTTAAGAAGTCTTGACAGCAGGATTATATTAGTATTTTAAGGTGCGATAACATTTGGCACAACGGTTGTCTCTGAAGAGGAGAAAATAGGAATTGAGGATAAAAAAAAAAATAACGAAAAATAATAACAAAACAAATGACCACAAAGCATCCATGCGCTGTTTGATTTCTTATGTCATAAGACGTACAAAAGTATCAAGGCAAACCACTATGGCTTTCAGACATTTCTGAAAATGACAATCCCTAGAGAGGATCCCCAACAAATCTCCAGTTTAGGCCTAAAAAAAAATAAAAATCTGTTTCTCAGGCCCTTCTACATGGTCCTTTTGGCTGCCGCATGCTCTCTTTTTATAACCAATGTAAACTTAAAAAAAAATTAAAATTAAATGGTTTATATATGATATTTTACCCAAGTTAAAAAAAATTATAAATTTGTCCCTTGAGTGCAAGAAAGCATTGCAAAGCCCTCTTGCTCTCAAGGGATGAAATACACCACCACCCATCCTATTTCATAGATTATGAGGCCTAAAACATAAACCAAGAACATGAACTTTTGATGACAAGGAAATAATTACAGAAATAAAAAATAAAATAAAAAAACGCTCACCCGCATGAAATTTTACAAATAATGCCTGAGAAACAGAAGATCTACTTTGTGTGGCCTTATTGTGATGTTTATGAAATGAGTTCAAAAAAGCCATTAATTGAAAATAGAATAAGTTCTCATTTTTGGAATTCACTGAAAAAAAACCTTTCCACAATGCATTCCGTTGAGGGGACATAAGTCAAGTTTGAATGCTTTTTGAGAACAGTACTGGCTGATCTTGGCCATTACGAAGGGTAAAGAGTTGATATAGATGTGATTTACACTATGGCTGTACAGTGCATAGGATTACTTATTCAGTTGATAATGAAAATCTTTATAAACAGAAAGTGTGAAATTCACAGGGTAAGGCCATAGAGCTGTAGGTTTTTAAATTTCTTGTTCGGTTTCAGTTTTGGTTTTTCAGGTGGAGTAAAACCTCGGTTCGGTTTGGTTTTCGGTTTGTTCATGAGGCGAAATAAAATTCAATAAAACTCATTCTTATGTCCAGAGTCATAACTGAATGGCAGTGAAATTGAGTGAAACTCAATGAATGCCCGAAATAAGCTATAATACATGAAGAATCAGGAAGGCCAATATAATAATTACCTAAATATACAGAACTTTTATTGTGCTTGGCCATTTTTCGAGGACTGACACCTACACACAATTAACTTGAGGAAAGCTGCAAACACAACTAAACTGTAATGTCGGAAATTCACAGAATGTAGCCTTCCCAGAGTAGTGAGAGTACCCAGACACTGCCATTGGCAGTGTTTGGGTACTCTCGCTACTCTGGGATGGCTACATTCTGTGAATTTCTGCAGCAAGAGAGTATTTAATAAAAAACGAAAAACCTTAGATTACGGGATGTCGACAGTTTCGGTTTTTAAAAAAAAACTAAAAACCTCGGTTCGGTTTCGGTTAACCTAGTAGATCTTCTGTTTCACATGCCATTATTTGTAAAATTGCTTGCAGGTGAGCGTTTTTTTATTTTTAGTCGAGTTGTGACGAAAGCAAACTCGACTTACAGTTTGATGAATGGCGGGCGGGCGTAAACAATTGGTTTCCGGATGATAACTTGATAATGGTTGACCCACATTCATGAAACTTTATGGTTAGGTTGGCCTCGGTAAGAGGAAGAACCCTATTTATTTTGGACTCACTAGGTCAATGGTGAAGGTCACAGTGACCTTGAACATACTAAATCATAAACAGTTGGTTTCCGGATGATAACTTGACTATGGTCGAACCCACATTCATGAAACTTCATATGTAGATTGGCCTTCGTGAGAGGAAGAACCCTATTTATTTTGGTCTTGTTAGGTCAAAGTTCAAGGTCACAGTGACCTTCAACATAGTAAATCATAAACAATTGTTTCTGGATGATTGCTTGACTTTGGTTCAACCACTTATTTATGAAACTTCATATGTAGGGTGACCTTTTTGAGAGGAAGAACCCTATTTATTTTGGACTCGCTAGGTGAAGTGTCAAGGTCACAGTGACCTTCAACATAGTAAATCATAAACAGCTGGTTTCCAGATGATAACTTGATAATGGTTTGACCCACATTAATGAAACTTCAAAGGAAGATTGGGCTAGGTGAGTGGAAGACCCCTATTTATTTTGGACTCGCAAGGTCAAAGGTCAAGGTCACAGCGACCTTGAACATAATAAATCGTAAACAATTGGTTTCCGGATGATAACTTGATAATGGCTCCACCCACATTCATGAAACTTCATAGGTAGGCTGGCATTGTTGCAAAAAAGAGCCCTATTTATTTTGGAATCACTAGGCCCAATGTCAAGGTCACAGTGACCCTTCATATAGTCAAGGTCACAGTGACCCTTCACATAAGGTCACAGTGACCCTTCACATGGTGACCCTTCACATAGTGAGCCTTCACATAGTGGTTTCTGGTTGATAAGTTGATAATGATTAAACCCACTTTTGTGCTGTCGCAACTCAACATTGGATCGGTGATTCTATCGGCATTTTATTTTTTATTTCTATAATTATTTCTTTGCTATCAAAAGTTCATGTTCTTGGATTATGTTTTAGGCCTCATAATTCATGGAAGAGAATGAGTGGTGGTGTATTTCGTCCATTGAGAGTGAGAAGGCTTTGCAGTGCTGAAGCATTGCAAAGCCTTCTTGCACTCAAGGACAAATTTATCAATTTTTAGCTGAACTTGATAAAGTCAAGCTGAGCTATTGCCATCACTTCTCGTCCGACGGCATACGTTCATACACAATTTCTTTTGGCACACCTCACAGGTCGCATTTATGATTAGATCACTTTGAAACTTGGTATGCTTGATTGGGGTGACCTCTACATGGGAGCTATCAATTTTCTTCAATTTCCGTCAAAAAATGTTGCCACAGTCAACGTTCTTAGAACTTAGTTTAGTCAGACCACAATATTTCCCTTTGGCACACCCTACAGGGCACATTTATGATTGGATTGCTTTGAAACCTGCTGGTATGCTTGTTTAGGGTGACCTCTAGATGGGAGCCCTCGATTTTCTTCAATTTTCGTCAAAAAATGTTGCCACGGCCAATGTTCTTAGAACTAGTTTAGTCGGACCTCAATATTTCCCTTTGGCACACCCTACAGGGCACATTTATGATCGGATTGCTTTGTTTAGGGTGACCTCTAGATGGGAGCTATCGATTTTCTTCCATTTCCGTCCATCAAAAATGTTGCAGCTGGCAACGATCTTTGAACTTAGTTTAGTCAGGCATCAGTATATCCCTTTGGCATTCCCTACAGGGCACATTTATGATCAGATCAGTTTGAAACTTTGTATGCTTGTTTGGGGTTACCTCTAGATGGGAGCTATCGATTTTCTTCGATTTCTGTCAAAAAATGTTGCCACTGGCAATGACCTTCGATGAACTTAATAAAAACTTAGTGTAGTTAAGCATCAATATTTCCCTTTGACACACCCTGCAGGGCACATGTATGATTGGATCACTTGCAAACTTGGTGTGCTTGTGTAGAGTGACATCTATATGGGAGCTGTCGATTTTCTTCCATTTCTGTCAAAAAATGTTGCCGCTGACCTTTGAACTTAATTTAGTCAGACCTCAATATTTCCCTTTAACACACCCTTCTGGGCACATTTGTGATCAGATCACTTTGAAACTTGGTATGTGTGTTCGGGGTGACCTCTAGATGTGAGGTATTGCTTTCTTTCATTTCCATAAAAAACTATTATCGTTATCACCAGCCTTTGAACTAACTGCATTTGTGCATCTTGTTCATCAACTTATCCCTTTTGCACTCTCTGCAGGGTATATTTATGCATTTTCATAAAAAAAACCCAAAAAACATTGCCACAAGCAGTGACCTTCTACTTAGTGGATTTGTGCATTAACATCTTCCTTTGGCATGCCTCAGAGGGAACATTCATTATCAGGTTGTTTTGAAACTTTGTGTGCTTATGCCGGGTGACAAAGATTGGAGCTATTGTTTTTGTTTTCATTTCAATCAAAAACTGTTGCTGTTAGCAACAATCTTTGAATTTATTGCATTTGTGCATCAGCATTCTTCTTTTACATGGCCTACAGGCCACATTTATAATAGGATTGTTTTTGAACTTGGTGTGCTCATTAGGCAAGAACTTTAGATAAGAGCTATTGATTAGCCTTCATTTCTGTGAAAAAAGTTGCCATTTACAATAACCTCTGAACATACTGCATTTGTGTATCAACATTCTTCCTTTAGCCAGTCTTATAGTTTACATTTAAAAATAATGGATTACTCTGACGTTGTGCACACACAATGCTGTTATGTTGAAATTTCACCAAATAACATTGGTACCAATGATCTTCAATTTTGCCATTTCATTTATAACTTACCAAGTTCAAGTTTATCAAGTTGAGGTACAGTGTCATTGAAACTTTCATTATAACTTGGGTAAAATATCAGACATAAACCATTTAAGTTTTTTTTTTTGTAAGTTTACATTGGTTATAAAAAGAGAGCATGCGTCAGCCAAACAGACCATACAGGAGGGCTTGAGAAACAGATTTTTAATTTTTTTTTAGGTCTTAGTCAGGTCTTAGTCACACTTTCTTGTTACAGTGGAGCCCACTTAACTGGATATCTCTTAATTGTATATCCCTGTTAATTGCCATATAATACACTACATAAAGATATGCACCGGCTGAGGCAGGGCTTATATTTCGTCTAAATTTGTGAGAATCCATTTGGATTCTCGTGAAAATGGTTGCGAGAATCCATACCAACTATGAGTGTCCCAGGATCCCATGACGCCACCATGGTTGAACCACTGTTGTATACTGATAACACATGTTAACATTTTACCAAAAACACCTTTTTAATTTTTAAAACTAAAATTGATAATTTTTAAACAATAAATAATAAATAGATGATAACATTATTAAATGAACAATATTTACCAATAAAATCTTACAAATATGGCTGTCGTTGGAACCGGCTCAATGAGCCGGTTTCAATGACAGCCATATTTGTAAGATCTTATTGACATAGTGTCAGGATATTTCAGGTCATGTTAGCCTTCTACTGGTTAATTTGTTGCCGCTGTGTTAAATAAAGGGTTAAATTGACTCAATTCTTTTCATGCGAATCCTAGCAGAAGTGCAGCGAAAAACTACACGGATTCTCGCCGGTTTCATTGCGCGAACCTTTGTGCGAATCGATTCTCGGATTCTCGTCGAAATTTTAGCCCTGTAAGGATGTAAAAAATGAACAGGGTTAGTCGCATAATGGACATGATCTTATTTATAACTGAAAATAAAAGCGTGAATAACCCTGTGCATTGCACTGAGTTAGTTGGTCATCTGACTAACTATTGGCGTTTCACGGGATTAGTTGATAGGCTGCCATATTTCACACTACAGTGGAGCCCACTTAATTGGATATCTCTTAATTGTATATCCCTGTTAATTGAATATAATTTTCAAACACAAAACCATTGACCATATCTTCAGTACAAATTTGATCTGTTAATTGCATATGGGTTGTAGAGTAAACTCCTGTTAATTGTATGTAACTTTTGGTAATATGTTGACAAAATTACTGTGACACGCACCAAATTCCCCTTATTTATCAACGTTTTTGGCCTCACTACATCCAATACAGGCATTTTTCTATTATATCTTGTTTGACAGAGCTCCATGAGCTCTGTCAAACAAGATATAATAGAATAAATGCTCAGTTTACTTCCTGAACACAGGAAACTGACCAAATCCCTGTTAATTGTATACTCCTGTTAATTGAATAATTTTCACTGGCAAAATTGATATTCAATTAAGAGGATTCTACTGTACATGAAAATATACACTGACCAAGGCTGTAAAAATGACAGGGTTAATTGGCTACATGTTACATGGTGTGCAGGATTTACTGAACTAATGGAAATACTTATACTGGATTTTGGAAATTTTTTAAAGTGAATACCAAAAATGAAAACATTCTGTATTTTCATTTAACCCCTAGCACTCTGGTAGTGCAACAACATTTTCTCCAATCACTCAGTTTTTCTCTTGTTTAACTATGAATTTAATCAAGTATATTTTGTTTGACAGAGCTCACTGAGCTCTGTCAAACGAGGTATATTTGGTTAAATATCAAACTGCATTATGGGAAATATTTGCAGAGAGTTTATACTTGGTTTCAGTAAATTAGATGATATGGTCTAAGTCTTTATCAGTTGATTTAAAGCTGGATATTATTATTTATTATCATTAATTATTGGGGTTTAAGGTCACATACTTATGCACAATTGCTAATCGTGACCATGACAGTTTTACGGGTGGAGGAAACCAGAGTACCCGGAGAGAACCACCTAGCATCAATGAGCATCTGTCAGCTTCTCAACTTTCTAACTCGGTTCAAGCTCCGCTCAAGCATGGTTGAAGACATGTGCACCATCGACGTGCAGTATGCCTTAGTACACGGTGTCATTGTGCCTCCATGTAGGCAACTGGGATAAAGTGCCGTGCCCAAGGACACAATGTGGGTCATCCTAGAAGGGGATCGATCTTCAGACCTCTAGCATAGAAGTCCCAACAGTCTACCACTGAGCCACCGCCCTCCCCTCAAAGCTGGATAAAGGAAGTATAAATGAACCAAAAAGCAAACAAAACTTCCTGTTAGGAACAGTGAGGGATGGCCTGAGAATCAAAACATTTTTTATGCCCCTGCAACTAAAAGTCGGGGCATATTGATTTACACCTGTCTCCATCCATCCGTTCGTCCATCTGCATATTGCCAGGAATTTGATTTTGTTCAATTTTTCACAAAATTATGGGTTGTTGAACTTAGAGTACAAGTTTTGTCTGCCTAACTCTTTCCACAATTTTCAAGCTAGAACCTTTTTATTTTACAGGGTATTTATGCATATACCAACATTGTCAGGAAATTGATTTTGTTCAATGTTGCACAAAATTGCAGGTTGTTGAACTTAGTAAATTTTTTGTGAAATTTCGAATATACAGTACGTGGAGAGTGTATTACCACCAAATCACCCGCAGAGTGGAGATTCCACCCAAGCAATAATTGCAAATTTGTTGAAAAGCATAACAAGCACAGGCAAAATTTCAGCCAATGGACCTCCGGGTTATACCCGGAGGTCCATTGGCTGAAACATTGCTTGTGTTTTTAGTCAATATATACAAAAAAAATGAAAGTTATAGTTTGGGTGATAACTCCACTCCGCGGGTGATTTAGTTACAATCCACTCTCCACGTACTGTAGGGTACATGATTTGTGCAGCTAATTCGTCCACAGTTTTCATGCTAAACCTTTTATTTTACAAGATATTTATTCATGTACAGGCCTGGAAATAAGGAATGAGTTTCATAACCTGTTCACAAGTTACTACAGGTTACACCTATTTGGTCGTCATAACCTGTTTAAAGTTATGGGGCAACCAATGGTTGTTGGTACAACGGGCTGACTATGGTTTGGCCCATCGTAGGAAAATTGTGAATTCCTGGGTTCAAAAACCCCTATTTCCTTGCATCTGATCATATCTAAATTTCCAGACACAAAATTTTTTTTTTTCTTTAGATACCCAAAAAATAAAAAAATTGCCCAATGCCAAAAACGGGTTGGAAAATATTCAGTGTGCATAGATTACCTCAAAAATGGGAAATTATGGCTGTACAAAATGACGCAAATTGTGGCAATGCCATTATGTGGGAGTATATTTCATTATTGAGAAATAAAATTCCCAGTATTCCAAATGAAACAATAAAAAAAATCCAAATGTACCAACTGTTTGTTGTTTTCATTCAATTCCTCCCAAAACTACTCAATAATTCAAATAAACACACATGATTCCCGTGGGCTTGAACTTCCCAGGGTTACTAGACGATTCGCCCCCTTTGCCACTGGATGATTTGCCCCTAGTTTTTTATGGATGCTGTGTCAATTAAAGTCAAAATTACTACGATTGGCAGGGGAGGGGGGGGGGGAGGGCAGATGTGTCCGACGTAATTCCAATATTATAATCAACCCTGGGCAATTGTGTGTGATTATTATTGACAAATTGTTTCAAAATTGGTGAAACATCACATTCAGGCATATCAAGGGAGCTAACTATCACACTTAGACTACAGTCCTTCGAGTGGAGCAGTCTGCCATTCCCGAAATTAAAATGAGAAAGGAGCCATTTCAAATGATTAATTGAATGGATTTCTTCGCATTTGTCAGCAGTAGCATTCCCCATAGAAAGCCCTTTCAGGTGATGGATCTGGACCATAAAGTTTATGAAAGTAGTTTGTAAGGTGATTGATAACCATTTCAAGTTAAGGTGCTTGAAACAACAGTGTAGTGATGATCGTTTTTTTGTTCCGTTCGTGATAAAATGCGATCGCAAACTGTTTAGAGGTTATGTTTTTTTAAGCCGTCGTAACCTCCCTGTAACCTGAATGAGCGTTTACGACTTATTTCCAGGCCTGCATGCACCAATTTGCATATAGTGTACATTATAATGATCTGTCCTGCCAATTCCTCCCACAGTTTTCAAGCCAGGACTTTTTTTTTTATATTTCATAGGGTGTTTGTGCTAATACATATACCAAAGGTATGCATGTTATCAAGCCTTCAGGTTTCAAGCTAAAAAAACAATTTTAGTTTTGAAGGATGTGAACAAATATTTTTGCTAATATAGTCAGTGAATAGTTACGTTTTTTATTACAATGTGTTGTTGTAAAGCCATTTGATATAATATAGCATGAATTAATTTTACCTTATAGACATGTCAAACTCAAAGTTTTGTGCCTTTCAGTTCATCATTTATCAGACTTCGAGATATTTAGCAACATAAATGTAGTCCAATTTTAGGTATTTTAAAAAAAAATTCATGGTAGAACTTGCGGTGCATCATATTTTGTGTCTTATAGACACAACATGTATATGAGTAAGAAATCACTGTTTGCTCTTCAGCCTCCTGTGTCTATGCACTGTGCGGAGGCATTCTTCAGTCTAGTTTTTGGCGTTATTGTTTTGTTGAATTTTTCTTTTAAATAATAATTAAAACTAGAGAATTGTAATTTGTTGGACAAATTACAGGCTTTCCCAACTTTCTAATGTGAAAATGCAGACTACATATGGCAAAGCAAGTGTTTGAAATTGTCCATTTCCAAAATGGTAGCCAAAACGCATCCAAAGTTGGCTATTTTTGGCATTCTATAATGGCACTCTTATTCTCACCCTTATTGGGCTTGGGGGTTGAGATTAAAAAGTAAACAGTAACTTTCTTCTGTAATTATTGTTACATCTATCTGTACCAAAATAATTGCTACAACAACCTTGCAATTAGAGAAAATGTTAAAATTTAAAAAAGAAAAAAAAAAAATAGAGAAGAAAAAGAAGAATAACAAGAGTCTTTCCCAAACTGGGTTTGGGAAATCCTAATAAAATAAATGCTCACCCACATGCAATTTTACATAAAAATGGCTTTAAGGGGCCTTATGAGAGTTGACTGAACTTTTTGTGCCTTATGAGAATTGACTGAACATTTTGTTTTTTTTCCATTCATAGAGTATACTTGATGAAATCACAGCCCGTCCATTACAGAAGAAAATCTGCATGATAAGTTTTTACAGAGAAACCCAAAAAGCTCATGAACTGATGTTAGAGCCAGTAATCACGGGTGGCCGTATGCAAAATCTTTCTCTGAATCATGTTGTAATAAATAAGCATGAGCAAATAAAATCACTTCCTGCTGCTATGGTTTACCTGGTGTTTGTCGACTACAATCAACGCCATGTTATCCTGGAGAATCCAGATCTTGGGCTTGGTGACCTGAGATTAATGACAGTGCGAGCAGCAAAGAAGATTGGAGGTAAATTGTGATTTGAATCATTAACCCTTAAGCCCCCATATAGCCCCAAACCGCCACTTTTATATTGCATTGAAGCAGGTGCTCCCTTGTGTAATCTTTTTTATTACTCTTGTGTGTAGACTGAATTTTCCCTGGCAGTGGTTCTACATCACTGCTGGCTGCCTGTATAGGCAGCCAGCAGTGATGTAGAACCACTGCCAAGTCATCAATAACTATGTAAGCAGAAAAAGGCCATAAATACTTTAAAATTAATCTGAGGACTTAAGGGTTAACCCTTTCTATAACATTAGGGTTTGTAAGGTCTTAAATTTAAATAATAATAATACGAAGAAGAATAATAATCATAATTTTATAGCCTTCAATCCACCCTTGATGCTCTATGGTTGTACAAAATATGCATTATGGAAAAGATATGTTTTAACTCTTAACCCACCGAAGTTAAGCAATATTGAGCTCGGTTAGTCCTTGGATGGGTAACCGTCTGAGTGATCAGTTTGGACTCTGCGTTGTGTCCTTGGGCAAGGCACTTAACCCCGATAGTCCACATGGGGGCACAAAGACGCCATGTACTAAGGCATACTGAATGTCAATGGTGTGCATGACTTCAACCAATCTAATCCTGTCTGTGCTGCAGTGTGGAGTTACAGTGTTGGGGAACTGGCAGCTGCTCATCATTGCTCGGTGGTTCTCTCCTGGTATTCCAGCTTCCTCCACCTGTAAAACTGTGACCGACACGATATGACCTTGGCTATTAAAGTGTCGTTAAACCTTAATAAATAACACTTAACCTGCTGAATATTTTTAAAACATTTTTCATGAGATCTAGTCATGGCTGCTGTAAAGCAGCCATGACAAGATTTGATGAAAAATTCCTGAAAATTTGGCTGAAGAAATCATTGGTCAAAAAGGTTGATACAATTTGCATGATAAATTTTTAGCTCAACTTGACAAAGTCAAGCTGAGCTATTGCCATCACTTCTCGTCCGTCGGCGTATGTACGTACGTACATCCACAATTTCCTTTGGCACACCTCACAGGTTGCATTTATGATCAGATTGCTTTGAAACTTGGTATGCTTGTTTGGGGTGACCTCTAGATGGGGGCTATCATTTTTCTTCAATTTCCATCAAAAAATGTTACCGCGGCCCACATTCTTAGAACTTAGTTTAGTCAAACCTCAATATTTCCCCTTGGCACACCCTACAGGGCACATTTATGATTGGATCACTTTGAAACTTGGTTTGCTTGTTTGGGGTGTCCTCTAGATGGGAGCTATCGATTTTCTTCAATTTCTGTCAAAATTGTTGCCTCGGCCAACGTTCTAAGAACTTAGTTTAGTCAGACCTCAATATTTCCATTTGGCAAACCCTACAGGACACATTTATGATCGGATTGCTTTGAAACTTTGTATGCTTTGGGGTTTCCTCTAGATGGGAGGTATCGATTTTTTTCCATTTCCGTCAAAAATGTTGCCACGGCCAACGTTCTTAGAAATTAGTTTAGTCAGACCTCAATATTTCCCTTTGGCACACCCTACAGGGCACATTTATGTTCGGATTGCTTTGAAACTTTGTATGCTTGTTTGGGATTTCCTCTAGATGGGAGCTATCGCTTTTATTCCAATTTCGTCAAAAAATGTTGCTGGGACCAATGCTCTTAGAACTTCGTTTAGTCAGACCTCAATATTTTGCTTTGGCACACCCTACAGGGCACATTTATGATCAGATTGCTTTGAAACCTGGCATGCTTGTTTGGGGTGACCTCTAGATGGAAGCTAACGATTTTCTTCCATTTCTTATCAACCTACCTCAATTGTTTACAACAGGCTTGCACTACAGTGGAAGAACCTAACTCGGATAAAATACTCTCTATTTTAATCTTTCCCAAGATTTGGGAAAGAAAAGTGGTGTAAAAAACACCACGAAAAAATAAGCCAAAACTGGGCCGAGCGCCATCGGCGAACACCCAGTATGGGACGCTCTTCCATAGTACAAATCCATGACTTCCGTCACAGCGCGCAATGCATTAATTCGTCATTCTTTTTCGATCCGAGGCACGAGCAGGATGTGTTTCCGCCATATGCATTATGAAACAGTGATAATTCAACTCGTGGATAATGGTTTTCCTGTGACTGGAATTATGGATCTGAAGATCGTATAATAACAGGACCGTGTTTTATATATTCTCGTTTATATTTTCAACCACATTCTCATTGTTTATTAATTACTATTCCGTTTTCGCGAATGTTTTGTGACATCGTGTCATTGCGATTCAACAATGAATTTTTTCGGTTGATAAAAAAATTTATTGGAGTCGGTGTCGGCCTTCTGGGTTCTGCCACCTTCTCTCGTAGTTGAGGGTGTTCTTCTACTTTCTGTTTCTGTTGAGTTCACCTTTTTCTTCTACTGCTCTCACCTCTGTTCTTTCCAGTTCGGTTCCTTTAGGGCAATTCCTTTTGCCCTCGCCATTGGTGCGTTCTCGTGTCCGTTTCGTCCGCACACGCGGATGGTGTGGAATGCAGTCGTTTCGGGAGCCCCCCGACTCGACCACGTCTGATGTGAGTTTACTCCCTCCGTGGGGGATGTGCAGCTCCTCCCGCTCCTGCGGGGGGTGGTGAACGCTTTCGTTTCGGGTCGCCCGATTCGACCACGTCTGATGAGAGTTGCTCCTCCTCCATGGGGGATGTGCAGCTCCTCCCGCACCAAGGTCGGTTCCAGCTTTGTGCTGTTACTGCCCTTTCTGTCTGTGCGTCGCACTTCACCATACGCCTCATCTTTCATTGGCTTTTCTAATGTTTGTGATGCTATGGTTTGATAGGCCTAGGGATCTCTTCCTCTGTCCATGGTCCCAGTGCTATTGAGTTATGTGTGGGTTGGTTATGTGATTCCCTCCAGCCTTTTGTCTATTCAGCCTGTTGTAAACAATTGAGGTAGGTTGATAAGAAGTATAAATTTTATAGTAAATTTCCTTTCTTATTATACCTACCGAAATTGTTTACATGGAGGCCCTCCCGTCTTCTTATTCAGGTAAGAATCCTTCCTCCCCGCTGATCACATAACCCCTGTGTTGTTCGGAATCAAAAGAATGACGAATTAATGCATTGCGCGCTGTGACGGAAGTCATGGATTTGTACTATGGAAGAGCGTCCCATACTGGGTGTGCGCCGATGGCGCTCGGCCCAGTTTTGGCTTATTTTTTCGTGGTGTTTTTTACACCACTTTTCTTTCCCAAATCTTGGGAAAGATTAAAATAGAGAGTATTTTATCCGAGTTAGGTTCTTCCACTGTAGTGCAAGCCTGTTGTAAACAATTTCGGTGGGTATAATAAGAAAGGAAATTTACTATAAAATTTATACTTCCATCCTTCAAAAAATGTTGCCGCGGCAACAATCTTTGAACTTAGTTTAGTCAGGTATCAATATATTCCTTTGGCATGCCCTACAGGGCACATTTATAATCAGATCTGTTTGAAACTTTGCATGGTGGGAGCTATATATTTTCTTCGATTTCCATCAAAAAATGTTGCCACTGACAATGACCTTCGATGAACTCAGTAAAAACTTAGTGCAGTTAAGCATCAATATTTCCCTTTGACACACCCTCCAGGGCACATTTATGATTGGATCACTTGCAAACTTGGTGTACTTGTGTGGGGTGACATCTATATGGGAGCTGTCCTTTTTTCTTCCATTTCTGTCAAAAAATGTTGCCGCTGACCTTTGAACTTAGTTTAGTCAGGCCTCAATATTTCCCTTTAACACACCCTTCGGGGCACATTTATGATCGGATCACTTTGAAACTTGGTATGTGTGTTCAAGGTGACCTCTAGATGTGAGCTATTGCTTTTTTTCATTTCCATAAAAAATTATTGTCATTATCACCAGCCTTTGAACTTACTGCATTTGTGCATCAACTTATCCCTTTTGAACTCTCAGCAGGATATATTTATGAATTTCCATACCCCCCCCCCCCCCCAAAAAAAAACAAAAAAAAAAAACAATGCCACGAGCAGTGACCTTCTGCTTAGTGCATTTGTGCATTAACATCTTCCTTTGGCATACCTCAGAGGGCACATTCATTATCAAGTTGTTTTGAAACTTTGTATGCTTATGCAGGGTGACAAAGATAGGAGCTATTGATTTTCTTTTCATTTCCATCAAAAACTGTTGCTGTTAGCAACAATCTTTGAATTCATTGCATTTGTGCATCAGCATTCTTTGACATGGCCTGCAGGCCACATTTATCATAGGATTGTTTTTGAACTTGGTGTGCTCATTAGGCAAGACATTTAGATAAGAGCTATTGATTAGCATTGATTTCTGTGAAAAAAGTTGCCATTTACAATAACCTCTGAACATACTGCATTTGTGTATCAACATTCTTCCTTTAGCCAGTCTTACTGTTTACATTTAAAAATTGCATGGATTACTCTGATGTTGTGCACACACAATGCTGTTATGTTGAAATTTCATCAAATAACATTGGTACTAATGATCTTCAATTTTGCCATTTCATTTATAACTTACCAAGTTCAAGTTTGTCAAGTTGAGCTACAGTGTCATTGACACTTTCATTGTTTTAGTGGTAAAAGATTTCCTGTCCTAGGTAGGAATATCTGCCAGCAGCACGCAAGGAGTTAATACCCAACTTGAATGATTAAAAAGAATCCATTTCTTTTACAGTGTATGGATGGATTAGGTACAGCTTAGTATTTGTTGCTGTAATTATAGATTTTGTAACTTGGTATGATATCTAGATGAGACTCCTACTTTGGTCATGATTGGTCAACCCTGACCGCCAAACTGTGACGTGAACATTAACCCAGGCCTCACTTCTTTAGTACAGTCTATACCTCAAATTATTCTTATTGAAAACATAGCATATAGAAAACAGAAATTAACATATTCTCAATTATCACAATTCTTGTCTTATTTCATAATCCTTTCATAAACATTAAACATTATCCTTTTCATCAAACAATACACACACAGTCTAGTTAAACTACAGTGCCATTGACACTTACATTTAGATTATTTTTGAGGCAATATGGTTGATTTTTGCAGACCCTGTCACCCTCTTTGTGACATTTACTCTCTTCTAATATATTGTACTTTATTGCAGGTGAAGTGATATTGTTCTATGTTGGAGATGAAGGTTCCAGAAATTTAACTTCACGATCATTATTCAATACAAACCTGACGTCCATCTTTCAGCATGAGGAGTTGAAAATATTGCAATCCGGAGAACGTGTTATTAGTGCCTATCAGACACTTACAAATTATCAGGAACAGCATGTTAGAAACTTCATGAGAAATATACTTTTTTAGAACATCTTATTTTTTGAAAAATAATGTAGAAAGTTGTCTCTGTGATAAAGTTGCATCACTACTAAAACAAGGCAGTGATAAATCAGGGTAGTAACACACACTGAATAAATGTACCATTCCCACTGTGAATTTGGACCACTTCTTTCCCAATTCCAACCCTAAAAAAATCAATTTCTTCATGTAGAAAGTATACATAATAGAAACAAAATAACTTATTGATTGTTAGAAGCCACTATCAGGGCTCTACTGAAAAAAAAGCAGAAAGCCACTTTAGCTTATTGTTTGTGCAGCAGTAGATTAAACAAATGTTCATATAAACTGCCAGTGGGCACTCCCCAATAAATAGTAATAAAACAATTATTATTACCACTCAATCTATAAGTTACTAGTCGATAAGTTTGGAGGCCTGTTAAAACTCCATAATTTCAGTGACGTCATTTGACGGAGCCGGGTCGCAGACGATGATGGTATAAATAGCCATTAGTGGCCCATGGCCCAGCTATTTTTAGATTCCATGGTCTAATGAATTACTCCCATTCGGATGACGTCCCTTTGAATTTCTGAACTCAAGTCGAACACACGATCCAAACAGAAATATCGAACCGACTTTAGTGATTATTTCTTCCAGCAATTCCCTCGTGCAGTTAGCTGTAACAGGGAGTGGTAACAATAGTAATAACATGATTGTTGTCAGGCATCATGATTCATTAGCGGCCATGCAGCAATGATGAACAGCCCTTGGGCTTATTAACGGCCCTCGACTTCGTCTCGGGCCTTTAATAAACCCTCGGGCTGTTCATCATTGCTGCAGGGCCACTGAAGAACCATAATGCCCTCCAAAATCATGTCATTGTTATATTGATGGATAACATCTTGCTAAACTAAAGCTCCCCTTGCTGGTAGCATTGTAAATTTGAAGAAAAGATACTCATGTTACAAATCTACTTTGAAAAATAATTTAGCGCTCGACCAGTTAAATACCAAACATCTGTTGTTGTGCATATAAATCACTCTTGATTATAAAGCATGGGGGAGCTGCACAAAGTTCATTTTGTAAACTACTTAACTCATGTAAACCAAAATTTTGAAAACTTATGATGTAGCAGTTGTTTCTATTCAAGTGGTATCTGCCTAAAAAGGCAGATGACACTTAAACGGAAACAACTGCTTGGGTTATTTTTGCAGCTCCCTATTATTCAACACATTAGAGGCAGAGCACTTGCCCATACAACACTGGAGGAGAGTGAACTCAACTTCAGGCTTCTGCATGTGGAAGAAATTCCCAGTTTATAGCCCTTTACAGTTATCCCAATGAAAGGAGCCTGGGACCATTCCCAAGTAGGATTTACAGAACACTGCATGAGGCCCTTCTACAAATACTAATATGAATGAAAATATTGTTCTGCAAGTATTTTGAACCCTTATATATGATTTTGACTATTTAATTGATATACCTTCATTTTAGCTCAACTTGACAAAGTCAAGCTGAGCTATTGCCATCACTTCTCGTCCGTCGGCGTACATATGTACGTATGTACGTATGTTAGTATGTTATGATCAGATCACTTTAAAACTTGGTATGCTTGTTTGGAGTGACCTCTAGATGGGAGCTATCGATTTTCTTCAATTTCCATCAAAAAATGTTGCCACGGCCAATGTTCTTAGAACTTAGTTTAGTCAAACCACGATATTTCCCTTTGGCACACCCTACAGGGCACATTTATGATCAGATTGCTTTGACACTTGGTATGCTTGTTTAGGGTGACCTCTAGATGGGAGCTATCGATTTTCTTCAATTTCCTTCAAAAAATGTTGCCACGGCCAACGTTCTTAGCACTTAGTTTAGTCAGACCTCAATATTTCCCTTTGCCACACCCTACAGGGCACATTTATGATCGGATTGCTTTGAAACCTGGTATGCTTGTTTGGGGAGACCTCTAGATGGGAGCTATCGATTTTCTTCAATTTGCGTCAAAAAGTGTTGCCGCGGTCAACGTTCTTAGAACATAATTTAGACAGAAGACCTCAATATTTCTCTTTGGCACACTCTACAGGGCACATTTATGATCGGATTGCTTTGAAACCTGGCATGCTTGTTTTGGGTGACCTCTAGATGGGAGCTATCGATTTTCTTCAATTTCCGTCAAAAAATGTTGCCACGGCCAACGTTCTTAGAACTTAGTTTAGTCAGACCTTTGGCACACCCTACAGGGTACATTTATGATTGGATTGCTTTGAAACCTGGCATGCTTGTTTTGGGTGACCTCTAGATGGGAGCTATCGGTTTTCTTCCATTTCCGTCGAAAAATGTTGCCCCTGCCAACATTCTCAGAACTTAGTTTAGTCAGACCTCAATATTTCCCTTTGACACACTCTACAGGGCACACATATGATTGGATTGCTTTGAAACCTGGCATGCTTGTTTGGGGTGACCTCTAGCTATTGATTTTCTTCAATTTCCGTAAGAAAATGTTGCCGCGGCCAACGTTCTTAGAACTTAGTTTAGTCAGACCTCAATATTTCTCTTTGGCACACCCTACAGGGCACATTTTTGATTGGATTGCTTTGAAACCTAGTATGCTTGTTTAACTTGGTGTGATAATTAGACATGACCTTTCGATAAGAACTATTATTAGCATTCATTTCTGTGAAAAAAGTTGCCATTTACAGTAACCTCTGAACCTACTGCATTTGTGTATCAACATTCTTCCTTAGCCAGTCTTACAGTTTACATTTAAAAATTGATGGATTACTGTGTTCTTCAATTTTGCCATTTCATTTATAACTTAACAAGTTCAAGTTTGTCAAGTTGAGCTACAGTGTCATTGACACTTTCATTTATTTTTGTTCAGGCCATCAAAAGTTAAAAATCTGTTTCTCAGGCCCTCCTGCATGCTCTCTTTTTAATAACAAATGCAAACTTAAAAAAATAAAAATTAAATGGGCTATGTCTGACATTTTACCCAAGTTAATGTGTTATTCTGTAGATTACAAAGCATAAATATACATAAAACAAACCAAGAACATGAAATTTTGATGGCAAAGAAAATAATACCAAAAATAAAAAATACAATAAAAAACCACCTGCCCAGAAGAAGAACAGAAGATGTACTTTGCCAGGCCTTATTGGGATATTTTAACAGAGTAATAGAACAAGTAGTACATTCTCACAAATCACTACAACTACCTCTACCCTGAAGTTCACAACTTTAAACCAAAGTCCAGCTTCACCTACTTGTATACTATGCAATATAAATCGGCAGTCCTTACTCCCAGTCTTTCACAAAATTCTATCCTGCCCCTCCTACCAGATACATGGAGGTACCTTTCTATAAAACACTACATGTTTATTCTACCTCCCAACAGGCAGTAGAATGGCAATTACCAATCATCCTCTCATTCCTGCTTTAACCCTTAAGGGCCTGGACAAGGGTCTTGTATTCATGCCTAGGGCTGTCACAATTTTTCAATTTAGGAATCGATTAATCGTCGCAAATAATCGATGATAATCGATTAATCGTACCTATATGACCTTCCCTCTCCCTCTCTTTGAAGTCGATAAAAATGAAGTTCAAGTCAGTTGACCTACTTCAAGTAAACAACGAAGACGATCATCTTTTAGGTACATTCAAAGC
The DNA here is from genome assembly GCA_031216915.1 of Pictodentalium vernedei. NCBI lineage: Eukaryota > Metazoa > Mollusca > Scaphopoda > Dentaliida > Dentaliidae > Pictodentalium > Pictodentalium vernedei. The sequence continues at coordinate 247,474,016 of CM062288.1, read as the reverse complement.
TTCGATGTTCTGAACTTTGGAACCGTCAGTGTAATAATCAAGACCGGTCGGCAGTTGCGAACTTCGCAACTGCCGACTGGTCTTGATTATTACACTGACGGTTCAAAAGTTCAGAACACCAAACCTTTGATGAATGTACCTGAAAGACAAATGCTTCCAACAGTTTCTTGGGGTTTAACATCGATGTTCTTAACTCTTTACCTTTGGAAACAATAGTTTTTCATCAAATTTTCTTTTAATTATTAAACATCTAAAACAGGATACAATTTACCGATTATTCGACAACGAAAAATACTAATCGATTTCACCGTGACCGATCAATAATCGATTGATGGATTAATCGTGACAGCCCTATTCATGCTATTCCACAATCTCTATACATCTAATGGTTTAGTAGTGATTTCTAGTTAAGTCTTGGCTGCCTGTTAAGGCAGCCAAGACTTGACTAGAAACCACTGCTTAGGTAATTTGTTTATTGTTGGCAAAACCTCCTCCTCATAATGGCTTGCTAATGGCACCTGTTCTGAGGCCAGAAAATTCGTAAATAGGCCTTTAAGAGTTAAACATGAATTGACAGCACATGCCTTACCAACAAGCTGCACCATCCATCCAATCCTAACCATCTAGATTCAAATTCACATCAGTCCCTCTTTCACCAGTTGCCAGGTATCACATGCTAAGTCTCCACAAACGCACACCATTTCAACAACTCAAAATATGCCCAACCACATGCTTCATACTGTCTGAACCTACAGAAATGGAACACCTGATTGTGTTACTTGAGGCATGAATTTTAGACACATTCTCCGCTCTCTGTCATTTTAGAAGGACATATGAGGTTCAACTTAACACAAGGATTAGGCCTGACTTTCTAGAAAAATTCAATGTAAACAGATCCTGATTCAAAGAATGTAGTTTACTATCATTGCACTGACATTTTGTTTTGTGCAATGCAATTATTTCTTTAAATACTTCACTACAAAATTTTGGTACTGGAGATTTTGTACACAAGAAGTTAGTAATCAATTTATGGGCTTTTGTTTTCAGTTTTTGGTGAAATGTTTGAGGAAATAAGTGCAGTTCTCTCTTGAAAGGGAAACTTCAGTACAACAGTGATAACCCTGTCGCTCTGATTCACAATCCACTCAGATTGAGAAATGTTCGGAAAGTCACTTATAAGGAAAATACATACTTCAGTGGTGGGGCATGTGCTGTTTATATTTTTGCTTCCTCCAAGCGGAACTAGTTTATCACAGTAAAACCACAGTAAACAAGCACTTTATGGGGTTCCCTCTGGGGAGATATACATTAACAGTATGGTCAGTAGATGAGCAGGAAGTACAGGTGTCAATCTGAATTTTTTTTCTAGAGTTATAGCCTTTGATACTTAGTCAAAAAACTTGTAGTACTTTTACTGTGCTAAACAACTCATGCTTCACTGGTAAAATTTGACATAGTAACAACATAGTAACAATGCCTGAAAGTTACTGGAAACACCATTTATTAGCCCTACTGTTTCCAGTGAGGGCTGTAGTCATGACTTTTGTCCATCCGTCCATCCATCTGTCCGTCTGTTAACATTTAGAGTTTTGGTTAAAGTTTTTTACTGAAGGTTCAAGTGTTTTTTTTTTCCCCTGTTTAGTTAACATTTGGAGTTTTGGTTAAAGTTTGTGGTTAAGGTTTTTTATTCAACCGTCAAATACAGGCTACACCCTGTAGTTCTTGTCTGATCGTCACAAAAATTCATATGCAGGTTTTGGTAATGTCTAGATGAAAACATCCCCTTTTGGTTGTGATCGGTCAACCGGTATGGCTGCCCGAGCCCAAAACCTGAAAACCATTAGCACAGTGTACAGGTTGTATTTATGAAGAGATTTCATTGTAACTTGGTAGGATGCCTCTGTATAATGCCTCGATGAGAATGTCCCCTTTTGGGCATGATCTGTCAACCTTGATGGCTGCCCAAGCCTGAAACCCAAAAACTTTTAGCACAGTCTGCAGGTCATGTTTAATACGGAGGGATTTCATTGTAACTTGCTACGATGACTCCGTATGTCTAGACGAGAATTTCCTCATTTGGGCGTGATCTATCAACTGTGATGACTGCCAGAGCCCAAAACTCTAAAACATTTAGCACAGTCTACAGGTCATATTTATGAAGGGATTTCATTGTATCTTGATAGGTTGACTTCATATTATGTCTAGATAAGAAAGTCCCCTTTTGGATGTGATTGGGCAACTGTGATGGCTACAGGGGCCCGAAGCCCAAAAACATTTAGCACAGTCTACAGGTCATATTTATGAAGGGATTTCATTGTAACTTGGTAGGATGACTCCAAATAATGTCTAGATGAAAACGTCCCATTTTGATCTCGATCATTCAGCATTGATGGCTGCCCGAGCCCCAAAACCTTTAGCATAGTCAAAAGGTCATATTTATGAAGGGATTTCATTGTAACTTGTTAGGTTGACTCCATATAATGCCTAGATGATGACATCCTCTTTTGGTCATGATTGGTCAACTGTGACGGTTACAGGTGCCTGAAGCCCGAAAACGTTGAGCACAGTCTACAGGTCATATTTATGAAGGGATTTCATTGTAACTTCGTAGGATCACTCCAGATGATGCCCAGATGAGAAAGTGCCCTTTTGGTTGTGATCATTCAACCATGATGGCTGCCCGAACCGAAGGCTGAAAACCTTTAGCACAGACTACAGGTCATATTTATGAAGGGATTTTATTGTAACTTGGTAGGTTGACTTCATATAATGTCTAGATGAGAACGTCCTCTTTAGGACATGATTGGGCAACTGTGATGGCAACAGGGGCCTGAAGCCCGAAAACCTTAAGAACAGTCTACAGATCATAATTATGAAGGGATTTCATTGTAGCTTGGTAGGATGACTCCAAATAATGTCTAGATGAGAACGTTCCCTTTTGGTCGCGATCATTCAGCCTTGATGGCTGCCCAGGCCCAAAAACCTTTAGCATAGAATATAGGTGGTATTTATGGAAGGATTTCATTGTAACTTGTTAGGTTGACTCCATATAATGCCTAGATGATGACATCACCTTTTGGTCATGATTGGTCAGCTGTGATGGCTACAGGAGCCCGAAAATATTGAGCACAGTCTACAGGTCATATTTATGAAGGGATTTCATTGTAACTTCATATGATCACTCCAGATGATGCCCAGATGAGAATGTCCCCTTTAGGTTGTGATCATTCAACCATGATGGCTGCCCGAGCCCGAAGCTCGAAAACCTTTAGCACAGTCTTCAGGCCATATTTATGAAAGGATTTCTATGTAACTTGGTAGGTTGACTTCATATGATGTCTAGATGAGAACAGCGCCTTTTGGATACGATTGGGCAAGTGTGATGGCTACAGGGGCCCGAAAAACTTTAGCACAGTCTACAGGTCATATTTATAAAGGGATTTCATTATAACTTGTTAGGTTGACTCCATATAATGCCTAAATGATGACATCTTCTTTTGGTTGCGATCGTTCAGCCTTGATGGCTGCCCGAGCCCAAAAATCTTTAGCATAGTCTATAAGTCAAATTTATGGAAGGATTTCATTGTAACTTGTTAGGTTGATTCCATATAATGCCTAGATGATGACATCCCCTTTTGGTTGTGTTTGGTCAACTGTGATTGCTTCAGGGCCCTGAAGCCCGAAAACCTTGACCATAGTCTGCAGGTCATATATATGAAGGGGTTTCATTGTAACTTCGTAGGATTACTCCAGGTTATGCCCAGATGACAACGCCCACTTTTGGGCCCGATCATTCAACCATGATGGCTTCCCGAGCCAAAAACTTTAGTACAGACTACAGGTCGTATTTGTGAAGGGATTTCATTGTAACTTACTAGAATGACTCAGTATAATGTCGGGATGAGGACGTTCCCTTTTAGTTGCAATCAGTCTGCTGTCATGGCTACACAGGCCTGAAGCCAGAAAACTTTCAGCACAGTCTACAGGCCATATTTATGAAGGGATTTCAATGTAAATTGATAGGATGACTCATTTTGAAATAATTTCACTGTAACTTGCTAACGTTCATTGACATATGTTAACTGTGAGGGCCACATATATTAACTGTGAGGTCATATTAACCCACCCCTCAGCTATTTAGTACCGTGTATGCCTCATATTATTTTTACCAAAAACATAGCATACAGGGAACAGAAATTAACATATTCTCAATTATCACAATTCTTGTCTTATTTCATAATCCTCAACATTGAACATTATCCTTTTCATCAAACACAACACACAGACAAGTTAAGCTGCAGTGTCATTGACACTTTCATTATCCCTTCCCACAACGGAGGGATATAGCACAGCTCGCTCCGTCTGTCTATCTGTCAGTCCATCTGTCTGTCCGAACTTTCTTTATGCCATAACTTGAACAAAAGTTAATGGATTTAAATTCCTTTCAGCACATGTCTCCAGGCCAAGTTTGATGACCACAACCATCCAATGAAAATTGTTGAAGTTATTGCCCTGCCCAGCCCCCGCCAATTAGGCATTTTTTTTTCAGCCTTTCCTCCAATATGCATTTTGAAGTATTTACAGTCACTACATGTGTAACCTTTTTTTTTTAAACTCATGTACCCCGAATCCCCCCTCCCTCCCCCACCGGGGGGCCAATTAGGCACTTTTTTTTCTTTCGTCAAAAATGCATTTTTACAGTTTTGCTTAAAAGTTTATGGTTAAAAATCCAAACACACACCCCCCTTTTGCCAATCAAATTCATTCTCCAAACACTCTGTTACAATGTCCTTTCTTTTTTCTCATTTTGGGCAAGGTGTCTACTGAAGCTGTACACAGTGGTTTCAAATAATATTGGCATTCATTTAACCCTTTTCACAACGCTTTTCGAACTTAGTTTCTCTAAATTTCAAATTGGGCTTCTACCACTTACTTTATTACTTTTTATCCCCTCCCACAAGGGAGGGATATAGCACAGAGCTCACTTCCTCCATTTATCTGCCAGTCTGTCCGTCCATCCATCAGTCCATCTGTCTGTCCGAACTTTCTTTATGCCATAACTTAAACAAAAGTTAACAGATTTCAATTCTTTTCAGAACATGTCTCTAGGTCCAACCAATGAAAATTCTTGAAGTTATTTGTATTTATAATGCAGGCCAGGTTTGAATATAGGTTTCACAACTCACTCCCCCCCCCCCCCCATGCCCCCCCCCCCCCCCTTCTATAGCCCAACATTGCTTTATGTACTGCATCTTTAAACCTTTACCTAACACAAGTTGAAGCCAACATTACACATAACATCAGATTTATGGCTTATTAGTCCTTATTAAGCTCATCAAGCTTGTTCCATTAATAGGTCATGAGGTATGTTTTGGAGTAGAGAAATGAAAAAATAAAATTTGAATAGCAAATTTTGTACATCACGATTGTAGATATGGCAGATTCGTTAGGTAAACTGTTAACAAAAAATGGCTCTAACTATTTTGTGTCTAAGCATTGCCATTGCTGGGACAGTCGGGCTGTATGCGTGACATCACTCTAGTTTATTTATTTATTATTTATTTATTTATTTATTTATTTATTTATTTATTTATTTATTTATTTGTGTTTAAGGTCACATATTTCTGCAAAATGGCTAATCATGACCACAACATGGAGATAAAATCAGGTTTAGTCAATCGTTTATACCCATGTTGCCATTTTAGAGGACTTCCAACCCAAGCATTGGTGACTGGGCCCTATTTTACCAGTAATACAGAGCTTTTTTACCATATTAAACAAGCACTGCTTCACTTCGTGGGGTTCACATGGGGAAGGAAACACCAATAAATAAATGAGTAACAAGGGGCCAATACTAAAAAATTGGAAAATACAAAAAAATAATACAATTTTAAAGTATCGGTCACAATCAGACAGTTTTTTCAGATCTTGGAAACTTGACCCACCTCCCACCCACCCACCCACCCAACTTTATTTTCTTGTGTTGTGGTCATGATTAACCATTGTGCAGACAATATGTGACCTCAAACACCAATAAATAAATCAATAAATTTGAAACTTGGTTTCAAATGTTTTTATTCAAATTTTAGTTACGATGGGGGAACGTGGGTTTTTAAATGTTCTGGGTTTTTAAATTATTGCCTCATTGGCCATTTTAACCCTTTACTCAACGAATCGGCCACATCTCCCCACATAATATGCAAAATTAGTAGCTGAAAAAATATTTTTCAAAAAATTTCTACAAAACCATATGTGACCCCACTTTGGAATGAGCTTGTTCCAATGAGGGTTCACATGATTTGCTTATGTTGAAATTTTTTTAAAAAAATTTTAGAAAAATGATATTTAAAACAATAAATATTGATATCACTGCATTGGATAAAGGGTTAAAATCCAATCTTTTAGGTCCAGAGAGTACTTGAATTTAAGAATTATGTTTGGTAATTGCTCCTTTTGTGAAAGAAAGCTAAAATAATGATATATACAATTTTCAAGTTAAATTTTTATAACACTTTAACCCATTTTGTTATATACCAGCAAGACTGGTTTAAATGTACAATAAAAAACATGCCAATGTCAGAGCTGGCATCTGAGCCTCTCAACACCTGAAAACCTCAATGGTAGCATCAAATATACCACTAAATAGTGAAATGGACAAGTCTATCTTGTATTTGTGGGGAGGTTTGGTAATAATGTAATCAGACAGTCCTATAAAACTGCAGGATAAAGTTATCACTGACCTTTCTGGTTAGGTGATGATTGTGTTGCAAAGCATGTCGGTGGGCTTCCACAATGTTATATCTCATATTTTCTAACCTTTCAAGAGAGACAAAAAACTGAACAACTCCAAATATAGGGAACACAACAGTTGTAACTGTAAGAAAGTTACATTTGTTGTTTCAGATAACATTTTGACTCTTATTAGAAAAATTACATTTAGGCGGTGATATGACATTTGAGGGTTAACTTGCTGTAATGGAAATAATATGAGATTTTGAATCGATTATATCTGTGCCAATCTACAATGTGTGCAATTTATGCCAGGAGTGGTTAAAGATTCCCGCCAGTTACATTTCCACCTACATATACAGTGGAGCCCACTAAATTGGATTTCTCTTAATTGTATATCCCTGTTAATTGAATATAATTTCCCAACACTAAAGTCATTTACCATTCTTCCAGTACAAATTTGACCTGTTAATTGAATGTAGGTTATATAGTAAACTCCTGTTAATTGAATAAAAAAATCTTGTAACCTGTAAAAAAATTACTGTGATTCTCCCCATATTTCTTTCATTTGTAGACGTATTTGATCTCAGCACATCCAACACAGGCATTTAATCTATTATATCTTGTTTGACAGAGCTTATGAAGCTCTGTCAAACAAGATATAATAGAATAAATGCTAAGTTTACTTCTACAATACAGGAAAGTGATACAATCCCTGTTAATTGAATTCTCCTGTTAATTGAATAATTTTCATTGGCAAAGTGGCTAATCAATTAACAGGATTCCACTGTATCAGTAACAAGCTTATTGCCTCAGTTTGTAAAACAGGAATTTTGAGATACATTTTAGAATCGGTACTTTCTGGGATTTTTTTTTTAAATGCTTTAAAGATACAACATTTAAGAAATATATGTGAACATTTCAGACCAAAAAACAATTTTCCCAGATCCATTGCTTCTGTCTTTGTCAAAATTTTATGCAATCAGACCCAGATTCTGAGTTCATGAAAAAGTGTTGTGCTCTGGAATGGGAGATACAACCCTTTGGAAGCTCACAGGCAATAAGATCATTGTGTATTGTCAGGATAAAAAGTGTTAAAATGTCGTGGACATGCCTTGAGTTTCTTCTAGAAGCAGGTGGGTTCTTAGATTTGAGTTGGAAAGATGCCTGATAATCTTTTATGTGGCATGAATTGTTTGTTCCAAAATGTGCAGGAAACTTGATGGAGTTAATTTCTTTGTGTTTTTATTTTGAGAATTTTTAAATTGATACAAAACTTACAAAAAAGATTTATGGTTTTTATGTTTATGTAAATATTCTTCATACTTATTGAGTATTTTTTTATTATCCCCCCAAAAAAAAATTTCGGGGGATATAGTCGTCACGCGTTTTTTTTTGTCCGTCCGTCCGTCCGTCCGTCCGTCCGTCCGTCCGTCCGTCTGTCCATCCGTCCGTCCATCCGTCCGTTTACATTTCGTTTCCGGATGATAACTTCCCTTGAAATAGTTTGATTGTAACCAAACTTGATATGTGGCTTAAACATATAAAAATACAGGTCAAGTTCAAATCTGGGTTCATCCTGATTAATATTACCAGAGTTATGCCCCTTTTTAATTTAGAAAATCTTATGATTTTTGGTTTCTGGATGGTAACTTCCCTCAAGATAGTTTGATTGTAACCAAACTTGATATGTGGTGCAAACATATCAAAATACAGGTCAAGTTCGAAAATGGGTTTGTCCTGATTAATTTTACCAGAGTTATGCCCCTTTTCAACTTAGAAAATCTTATGATGACCACACTTTTTTCGGGGGGATCAGCTGCACCGTGGATGTGGCAGCCCTCTAGTTGTATCAAGATTGTTCAAGTCGTCCTAAATGTGACTTCCGATCAGTCAAATTGAAACGGCTCAAAATCTATTTTTAAATTTCAATTATTTTATGGAATATAAAAATTAATTTCAGTGAATATCAAAATTATACAAAGAATATTAGAAGAAATCAGATACCACTGGTGAGGTAACTGTCTTTTGATTGTAGATTTACTAAATTGTTTTTGCTTTTGAAATATATGTGAAATTGAAAGGAAAATTATATTTTCTGCCAACAGGTAGTGTAAAGTGATATATCTAATATTTTGTCATTTTGATGAATGGGGATCACTGTTAGAAATCATGTGAGTGTATTCATCTGAATATGTTTTCACTTATGTATAATTCAGAATAATAAATTATTTATTCTTTGATGTTCTGCTTCTTGTATTTTCTTTACATCTCTTGCTAGTGCTGATTATCACCCCCACCCCCCACCTCACCCATTTTGCACCGATATGTCACAATATCTGAAGTGGCCTTCACACACTAAATGATCCTGTCCTTTGAAAGGCTTGATAAGCTCTAATAAATAATTAAGTCAGAAGTGATCCTTCCATGGAGTCTGGGGCATGATCTCACATTATCCTTTAAGCAAGCCAGAAAATAAGCAGACTGTCATCTGCAAAATGAGGTCCCCAGAGGGTGAATTTAGTGATGCTACCCTGCATAGCAGGGTAGCATCACTAAATTTACCCTCTGTGAACCTCAATCTGAATCAGGGTCTCAAAACTAAACAGAAAGAGGTACCCAGAGGATAAATTGGCCCACTGTATGGGATAGCATCATCAAATTCACCCTCTGTGGACCTCATTCTGCAAATGTCAGACTGCTTATTTTCAGGCCTGCCTTTAAGATCATATTGTGAGATAGGAGACAGTAATACAGTGGAACGCTGTTAAATGAATACCCTCCCCCATGTGAACCCTGATGTGAAGCAATGCTTGTTTACTATCGTAAACAAGCTCTGTTTTTACTGGTTAAGTAGGACCAAGTCACCAATGCTTGGGGTGGAAGTCCTCAAAAATGGGCAGCATGGATATAAACGACTGACTAAACTTGACTTTATCTCCATGTTGCGGTCTTTAGCCATTGTGCAGAAATATGTGACCTTAAACACCAATACATGAATATCTATATTTTTATACTGTACCAATGACCCAGACATAGCTGGTGCTAACTCTTAAAATATAGGGCCAAACACAAATTTTGCCCCCCAATCCCCAAAATTTGCATCTAAAACTAAAGAAAACATGTCCTGAAAGGCCCTCTACACTTCGCCCCTACTGCGCATGCGCAGTGTCAAGGACGTTCCGAAATTGGCGCCATTTATCATTCTAAGTTTGGCCCTTCATCAGTTAACATCTGACTGATCTTTGTGCTTTTAAATCTCAGTTTAAATGATGCCAGACACATAAATATTAGTGAAATGGTGATTCTAAGGAGGATAGAAAAGGAGGAGAGGAAAAGAATGTGTGACAGAATATTATCAGGGCTGTAACTTAAAATTTTTTAATGAAATTATGTTAAGTTACCTATTTTCAAGGCAGCAGCCATTTTGTTGTCATTCTGATTATTTAGTTACACTGTTTTTTCAAGTGTTTTCCTCTCTCCCTGTCCTTTAAGTTCCCCCTTGCTATTCTCCCATGCTTTTGGCATAGTTTCTGTAATTATTATTACTAAAATTTCTTGGGAGTTTTAGCTGAATAACAGAATGAATTCTGTTCTTTCCCCATGTTTACGTCTTCACCTACGGGTGGTTAGGCGTTGTGTTCTGCATCTACCATCTGATGTTCTGCAGTTTCTTCCCTGGAAGTCTCTGTTTTGCATCAGATAGTGTATTTTTGGTAACTGATTTCGGGCCTGGGTGCCTGGAGTCTTATTTTAGTGTTTTTACACTCATTGTTTACATTTACAACAGCCCTCTGTGTGAGGGGGGGATTTCTAAATAATAATATCTTTATGTTATTTTAATCATAACTAGATACATTATTATTGTTCGTAAGTGTTGAATAAATTGTTTAAAATATTTTTAAAATTTTTGTCCACACTTAGGCTTGGGATCCATTGGGGCTCAACGTTACTTTTCAGAAACTTGGGCTGTTCTGAAAAAATATTTTTTCAAAATATTTTGATTTCAATTATTTTTTCTATATTAATGGATCATATTATTATTATGTATTTTGATTGCCAGGGGTTAGTGCGAGTACCAGGACTTGTTTTCTTTTCACATTGATAGGATATTGATCAATTGTTTTAAGAGGAAGTCTTCCTCTGACCTTATTATCATTCTATATGTGGTCAGTGTACTCGCATTAACTCCTGTTCTGTATCGTATGATTTCGATGACAATATGGGAAGCGTATGTCACGGTATGTTGTTGGGGATTTGGACACTCCAGTCCTTTCCCCGCAGGGTCACTCTACTTTATCAATTTCTATTTCAGACGATCAAGATTAGGGTGATGTATCTGTGATGTCTTCCAACAGTGTGCCTCCGTCGTCACAATTAATGAAGGGCTAGCGGAAAAGTGCTCATGTAATACGCCAATTGCCTAAGAGGACCCTAGTAGGTTCGACGGTCTTTGACGTCCGCTAGCTCGCCCGGTGTAGCGTCCATTCACCGAATGGTTCGGCAGCCGGGTTCGTCCGTTGCGGTCTAGAAGGAATTTTGGGGTGATGCGAGCACTATAAAATTAACTTAATGCACACCCAGTGACGGCGGATCGGAGGGAGAACGGAGGAAGCCTTTTAGTCCGGTTCATAGCTCGTTCCGGTCCATCCGGACGGCAAGCGAGAGAGGCCCCTCTCTCGTTCAACAACATCTGGCCCCAGATGTTGTGGTACAAATGTGTCGCTAGCGGAGCATACGTCCGTCGCTCGGGACGCTCCGTTGTATAGGCAGTCCGCTGAGACTGCTAAGGCTTCCTCTTCTCGTCAGCGCACACGACCGCACCTTGGCTGCGTGACCGCCGATATATTACCAGCTTCGCCGATCAAGGATTCTTCGGCGACCAGGTCACACCATCCGGCAGCCAGGGATTCGAGACCGATGGACTCCGGACGTTCGCATAGGAAAAGTATGCGGGAGCCATCTGATGCGGAGCTGCCCTCGGCGAAGCAGCGATAGACTGCGCCTCCGCAGGTCTCGACGCCGGACATTCTTGTGCCCATAGCACAGCTTATCGCAGCATCCCAGCAGCCGACAGAAACGGTGTCGGATCGACAATTATCCGACAGCGCTGGGTCGGTAGCCGGGGACTCGAGGCCTGCAGACTCCGGACGTTCGCATAGGAAGTGTGCGGGAGTCAACGTACACGGAGCTTCCAGCGGCAATGCTTCGTAAGTCCGCTACTGCACAGGCCTCGGGAACGGACGTGCTTTCTTTAATAGCACAGTTTATCGCAGCATCCCAGCATCAACTGAATCTGTCGCATATATTTTATCCGACGATGCTGGGTCGGGACGCTCCGCGGAAGCGGGTACGGACGTCCGAAAGTTTCATCCGGTCCGACGGGATACCGAAAGGGATTCGGAGAATTTCAAGCTTTCCCTTTCGGAACAACATATGCTGCGATGCCGGATAAGAAACTGATAGCGTCGGTGGACTTAGAAATTTTTGGTTCGGTTCAGGGACATCGTCCCTCAGTTCCGACATAGTCCAATAATGTCACACAAACTTTCGAATTATTGATCGACGCTATATATATTATTATTTTATGCTTGCTATCCAAGCATTTCTGGTTTCTTGTTCGAAGAGTTATGGAGATGTCTTTCAAAAGTGTGCCTCTGTCGTCAGAGTTAATGAAGAGTTAGCGGCAATAAGTGCTCATGGAATATGTCTATCGCTCACGGGAGTGACATTCGCTAGCTCACCCGGTATAGCGTACATTCATCGAATGGTTCGGCTGCCGGGTTCGTCCGTTGCGGTCTAGGAAGGAGATTTGGGTGATGTGAGCACTTTAATTACTTTAGTACTCACCCAGTGACGGCAGATTGAGGACAGATCGGAGGAAGCCAACAACATAGGGGACCGCATGTTGTGGTTCAGATATTTTACATTCGGAGCATATGTCCGTTGCTCGGGACGCTCCGTTATATTGACAGTCCGAGAGACTGTCTTTAATGCTTCCTCATCCTCACAGCAGGGCACACGACCGCACATTGGCTACGTGACCTCGAGTATCCGATCAGTTTCGGCATTCAGTGATTCCACGGCGAATAGGTCGCGCCATCCGGTAGCCAAGGGACACGAGGCCTATACACTCCGTTCGCTCACATATTGGAAGTATGCACGGGGTAACGATCTCGGAGCTTCCTGCGGCAATGCATCGTAAGACCGCTTCTCCTCAGGCCTCAGTGACGGACGTGCTATCCGAGTTAGCACAGTTGTTTCGCAGCATCCCAGCAATTGACATTTTCTCGGTCGAATCAGGAATTATCCGACGGCGCTGGGTCGGTGCGGTCCGCGGTTGCATCAGCTACGGACGACCGAACGCTTTATAGGGTCCGACAGGATGGCGAAAGGGATTCGAAAGATTTCGAGTTTTCCCTTTAGTAGTATCGGAAGATGCCTTTCATATCTTCTGGCATTTCTTCCAGTGATTATTTTTCGGACTTCATTGCTGCGATCTTGGATAAGAGACTTATAGCGTCATTGGACTCGGATTTTTCGATCGGTACAGGGACATTGTCCCTGACTTACCGACGCAGTCCAATATTGTCATTACAACATGTGTTTTATTTTTCGACGCTATATATTTATATATATATACAAGCCTGCTACTAAGCATGATAGTTTAGTTTCTTGTCCGCGTGGCTCATTTCTGCCATTTTATCATTTTTACAAATAGTTTATTTTGGCAGAGCAGGGCATACCGAGAGTTCATATGCGTCTAGACGGTGTGATTAAAGACTGCATATATTCTTTTTCGCCGTTTATGTCTTTTCCAATTTCAATGTTGGGAACGACATTATGTATAGTAGACTTAACTTAGACGCTTTATTATACGTAATCCGCCTTACTGAGGCGTTATCATTACGTCTTCAAGAAAAGATTTACGGGATATTATTCTCACTGTAATTTCTTTTGAGGGCAGTAGTTTGTTCACGTATAACTCCGCCCTTCAGTGGCTGATTGGAGTTGGTTAGACGTGACGCAGCCCTAGCTACATCCATGCGTGGATAGTAAGGTTAAGAACTCTCTCAGAGTCGCTTCGTTCTCGGAGGAGCTTCTCTTCGACGGCAACTTTCCGGCAATCCATGAATTGCTCGATTTATACATTCTCTTGTCTATCTAGTGTTACAAGAGATTCAGACTGGGACAAACATTCGGTGGTTGACTCAGAGAGTGCCGCCGCAGTTGCCGGACCCGAGTGTGGCTGTTATGACGGTTGCCAGTCAAACAGATTGGGATATATACTGATCCCTACGGATTCGAAGTGCCAGGGTCTTTGGGTTCCGCAGTCTTTTAGCTATCAGTTTAACTTCCGCGGAATAATGTTTTTTAGGCTTGCTTTATGTCATTGCATGAACATTATTCAGAAACGCATGCCCAAATTCCTGTCCTTTAATTCGACAGTAGTGGCGTATCTCCGGAACCAGGGAGGCACTCTTTCGTTTCCGTTATTCAATTTAATGGAAAGAATCCGTCTGTTGGTTATAGTACACCAAGTTCAGTTTTGGTCCGTCATATTCTGGGTCGTCTGATTGTTTTATCGGACTCCCGTTCTCTTACGGGTCGCTTGTTGCTGTCAGAATGGACTCTCAACAAACAAGTATTCAATCAGATTTGCTATCTATGGGAGCGCCCAATGATGTTTTATTTATGACACAGCTTGCTAATCAATTGCAGACGTATGTGTTGGCTTGTCCAGATCTCTGAGCTAATACTGTTAACGCTCTATTGATCTATAGGACGGAATGATAGGATACGCGTATCCTCCGGCGCTGTTGTTTTAGCAGGTATTGCTAAGATAAACAACCACAATACATTTCTGTTGATAGCATCTCTATCTTCACAGAGATCATGAGTAATTTACTCTCTTGTCTACTGTGGATCTTAACGTGAAATCTTCCTCTATGTGAGGATCTTTTTTCACTGGGTAAATCGTGTCATCTTTATCACAACCAGCAAGGTCGCAACCTTCATGTATTCCGTTGTGTGGTCCGTATTGCATTGTAAGCACTGTACTGGACGAGCTTTGGACGCGATTTCTTACTATAGGAGATCCTCTTCTTCGCTATTCTATGCGACTAAAGTGGAGGCTCTTCCGTCGTGGTGTAGGGATCATTATGTTCATATTGTTGATCCCTCCATACTACTCATTGCTTTTTTTTTTTATACTTGTTTCACAAGATCTACTGCAGCCTGTTATTATTTAGGTTATAGGTTTATGTTACCTCATACCTATGCACTCTACGATAGTTTACAATTGAGTCTTTTGTCTCTTTATCTAAGTCAGTTAGTAACTTTTTGATAAATAGACTTAGAATCTTTAGATTAAATTCCTATACGGATTTTAACTTCGGTTCTTATTTAGCTAAGTAATCATTTGAGCCTCTGGAAACAGTAGTTTTCAAATTCTGACCTTTTAGACAGTAATTCTGTTGGTTTCTCTTTTACTGTAGAGTCAGTGAGTTTCATGCACTATCGATGGATGATTTTCACTTTCATAGTTTCGGAATCAATACTTCCGTTACTATTTAGGTTGGATTGTTGCATAAGAGTTAGGCTCCTATTATCCGGAACCTATTATTTTAAGCTCCTTCCGTCTTCGTATGGGCATAGGCCTTTACTCTTTCCGGGTACAGTTTATGTATTTATAAACAGATATCTGTTTATTACAAGGGCGTAAGCTTCTTCTGTCTTTGATGTCTAGTAGAAGGACGTTACGCTCCATTTTATTGTTAATGGATTCTATTAACTAGCGTACTGCTTATGGTATATCATTGACTTAGCAGTTGTGCTTAAGATTTCGGCTCATGAAGTAAGAGTTCTTCTACTTCTTGGGCTTACATTAATAGTGTTGCTATTATAGATTTTTGAAGGCTGCTCATTGCGCTCAGCCATCCACATTCATGAATTTTATCTCAGAAATATTGAGTCCATTTCTGGAGGCCTCTATTGTTAGGTCTATTATCTACTGCTCAGAATGTCATTCACTTAACAGTTGCTACTATAGCTAGGTAGGCTGTCTGTTTCGGCAGTGTCTCCGTTCGGCTGCCCTCTTCGCTCTGGGCTATTTGACCCAGGGCAAGAAAAAGGGGGGGGGGGGGGAGGGTGTTCCCTTGGGTCACCTGTTTTTACTATGGAAACAAGGGGATACCTCCTCCGGAGTTAGTAATTCTGAGCTGTTATTGGGATGGTTGTTTAGTGAGAAGTTTAAGTTTATAAAATTCATTCAAGTCTTAGTTTTTAAAGTATAGCTTTTGAATATTGCATATGTCAACGGACATGATTATGCAATTCTCAGACACTTTTAGGAGTATAAGAGTCTCTATTCTCTAGACTTACTTTATTATTGGCTTACTTTAAAAATTATTAGTATAAGGATTATTGGATATTAATAGAGTACATGGATGTATGAAGCTCAATTTTTGGAAGTTGTTGTATCTTTCTAATTTATCATAAATAAGAAAGATACATGTAAGGCCTATTACTTCTTTTCCCTACAGGGGATGACTCTATTTTATTTTATTGAGCGTATTCCATTTTGCTCTATGTCCTTGGCCCTCCAGCCTTTTTACTATTCAGCTGGGTCATTGGTACAGTATAAAAATGTTAAAAAATTTATAGTAATTTATATATTTTTTATACTTACCAATGACCCAGACGGGGATGGCCCTCCCAGGAGTTGGGAACTCTTGCCTCCCCGCTGAGTACATAGCGCTTACCAGGCACTGGTTATTAGAATGATAAATGGCGCCAATTTCGGAACGTCCTTGACACTGCGCATGCGCAGTAGGGGCGAAGTGTGGAGGGCCTTTCAGGACATGTTTTCTTTAGTTTTAGATGCAAATTTTGGGGATTGGGGGGCAAAATTTGTGTTTGGCCCTATATTTTAAGAGTTAGCACCAGCTATGTCTGGGTCATTCGTAAGTATAAAAAATATATAAATTACTATAAATTTTTTAACTTTTCCTGTGAAAACTATTCAATTAACCCGATTATTCAACGAACAGGGATTTGATCACTTACCTGTATTCTAGAGATACAGAGTGTGTCATTTTTTAGCTGCGACAAGCAGCTCTATAAGTGGCAATGTCGGTCTGTTTGTCGGTCTGTCGGTCGGTCTGTCTATCAACAACGAGTTTCAAAACTCAATAACGTTTGAAATATTTGATGGAATGACTTTATATTTGGCATGTAAGTATATCTTATTTATGTCTAGCCACTGTTCAATGCATGTGTTGTTCCAAATATTTTTCTTGGAGTTATGGCCCTTGATGAACTTAGAATTTTGTGAGATTGCACCACTCGTCACAGCTACGGCATCGATGTCGAGATTTTTTCATTATATCTTGTTTGACAGAGCTTATTGAACTCTGTCAAATAAGATATAATGGATTAATACCTGTATTGGATGTACTTAGGACAAATAAGTATACTAACAAGGGGAATTAAGTGATTCTCAGGATAATTTCTCGACATATTACTTGATCTTTTATCCAATTAACAGGAGTTGGTGGGAGCGCAGTGGCTCGGTAGCTAGAGATGCAGACTGCAAGCCGAGAGGTTCTCTGATCGAATCCCACCTGTGGCAATCGCGTTGTGTTCATGGGCAAGGCACTTCATCCCAGTTGCCTATGTGGGGGCACGGTGGCATTGTGTACTGAGGCATACTGCACATTGATGGTGCACTTATCTTCAACCAGTGCTGACCCTGCTTGTGTGGAGTTTGTAAGTTGGGGAGTCTGACAATTGCTCTTTATTGCTTGGTGGTTCTCTCCGGATACAGGTGTTTACTCTACAACCTATATTCAATTAACAGGTCAAATTTGTACAGGAGGTAAGGTAAATGGTTTTGTGTTGGGAAATTATATTCAAGTAACAGAGTTAATCATTTGAAATAAATCCATTTAAGTGGGTGCCACTGAGGTAATATTTTGTTGGTGACATATGCACAAGCTTCAAGCTTGTTTCACTGGTAAATTATGACCCTGTAACCAATGCCTGAGATGGAAGTCCTCTAAAGTGGGTAGCTTACCGGGTAGGTACAAACAGTAGGTTGAAGTTGCTTTTATACATGTGTCGCAGTCATGCCATGTCCCTAGATCTCAGAATTATTTATTTGCTGCATAAAGATTAATAAATTCAGCTGTATGCCTAACATATCAGTCAAAGCCAGCTAGGGATAAACACAAAAATTGCCACTTGAATATTGTTATTTTTATCTCCTGTGAAAAGGAAGCTTATTTAATGGGTTTTTTTTGTTTAAATATATGTTTGAGACGACATCCAGATGTGAGCTAATTTGTTTTGTGTTGGGAAATTATATTCAATTAACAGGGTTATTTTGTTAAAAGATATCCAATTAAGTGGGCTCCACTGCACTGTGAAATAACTTCAGGTAATATTGAGGTACATGCAATCAGATTTTTAGTCAGGGGAGCTATAGTGATCACTCACCGTCCGTGAATATGGTGTTTGCATCTTCTCCTCCCAAACTGCTGAACCAATTTAACTGATATTTGAGATAATAGTTTGTTATGACATTGCATTTTGATTTTGTTCAAATCAAGTTGCCTCGTCACTCAGTAGGGCCACACCCAAAAAGTGTGCTTAAATCTTAAAAATTTTTCTCATGAACCAGCGGTAGCAGAGACTTGATATTTGGTGTGCAGCTTCCTTTTGAGGTGTAGACTCAGATTTGTTCAAGAGAAGTTTGAGGTGGTATATTTGCCTTCATTATGGGAGGGGCAAGAATTTTTGCCCCGCCCAAAATTTTTATTTTCCAAACCGAGAGGCAGATTTGATATGAGGGCTTATTGGGTCATAAGTACTTAATTTATGCCAAAAAAACTTCCCGTCACTCCATGGGAACCACAGAAGCTAAAAATAGAAACAAATTAAAACGCCCATATCTCCAAAACTATACGGCACTGAGAATTCTTATTTGGTGTGAAGCTTCTTTACGACCAACAGAATGGAATGGTAAAAAAAATTGCTATCGGTTTTACCATTGGGTAATTTTTTGGAACTTTTGAAAAAGTGCTGAGTCAGCATTTTTTAACACTGTGGGTTAAATGGGAAAAACATTTAAGACTACTCTTCTCCCAAACCACTGCTCCAAAAGCTTTCAAATTTCACATATGACATCTTTGGAAGATTGTTTCACATGTTTATTGAAACCGAATCCCTGGGTCCATATTTGGGCTCTCTATGGGAGCCCAAATGTTTATATTAGTGCAGTATGAGGGGGAGGGGGTGAGATTCAAGTTTGTTCATTTATTAGTCGAGTTGTGACGAAGTCAAACTCGACTTATAGTCTGGTGAATGGCGGGCGGGCGGGCGGGAGGGAGGGCGGGCGGGTGGGCGGGCGTAAACAATTGGTTTCCGGATGATAACTTGATAGTGGTTCAACTCACATTCATTAAACTTCATACGTAGGTTGGTCTTGGTGGGAGGAAGAACCCTATTGATTTTGGACATGGTACGTCGAAGGTCAAGGTCACAGTGACCTTGAACGTAGTAAATCTTAAACAATTGGTTTCCGGATGATAACTTGATAATGGTTCAACTCACATTCATGAAACCTCATAGGTAGATTGGCCTTTGTGAGGGGAAGAACCCTATTGATTTTGGACTCGCTACGTCAAAGGTCAAGGTCACAGTGACATTTAACATAGTATATCGCAACAATTGGTTTCCAGATGATAACTTGATAGTGGTTCAACCTAGAGTCATGAAACTTCATAGGTGTGTTGGCCTTGGTGCGAGGAAGAACCCTATTGATCTTGGACTCACCAGGTCAAAGGTCAAGGTCACAGTGACCTTGAACATAGTATATCGCAACAATTGGTTTCCGGATGATAACTTGATAGTGGTTCAACCTAGAGTCATGAAACTTCATAGGTGTGTTGGCCTTGGTGCGAGGAAGAACCCTATTGATCTTGGACTCACCAGGTCAAAGGTCAAGGTCACAGTGACCTTGAACATAGTATATCGCAACAATTGGTTTCCGGATGATAACTTCATAGTGGTTCAACCTAGAGTCATGAAACTTTATAGGTGTGTTGGCCTTGGTGCGAGGAAGAACCCTATTGATCTTGGACTCACCAGGTCAAAGGTCAAGGTCACAGTGACCTTGAACATAGTATATCGCAACAATTGGTTTCCGGATGATAAGTTGATAGTGGTTCAACCTAGAGTCATGAAACTTCATAGGTGTGTTGGCCTTGGTGCGAGGAAGAACCCTATTGATCTTGGACTCACCAGGTCAAAGGTCAAGGTCACAGTGACCTTGAACATAGTATATCGCAACAATTGGTTTCCGGATGATAACTTGATAGTGGTTCAACCTAGAGTCATGAAACTTTACAGGCGTGTTGGCCTTGGTGCGAGGAAGAACCCTATTGATGTTGGACTCACCAGGTCAAAGGTCAAGGTCACAGTGACCTTGAACATAGTATATCGCAACAATTGGTTTCCGGATGAGAACTTGATAGTGGTTCAACCTAGAGTCATGAAACTTCATAGGTGTGTTGGCCTTGGTGCGAGGAAGAACCCTATTGACCTTGGACTCTCCAGGTCAAAGGTCAAGGTCACAACTCGACATTGGATCGGTGATCCTGAGCGGCATTTTTTATTTATTTATTTATTGGTGTTTAAGGTCACATATTTCTGCACAATGGCTAATCATGACCTCGACAATTTTACGGGTGGAGGAAGCTGAAGTACACGGAGAGAACCACCGAGCAACGGTGAGCAACTGTCAGCTCCCCAACATACTAACTCCACACAAACAGGGTTAACATTGGTTGAAGACAGGTGCACCATCGACGTGCAGTAGGCCTTTCAAGTTTGTTCAAGCCAAGTCCCTGGGTTCATATTTGGGCTCCCTATGGGAGCCGAATTATAACTCAGTTCAATATGAGGAATATTCTTTAAAAATATTTTTCTTCACATCCAGTAGTCAGAATCTTTTGATACTTGGTATACAGCATCCTTACAGAGGTGAGATTCAAAGATTCAAGTTTGTTCAAGCCAAGTCCCTGGGTTCATATTTGGGCTCCCTGTGGGCGCCCAAATTATTATTTAGTTCAATATGAGGAATATTCTTTAAAAGTCTTCTTTTTTTTTAGATCCACTGGTCAGAATCTTTGGATATTTGGTATAAGCTTTTCTTAGGAGGGGTAGGTGCAACTTGTTCAAATCAATTCCCTGGGTTGATATTTAGGCTACCATGTCAGGTGAATGCCCTCAGGCCCCCTTGTTTATTTAATCTCTATCATCCACAAAGAACATGCAGTCAGATTTATTTATGTATTCTACCGTATCTTTTAGACAAGTACTTGCATCCTGAGTTGGCCCTGAGGAGTTCCTGTGGAATACAGTTGTAGTTACACTCATATTCTGTAGTTTGAAAATAAATGTTATTTGAACTAATCTAAATTGAAAGAACACAACAGAATTTGAATGTCAGTTCCGTGGATTTGAATGATACTTTTAGTGAAGTGAAAACAGAACTTGCAGCAAATCAGTTGGCATATGTTTGCATCAGTACGCAGCATGCACGCAAGTTAGTAACATTAGCTGAACAGTGGTGAGATTATACATTCTTGAGATATTATGACACTCTGTTTAGTGTTTATGATGAAGTACCACTTAGAGGTCATTGCATGGTTAGTTTCATATCGGCTGAGATATCAGCCCTAGGTAACTTCATATCAGCCTTTGACCTCCGGTCTCAGGCTGATATGAAGTTTATTAGACCAAAACAAATACAGTGGATACCACTTAATTGAACATCTCATAACTGAATAACCCTGTTAATTGAATATAATTTCCCAACACAAAACCATGTACCATACCTCCAGTACAAATATTACCTGCTAATTGAATATAAGTTATCGAGTAAACTCCTGTTATTTGAATAAAAAATCTTATGATCTGTTGTGAAATTACCCTGACTCTCCCCAGTTTTCCTTTTTAGCTCACCTGGCCTAAAAGGCCATGTGAGCTTTTCTGATCACTTGGCATCCGTCGTCGTCAGGTGTCCTCCGTCTGGTGTCCGTAAACTTTTCACTTTTCATCTTTTTCTCTGTAACCGCTGAGCCGGTCTGAACCAAACTTGGCAGGAATGGTCTATGGGAGGTCCTCTACAAACAATCCTCATTTTGTTCTTGTCGGATGAAAAACATGGCTTCCAGAGGCATTCTTTGATTCTGGTTGGTGGATTTTTAGCTCACTGAAGGGAGCTAAACTTATCACTTGCCATCCGTCGTCATCCGTCCGGCGTCGTGAACATTTTTCAAATGACTTCTCCTCTGAAACTGCTATGTCAATTTGCTCGAAACTTGGTATGGATGTTCATTACCATATGTCAATTCAAGTTTGTTCAAACGAAACAGAGATGCCAACTTGGGCCTCCATAGGGGCATAACTCAGATAGCACCCTATGTATATCAGAGAAATTACTAAAAAATCTTCTTCTCCTGCACAAGTGGGCAGAATCATTTGATATTTGGTATACAGCATTATGGGGTGGATCTGATTCAAGTTTGTTCAAATCGGCCCCCTGGATTCATATTTGGGCTCACTATAGAAGCCTAAATTTGAACTTAGTGCATTTCAGGCAAATTTCTTAAAAAATCTTCTTCTCCAGATCCAGCAGGCAGAATCTTTTGATATTTGGTATGCAACATTGTGGGGTGGATCTGATTCAAATTTGTTCAAATCGGCCCCCTGGATTCACATTTGGGCTCAGTATAGAAGCCCGAATTCGAACTCAGTGCATTTCAGGCAAATTTCTTAAAAAATCTTCTTCTCCAGATCCAGCAGGCAGAATCTTTTGATATTTGGGATGCAACATTGTGGGGTGGATCTGATTCAAGTTTGTTCAAATCGGCCCCCTGGATTCATATTTGGGCTCACTATAGAAGCTCAAATTCGAACTTAGTGCATTTCAGGCAAATTTCTTTAAAAATCTTCTTCTCAAGATCCAGCAGGCAGAATCTTTTGATATTGGGTATGCAGCATGCTTGGGGGATGGGGGGATTCAAGTTTGTTCAAGCCAACTCCCTGGGTTCATATTTGGGCTCACTGTGGTAGCCCGCATTATAACTTAGTTCAAAATGAGGACTTTTCTTTAAAAATCTTCTTCTTCAGATCCAGCAGTTGGAATGTTTTGATATTTGGTATGCAGCATCCTTGTGGGGGAGGGGGGGGGGAGGGGGGGATTCAAGTTTGTTCAAACCAGGTCCCTAGGTCCATATTTGGGCTCACTGTGGGAGTCCAAATGATAACTTAGTTCAAAATGAGGAATTTTCTTTAAAAATCTTCTTCTTCAGATCCAGCAGTCGGAATGTTTTGATATTTGGTATGCAGCATCCTTAGGGGGGTGAGATTCAAGTTTGTTCAAGCCATGTCCCTAGGTCCATATTTGGGCTCACTGTGGGAGCTTGAATTGTAACTTAGTTCGAAATGAGGAATTTTCTTTAAAAATCTTCTTCTTCAGATCCAGCAGTCGGAATGTTTTGATATTTGGCATGAAGCATCCTTAGGGGGTGAGATTCAAGTTTGTTCAAGCCAAGTCCCTGGGTTCATATTTGGGCTCACTGTGGGAATCCGAATGATAACTTAGTTCAAAATGAGGAATTTTCTTTAAAAATCTTCTTCTTCAGATCCAGCAGTCGGAATGTTTTGATATTTGGCATGAAGCATCCTTAGGGGGTGAGATTCAAGTTTGTTCAAGCCAAGTCCCTGGGTTCATATTTGGGCTCACTGTGGGAATCCGAATGATAACTTAGTTCAAAATGAGGAATTTTCTTTAAAAATCTTCTTCAGATCCAGCAAATGAATGCTTTTGATATTTGGTATGCAGCATCCTTAGAGGGGTAAGATTCAAGTTTGTTCAAGCCATGTCCCTAGTTCCATAAAATTTGTCTCTCATGACTTCATTCCTTTGTAGTGTTGATGAACCATGTCTAACTGAATGTGACCCCAAATACTTCTTTGAACCACTTTGTCCGGTGAGCGATTAAGGCTCCTTGGGACCTCTTGTCAAAAATCTTGCCAAATGTTTTGAAACTTCATATAAATGATGACTGGGAACCCATCTATCAATGATCCACATTTAATGTTAATCGGGTTACAAACATGGCCACAATTACGGCTTACAGTTACTGTAGAAACCCTATTGGAAATCACATTTTCATCTTCTTCTCTGGAACAACTGAGCCAGCGTGAACCAAACTTAGCAGGGATGGTCTATGGGAGGTCCTCTACAAACGATCCTCATTTTGTTCCCATGGGTTGAAAAACATGGCCGCCAGAGGTATTCTTTGATTCTGATTGGATTTTCAAAAATCTCCTCTGAAACTGCCAGGCCAAATGTTTTGATACTTCACATAAATGATGACTGGGACTCCCTCTACCAACGATGGTCATTTAATGTTGATCGGGTTGTAAACATGGCCACAATTACGGCTTATGGTTACTACAGAAACCCTATGGGAAATCACATTTTCATTTTCTTCTCTGGAACTTCTGAGCCAGCGTGAACCAAACCTGGCAGGGATAGTCTATGGGAGGTCTTTTACACATGCTCATCATTTTTGTTACCGTGCATTGAAAAACATGGCTGCCAGAAGCATTTTTTTTTGTTCCGATTGGTGGATTTTGAAAAATCTTCTCCTCTGAAACCACACGGCCAAATGTTTTGAAACTTTGCATGGTTGATGACTGTGACCCCCTCTACCAATGATGCTCATTTAATGTTAATAGGGTTGCAAACATGGCCATAATTGTAGCTTATGGTTACTACAGAAACCCTATGGGAAATGACATTTTCATTTTCTTCTCTGGAACTTCTGAGCCGACGTGATCCAAACCTGGCAGGGATAGTCTATGGGAGGTCTTCTACACATGCTCCTCATTTTTGTTACCGTGCATTGAAAAACATGGCTGCCAGAAGCATTTTTTTTATTCCGATTGGTGGATTTTGAAAAATCTTCTCTGAAAACACAGGGCCAAATGTTTTGAAACTTTGCATGTTTGATGACTGGGACACCCTCTACCAACGATCCTCATTTAATGTTGATCGTGTTGCAACCATGGCCACAAGTGCAGCTTATAGTTACTATAGAAACTCTATGGGAAATCACATTTTCATCTCTGGAACTACTGAGCCGACGTGAACCAAACTTTGCAGGAATGGTCTATAGGAGGCCCTCTACAAACAGTACTCTTTTTATTCCCATTGGTTGGAAAATATGGCCACTAGAGACCTTCTCTGATTCTGACTGATTAGTTTTGCAAAAATCTTCCCCTCTGAAACTACAAAGTCAAATGTTTTGAAACTTCACAAGATTGAGGACTGGGACACCTTCTACCAATGATCCTCATGTAATGTTGATTTAATGTTGCAAAAATTGCAGCTCATAGTTACCATGGAAAGCCTATGGGAAATCACATTTTTATATGTAGTTCCAGGTGAGTGATTACAGGCTCTTTAGAGCCTCTAGTTTATTGACCTATTTGGCTTCAGTACATCCAATACAGGCATTTAATCTATTATATCTTGTTAGACAGAGCTCATGGAGCTCTGTCAAACAAGATATAATAGAATAAATGCTAAGTTTATTTCTAGAATACAGGAAAGTGACACAATCCCTGTTAATTGAATATTCCTGTTAACTGAATAATTTTCATTAGCAAAGCGACTATTCCATTAACAGGGTTCCACTTTACTTTCAAAATATTTCTTAGGTCTGTTTCAGTTTTCTGACAGTGTTGTTGCTTTTCATTCTTTTCACAAAGTCCGAAGTTTCCTCTTCTCATAGTTCAGCCATCTGAATGTTGGGATAGATAAAATATCGCCTGACTTCCCCCTCTTCAATGAATCTCCCATTACTACTCTGGGTCTTAGTTTGCATTTATTTTTCCATACGTTTGTACGTCTTATGATGTACGTAAGCAAGCGGCACGTTGATACTTTGTGGTAATTTCTTTTGTTATTATTTTTGGATTTTTTAAAGTTTTAAACTCAATTTCTATTTTCTACCGAATAGTCCTCAGTGACAATCATTGAGCCAAAAGTTATCGCAGCTTAAAATACTAATATAATCCAAGACTTCTTAACTGGTTGAGTGCTAGAAGCCACTATCAGGGCTTTCAAAAAATGAGGATACCAGAGCAAAAGCCAACACTTTCCTTGCTTATATTTTATATTCAGTCAAACACAAATAATATTTTGTTTATATAAATCTGTTTTATTACAAATTATTAGAGAGTGCCTGTGGGCACTCTCCAGTAATTTGTAATGAAACAAGTTTTGAATAACAAATTCAGACCACCAAAAATAATCTATCCCTCAACCATTTAATCACTAATGTGAAAAATATCCTGTTAGGCCACACAAAGTAGATCTTCTGTTTCTCAGGCCATTATTTGTGAAATTGCATGCAGGCGAGCGTTTTTTTATTTTATTTTTTATTTCAGTAATTTCTTCTTTGCCATCAAAAGTTCATGTTCTTGGTTTATGTTTTAGGCCTCATAACCTACAGAATAGCATGGGTGGTGGTGTATTTCATCCCTTGAGTGCAAGAAGGCTTTGCAATGCTAAAGCATTGCAAAACTTTCTTGCATTCAAGGGTCAAATACATCAATTTTTTTAACTTGGGTAAAATATTAGACATAAACCATTTAATTTTAATTTTTTTTAAGTTTAAATTGGTTATAAAAAGAGAGCATGCGGCAGTGAAAAGGACCATGCGGGAGGGCCTGAGAAACAGATTTTTTATTTTTTTAGGCCTTATTTGTACTTTCCAACATTTGACATTGCATTTTGAAAAACGTTGAAGAAACTGAATTCCCAGCGACGTTTGAACATCAAGATAATTGAAGTCTCAAATTTTAATTCCTCATCATACAAAAACTCAGCATCCAGTCACTCCAGTATGTTTGGTCACACCAATCTTCCTGATTGTGTTTGGCAAATAACGATAAAATTTTTTGACGTTTTGACCACTCTGAGGCGGAATCTGGGGTTAGATTCAGGGTGGGTGAATCTCAAAAGAACGAGACAGTAGTCTAGCGGTCGAGGTATAAGGACCATTTACCAACCAGCCAGGTTGATTCGGATCTCTTAATCTTGAGGTAAATCGCTTTGCGTGCTAGAGATTGACAGTTCGAGCCTCGGCTGCCACACTTCTCTCTCGATGTGTTCCATATTCTTGACGAGTTCTCTTCATTGAGGCAATATGCTGTTTTGAAATACACTTTTGGTAAGGGCTCATTGAGCCCTCTTCAATAGTAAATTTCATTTCAGCATTTTAATGAAAAGGTATTTGTGGACATTAACCCTTTACCTAACTAAATGGCAACATCCACCAACATAATTTACAAACTGAGCAGTTGAAAACCTTTTTCTTTAAATGTCAACCAAAACATATCATGTGACACCCCATTGTAATGATCTCTTCGAGCTCATTCCAATGAAGGCTTACATGATATGGTTTTGTCGAAATATTTTGAAAAAAGTTTGAAAAAAAATAAATACAATTTTTTATATCGTTTGTGATGGGTAAAGGGTTAAGTAAAAATGAAAATGTCAACAATACTGCAGCTCAATTTGTCTGAGAAGGGACTGAACTAAACAGAAAGATCCAGCAATGCTAAGTCATGCACTCAGGTTTCTACAGAAAAGGCATCACACCAATCTACATATGAAATCTGAAAGAAAATCTGGTGAGGGATGCAGCCTGTTGGGTGTACTAATTGAATAGTTGACTATTTAATCCAAGATAGCTGGTGATGGCCATGTTTTTCAATGAAATGGCGAAAAATTTGATAACTCCCATCTAGGCAGCATACCAAAGTTACATATAAAATTTGAAAAAAATCAGGTGACAGATGCGGCCTGTTGGGTGTTCTAATGGAATTGTTGACAATTTATATGCCAAATCAAAGATGGCCACTGCCGGCCATGTTTTTCAACAAAATTCAGAAAAATTTGATAGCTCCCATCTAGACATCACACCAAAACTACATATGAAATTCGAAATAGATTGGGTGAGAGATGCAGCCTGTAGGGTGTGCTAATGGATATGTTGACAATTTAT
This sequence comes from Pictodentalium vernedei, assembly GCA_031216915.1. Lineage (NCBI taxonomy): Eukaryota > Metazoa > Mollusca > Scaphopoda > Dentaliida > Dentaliidae > Pictodentalium > Pictodentalium vernedei. The sequence goes on along the minus strand of CM062288.1, from coordinate 247,446,132 downwards.
ATGCCAAATCCAAGAAGGCTGCTGGCGGCCATATTTTTCAATGAAATTAAGAAAAAATTGATAGCTCCCATCTATACATCACACCAAAGCTACATATAAAATTCAAAAAAGATCAGGTGTGATATTTGTGGCCTGTAGGGTGTACTAATGGAATTGTTGACAATTTATATTCAAATCAAAGATGGCTGCTGGCCACTATGTTTTTCAACAAAATTCAGAAATATTCGATAGCTCTCATCTGGACATCACACCGAAGCTACATATGAAATTTGAAAAAGATCAGGTGAGTGATGCGGCCTGAAGGGTGTGCTAATGGAAGTGTTGACAATTTGGAAGGCCAAATCTAAGATGGACACTGGCGACCATGTTTTTCAATGAAATTTGGAAATATTTGATAGCTGCCATCTAGACATTGCCCCAAAGCCATGTAAGAAATTTGGAACTGATCGGGGGAGAGCTGTGGCCTGTAGGGTGTGCTAAAGGAATTGTGGATGGACAGAGGAACATGAGGATGGATGTACAGACAGATGACAGATTGCAACCCATCCCAGTAGCTCATAGTTGACATCAAGTTGAGCTAAAAACTAGATTGCTGGAAGGGTTAACAATTGAAAATCCAAGAGCAATTCAAATAAACTTCCCTACTATTTGTCTTGACGTTTCATAATTTGGGTGAATGATAAATCAATTACCCCATTTCTTCTGAGCTGATTGATAGGCAAATGAAATAGTCATTCACCCAATTTGTGCAGCGTGGCCCATAAACTCTTGGTGGATGTTCGAGACGCATTACTCGAAAATACACAAAATGGCTGAGAAATGGCCTTGAATATCACTGATTTGGACCTGTGGGAACCCTGCGGCACTGAGCCTTTTCAAGTGTGAAACAACTGGAATTAAAATAACACCTAAACCCAGACTGATTCATGGTTATAAATGTATTTAGCTGCCCCCTCACACTTTTCACCCCCACCCTACCAATCTGCACTGCTGATCTCAATGCAGTCAATATTCAGGTTCATTTTATAGTGAGGCACAAATTGAAGGCAGAAAACTTACAATTAAAGAAAATTAAATTTTTTGCAGAATTTTAATCACAAAGAAGATACCTGAGAACTTTTTTCTCCCATGTTTAGCCTAAAAATACAGCTTATGGCCCCTCATTGGAATTAGCTAAATCAACTTGTTTCAAGGAAGGATCATATGCTATTTTTGGAGTCAATAAAATCAGAATAGAATTCAGTTATTTTTGCCCTTACATTAACCCTTTACCCAACGTAACGGCCAAAACCGGCCAGCACTATTCTAAAAAATCTCCAATTAATTTTCTTTATTTTTTCATTTTTTGTCTCAAAAACATAGGTTATGACCCCTCGTTGGAATGAGCTCGTTGAGCTCGTTCCAACGAGGGGTCTCAAAAACATAGGTTATGACTCCTCATTGGAACGAGCTCGTTGAGCTCGTTCCAACGAGGGGTCATAACCTATGTTTTTGAGACAAAAATGAAAAAAATTAGTTATTCAAGAATTTTTTTTGCAAGTGTCGTCTGCTTTTCATGTTAGGTAAAGGGTTAAGCAAGGGGTTAATAAAACAGAATAAATATCGTAGGGTGGCCATTTGTGTAGACAGTTCCTGGAGACAACAGACAAGAAAGAAAATTATTAAAAAACATGAAGATTTAATAAATAAAACTGCAACACAGAAAAATATTGATATGAACATACATAATATTAACCTTTTAGAACTGCATAGTTTCCACAATTCTTTCTATGCTATCAATATTAACTCATTACATAACTGCCCAAATCCAGGCTTTGCAATATACAAAACAACATCACTCAAATTAAGCTACTTTTTCAATTCTTGCCTCCAAAACACACCTCATGGACTCTCACTGAAATGACCTTGATGCATTCATTTCAATCATTAACTGGTTGTGTGCTAGAAGCCACTATCAGGGTTTTGAAAAAATGAGGGTACCAGAGAAAAGGCCAACGTTTTCCTTGCTCATGTTTCACATTCAGTCAAACACAAATAATATTTTGTTTACATAACTTTGTTTTATCACAAATTATTCAAGAGTGCCTGAGGGCTGCATAGTTTCCACAATTCTTTCTATGCCATCAATATTAACTCATTACATAACTGCCCAAATCCAGGCTTTGCAATATACAAAACAATATCACTAAAATTAAGCTATTTTTTCAATTCTTGCCTCCAAAACACACCTCATGGACCCTTCAATAAATGCAACCTGTAGACTGTGCTAAAGGAATCTAGGTGACGTGCCCCTGCGGCTATCATGGTTGACAAAAACCCAACCAAAATGGGACGTTCTCATCTAGACATTATACAGAGTTATCCTACCATCATCAGCACAATTTTAATTAATGAAGCACTGGTTTTGTATCCATTACTTCACTGATTAAATTTTTGATTATTATTCCTATAATTAGTGTTTGGAATCTCATATTACTGCATCCGTGGAAGTAATGCCCACCCATGGAAAGTGACCAGTCCATGGCAGCTGTATTGTACATTACAGTACAAGCAACTTTCTATTTTAAATTATTTGGATTGAAATGAATTATTTGTTTCTTTATTGGAGTATGAATGTGGGATGAGCATGTTAAGTTTTAGACGTTGTTAGAGCTGTAGGTTAACCGAAACCGAAACAAGGTTTTTAGTTTTTTTTTAAAAAACGAAACCGAAACCGTCGACATCCCGTAATCTAAGGTTTTTCGTTTTTTATTAAATACTCTCTTGCTGCAGAAATTCACAAACTGTAGCCATCCCAGAGTAGTGAGAGTACCCAGACACTGCCAATGGCAGTGTCTGGGTACTCTCACTACTCTGGGAAGGCTACATTCTGTGAATTTCCGACATTTCAGTTTAGTTGTGTTTGCAGCTTTCCTCAAGTTGCGTGTAGGTGTCAGACCTCGAAAAATGGCCAAGCACAATAAAAGTTCTGTATATTTAGGTAATTATTATATTGGCCTTCCAGATTCTTCATGTATTATAGCTTATTTTGGGCATTCATTGAGTTTCACTCAATTTCACTACCATTCAGTTATGACTCTGGACATAAGAATGAGATTTATTGAATTTTACTTGGCCTCATGAACAAACCAAAAACCAAACCGAACCGAGGTTTTTCTCCACCTGAAAAACCAAAACCGAAACAGAACAAGAAATTTAAAAACCTACAGCTCTAGACGTTGTATGAAGTCTGATAAATCGACAGAAAATTCATTTCAATTCTTATATGAATTGCACTCTATTGAAATTGCAGTGAAAAGAAACATTATCATTATCACCTTTCTGTATCACATATAATGTCAACAATGCATTCAGTGTGTGTTAGTCTTTATTCAAACCTTTCTGGTTCTCAGAAAAAGAGTACCCATAGAAACCCCAGGAAATGGAGCAGAGCATACCAAATATCAAGCCACACAACCAAATACTTTACATGTTATTCATGATTAAATTTTGGGACAGATGGATGGATGAACTGATGGACGGACAAGGTGATTCCTATATACCCCCTTCCAGGGGTTTAAAAAATACAATTGGGCAGATGTGGAAGTATTTGGGGTAGGTAAATTAATCTCATCACATTCCAAATTTCCCAAGGTTTTCGTAATGGCAAGCAGAATCTTCTGGGTGTGTCATGACATTCAAACATTCGATTACCTGATGCCATCATTGTTTAGTGCAGTAAACAAGTTCTGTTTCACTGATAAAAAAAAGTGCTGGTAAGGCCTAAAAAAATAAAAAATCTGTTTCTCCGGCCCTCCCGCATGGTCCTTTTGGCTGCCGCATGCTCTCTTTTTATAACCAATTTAAACTTTAAAAAAAATAAAATTAAATGGTTTATGTCTGATATTTTACCCAAGTTAAAAAAATGATGAATTTGTCCCTTGAGTGCAAGAAGGCTTTGCAATGCTTTAGCATTGCAAAGCCTTCTTGCACTCAAGGGACGAAGTACACCACCACCCATGCTATTCTGTATATTATGAGACCTAAAACTTGAACCAAGAACATGAACTTTTGATGGCAAAGAAGAAATTACTGAAATAAAAAATAAAATAAAAAACCATTCGCCCGCATGCAATTTCACAAATAATGGCCTGAGAAACAGAAGATCTACTTTGTGTGGCCTAATCAATTGAGTCTAAGGTTAATGTCTTCTAAAGTGGACAGCATAAAGTAGTGCAATTAGCAAAGCAGAAAGAAACTTTTAGCTGGATCAGGACTGAGTCACAACTCAGTCAAACCTCTCTGACGACTTTCCTCTATAGAATCTTATTTATGAAAAAAAAAAATGTGAGACAATGAATTTTAGATGCCCTTTTTGCCTGTTTTTTTCTCATTCCCTTTTGATTTCATAAAATATTTCATTTATGAAATTGAAACCCGCTGGTCTAAGTGTGTTGAGACTGGATTGTTATCTGAATGAGAAATCGACTGCCTTTGCGATCACAGTACTGCAAGTATAAACTACAGTGGAGCCCACTTAATTGGATATCTCTTAATTGTATATCCCTGTTAACTGAATATAATTTTCAAACACAAAACCATTTACCATACCTTCAGAACAAAATTTGATCTGTTAATTGCATATGGGTTGTAGAGTAAACTCCTGTTAATTGTATATAAAGTTTTGTAATATGTCAAGAAAATTACTGTGACACGCACCAAATTCCCCTTATTTATCAACCTTTTTGCCCTCACTACATCCAATAGACATTTATTCTATTATATCTTGTTTGACAGAGCTCTATGAGCTATAATAGAATAAATGCTCAGTTTACCTCCAGAACACAGGAAACTGACCAAATCCCTGTTAATTGTATACTCCTGTTAATTGAATAATTTTCACTGGCAAAATGGTTAAGAGGATTCTACTGTATAAACAACTTGCTAAACTCGACTATACAATGTTCTAGTCTTACAGTCATGATACAGCAACAGAAGCAGAAAATGACCTTAAATTAGAAAAAGATATGAATAGGGTGCATCATCATTCTTGGTTGCAGGGTTTTTAGCAAGTTATTTTTTCAAAGTTGATGTACATGTCATTAATGAACAAGTGCGATGCCAAGGTTGATAATGAATTAATATATATCTTATCTTATCTCCATTAAACCATAGCACCAAAACAGCAGGCCACCAAATGTGTCCACGAGACACTAAAGCCCCTGCTTGATGATAAACTATATTTAGTGGTTAACAATGTCCAAAAAGGGGCCATAACTAAGATAAAATTATGGCACCACACTCAAAATCAAACCCGTCTGGTATATTGTCTACAGTAAGCTATATTCAAAGTTTGATTGAAATCGGACACCTATAACTCAAGTTACTATGTGGAAACCAATATCAACATGTCTTCTTAGTCAGAGGGCCATAACTCTGCCAAAAAATATCGGACCAAAACCACTATCAATCCCACCCTGCATTATAACCTATGTACAAAATTTTGATTTCATTTTGTTCAGTCAAACTAAAGTTATCGGCCGGAAACCAATATCAAAATGTCTTCTAAGTTGGAAAAGGGACATAACTCAGCCAAAAAATATCAGACCAAGCCCACTATCAATCCCAACCTGTATCATGTGGTTAAAACCAATGTATTCAATTTTGTTACATTTCGTTCAGTCAAACTACGTCTGTATGTATGTATGTATGTATGTATGTATGTATGTATGTATGTATGTATGTATGTATGTATGTATGTATGTATGTTATGTATGTATGTATGTATGGATGGATGGATGGATGGATGGATGGATGGATGGATGGACAAGGGTAACACTTAATGCCCCCAGCCAAATTGGTGGGGGCATAAAAAAACAGTACCACAATTTCATTAAATATGAAAATTTTTTATGTAATTTATATATTTTTTTATACTTACCAATGGCCCAGACATAGGTGGTTCTAACTCAAAAATATCTAGGGCCAAACACAAATTTTGCCCCCAATCCCCAAAATTTGCATGCAAAACCAAAAATTAGAAGTCCTATCTGGCCCTCCATACATTTACTCTCTGCGCATGCGCAGATGCCAGGAAGTCACCGAAACTGGCGCCAACATCATTCTTTGTAAAAAAGATTATAATATAATAATTCAGCGGGGAGGTATGAGTGCCCAGTACTGCCCACTCATGGGAGGGCCATTCCCGTCTGGGCCATTGGTGAGTACCGTATATGTCCGTGTATAAGTCGCACCCCCAACTCACACTTTGAATTCCTCCCTTTTGCCTAAAGCCCATGTATAAGTCACACCCCCATTTTTAAATATATGCAGTCAAAAAGAATTAGTTGCAAGTTACGTTTTGCCAATTTAGGGCAGTTCGGGATGCAACGGAAATAGGTGAGTTTTCACGAGTTACCACGTGGTGAATAAGATAAAAGAATAAAAGAAAATTATTATTAAAGATTTAAAAAATACTCGCATTTATTTGTTTTTCGTTGTTTGTTTATCACCCCAATGTCTTCATCCCTGTCAAGAAAATCCAACGCTCGTTTGTGACTGAAACTTCGTAGTTTCAGAATTAGAGCACCATTTGCGCCGTAACCTGCGCAGTTGTTGTGATTAAGTTGGTTTTTCCGGAAGGTTCTCACGTTCCGGAAAAACCAATAAAAATACAACAAATGCACAGGTTACAGCGCAAATCATTTTCAAATTGTTGTCCCACTTGAGCATTGTTGGTGCTATTGAAACTAACTTTACCTGGTGCACGTGTGCGTAATTTATAACCAGACATTACACATCAGTAAATAAATACGTCTCTCCAGGTATTGCTGGCATACATTTAATGTGTTATTATTTATTTTTTCATTGTTATTTTGATGATTTTGTATTTTTTATGGTTTCATCCATATTAGCCCCACAAACCTATTGATTTCCGGTATACGCACTGATGTAAACACATGGGCGATTGAATAACACCGACTAAATAGAATACTTCTTTATTATTATTTATGGATAAAAGTAACAAAAAACATACATAATATTTTATTGACAATTTATTTTCTGAAGAATTTAAACTGAAATAAATGAAAAGAAAATAATTTTGGTGAATCTGCACTCAGTCAAAACCACATGATTGTACGTTTGTCCGAAGAAGTCAGTGCCCTGAAAATTCTCTGAAACAAGTCGTACCCATGTATAAGACGCACCCCTGATTTTGACATAACATTTCAGGTAAAAAAGTGCGACTTATACACAGACATACACGGTATAAAAAAATATATAAATTACTTTAAATTTTTTCATATTTTTATACTGTATACCAATGGCCCAGACTAAGCTGAATTGTAAAAAGGTGGAGGGCCTAGAACTTCCGAAATAGTAGATCAACATAGATCAAATCCTTCAATCCATGATGAAGATAATTAGAATAATTAGAATTTACATGTATGTCTCTTTATACCATAATAGAGGAGACATATCCTAATATGGATCCCAATTATGTAAATCCTAAATCTAAGCATGTAAACATGCTACTTAGGATGTAACGAGTTCACAAATTTTTAAGGCTAGTCTGGACTAAGCCCTAAAAATTAGGATGGCATATTGAGAATGAGAGAAAATTGCCCATAAATCTCCACCATACAATAATACTACAGCTGAACGCTGAATATAGTACGGACAAAACAGCTTCCTTCATAGTTACATACCCAATAAGCCAGAGAAGTGGACAAAATGCCCCCCCCCCCCCCTTTTTTGAACATATCTTCAAAAGAAAGAGGGGGGAGCTCTGGAATCAATAAGCGGTACCAGGAAACAATATAAATAAATATTGACCAGGCACTCTGGAATTAATTCATGAATAATAAACGGTGCTTAATGCCACTTCGCAAGCCAAGGCTGTAGCGACGATTTTGGTAAGTAACATTATCCGCTACAAAATATGCACTGCAGACGGCGTATACAGGTATGACGAAATCAGTGAAATAATAATATAACATACACATATTAAAGCGAGATACGATGAACAATCTCTGCAGAGAAAACACGCTTCAAGGATCATTCACAGGCGGCCTCTATACAATTAAATAGAGTAAGAACACTCTCCAACGTGTACAATTTGGTATCTACAACTATAAACACGTGAGAATATGCGATATGAGAACCGACAAAATCGAGACCAGGATCTAGAGATGGAGGAAGGTATGTTAAACCGGCTCCAACACAGACCGCCCCTGAAATATATAATAATTTCAAGGTCCACCAAAGCGATAGCACAATAAAATATTGCACGAGTACATTAAAATCCAACCTGTAATCATCTAAAAAACCACTAAGTGGTCATGCAGTTACCTATGAACTCAAATAGCAGCAATTACGATGATTTAATAAGCACTTGTATATTAGAAATCAGAAAATAAACACCGGAAACTAATGCAACAAAACTGCGTATGCCTATGAGGGCGCCATCCAACACGACCCAAACGCAAAGTATGTATGTATTAAGATATATATACGTGACAGTGTGTGAGTGTGGGGGGAATTTGAATACATGTCTAAACCTCCTCACCCACATTACTTATTCATTGCTGGTCCAGACAGCAGGAATATAGTAACTGCAAAGCTCCCTCACGTCTGACATACTCTGTTATGCCACTGAGAGCAGAGAATGACGTTAAGAACAAAACTTCCCCTGAAGAAGAAGACCCTCTCGTGGGGGAAGCTTCTGGCAAATGTTCAACAACAGACATTTTAACCTCAATGTAATCAATAGAAACAAACACATCTCCTATCATTCATTCCCATGAATATGGCTGAGCGTCCATAGTATGCTCTCAAATGCCTAATACTGGCGACACAAATTATGGAAACTATAATTCCTGTGCGCTGCAAACTTAACTAAACTGAAGCGATCCTACAGAAGATCATGTAATAGCCATACAATTAGAATAAGCCCAAGATGCTGCCAGCGCTTTTACTTCATGTGCTGAAATCTTAAGCACTGACTGCTGATTGGAAGATAAATTTTCCTAAGCAGTACGAATAGCTAATAGAATCCATCTAGCAATAGAATGAACCGAAATGTCCCTTCTATTGGAAATTAATGGCAAAAGAAGCGTTTCTTCTCTTCTGATAAACTCTGATCTGCGTCTATAAATCCATGATCGCTAATAATATAAATTCAACGATGTAGCATAAACAATAAGACATCATTTCTGAATATGTGGCCTCGAAAAACCAAGGGTCCCAAGAACCCTGCATAGAGAGACCATCAGACGCAGGATTGTGACCCAATATATGAACTCACGTCGGTCATAATTGAGAAAATCTTTAATTACATGCCAAAATTTGACCTTATGTCAAAAGATTCGCTAAAACAAAACAGGTCTCGAGTGAAAACGTCTACCACTCCAGTTAAGAATAACTAGAGGGGACGTGTGCATAAGCGACCCATCGAAAAAACATGCATAGCCGCTCCACTCTACCCCATCCGGCGTCTGATAAAAGATAAAAGCGAGCCAAACAACTGGCTAATTCGCTCTGTGAAACAACAGATGAACCAGCTTGGTGAAAAAGAATCGTAGGATACGTGTATCCTATCATTCATCCCATGAGACATTATCTAGTTCATTATTCAAGTGATCTAAAGAACTATACTCGCCGCATTGCCGATCATACAAACGCTCGCTTTTCGACTGAAAGATTATCATAAATAACCTAATTAGCCAGTTCAGTCAAAATCGGTCGGACCGAGCTCTATAAGAGCCCCGAGCCACTGGCTCAGGGGTGTCTGATCAGTAAACTCAAACAGACCTAAACCCCCTATCCAAGTGGCTGTATAGTCAATCCCTAAAGTAATATATAGGAGGGATACCTATACCGTCGCTATGAGTCCTAATAGACGATCTGAGTCTAGGAAACCTCTCTTACTCTTTCTGCTGGTGTTGGTCGATTAGACCCCAACTTAAAGAGGCGAGTATTAATGCTTTCTTGTAGCTTAATCCTACATTAATGAAAGCTTACCATCAAAGACTTAGTGTCTGGAAAACTAAAGTGACCTGAAGGAAGTTTTCCACCTAGTCCAATGTTAAAGATGAGAACGCAAAGCTTCGTCACATCAGAATAACTCCCACTTAACATCTGTTAAGACAGAGATATATATGATAAATAGGCCTGGAAAGAATTTTTTAAAGGTACAAACATCCCCAAAATTCCTTTCCATATAGATGTTGCATCACAGTACTTAAAATTGAAGTACATAAGACCGTGAGTCAAAATTCGCTCTGAATAAGAAATTATCTTCTCAATTGAATCTGAGCAAACAGCGAAATGATGAAGGTAAGGCTACAACTAAGATCTTAGCCTGCTCATTCAACGCAGAAAAACTCTCAACACATCTTCCCCGGTCGTTTTTTAAATGTATGTGATCAAAAAATGGTTAAAAATACAGAAGATGATGATAAGAAACCGTATTACTTCTTCCCACACGAAGTTAAATATGGCGTCGTCTGCATAATCGAAGACCTGTGACACCCGTGTAGACTTAACCGGAAAGAGATCTTATTATCCTGCTCTTTGTCCGTATGAAGTGAGCATCTAACAACGCTAGCGGTTTCTCACAATTACTCGCAGCATTGTGATTCACTGGAACAAGTTCAAGAAAATGATAATGGATAGTACACATATCATCCATGAGTTTTTCCAAAAGGGAAGGTATCCTCCTCCGTATCCCTTTCATCATTCGTCTATATCAGTTTAGAATCACGGTCACCGGCATCTGAACAGGCAGATCACTGGACCGATCAAGCACCATTCAACAGCTCAAGTTTTGAGACTGACGTTGAGTGCTTCTGCCTTGGCAGGAATACTGCGATGAGCTGCACAATTGTGACAGTAAGTCCATTATGGAGGCCTGAGGAGCAGGGGGTCATGTATTGCTTGTCTGTCAGCTGCTCCTGAGACAGTGTGTCCAAGATGGCTCTTACTGCGGACGTCCCGATGAATGAAGCCTCATCTCCTTGGCTACTAGATGGTGCGACTTTCTTCACAAAAAGTGGACCTCTTGACGATGCAGACTAGATATCCTAAGTCACTTAGCCAAGGGGCGGTCGGGAGTGCTTGGTAAAAGAGAGAGAGAGGGGTCTCCCTCTTGCTCACGGTCCTGAGAGACCTAACCAAGCGTACCTCAGAACTTGCCGGCTTCTTCCTTCCATCGATGCAGGGTGAGCATGATTGGATTTTATAGTGCTCACTACACCCTTGTTCCTCTCACGACCGCTACAGACATACCTGGCATCACACTACCCATATTCTGAGTAATGATCCGCCGGTTGAGCTAGCTGGAGACAAGGTCGTAAACCCTATATTCTAAGGTCTAGGAACTTGTCTTATATCATTGAGCACTTATGCCGCTAGCTCTGAATACAATGCAAATGTGACACATCCGGTGTCACGGTCCTCAGATTCAATCTTAACCGCTTCACCGGCGACAGGGAACTGAAACCACTCATCGCGGTTTATAGCCCTGTGCAATATAAAGAGCACTTTATCCGTATGTAGAGGAAGCCGTAAGACTAGCCGACCCCGTCTGCCTATTAGACGGGATGTCCCGGACAGGAGGCATGGACATAAACTCTGACTGATGCAAGTTCCTACCAACATCTGTCCCCAGATGATGCTGTAAGAGAGAGAGACCTCTCTCTTGCTCGTGGTCCTGGTTGACCTGGATGAGCGTACCTCAGAAACTGCCGGCTTCCTCCTTCCGCCGTAGCTGGGTGAGCATGGTTGTATATTATAGTGCTCGCTCCACCCTATATCATCTACTAGCCCAGAGCGGACACACTCGGCATCACAGTTCTCAGAGGCCTGAGTAACCGCTTCACCGGTTGAGCTAGCTCGCGACTACAGACTTTGTGCGGTCGAGTGTGCTTTCGAACGTAGAGGAAGCTATAAGACTAGCCTATTAGAAGGAGCGTCCCAGACAGGAACACATGGACGTAAGCTCCAAATGACACAAGCTTCTACCAACAACCTCTGACCCCAGATGTTGTTACAAGAGAGAGGGGCCTCTCTCTTGCTCGCAATCATGTTAGACCTGCCTCATAACTTGTCTGCTTCCTCCTTTCCGTCGTTGCAGGGTGAGCATGTTCGGATTTTATAGTGCTTGCTACACCCTTGTTCCTCTTCTCGACCTCTACGGACATACACGGCGTCACACCACCCATATTCTGCATGATAGATCTGCCAGTTGAGCTGGAGACAAGGGATGTAAACCCTATATTCTAAGGCCTAGTCCTTGTCTTATATCACTGAGCACTTTTCAGCTAGCTCTAATAGTATAATGTGATGACGGAAGCACACTCTCTGACAGCGTCAAGAAGCCACACCATGTTCTTGTTCCTCTGTAAATAGAAACTAAAAAACTATAGTGACATTTTGGCGAGAGGACCAGCAGTGTCCCCTCACCGTGAGAGGACCAATAGTGTCCACTCACCTAACACAAACAATGACACCCGTCATCAACATTGTCAAAATCTGACACATGGAGCAAGAATTAGTGGTAGTACATCGACTATAAGCAAGACAACAACCATGTAAATAGAGGAAAGGCTTCCTCTTATTTGCCCTACTATTAGATAAATATTATTATCCTAAAATCTAACCTAGGTCAATTGTACAACTACCAAATCCACATAAATATAAGATAACATTAAAATACAATCGATGAAATAAATACATCCAAAAGAAAAATTCCTTCAAAAAATAATTTTTTTTCTTATATAAGAGCCCAAGTTTCCAAAGGGAATGAAGAGTCCAAAAAAGCCTAAGTGTGGACAAAATTATAATAATATGCCATAAAATTAACTACCACACTATCAGAATATTTAATGTTACTTACAACTGTCATTCCTTAAAAATAATAGGAAACTACCTAGAGCATTGTCAATGTAAACAACTTCAAAACAAAAAAACGAAAACAAGACCCCAGGCAACATGGCCCGAAGTCAGTAAAAGAAACAAGACTATCCGATGTAAAGCAAGATCTTCATCAGAAGAAAAAACGATACATCGGATGTATGATGCAGGACCAAAATGCCTCAACACCCCAAGGGTGAAGACATAACCCTGGGGATGTACAGAATAATCTTCTGTTTTATATGTTAAACTCACAAGAAATTTTATTAAAAAATTTCAATAAAACAAGCCCAAAAGCTTGGGGGCTTAACTGGGGGAATCAAGGGAAGGTTGGGAAGGAATACTAAACAAACAGTGGACAGATCATTATCAATCAATGATGACGTCCGGCCCATGTCCCGAAATTGGGGAACATGAACTAATTGTTATAAATATTATCAAATTACAGCCCTGAATGTTTCAAACCACCATTTCTTCCTTCCTTCATCCAGTTGTGACCTTGGATCCACCAAAATAACCATTGATTTGTGTCTGGCATCATTAAAACTGAGATTTAAAAGCACAGATATCAGTTTGATGTTATCTGACTGAAGGGCCAAACAAAGAATGATGTTGGTGCCAGTTTCGGTGACTTCCTGGCGTCTGCGCATGTGCGGAGAGTAAATGTATGGAGGGCCAGATAGGACTTCTAATTTTTCGTTTTGCATGCAAATTTTGGGGATTGGGGGGCAAAATTTGTGTTTGGCCTTAGATATTTTTGAGTTAGCACCAGCTAAGGTAGGTAAATTAATCTCATCACATTCCAAATTTTCCAAGGTTTTTGTAATGGCAGGCAGAATCTTCTGGGTGTGTCAAGACATTCAAAACATTCAGTTACCTGATGCCGTCATTAACAAGGCACCATTCTTCTATTGGTATTTAATAAGACAAACAAATTCAAAGAATATTACGGTTTGATTTTCACAATTATAGCATTTCTGAGATTTTTCTAGCAGTCTATAGGATCCATTGACTGGCCACATTCCCATCCATATTTGGTCTGTTAGTTTCCCCAATAACCTACTGCAAATCCAAGATCACCCAACCCTAGACTGAGTAAAGTAAATAAACAATTTCTGTGACTCTGATAACTTTATGATTATGAAATTTAGCACTGACTGTAGTCTCTGTGAGATAACTGGATAAAAGCTCAGGTTGGCTCCAGTTAATGCTGTGTTTTGGAGACCAGACAGACTGCAAATACTAATTCCCAACTTCACATATGTAGAAAAAAATTCCCAATGGTTCTGGCTCTTCTCCATGAAATACAGTCCAAATTTTGACCTACTGAGTTCCTTTGAAAAAACTTTAATCTGCATCACTAAAGTAAGTTTCATACCTGAAATGTAAGCATTATTGTGAGTAATAACTTAGTAGTAACTTTTGGGAGGAATAATCCTAAGAGTAAAGTCCACTCAGATGCTTTCTACTAAATTAGTTTAGACTTGGCTCAAAGGTTTTGAAGAAGAATACTTAGTTGATGGAGCACAAGAAAGGTAATGACTTGGTATGTTACCATTACCAACAGTGTTAAAATGGGCATCCCCGTAAGGCACCTTAACCCTTTACTTAACGAATCGTCCGCATCCGCCCACGTAATATGCAAATTCAGCAGTTGAAAAAATATTATTTTTCAAAAAATTTCAACGAAACCATATCATGTGACCCCTCAATGGAACGAGCTCGTCGAGCTCGTTCCAATGAGGGGTCACATGATATGGTTTTGTTGAAATTTCTTGAAAAAATTTTTTAAAAAAGTAATAAATTTTGATATCGTCTGCGTTGGGTAAAGGGTTAAGACAAAATCCATGAAATTTGTTTGGGGTGCACCTGATTCCACTGGTCCTAAGGAAGCTTCATACCAAAAAACAAAATTCTGGTCCAGGCAGTTTTTTGAAACAAAAAAAAAATGAAAAAAGGAAAGTTACAAAAGGTCTTGACTTTTTTGTGTCACACTGATAGCCTCAAAATCTGGTAAAAGATTGGACACTTTTTTTCTCATTTCCATTCTTCTCTTCTCCTTCTCGTGTTCAGTCTTAATATAATCAGGATATTTTTTCCAGGCACTGAAGCAGATTCTTTTCAGATATCTGAAATATAAATGTAATCTAATTTTAACCTTGAGTTGAGATGTGAAGGACCATAAACTGACTCTGTAATGGAAGTGAACTTTGGGACTTCAAGTGGCTGTACTAACTTTGTAAGGTGAAAATTATCCAATTGGACACTAAGTTCCTCAATGGTATAGAATATTACTTACCGCAAAGTGGGCAAATCTATCTTGTATTCACAGGAAGGTTCAATAAAAATTGAATCCTACCAGGCCTGAAAATAAGCAGTCTGACATTTGTAGAATGAGGTTCCCAGAGAGTGAATTTGATGATGCTATCTCATACAGTGGGCTGATTTATCCTCTGGGTACTTCTTTCTGTTTAGTTTTGAGACCCTGATTCAGATTGAGGTTCACAGAGGGTAAATTTAGTGATGCCACCCTGCTGTGCAGGGTAGCATCACTAAATTCACCCTCTGGGGACCTCATTTTGCAGATGACAGTTTGCTTATTTTCTGGCTTGAATCCTACAGACCCATAGGGATGTAGGCTGGTCTCAAATTTCATGTCAGAATCAGAATTGATTCTCGCAAATGATTCTCACAAGAAAAACGGTGAGAATCAAATCTGATTCTTGCAAACTGTTCATTTGATTCTTGTCATAGATTCTGAAAGTGTCCTTGAAGGCCTGAAAAATTCTACTTATTTTTATCTTTCTCATAAGAAGGTAACACTTTGATTTAACAGTGGTATCTAGTGAAGTCTTTGCTGCCTTTATAGGTATCCAAGACTTCACTAGAAAACACAGCCAAGTTTCTGTAGCTTCCATAAGCAAGAGCACCAAAAACTTGTATGTTGGAATATGAAAAAATTTAAAGTAATTTATATATTTTTTATACTTACCAATGGCCCAGACTAGCTGGTGCTAACTCAAAAATATTTAGGGCCAAACACAAATTTTGCACCCCCAATCCCCAAAATTTGCATGCGAAACCGAAAATTAGAAATATATCTGGCCCTCTATACATTTACTCTCCGCACATGCGCAGATGTCATTCTTTGTAACAAGATTATAATATAATAATTCAGCGGGACGGTATGAGTGCCCAGTACTGCCCACTCATGGGAGGGCCATTCCCGTCTGGGCCATTGGTAAGTATAAAAAATATATAAATTACTTTAAATTTTTTCATATTTTTATACTGTATACCAATGGCCCAGACTAGATGAATCGTAAAAAGGTGGAGGGCCTAGAACTTCCGAAATAGTAGATCAACATAGATGAAATCCCTCAATCCATGATGAAGAAAATTAGAATAATTAGAATTTACATGTATGTCTCTTTATACCATAACAGAAGAGACATATCCTAATATGGATCCCAATTATATAAATCCTAAACCCGAGAATGAAATCATGCTCATTAGGATGTAACAAGTAAACAATTTTTAAGGCTAGTCCGGACTAAGCCCTAAAAATTAGAATGGCATATTTGAGAATGAGAGAAAATTGCCCATAAACCTACGCCAAACAATAATACTACAGCTGATCGCCGAATATAGTATGGACAAAACAGCTTCCTTCATAGTTACATACCCAATAAGCCACAGAAGTGGACAAAATTACCCCCCCCCCCCCCCACCCTTTTTTTAACATATCTTCAAAAGAAAGAGGGGAGAGCTCTGGAATCAATAAACGGTACCCAGAAACGATATAAATAAATATTGATCAGGCACTCAAAAATTAATTCATGAATAATAAATGGTGCTTAATGCCACTTCACAAGCCAAGGCTATAGCGACAATTTTGGTGAATAACATTATTCGCTTTATTCGCTACAAAATATGCACTGCAGACGGCGTATACAGGTACGACGAAATCAGTAAAATAATAATTTAAAATACACATACAATGCGAGATACGATGAACAATCTCTGCAGAGAAAACACACTTCAATGATCATTCACAGGAGGCTTCTGTACAATTAAATCCGGTAAGAACACTCTCCAATGTGTACTATTTGGTATCTACAACTATAAACACGTGAGAATATGCGATTTGAGAACCGACAAAATAGAGACCAGGATCAAGAAATGGAGGTAGGTATGATAAACCAACTCCAACACAGACCGCCCCCAAAATATATAATAATTTCAAGGTCCACCAAAGTGATAGCGTAATAAAATATTGCGCGAGAGCATTAAAATCCTGCCTGTAACCATCTAAAAACCACTAAATGGTTATGCAGTCACCTATGAACTCAAATAGCAGCAAATATGATTATATAATAAGTTCTTGTATATCAGAAGTCAGAAAATAAACACCAGAAACTAATGCAACCGAACTGCATATATGCCTATGGGGGCGGCATGCAACACGACCCAAATGCATAGTATGTATGTATTAAGATATATATAAGCGACGGAGTGTGAGTGTGGGGGAGGGGGGAATTTGAATTCATGTCGAAACCTCCTCACCCACATTACTTAATCATTGCTGGTCCAAACAGCAATAATATAGTAACCACAAAGCTCCCTCATGACAGACATACTCCATTATGCCACTGAGAGCGGAGAATGACATGAAGAAGAAAACTTCCCTTGAAGAAGAAGACCCTCTCGTGGGGGAAGCTTCTGGGGAATGTTCAATAACACTTTAACATAAATGTAATCAATAGAAACAAATCAATAGAAGGATACACATATCCTATCATTCATTCCTCTGAAAACGGCTGAGCGTCAAATGTATGCGTTCAAAAGCCTAATACTGGTGACACAAATAATGGAAACTATTATTCCCATGCGTTGCAAACTTAACTATCCTGAAGTGATCCTACATAAGATTATGTAATAACCATACAGTTAGAATAAGCCCAAGATGCTGCCAGCACTTACTTCATGCGCTGAAATCTTAAGCACTGACTGCTGGTTGGAAGATAAATTTTCCTAAGCAGTACGAATAGCTAACTGACTCCATCTCGCAATAGAATGAACCAAAATGTCTCTTCTATTGGAAATTAATGACAAAAGAAGCATTCTTCTTTTCTGATAAACTCTGATCTGCGTCTATAAATACATGACTGGTAATAATATGTGGTCTCCAAGAACTGAGGGTCCCAAGATCCCTGAACAGAGAGACCATCGGACTCAGGATTGTAACCCAATATATGAACTCACATCTGTCATAATTGAGAAAACCGATAAATATAAGCCAAAACATGACCATATGTTAAAAGATTCTCAAAAACAAAACAAGTCTGGAGCGAAAAACGTCTACCACTCGAGTTAAGAATAACTGGAGGGGACGTGTGCGTAAGCGACCCATCGAAATAACATTAATAGCTGCTCCGCACAACCCCATCCGACGCATAAAATTTCCACTGTTAATGCGTCAGATAAAAGATAAAAGCGAGCCAAACAACTGGCTAATTCGCTCTGTGAAACAACAGATGAACCAGCCTGTTGAAAATGAATTGTAGGATACATGTATCTTATCATTCATCCCATGAGACATTATCTAGTTCATAATTCAAGTGATCTAAAGAACTATACTCGCTATATCGCCGAACGCTTGCTTTTCGACTGAAAGATTATCATAAATAACCTAATTATCTAGTTCCAGTCAAAATCGGTCGGACCGAGCTCTATAAGAGCCTCGAGACACCGGCTCAGGGGTGTCTGGTCAGTGAACTCAAACAGACCTAAACCCCCTATCCAAGTGGCTGTATAGACAATCCTAAAGTAATATATAGGAGGGATACTTATACCTTCGCTATGAGTCCTTATAGACAATCTGAGTCTAGGACAACCTCTCCTACTCTTTCTGCTGGTGTTGGTCAATTAGACCCCAACTTAAAGAGGCGAGTATTGATGCTTTCTTGTAGCTTAATCCTACATTAATGAAAGCTTACCATCAAAGACTTAGGGGTACCTATACCTTCGCTATGAGTCCTAATAGACGATTTGAGTCTAGGACAACCTCTCCTACTCTTTCTGCTGGTGATGGTCGATTAGACCCAAACTTAAAGAGTCGAGTATGATGCTTTCTATCAAAGACTTAGTGTCTGGAAAACTAAAGCGACCTGTAGCAAGTTTTCCACCTAGTCAAATGTTAAAGATGATGACGCAAGGCTTTGTCACATCAGAATAACTCCCACTTAACATTTGTTAAGACAGAGATATATATCATAATGGGTCTGGAAAGAATTTTCAAAAGGAACAAACGTCCACAAAATTCCTTTCCAATTAGACGTTGCATCACAGTACTTAAAAATGAAGTACATAAGACCATAAGTCTAAATTCGCTCTGAAAAAGAAATTATCTTCTCAATTGTGTCCAAGCGAACAGCGAAATGATGAAGTTAAGGCTGCCACTAAGATCTTAGCCTGCTCATTCAAGGCAGAAAAACTCTCAACACCTCTTCCCCAGTAGTTTTTAGCTCAACTTGACAAAGTCAACTTTTCGTCCGTCGGCATATGTACGTACGTTAGTATGTACGTCCACAATTTCCTTTGGCACACCTCACAGGTCGCATTTATAATCAATCACTTTGAAACTTGATATGCATGTTTGGGGTGACCTCTAGATGGGAGCTATCGAATTTCTTCAATTTCCGTCAAAAAATGTTGCCACGGCCAACGTTCTTAGAACTTAGTTTAGTCAAACCACAATATTTCCCTTTGGCACACCCTACAGGGCACATTTATGACTGGATTGCTTTGAAACCTGGTATGCTTGTTTGGGGAGACCTCTAGATGGGAGCTATCGATTTTCTTCCATTTCCATCGAAAAATGTTGCCGCTGCCAACGTTCTTAGAACTTAGTTTAGTCAGACCTCAATATTTCCCTTTGGCACACCCTACAGGGCACACTTATGATTGGATTGCTTTAAAACCTGGCATGCTTGTTTGGGGTGACATCTAGATGGGAGCTATTGATTTTCTTCAATTTCAGTAAGAAAATGTTGCCGAGGCCAACGTTCTTAGAACTTAGTTTAGTCAGACCTCAATATTTCTCTTTGGCACACCCTACAGGGCACATTTATGATTGGATTGCTTTGAAACCTAGTATGCTTGTTTAACTTGGTGTGCTCATTAGACAAGACCTTCCGATAAGAACTATTGATTAGCTTTCATTTCTGTGAAAAAAGTTGCTATTTACAGAAACCTCTGAACATACTGCATTTGTGTATCAACATTCTTCCTCTAGCCAGTCTTACAGTTTACATTTAAAAATTGATGGATTACTCTGTTCTTCAATTTTGCCATTTCATTTATAACTTACCAAGTTCAAGTTTGTCAAGTTGAGCTGCAGTGTCATTGACACTTTCATTTAAATGTATGTGAACAAAAAACGGTTAAAAATAAAGAAGATGATGATAAGAAACTGTATTACTTCTTCCCACAGGAAGTTAAATATGGCATCATCTACATAATCGAAGACCTGTGACACCTGTGTAGACTTAACCAGAAAGAGATCTTATTATCCTGCTCTTTGTCTGGATGAAGTCAGCGTCTATTAATGCTAGCAGTTTCTCACAATAACTCGCAGCATTGTGATTCACTGGAACAAGTTCAAGGAAACGATTAATGTATATTATCCATATCATCCATGAGTTGTTCCGAAAAGGAAAGTTATCCTCCTCCGTATCCCTTACATCACTCTTCTAAATCAGTTAGAATCACGGTCACCAGCATCTGAACAGGCCTATGACTGGATTGGTTAAGCACCATTCAACAGCTCAAGTTATGAGACTGACGTTGAGTGCTTCTGCCTTAGCAAGAATACTGCGATGAGCTGCACAATTAAGTCCGTTACGGAGGCCTGAGGTGCAGCGGTCATGAATTGCTTGTCCGCCAGCTGCTCCTGGAACAGCAAGTCCGAAATGGCTCTTAGTGCAGATGTCCAGATGAATGAAGCCTCATCTCCTTGGCTACTAGATGGTGCAACTTTCTTCACAAAAGATGGACCTTTTGACGATGCAGACTAGATTCCTAAGTCACTTTAGCCAAGGTGCGGTCGAGAGTGCTTGACAGATGCTGAAGAAGCCAAACTGTAGCCGTTCCTGGCTAAGAATTGAACTAAGCGTACCAGACAATAGCTATGTACATAATCTCTAACTGAAGTAGGTTCCTACCAACAACACCTGGCCCCAGATGTTGTTAAAAGAGAGAAAGGGGTCTCCCTCTTGCTTGTGGTCCAGGGAGACCAAACCGAGCGTACCTCAGAACTTGCCGGCTTCTTCCTTCCATCAACGCAGGGTGAGCATGATTGGATTTAATAGTGCTCACTACACCCTTATTCTCTCTCGACCGCTACGGACATACCTGACGTCACACTTCCCATATTTTGAGTAACGATCTGCCGGTCGAGCTAGCTGGACACAAGGGGCATAAACCCTAGTTCAAAGGCATAGCCCTTGTCTTATATCATTGAGCACATATGCCACTAGCTCTGAATACAATGTACATGTGACACATCTGGTGTCACAGTTCTCATATTCAATCTTAACCGTTTCACCAGCGTCGGGGAACTGAAAACACTCATCGTGGTTTATAGCCCTGTGCAATATAAAGAGTACTTTATCCGCATGTAGAGGAAGCCGTAAGACTAGCCGACCCCGGCTGTCTACTAGACGGGACGTCCCGGACAGGAGGCATGGACGTAAACTCCAACTGACCAAGTTCCTACCAACAACATCTGTCCCCAGATGATGCTGTAAGAGAGAGAGACCTCTCTCTTGCTTGTGGTCCTGGCTGATCTGGACTAGCGTACCTCAGAACCTGCAGGCTTCCTCCTTCCGGCGTCGCTGGTAGAGCCTGGTTGCATATTATAGTGCTCGCTCACCCTATATCATCTACTAGCCCGGAGCAGACACACCCGGCCTCACAGTTCTCAGAGGCCTGAGAAACCGCTTCATCGGTCGAGCTAGCTGGCGACAGCAGACTTTGTGCAGTCGTGTGTGCTTTTCGAACGTAGAGGAAGCTATAAGACTAGCCGACCCTGGCAGCCTATTAGAAGGAGTGTCCCGGACAGGAAGGCATGGACTTAAGTTCCAACTGACACAAGTTCCTACCAACAACCTCTGACCCCAGATGTTGTTATAAGAGAGAGGGGCCTCTCTCTTGCTCGCGATCATGGTAGACCTGGACAAGCATACGTCAGAACTTGTCTGCTTCCTCCTTCACGTGCTTCCTCCTTTCCGTCGTCGCAGGGTGAGCATGTTAGTATTTTTATAGTGCTCACTACACCCTTATTCCTCTTCTCAACCGCTATACATACCGGACATACCCAGCGTGACACCACACCTTCGACGTGACAGATCTGCCGGATGAGCTAGCTGGAGACATGGGACATAAACCTTAGTTCAAAAGCCTAGTCCTTGTCTAATATCATTGAGCACTTTTCCGCTAGCTCTAATAGTATAATGCGACGACGGAAGCACACTCCCTGATGGCATCACGAAACCACAGCATGTTCTTGTTCCTCTGTATTAGAAACTAAAAAACTATAGTGACATTTTTGGCGAGAGGACTAGCAGTGTCCCCTCACTGCAATGGGACCAATAGTGTCCACTCACCTCACACAAACCATGACACCCGTCGTCAACATTGTCAAAACCTGACACATTGAGCAAGAATTAGTGGTAGTACATCGATTATTCGCAAGACAACAACCATGTAAATAGAGAAAGGCTTCCTCTATTTGCCCTACTATTAGATAAATATTATATCTAAAATCTAACAAAGGTCAATTGTACTACCACCAAATCTACATAAATATAAGATAACATTAAAGTACAATCGATGAAATAAATACATCCAAAAGAAAATTTCCTTCAACAAATAAAATAATTTTTTGAAAATTTTTTTCTTATATAAGAGCCCAAGTTCCCAAAGGGAACGATGAGCCCCAAAAAGCCTAAGTGTGGACAAAATTATAATAATATGTCATAAAATTAACTACCACACTATCAGGATATTTAATGTTACTTACAGCTGTCATTACTTAAAAATAATAGGAAACTACCTAGAGCAATGTCAATGTAAACAACTTCAAAATCGGAAACAAGACCCCAGGCAACACGGTCCGAAGTCAGTAACAGAAACAAGGCTATCCCATGTAAAGCAAGATTTTCATCAGAAGAAAAAATGATACATCGGATAAATGATGCATGACCAAAACGCCTAAACACCCTAAGGGTGAGGACGCAACCCTGGGGATGTATAGAATAATCTTCTTATTTATAATACGTTGAACTCCCACGGAATTTTATAAAAAAATTTCAACAAAACAAGCCAAAAAGCTTAGAAGCTTAACTGGGGGGGATCAAGGGAAGGAATACTAAACAAACAGTGGACAGATCATTATCAATGAATGATGACGTCAGACCCATGTCCTGAAATTGGGGAACATGAACTAATTTTTATAAATATTATAAAATTACAGCCCTGAACGTTTCAAACCACCGTTTCTTCCTTCCTTCATCCAGTTGTGTCCTTGGATCCACCAATTTAACCACTGATTTGTGTCTGGCATCATTATTAATTGAGATTAAACAAATGTCAGTTTGTTGTTATCTGACAAGGGTCAAACAAAGAATGATGTTGGCGCCAGATTCAGTGACTTCCTGGCATCTGCGCATGTGC
Source organism: Pictodentalium vernedei (assembly GCA_031216915.1). Classification (NCBI taxonomy): domain Eukaryota; kingdom Metazoa; phylum Mollusca; class Scaphopoda; order Dentaliida; family Dentaliidae; genus Pictodentalium; species Pictodentalium vernedei. Next base: position 247,422,501 of record CM062288.1, on the reverse strand, counting down.
AGATAGTAAATGTATGGAGGGCCAGATAGGACTTCTAATTTTCGGTTTTACATGCAAATTTTGGGGATTGGGGGGGCAAAATTTGTGTTTGGCCCTAAATATTTTTGAGTTAGCACCAGCTAGTCTGGGCCATTGGTATACAGTATAAAAATATGTTTTCTACATACACATGTTCTACAAGAAACTCACCAAAATTGGAACTAGGCCCTTGAGGGTTCAATTCTTGTAAATATATAAATGTGAGTTTTGTTTTTAACTATGGAATATGTATTGGTTGCACTCACAAGGATATAACACATGAAGAGCTCTTTGGCAAGGCTGTCAAGAAAGTTAGTCAAATTAAAGCTGTTGACACTGTGCCAATTCGACACCCCTAGAAATGTTACATACCAAACAGGAAAAGATTCTCCCTGGTGGATCTGAAGAAGAAGAATTTTCAAGAAATTTTCTCATCTTGCTCTAAGTTAAACTTTGGGCTTCAATAAAAAGCCCAAATATTAAGCCAGGGACCTGATTTGAACAACTTTCAATCTAACCCTCCCAGAGGTGTTGTACACCAAATATCAAAAGAATATGACTGCTGGATCTGAAGGAGATGATTTTAAATGATAATTCCCCGTATTGCACTAAGTAAATATTTGTGCTCCCTTGGGATTAACCCAGGAACTCGATTTGAACAAATTTGAACCTTACACCTCTAGAGATGTCGCATACTAAATATGAAAGGATTCTCACTAGTGGGACTGAAAAAGAAGATTTTTTAAGAAATTTTCTCATAAAAAAAAAAATTAGGGCATCAATCAAGTACTTTGGACCCACTTATACTACATGCCAAATTTGGTTCAAATCGGCCCATCGGTTCTTGAAATAGAAATTTTGGGCCGAGCCCAAAATGGATATGTGCCCGCAGAGAGCCCAAATATTGATCTACCAACTTCTATTGAACAAAGTTTAATCTTCAACACCAAAGAGTGTTACATACCATATATCAAGGCAATCTCTCTGGTGGTTCATGAGAACTAGATTTTTAAAGATTTTTAGGCTTTGACATCATTGCCCAGAGCCTGAAAAAGGCAGCCGCTACATTTCAACAAAATAGAAAGGGTATACCCCAGGGATGGTTTGTGCAATATATGTTTGAATTTGGCTGAATGGCTGTGGAGAAGCCAGGTTTGCAAAAGTTAACGGACGACAGACGACGGACGCCAAGTGATGGCAATACCTCACACTGGCTTGCAGTCAGGTGAGCTAAAAAAAAATAGTGATTAACTGATGTTTGTCAATCGCATCTAATATTGGCCGATTTTAAGCCATATGTTGACCATCAGTAGAAGTGTTTGAACATCAGTTCATGCTGATGGAACACCACAGGATTAAAATTGTTCATATTTACGTTTGATTCACCTCATACAAGCAGTAACAAGCTTAATAAGTTGCCACAATGATTGGCATTAGTGTTGAAACGACTTGTCGATTATTCAACATTTATAATATCCCACTCCCAGTACAAGTTACACTGGGACAGCACTCCACCAGTACTGTGAATTGCTGTTTCATCGTCAGATATCACTGTCAGTTCATTTTTAAATAATCTTGTTACACAGTTCTTCTTTAATCACTGTCAACACAAAGTAGACGATAACAAATGAACATAAAATACACTCATCAGCCAATTGTTTTCACAGTCAGAGTATAACTTCAATCTGTTGAACATATTACTTATGTTAACAATCTAAAAATAGTATATGGCCATTTTGTGCATGGACTTCTGGGATTGGTTATCATTTGTGAAACATTATATTTCTCCATTCGGGATTTTTGGGCACTATACGTGTGAATACGAATCTATGAAATGGAATGAATTGCAGTGTCAGAAGCTATTTGAAAACACAGCCGTTATGTATTTTCAGTTGTTGAATTCCACCCCATAACAAAAGCAATCTGAATTACTGTGTACAAAACAGGACCTACTTTTGTTTTGACCTGTATATCCACATGGGTTTTGAATTGTAAATTCATATTAGAACATAAATCAGAAATTAAATCAAGTAAATAAATATTAAGTTATTTAATTTCCCTTTGATATATTTTCTTCAATTTCATCTTGAAACTAAATTTAAATGGAGATGGAATTTAAAATAGCATAAGTGCAAGTCACCTATTTTTGCATTGATCAAAGTACATGCCAAAAACAAACAACTGCAACAAAAAGGTTGTTGCCTGCTTAGTGCATTTGTCTATAATGGCTTTCTTTTCTTTTTCACTCCTCCCAATGGGCATACTGTCTAACTTTTAAACAGCTGTGTATTTTCAAAATATTTTTCATCAAATCTAGTCATGGCTGCTGTGAAGCAGGTATGATTGGATTTGATGAAAAATTCATCTAAATTTAACTAAAGACTTCACTGGTGCAAGAATCCAATCAGTTTACAGGGGAGAAAATTTGATTGAATGAGCCCAAATAATACATTATTTCTGTGGCAAGAAAAATCCTGTTTCAGCAGGTATATCTATCTGCCAGCAGCATGCAAGTAGTCAATTATTTCCTGAGGGCAGATATATTATAAAAAGATCATCAGTACAGTGAAGTTTTCTGGTGTGTTGTATCATATCTCATTGAGGGCTTTCACCATTCGGTATCGCACTCGTCAGCTAAGCTGACTCGTGCGATCCTGCTTAGTCAATGTACCTCAACACAATGTGATAAAGCACACACAGAAGTTCTAATCTCTATATATCTTTCATTACAAGATAGGGAGCACGGTGACTCAGTGGTTATGGCTTGGACTTCAATCTGAAAGGTCCCTGGTTCAATCCCCACCAGGGGTTACTGTGTTATGTCCATGGGCAAGGCACTTCATCTCGATTGCCCATGTGGGGGCACGGTGGCGGTGTTTACTAGGGCATACTGCATGTCGATGATGCACTTATCTTCAACCACTGCTAACCCTGCTTTCACAAAGTTAGTATGCGGAGGAATCTGGTAGTTACTTGCAGTTGTTCAGTTGTTCTTTCTGGGTACTCTGGCTTCCTCCAACAATAAAAAAACTGTCTGATATGAGGTGACCCTGGCTGTCAAAGTGTTTATAATAAATAAATTGCAACAGATGCTGAAAAACATTTGTTCAACATTTCCCTCTATCTCATAAGGTGGCATATAATAAGAGTACATACATTGGGTAAAAGTCTTTAGCTATTTTTTCCTTTTCCCAATAGGCAAGCTTTTCTTCAATAGCATAGTCAGCCCAAGTTTGAATAAACTTTGACAACAGCTTTCTTTCATAATATCTTCTTGCTTTCTCTTCTTCTATGGCTATATGAAACTTATACTAAAATATAAAAATATCATAAATTAACATTTCACTGTCAGTGCTGGAAGATGCTGAATGCATTTTCACTTACCTGCCATGTTCCCTACCTATGTCCGGCCTTTTGGGAAAATAAGGATCATGAAAAATCAAGCACCTGATCTGGGACAAATGTTAGGGGTGAGATCACACTCCAAATATAATTTATGAGGAGAACATTTTCCCTCAATCATACATGTACTTATTTGTCATATAAAAACCATCCAGAGCTCAATTTTGGTATATCAATAATAAGTTTTGAAATTGAATTGTGTTAACTCGGCTGATGGCTGATTAACTCTTAACCCACTGAGTAATTTAAAAAAAAAAATTTCATAAAATCTAGTCATGCCTGTTTCACAGCAGCCATGACTAGATTTGATGAAAAATTCATGACTTGTGAAATCATTGGTAAAAAAGTCTACACAATTTACAGGAGAAAAATTGATTAAATATACTCAAATTTTGTTTACTATAAAGCTTTCGCAACTCTATCAAACCGGCCCCCCAGACTTGGGATATTGGGGAAAATTTCGGGATTTTCAAAAAAACAATTTTACCTGCTTCAACACATTTATTTACCCTTAGTGATCAGTTAGAATAGTCTAGTTTTGTATGATAAACCTCAAAACAGCTTTCTTCAATGTGGAGTCCGGGTTCTCCAGAGCCACCTGACATGAACTTTGCCTTTTTTCTGATGCCTGATTCCGGAAGTTCTCTTTTAGCTAGGAAATGCTTATGTCCACTAAGCCTGCTGATTGTGTCGTCTCCAGCAATATGTGAATTGGACGTAAGCCTAAGGGTATCAATGTACATGAATGTCAAAACGCTTTTTTATGAAAGTCAGAAAAATCATGCTTTCCTCCACTCATGGTACAAAGTTTATGAATATTCAACACACTTTGCATGAGGAGCCGAAGAACATCTTTTTGTACCATTTATATGTTGTACGTAAGACGTGTAACTGATCCAGCTGCTGGTCAACTAAGTCGACCCCCACCCATTTTGTGGTTGAAGTCTACAATACATTTGGGTTTCATAACAGGGTTATCATCCTTGGTACATTTCCCCATTGGAACAATCTCTGTACCATACACTGTTGTCAACATGTGTACTATCTTGGGTTTTTTCCTGGTTTTATCCTTGATTGATCTGTATTTCCAAACAAGCATATTAGGTTCTTCATCACCCCAGGTTATATAAAAAAATAGATTTGCCCTTTTCAATATTCCTTCTGGCTAAATCAGTTGGAAAGTTCTTCCTGTTGGTTTGGATCGTTCCAACAATGTGACTTCTGTGTTCAAGAAAATATTTTGCAAGCTTCGGTGTTGTATAATAGTTATCTAAATACAGAACACGGCCCTCATTCAGATATGGTCTCACAAGAGAAGTGGGGATCCTTTCAGTTACAAGGAACCCTACAATGTCCTTTTCAATTGTACCTGCATAAATAATATTGTCCAAACTTATTCCACTGGAGGTACACAATGTGGAGAATTTCACGCCAAAACGTGGCCTTTTTGTTCGACTGTACTGTTTGAATGCAAGTCGACTCTTGAAAAGGATGAGAGACTTGTTCATGCATATATTCCGACCTGGTGTGAACACTGCCTTCCACTGTGAAGTTATCATGTTGACTATTTCCCTGATTTTGTAAAGCTTATCTCTGTTTTCATCAGTGGGGTCATAGTCATCATTATTAGCAAAGTGAAAAGATATTAACAGAAGCTTGAATCTGTCGCAAGTCATCAGCTGCAAAAATATAGGGGTGGACATGAGTTCATCAGTTGACCAGTACATGTGGATACGTGGTTTATAAACCATTCCCAGCAAAACTAGAATGGCTAAGAAAGATGTCATTTCATTATAATCAGTCGGCTCCCTTTCATGCCATGGCATGACGTTTCATAGTTTCCCTATTCTCCTCTACGAATTGATCCACATAACGATTAGTTTCCATCACCATGAGATTTATCATCTCGTCTGTTAGATAAAGGTGTAAAAAGTCCCATTCTTTGAATAGTCAGGTAAGTCAAGATTAATCTTCCCAGCTTCAGAACATGGGATATCTAGTGGAACAAAATCTGTGCATTTTCCCCATTGAAAAATTGGACCAATTCTGTGACCACGCCCACTTCCTCGTATTCTGCCACGTCCCTGACCAGCACTTCTTTATCTGCCACGTCCCTTCCCACTAGCCAGTCCTATTCCAGACACTGAAGGACTCTCTCCATCATCTGAATTATTACTGGCAACATCATCTGAACGTCCAGAACTCATAGCAGTGTCATGTGTGTCAGCTTGATTTGAGCCAGACTGTACCGCAGAATTCTGTTCCAAGCCACTATCATTAGTCATATTCGTCCGTGGAATCACTATGACACCTATCCTTGTCCACATCGTAATCTATATCAGACTCATTTTCATCCATTTCGGCCCCTTCACTGTCTGAATCGGCCATAATCATGTCAAAACAACTGAGACATCTCTGGTTCTCCAGTTACGATTTCTTGTAGAAGACATGTTCATTGTTTTGATTCTGGAGCAATTAGCACTAAAACTATAGCTCAACAACTACAGGGAAATAACTAAATTCATTTGGGCATGGAAATTACTTCTGTGGACAGACAGAGATAGCACACAGGGATGGAGGTAGGAGTAGATGCATTACTATGCAATTGGCATGCAGCGCACCTACGGGTTTGTAGTGTCAGTTTACCGCTGGTGTGCCGCATGCCGACGATGTGCGAAAGGGTTAAAGGCAAGAGATTTCCTGTCCTGGGCAGGAATATCTGCCAGTAACATGGAAGAAGATAATTCTACTGTGAAGTTTTGCATGAAACCATGTGATTTCACTTGTTTGATTATTGAGGTTAAACAACATTAGAAGAGAACAATGAGCAGCAACTTATAACTGTTGAACTCTGCAAATTATTGCCTCCAGAAGTGGAATAGCATTGGTTCAGGCCTGCCATTCCAAAAATTAGGCGTAACCCATTTATTGTTCACCTGGTCTGCGCTTTGGTAACTTATCATTCGTTCCCCTGTACTTGATTCAGGTAACCCATAAGGTAACCTAAATAAAAACACCTGGAACTTAATTAAGCACCCCCTGAAATATTTCATGACAGTGAAGTTGCGGTCACTGATTATTATGTTTTAATGACTGATATGTCTTGCAGTACATTTCATCTAGTGAAACCTGATGTTTCTGGTTGATAGCGCACCCCAAATACATCCCCTCGTCCACGTGAAGCATGCTTCCCATGAATGTCTCAAAAAACAATATCAACCACATGCAATATCTGGGAATAAACAAGAAAATTTGTCACTACTTTTATGAATAAATGTTGACATGGCAAGGAGGAGACTGTCAGCGGCACTCAGATGGCAAATCGTTTGCATGCAGGCAACAGGTATGTCATTCAAAGCTATTGGAAGGCAACTTGGCTATATTCATTTTGTCATCAGCAGACTTGTCCGAAAGCATCACCAAACAAACGATGTTAAGGACCGACCAAGGCCTGGACAACCCCAAAAGACCTCTCCTCTGGAAGACCGGAGTCTGGAATGCCCCCGTTAGGCATGAACCCTTTGCTTCAAGTGGGGTTTGAAATGCCTTTGACTCCCCAACAGGCATTTGTGCAACAGAACTGTCCGAAACCATCTTAAAGAGCTGGGTATGAGGTCCAGAAGGGTCATCAAGCGCCCATCTCGGTCCAATGAGCATCAAAGACAACGTTTGGAGTGTTGTATGGCACGACATTGGATTCACAGGACATGGAGGAGAGTCCATTGGTCAGACGAAAGTAGGTTCCTGCTTCATGTCACAGGTGGTCTAATTTATTTTGTGGAGTTGGTTATTTATTTATTATTTAATTATTGTTATCAAAAATGGTGCTCTCAACATGTATGATCAGTTTTCGATGAATGCAGGTAAAAGTATTTTCTTTCTAAATCGAATGTTTGTGGTAACCTGTAGGGGACTGATAATATTTTTATAACCCTGAATTCACACATGGTGTTCTTTTGCTGTATAAATCTGCAAAATACCTTATGGAAAAGGTGGTGGTGTGGTGATGTTGCGGTAACCGGTTCTCGTCAGATCACCAAAGTTAAGCAATGTTGAGCCAGTTAGTCCTTGGATGGGTGACCATCTGAGTGATCAATTTGGACTCCAGCATTGTATCCTTGGGCAAGGCACTTAACACTGATTGTCCACCTGGGGGCACGAGGACACTGTATACGAAGGCATACTGCACGTCGATGGTGCGCATGTCTTCAACCAATCTAACCCTGCCTGTGCTGCAGTGCGGAGTTACGATGCTGGGGAGCTGGTAGCTGCTCGTCGTTGCTTGGTGGTTCTCTCCAGGTACTCTGGCTTCGTCCACCCGTAAAACTGTCACCAACATGATATGACCCTGGCTGTTAAAGTGTCGTTAAACCCTAATAAATAAATAAATAAATAAATAAATAAATAAATAAATACTTTACACGAATGTTGAACCCGGTTAAATTTATATGATGACCAGAGACCTCTGTGGCTTGTGATTGATATGAAAATTAGACAAGTAAGGTGGTCCACATCCTTTGGTGCATTTAAAGACAAGAAGAAAAAATCTGAATTGAATTCTCTGCTGAATTGGAAGCCAGTGGAGATCAAAAAAGACCAGTGTATAATGTGGCAGTACTTTCTAGACTATTATGTATGCTTCAGAAAAATTATAGGCCTCTCTGAGAATGGCATAGATGAATCATTCAAGCCTTACATCATTTAACTCATTGAGTGCTAGAAGCCACTATCGGCTTTCAAAAAAATGAGGGTACCAGAGCAAACTCAACATTTTCCCTTGCTCATGTTTCCCATTAAGTCAAATGCAAATACTATTTTGTTTACATAAGTTTGTTATATTACAAATTATTGGAGTGTGCCTATGGGCACTCTCCAATAATTTGTAATAAAACAAATTTATCCACCAAAAATAATCTATCCCTCAACCAGTTAATCATTGTCCAACCATTTCCTGCCTGTGTGGGCTATTTTTAAATCAATGCAGGAAGGTACAGTTTTCTAATATTTTCAACACTTAAAAATGGGCAAAAATTGTTGTTTTGCAATGAGAATTTAACAAAGAAGATCAGAAATATATAACAATATTTTCAAAGAAAGTTCAACATGTTTATTGAATTTTCATGGGTGACAATGCGGATAATCTGATGTGGCATTCTAACATAAAATGTCATGCTGTTGTGAAACTATATTTATGTAAAATTATTAATTTAAAGTAATTTGTATATTTTTTATACTTACCAATGGCCCAGAATAGCTGGTGCAAACTTGATAAAATCCAGGGCCAGACACAAATTTTGAATCCCCCCACCTCCCCTCCCCAATCCCTAAAATTTGCATACAAAACCCAAAAATTGAAGTCCTATCTGGTCCTCCATACTTTTGTTTATTGCACATGCATGGTAACCAGGAAGGTACCGGAACTTGCGCCAAACACCATTCTTTCTATAGTGCCTGCTAAATGTTATAATCAGTGGGGGAGGTATGAGTGCCCACTCATGGGAGGGCCATCCCCATCTGGGCCATTGGTAAGTATAAAAAATATACAAATTACTTTAACTTTATAATATTTCTATACTACAACCAATGGCCCAGACTTAGCTGAATAGTAAAAAGGCTGGAGGCCTAGGACTTGAAGGAAAATCCAATCTCTCACTTTGAAAAAGAATAGCTCCTACAGGAGAATAGGAGAAGACCGAGGAATTACATATGTCCTTCTCTTATAAAAAAAAGAGAATGACATCACACCAACAACGTAATTGAGAATTTCATAATTAAATAATTTCTCCATTTAATGCCAGCATAACCCCTTATGCTAATTCGGTAAGGAAACCAATTATAAAGCTAGTCCAGAGAATGAGACGCTTCATACTCATTTAAAAGTGTCCGAGGATTGTATAGAAATGCTTGTTTGACACATAACATATAGAAATGCTTCACAGTGAGCTCCACTTTAAAAACAGTACATAAATGAGACATAGTTATTGCTTCACACTGAGTTACACATTAAAAACCACCCAGCACCGACGCTGGACTACTGTCTCTGGAGAAGGTATTCCCTTGCTTTTCACTATAAAGCCAAATAACATAACAGAAAAAGCAGCCCCCTCCTTCCCCTTATTCTGAAGGAAAATTCCTCAGAATGAAGAGGGCAGCGGAATGGCATCAGTGCTCAAGCAGACTGCCAAAGGCATCTTCTAGATGTAAGATCAATGGACGACATTCTGAGCAACAGAAATAGGACCTAAAGATCTAAGGTCACCAGAGATAGACTCTAAATTTCTAGGGTAAAACTTGGTAAGTGAAGAGGGCTGTGTCCAGTAGGCAGCCTTCATAAGATCAGTAATGGCTATACTGTTAGAATAAGCCCAAGAAGCAAACAGTGCTCTAACCTCATGTGCTGAAATCTTGTTGACAGAACGTTGATCCGAAGATAGACTTTCATAGGCAATACGTATTGCCAGCTGAATCCATCTAGTGATAGAATGAACAGATATATCCTTTCTGTTAGGAATCAGGGAAAGAAAGAATCTTTTTCTTCCCTTTCTAATAAAACTAAATCGACGTTTATAAATGAGGATTGCTTTAACTGGACACAATAAAGGTCTATGGTTGTCCATGGATGGTAAGGCCTTAATGATAATATAGGCTCCAGCCGCTTATCCGTAATCTGATTCTTAGCCAAGAATCCCACTTCTGTAGTGAGGGTAACAGTATTACCCACACTATGGTAATGGGAATCATCAACAGATAATGCATGAAGTTCACTCACTCTTTTGGCAGACGCAAAGGCTAAGAGAAAGGCTGCTTTATAGGTCAAGAATTTGAACTCTACATTGTCTAATGGCTCAAACGGAGCTTCTTGAAGCTTCAACAGAACCCAAATCAAATTCCATTTAGGAATTAATCTGAGGGTTCTAGGTCTATTAATAGAGAAATTTCTAATTAGCTTAGATAAAGAAGAATCTGATCCAATAGCCAAGTTATCATGATGAGCATAAGTGTCTGATAACATAACTATAGCCCTTAATTGTGACAGGCTGCAAGTTTAATATGTCAAACAAATAGACCAGGAAATTGGCAATCTGAGGTATGGATGGATCAAAAATTTCTACAGACTGGTCTGTACACCAACAGAAGAAAACCCTCCACTTCACTGCATAATTCAATGAAGAGGAGGTCCTCCCACAGAAATTGCATCCACAGATCATCCTGTAAAATGTTTTCCATGCAGGAAGAACCGCACAATGGAAATCTGTGAAGGTTGAGACCATCTGGGTTGTGATGCAGGGCACGGAACTTCCCCTGATATAGAAGGTCCTTTCGAGGAGGAAGCTTCCAGGGAATGTCCCATAACAGACACCTGAGAAGATTGATTCAGGGTTTCTGTGATGACAGAGATGCTACTAGCAGGATTTTGCAGTGAGACTGTTTGATTTTTAACAGAATCTGCTGAATCAACGGAGCAGGAGGATATGAATATCCTATCATTCCGTCCCATCAGATCGATAGAGTGTCTACTGCATACGCTTGATGATCTGGGCATGGCAACACAAACATTGGTAATTGATTGTTCAGGTGTGTCGCAAAAAGATCTATCAAGGGACGATCCCACTGGTAGCCTGACTGAATACTCGCTTGTTGAGAGTCACTCCGATGGTAACAGGTGACCTTTTCAAGAGAGTGAGTCTACTAGTACGTTCAGATGACCCGGTACATGTCGAACTGAGAGATGAATGTGATGACTCAAGAGTGAATAGGAGAATCTTCTCCGTTAATTCGCATAACGGAATCAAATGAGTGCCTTCTGGTTCCCGAGAAAAGCCACTACTGTCAAGTTGTCCGACAGAATCTGAACATGGACGTTCGCTATTTGAGCAATCCAATGTTGTAGTGCTAGCCAAATGGACATCATCTCCTTGATGCTTCTCTAGGAACTGAGGGTCCCAAAGACCCTGACACTTCAAGTCTGCAGGACTTAGAAACGCAGCCTAGCCCGTCAGACTCGCATCCATCATAATCATTTAGACCGGATCTGGCAGTTGAAGTGCAACTCTCAGAGTCAGCCACTGGAGATCCACCCAAATCTGAACCTTTTGTTTTACTAAGTCTGTTAAAACAATCTGGGTTTCGAGCAAATGCGTCTTAACACTCCAGTTCTGAGTAAAGAAAATCTGGAGGGGACGCGTGCACAGACAGCTCATCAAAATAAGATCTGCAGCCTCTCTGCACAGCCCCATCAGCCGCATAAATTCCCTTGCAGGCACTGCGGGAGAGTTTAGACAAAAGCGAGCATAACAACTGACTAATTTCGCTCTGGGTAATGGCAGAAGAACCAGATTGTTGTGAGTCTCGAAATTCATTCCCAAGTGAATGAAGGACTTGGACAGAGTTAGATCCGACTTTTTCTCGTTTACTATGAAACCGAGACGTCGGAACAACTGAAGCAGACTCTGAATATTGTTCTGAAGAATAATTCTGTCGTCACATCTCTGAAGAATGTCGTCCAAGTAAGCTGACGTTACCACTGCCGAATGAGCTCGGAAGTATGACATTACCGAGTTCATTTTTCGATTGAAAGCCCAAGGAGCCAGGTTCAGACTGAAGCACATCGCTCTGAACTGATAAACCTATCCTTGCTCGGCAAAACGCAGGTACTTTCTGAATGCCGGATGTACCAGGACATGAAAATGCATGTCCTTTAGATCTATGCTTGCCGCATAGTCATCCCCTCAATTGCTCACTCTTACCGGCCAAATGGTTTCCATATAGAAATTTGGAGCTATGACCAATTTGTTTATCCAGCTCAAGTCTATTATCAGTCGGAACGAGCTATCTGGCTTCGGTACAAGAAACAGGTGACTGTAAAAACCTGGAGAATTTTGATTCTCGATGACCTCTATTGATTTCTTTGATAGGAGAGCCTGTACCTCTGCAAGGAGAGACTCTCTTTTGGAAGAATTCGCTGGAAGATTTGTCCAACTCAGACTTCTTGTAAGTGGGGGCTTTGCTCGGAATGATAGCCGCAGGCCTGCTGAGACTAGATTTCTCACCCACTGATCTTCCGTAATTTCCATCCAGTTTTTTGCGAAGTTTGATAACCTTCTGCCAACTGGAAAGCAACAGAGGTCTAGACCATCACCTGTATGACTTGCAAGGCTTACGGGAGGAGAAACTACATCCTCCCCATGAAGAACCTTGTCCTGTCGGCCTAGGGGTATCTGATTTATAGTCCTGATAAGACTTGCGCCCTTTTCCTGAGACTCTTTATTGATGACCTCCGGAGTAACTGTAACAGGGTTTCCTAGACCCTCGCGAGGAGCTCCCTTTCGATGATTGGGAACTGGAATGACCTCTCCTACTCCGGCCAGCTGATGCATGTTGTTGAGATGCTGATCTCTGTAGCAGTGCGCTGGAAGCTTTTTTTGGTAGCTTGTTCATAGACAAAGGAAACCTTGTTGTCAAACAGTGTGTGTCCGGAGAGAGAGAGCTTTTCACCCTGTCATCGATAATTGATGATGATGCAAGGGCTGCATCATGTCTAACCAACTCCAAATTTGCCATTAAAATGGCTGAGTGGTACGTGGCATTCATGACTGCCCAGGAAAGAACTCTTAGCGAGGAACTAACATCCTCATATTCCTTTCCATTTAGACGCTGCGCCAGAGCCCTGGTGATATGATCTGCGCAGGACATAGCATCCTGAATCGCTCTATTAGATGAAAAAGAAGATTCCAACACAACCGAGCGTAAATTGAATGATGTACGCAAGGATATATCCAAATCCCCAGCTGCTCATCCAGATGCAGAAGAGCTCTCTGAACATCTTCTCCAACCGTTTTAAAATAACGTGATCCAGGAAATGGTATACTGATCGAAGATGCAGATAAGAAACCGCTTTTCTTTTTCGAACTTGCTAGGTTGAATATGGTGTCGTTAATGTGGTCAAAAGCAGCCGACATTTGCCAAGATAGACCCGGGAAGGAAAGAACATCATCTTTCCTTCATATGACATCTCTGTCTAGGGATGACAGTGGTTTCTGCATAGCAGATGCAGCTTGCTGATCAGGTGGAACAAGATCAGGATAGTATTGATGAATGAAATTCATCGCTTCCATATGTTGTTCCGAAAGGGAAGAGTGATCCTCCCCCTGAACCCTTTCACCATCCGACTAATTCAGCTGAGAATTTCAGTCAACAGCATCTGAATGTACAGATGACCGGTCTGACCCAGCACCGTCCGACAGCTCATCACCGCCATCTGCAGAAGGCTGTGCTTGCACTTGCTGGGAAACTGCGATGAGCTGTGCAATTTGCGACAGCAAGTCCGTTACAGAGGCTTGAGGAGCAGCAGTCTTCTGTTTTTTCGCCACTTGCTGCTCCTGGGACGGAGATCCGGACGTAGATCTCTTCTCCGAATGTCCCAATGAATGAAGCCTTGGATCACTAGCTACCGGATGGGCCGACTTCACAGGCGAAGACTGGGAACGTCTTCGCACGACTGCCTGGATATCCAAAGTCGAGTAGCTAGTGTGTGGTCATGTGTGATTATCTGAACCTGAGGAAGAAGCCGTAATTGTAGCCAACTCCGGATGAAGTTTAGACAAAGCGTCCCGACTGACACATGTGGACATTAGCTCCGACTCAGTGAAGTTTCTCAAAACAACATTTGGCCCCAAATGTTGCTGGGTTAGAGAAGGCTCTCCTGCCCGCGGTCTATCAGACCTTGCCGAGCTTCCCAAAGAGAAACTTCCAGGCTTCGTCCCTTTTGCCGCTCTACCCGATTCTACACTTTTCCTTGACAGCAACGGACTTACCCAGTGTTACGGCTCCCATTGTCGGGTTGGCCGCTTCAACGGTCGAACTGGCTTCTGGAATAAGAGGCCTTATTCCTTGTTTAATATTCAGGAGAACCTTAGCAGCCAGTTCTGTTTGCTCATCAGAATGTGACGACGGCAGCACACTTTGGATGGGTATCGCAATACCATCACCATGTTCTTGTTCCACTGAAAAAGAAACTGAAAAACTTGAATTATCCTTCAGAACTTCACCGCCGCCGACGTACTGCGACACGCATCTCCAACATCTGGCACCCCAATGTACACAAGTAGGACAAGAATCTGTAGGAGTGCATCGACTATAGGCAAGACAACAAGAATGTAAATCTGAGGTAGACTTCTTCGCCTTGCATTTAGAGCAAAAAGCTTTCAAAATTAATTACAATCAAAAACAGAGTCGATAGCACTCCTACAAATTCAACAACAAAAATACATGATAAGGATACATGATAAGAGCAATCAAATTAATTTCGAACAATTATAAAAACATTTTCGAAATTTTTTTTTTTAAAATGCTTAAGTTCCCAAAGGGAACATCATGAGCCTAAGGGCATCCCAATAGAGCCAAAGTGTGGACAAACGCAAATTATTTTCTTTTTTTGAGCAACATTAACGGAATCATAATCAATGTATCCTACAATAATTCTGAAGTATTTTAATACTAAATACTGCATGTTAAGGGCGTTGCCAAATGTAAACAACGTCAATAGAAAACAAGAGGCCCAAGGGGGGCTGCAGGCGCTCACCTGACATGGTAGTCTAAATATTAAACCAGGGACTTGAATAAGCTGCATACGCCCCTCCTAAGAAAAGCATATACCAACTAGATGAAGCGACTGTGCCCACACAATACACAGGATTTTCCTTCTATTTTCAGTTCCTGCACTTTTACATCCCAAAATTGAGATAAATGCATAAAAAACAGATTTTTTTCCCAAACAAAATATTTTCAGCCTAAATTTTTTTTTTCTTCTTAAAACGCATAAAAAACCCAAAAACTAATTTCCGGATTTTGGTCCAAAATAATTATAATTTCTAACAAAACCCACCCGGACCCCAAATTTTCAGTGTTAAAAAGAAATTTTGTTTTTGTCTTAAAATTGACCGAAACGCATAAAAAAACAAAAAACTAATTTCCGGATTTTGGTCCAAAATTTTCGAAGTCCCACCCAGACCCCAAATTTTCAGAGTGAAAAAAAAAATTTGTTTTTTTGTCTTAAAATTGACCGAAACGCATAAAAAACAAAAAAAAAAATTTCCGGATTTTGGTCCAAAATTTTTTAAGTCCCACCTGGACCCCAAATTTTCAGTGTAAAAAAAAAAAAAATTTTTGGTCTTAAAATTGACCGAAACGCATAAAAACAAACAAAATTTTTTTCGATTTTGGTCCAAAATTTTCTAAGTCCCACCCAGACCCCAAATTTTCAGTGTAAAAAAATAAATTTTTTTTTGTCTTAAAGTTGACCGAAACACATAAAAAAACCAAAAAAAACATTTCCGGATTTTGGTCAAAAATTTTCTGTCCCACCAGGACCCAAAATTTTCAGTGTAAAAAAAATTTTTTTTTTGTCTTAAAATTTACCGAAACGCATAAAAAAACAAAAAAAAACATTTCTGGATTTTGGTCAAAAATTTTCTATGTCCCACCAGGACCCAAAATTTTCAGTGTAAAAAAAAAATTTTTTTTGTCTTAAAATTGACCGAAATGCATAAAAAAACAAAAAAAAAAATTTCTAAGTCCACAACGGGACCCCAAATTATCAGCCTAAATATGAACCCAGGGACTTGGCTTGAACAAACTTGAATCTCACCCCCCTAAGGATGCTGCATACGAAATATCAAAAGATTCTTATTGGTAGATCTGAAGAAGAAGATTTTTAAAAAATACTCCTCATACTGCACTAATTTAAACATTTGGGCTCCCATAGAGAGCCCAAATATGGACCCAGGCAATTGATTTCAATAAACATGTGAAACAATCTTCCAAAGATGTTATATGTGAAATTTGACAGCTTTTGGAGCAGTGGTTTGGGAGAAAAGTAGTCATATGTTTTTTCCCATTACCCACAGTGTTAAACAAGTGTTTGACCACCGAGGTGGTATTAGTCCCCTACAGCGCTTTTGTGACATAAGGTGTTTTTGTCACAGAAGACACTAGAGTATATAAGCATCTTGGATTTTGAAAAAAAAATATTGAGCATGCATAATCCCCTCACAACCCTTTATCCATGTACCATATATGAAAGGCGTAGCTTGAACCATGTTGGAGGGAGGGGTGGTAACATAAAATAGAGAAAAAAGCTTAAAAAACACAACAAAAATGGCCGCCATTCTGCCATCTTGGATTTTGAAAAATAAATATTGAATGTGCATCATCCCCTCAGAACCATTTATCCATGTACCAAAGATGAAAGGTGTAGCTTGAAGCATATTAGAGGGAGAGGTGGTAACATAAAAAACAGACAGACGGACAGACAGACAGATGTTAGATTTTGAAAAAAAATATTGAGCGTGCAACATCCTATTGCAACCCTCTATCCATGTGCCAGATATAAAAAGTGTAGCTTGAACCATGTTGGAGTGAGGGGTGGTAACATAAAATAGAGAAAAAAGCTTAAAAAAACACAACAAAAATGGCCGCCATGTCGCCATCTTGGATTTTGATAAAAAAATATTGAACGTGCATCATCCCCTCCCAACCCTCTACCCATGTGCCAAATATGCAAAGTGTAGCTTGAACCATGTTGGTGGGAGGGGTGGTAACATGAAAATAGAGAAAAAAAGCTTAAAAACACAACAAAAATGGCCGCCATTCCGCCATCTTGGATTTTGAAAAAAAAATTTTGAGCGTGCAAAAAATATTGAGCGTGCAACATCCCATTACAACCCTCTATCCATGCACCAGATATAAAAAGCGTAGCTTGAACCATGTTGGAGTGAGGGGTGGTAACATAAAATAGAGAAAAAAGCTTAAAAAACACAACAAAAATGGCCGCCATGGCGCCATCTTGAATTTTGGAAAAAAAATATTGAACGTGCAACATCCCATTACAACCCTCTATCCATGTGCCAGATATAAAAAGTGTAGCTTGAACTATGTTGGAGTGAGGGGTGGTAACATAAAATAGAGAAAAAAGCTTAAAAAAACACAACAAAAATGGCCACCATCTTGGATTTTGAAAAAAAAATATTGAACGTGCATCATCCCCTCCCAACCCTCTATCCAAGTGCCAAATATGCAAAGTGTAGCTTGAACCATGTTGGTGGGAGGGGTGGTAACATGAAAATAGAGAAAAAAAGCTTAAAAAACATAACAAAAATGGCCGCCATTCCGCCATCTTGGATTTTGAAAAAAAAATTTTGAACGTGCATCATCCCCTCAGAACCGTTTATCCATGTACCAAATATGAAAGGTGTAGTTTGAACCAAGTTGGTGGGAGGGGTGGTAACATGAAAATAGAGAAAAAAAGCTTAAAAAACACAACAAAAATGGCCGCCATTCTGCCATCTTGGATTTTGAAAAAAAAATTTTGACCGTGCATCATCCCCTCAGAACCATTTATCCATGTACCATATATGAAAGGTGTAGCTTAAAGCATGTTGGAGGGAGAGGTGGTAACATAAAAAAACAAACGGATGGACGGACGGACGGACGGACGGACGGACGGACGCTCCAACATTTCGGGTTTATGGGCTACCAAAAAAACATTTTGTATGTCCAAAACCTTATTTTACCCAGAACCCCACCCCCTCCACCCTAGAACTTATATTTAACCCTATCCCCACCCCTCCACCCAAAAAACACACCCTAACCCCACCCCACCCTGACCCTAAACCCTAAAAGCCCACCCCAGACCCTAACCCCCACCCACCCCGGGACCTAACCCCCCCCCAACCTTAAGCCCTACTCTGGGGCTACCCCTAACCCTAACCCCACCCCTGACCCAACCCCACCCTAGCCAAACCAATAGGATTAGGAGCTATTTTTCGGTTTAGGGGCTACTAAAACTAAAACCCCACCCCTGACCCCAACCCTAACACCCCCAGGACCTAACCCTCCCCAACCTTAAGCCCTAACCTGGGGCTACCCCTAACCTTAACCCCACCCCTAACCCTAACACTACCTTAATTTGGAGGTAGCCCCTAATAATAATATCCCCTAAACCCCCAATGTTGGCCTAGACGGACGGATGGATGGATGGACGGACGGACGGACGGATGGACGGACAGACAGATGGACGGATGGACAGACAGACGGACGGATGAAGTGCAATCCTATAGTCCCCTTACGGTTTCAGTAGGGGACTAAAAATGCTGACTCAGGACTTTTTCAAAGTCCCCAAAAAGTACCCCATGATAAAACCGATGGCGATTTTTTTTTACCATTCCGTTCTGTGGGTCCAAAGAAAGCTTCACAACAAATAAGAATTCTCAGTGCCGTGTAGTTTTGGAGATATGGGCGTTTTAATTTTTTTTTATTTTTAGCTCCTGCGGTTCCCATGGGGCGAGGGGAAAAATTTTTTTTGCGTAAATTAAGTACTTATGACCCAATAAGCTCTTATATCAAATTTGGTCCAAATTTGCCTCTCAGTTTGGAAAGTTAAAAAATTTATAGTAATTTATATATTTTTTATACTTACCAATGACCCAGACGTTGCTGGTGCTAACTCTAACAAAACCAGGGCCAAACACAAATTTTGCCCCCCAATCCCCAAAATTTGCATCCAAAACAAAAAGAAATCATGTCCTAAAGGACCTCCATACTACGCCTCTACTGCGCATGCGCAGTGACGCAGACGTCATGAAATTGGCGCCAATTATCATTCTTACTGGCAGTGCCTGGTCAGCGCTATGTACTCAGCGGGGAGGCAAGAATTCCCAACTCCAGGGAGGGCCATCCCCATCTGGGTCATTGGTAAGTATAAAAAATATATAAATTACTATAAATTTTTTAACATTTTTATACTGTACCAATGACCCAGACGTTGCTGAATAGTAAACAGGCTGGAGGGCCTAGGACACAGAGGAAAATCCAATAAGCTCAACTATATAGTAAAGAGGTAACCCCTTAAGGAGAAAAGGAGTATTAGGCTTTGCATGTATTTTTCTTATTTAATATTAAATTAGAAAGATACACTACCCTTAATAATTGAGCACAATAACATTCATGTTCTCTATTAACATCCAGTATAACCCTTATACTAATTATTTTTAAAGCAAGCCAATAAATAAAGTAGTCCAGAGAACTGAGACTCTTTATAGTCATTTAAAAGTGTCCGAGTATTGTATATTAAAGCCCGTTTGACACTTGACATATACAAATGCTTCACACCGAGCTACACTTTAAAAATAAGACATGAATGAATTTAAACATTAATATTACACTTTAAAACCATCCCGGAAGCGACTCAGAAATACTGACTTGGAGGAGGCATTCCCTTGCTTTTCACTATAAAGCAGGTGACCTAATGGAACCCCCCCCCCCCCCCTTCCCCTTGCCCTGGGTCAAATAGCCCAGAGCGAAGAGGGCAGCCGGACGGAATCACTGCCGGAACAGAAAGCCTGCATAACTATAGTTGCAACTGTTTAGTGGACGACATTCTGAGCAACAGATAACGGACCTAAACAATGCAGGTCTCCAGAAATGGACTCAATATTTCTGAGATAAAAATTTGTAAATGTGGATGGCTGAGACCAATAAGCAGCCTTCATTAAATCTGTAATAGCAACACTATTAGCATAAGCCCAGGAAGTAGAAAGAGCTCTTACTTCATGAGCAGAAATCTTAAGCACAGACTGCTGAGAAGAAGATAAATCTTCATAAGCAGTACGGATAGTTAACTGAATCCATCTAGCAATAGAATGGACTGAAATGTCCTTTCTATTAGGCATCAAAGACAGAAAGAAACGTTTCCGTCCCTTTCTGATAAACTGAGATCTCTGTTTATAGATACATAGTGCTCTAACAGGACAGAGTAAAGGCCTACGCCCGTCTGAAGACGGAACAGCCTTAATAACAATAGGTTCCGGATATTTATTAGGAGCCTGATTCTTAGCTAAAAAACCCACATTAGTAGTGAAGGTGATAGTGTTCCCAACACTACGATAATGAGAATCATCCACCGATAGTGCATGAAGCTCACTGACTCTTCTAGCAGAAGAGAAAGCTAAGAGAGAAGCTGTCTTATAAGATAAGAATTTAAAATGTACTCTCCCAAGAGGTTCAAATGGCTTTTCCTTCAATTTAAGGAGAACCCAAGCTAAATTCCACTTAGGAATTAATCTAAGAGTTCTGGGTCTATTTATCGAAAAGTTTCTAACCAACTTCGATAAAGAGACATTAGATCCAATTTGTAAACTATCATGATGTGCATAGGTATCAGATAACATAGATCTATAACCCTTTATAGTAACAGGCTGCAGTTTGATTTCGTCAAACAAGTATACTAGAAAGTTTGCGATGTCTGGTATAGAGGGATCGAATATATCTACAGAATGATCCCTACACCAACAACGAAAAACCTTCCACTTAGCCGCATAGTTTAGCGAAGAGGAGGTCCTCCTACAGTTAGAAATCGCGTCCACTGCTCGTCCTGTAAAGTGCTTGCCATGCAAGAAGGACCGCACAACGGAAAAACGTGAAGGTTGAGACCTTGCGGGTTGTGATGGAGTTGGCGCGATTTCCCCTGCGAAAGAAGATCCTCCCGTGGAGGAAGCTTCCGCGGTAGGTCCCACAACAGACACCTGAGTAGATTTATCCACGGTCTCTGCGGCGACAGAGATGCTACCAACAGAATCTTGCATTGAGATTGTTTTATCTTTAGCAACACTTGTTGAATTAACGGCGCTGGAGGATACGCATATCCTATCATTCCGTCCCAAGGGATCAACAGAGCGTCTACTGCAAATGCTCTTGGATCCGGACACGGAGACACATACGTCTGCAACTGATTGTTGAGATGTGTCGCAAATAAGTCTATCATTGGCCGTTCCCATTGGTAGCAAATCTGATTGAATACTTGTTTGTTGAGAGTCCACTCCGACGGCAACAAGCGACCCTTTCGTGAAAGGGAGTCTGCTAGCACATTCAGACGACCCGGTATGTGACGGACCGAAAGAAGAACATGATGTTCTAACGCAAACAGAAGGATTCTTTCCGTTAGACTGAACAACGGAACTGAATGAGTGCCTCCCTGATTCCGTATATATGCCACTACTGTCGTATTGTCGGATAGGATTTGGACATGAGCATCGTGAATAATGTCCATCCAGTGACGTAACGCAAGCCAAATTGACATCATTTCCTTGATGTTTATGTGCCTGCACAGGAATTGCGGATCCCAAAGACCCTGGCATCTCGAATCCGTTGGGATTAATGATGCACCCCAACCTGTTTGACTAGCATCCGTCATAACGGTAAAACTCGGATCCGGCAACTGCAGCAGAACTCCTTGAGTTAACCACTGAATGTTTGCCCAAGTCTGAATCTCTTGTTTCACTTGATCTGACAAGAGAACGTCTACATCGAGCGAATGAATTTTCACACTCCAATTCTGAGTCAGGAAAATTTGAAGAGGACGTGTGCGTAACCGCCCCATCGGAATGAGATCCGCGGCGGCTCCGCACAGACCTATCAGTCTCATAAATTCTCTCGCCGTGACTTTGTCTGCGTGCAGACAATAGCGAGCATAACAACTGACTAATTTCGCTCTGGTTAACGGCAGACGAACGAGATTGTTGTGCGTCTCGAAGCTCATTCCCAGATGAGTGAATGACTTGGACGGCACCAGATCCGACTTCTCCTCGTTTACTATAAAACCAAGACGTCGGAGCAATAGAAGAAGATTCTGAACATCGTTCTGAAGCGTTAACTCGTTGCCGTACCTCTGAAGAATGTCGTCCAGGTAGGCCGACGTTACCGCAGACGAATGAGCTCGGAAGTAGATCATTACCGAGTTCATTACCCGAGTGAAAGCCCAGGGTGCTAGATTCAATCCGAAGCACATCGCCCGGAATTGATACACCACTCCTAGGACTGCGAAGCGTAGATACTTTCGGAATGTCGGATGTACCATGACGTGAGAGTACGCATCTTTGAGATCTATGCTCGTTGCATAATCGTTCACCCGAATACTCGCTCTGACCGATCGAATCGTCTCCATATAAAACTTCGGAGCGACGATCAGCTTGTTTATCCAGCTCAAATCTATGACTGGACGGAACGAGCCGTCTGGTTTCGGAACCAGAAACAGATGGCTGTAGAATCCCGGAGATTCCTGGTTTTCTACGACCTCTACCGCGTTCTTCATTAAAAGAGACTGCACCTCTGATAACAGAGCGTCTCTTTTCTGTGGATTTGACGGAAGATGAGTCCACTTTGGACTTCGAATTAATGGAGGCTTTCGTTTGAAGGATATCTTTAGACCTTCCGAAGTCACTCCTCTCACCCAAGGGTCGTCCGTAATCGACGCCCACTCTTGTGAAAAGCTCGACAACCTTCCGCCAACCGGAACGCGATAGAGGTTTAAGCCATCACCTCCTGGACCTGCGAGGCCTGCGGTAGGAGAAACCACGTCTTCCACGACCCGCACCTCGCCTCGTCGACCTCGGGGCGTCCGACCGATTGTCCCGGCCTGAAGGACGTCCCGAATAAGACCAAGAGGACGCACCGGAACCTCTATAGGAACCTCTCTTGGGCGCATTAGACCCAGAAGTGCCTGTCTTATTCGTGTCTGCTGTATCCGACTTCTTAGGAGCAGATCTGAACAACAGAGAATCATTAGCTTTCTTTTTAATTTTATCATAAATAGCGGAAAGCTTGCCGTCAAAGAGAAGTTCTCCTGAGACCGAAGCGACTCTTAGAGAGTTCTTCACCTTAGAATCCACTAGTGTGGATGTAGCTAGGGCTGCGTCACGTCTAACCAACTCCAGATTTGCCACTGAAAGGGCTGAGTTACATGTGGAATAAGCTACTGCCCTTGAAAGAAGTCTTAAAGAGGATTGTATATCCTGAAACTCTTTCCCCTGAAGGCGCAGTGATAACGCCTTAGTAAGGTGATCTGCGTAAGATAAGGCATCTAAATTGGCTCTGTTAGACGCAATAGCTGTTTCCAACACCGCAGTTGGAATAGAAGCTGACGACGGTAATGATAGCTCTAAGTCTTCCGCCTCGTCGTCCATACGCAGAGGAACTCTCGGTATACCCTGTCCTGCCGTATCGAATTTATTCCTTGCATTAATGAAAGGCAGGTTGAGAGTATTAGCGGACAAGAAACCTGCTTTCCCCGTCCTGGAAGCAAGTTTAAATATAGCGTCGTTCAATAATTCAAATGTTCTTGCAACATTATTGGACTGCGACGGAAACTCGGGAGCGATGTCCCTGAACCGCTCAAAAAATTCAGAGTCCAATGACGCTATAATTCTCTTGTCCGGAAGCGCAGCAGTCTGGCCCGACGGAACAACTTGAGGGAGAAAGTGCCGGATGAAGTCCACGGCAGCTTTCTGTTGTTCCGAAAGGGATAGCTCCAAGTCATCCGTATCCCTTTCACCATCCGGTCGGACCTCATGATGTTCCTGGTCGTCCGCCCCCGATGCTTCGGCGGAGCGTACCGACCCAGCGCCGTCGGATAATTCTCGATCCGACACCGTTTCTGTCGGCTGCTGGGATGCTGCGATAAGCTGTGCTATCTGCACAAAAATGTCCGGCGTCGAGACCTGCGGAGGCGCAGTCTTTCGCAGCTTCGCCGAGGGCAGCTCCGCATCAGATGGCTCCCGCATACTTTTCCTATGCGAACGTCCAGAGTCCATCGGTCTCGAATCCCTGGCTGCCGGATGGTGTGACCTGGTCACCGAAGAATCCTTCATCGGCGAAGCTGGTAATATATCGGCGGTCACGCAGCCAAGGTGCGGTCGTGTGCGCTGACGAGAAGAGGAAGCCTTAACAATCTCTGCGGACTGCTTATACAACGGAGCGTCCCGAGCGACGGACGTATGCTCCGCTAAAGACACATTTTGTACCACAACATCTGGTCCCAGATGTTGTTGTACGAGAGAGGGGCCTCTCTCGCTCACGGCCCGGCTGGACCTGGACGAGCTAGGAACCGGACTCAAAGGCTTCCTCCGTTCTCGCTTACTATCCGCCGTCACTGGGTGTGCATCTATTATGTTTATAGTGCTCGCATCACCCAAAATTTCCTCTTGGACCACATCGGACGAACCCGGCTGCCGAACCATTCGGTGAATGGACGCTACACCGGGCGAGCTAGCGGACGACATTTGTCTAATCTCCATGAGCACTTTTGCCGCTAGCTCTGAATTCATTTGTGACGACGGACGCACACTTGAAGAAGATAACATGGAAACATCACCCTGTTCTGGTTCCTCTGAAATAGAAACTGAGAGAGTAGAGTGACCTTGCGGAGAAAGAGCCGGAATCGCTCTTTCTCCAGAAACAACATATCGTGACACACGTTTCCAATGTTTCTCATCCCAATGTTCACATATAGGACAGGGATTAATGCGAGAACACTGACTACAATTAATACAATGATCATGAAAGTCAGAGGAAGATTTCTTCCTATTACAATTTGAACAACGTCCCTTCATTGTGAAAGAACAACAATAAGTCCTAGTTACTCGCAAAAACCCCTGACACAAAGATACATAATAACATGATCCATTAATAAATGAAAAAACAATTGCAAAACAAAATAATTTTGAAAAAATATTTTTTTAGCGAAGCCCAAGTTGCTGAAAAGTAACGTTGAGCCCCGATGGATCCGATGGCAAAGTGTGGTCAAAAATTTTAAATTTATATTAAATAATTAATGAGACACTTTCGGATAATATAAATGTATCTTATAGTGAGATAAACTACAGCAAAGGCAAACAGCCCCCTCAAAAAAGGCTGTTGCCAATGAAAACAAACAGTGTAAAAACACCAGAAAACATGACTCCAGGCACTGAAAAAACTGGCCCGGAATCAGTCATCAATTACACTCTATCTGATGCAAAACAGAGACTCCCAGGGGAGAATCT
This sequence comes from Pictodentalium vernedei, assembly GCA_031216915.1. Taxonomy (NCBI): domain Eukaryota; kingdom Metazoa; phylum Mollusca; class Scaphopoda; order Dentaliida; family Dentaliidae; genus Pictodentalium; species Pictodentalium vernedei. The sequence continues at coordinate 247,397,209 of CM062288.1, read as the reverse complement.
GCAGAACATCAGATGGAAGATGCAGAACACAAACGTTATACACCCATGGGTGAAAACGTAACTATGGGGAAAATAACAGAAAACATTCTGTAACCAAGCAACTCTCCCAGGAAATTTTAGAAATGAACTTTCTCAAAAATATGCCAAAAGCATGGGAGAATTGCAAGGGGGGACTTTAGAAGGCTAGGGGAGAGGAAACACTGAATAAGCAGTGCAACAATTAGCAAGAATGACAACAAGAGGCCCATGCCTCGAAAATAGGCAACTTAACATAATTTCATCAAAAAATTTTAAGTACAGCCCTGATTATTTTTTGTCACTTCTTTTTCCTCTCCTCCTTGTATCCTCCTTAGAATCACATTTTCTCCAAAAATTACGTGTCTGGCATCCTTTAAACTGAGATTTACAAGCACAAAGAGCAGTGAGATGTTGACTGATGAAGGGCCAAACAGAGAATGATAATTGGCGCCAATTTCGGGACGTCTGCGTCACTGCGCATGCGCAGTAGAGGCGTAGTATGGAGGTCCTTTAGGACATGATTTCTTTTTGTTTTGGATGCAAATTTTGGGGGGCAAAATTTGTGTTTGGCCCTGGTTTTGTTAGAGTTAGCACCAGCAACGTCTGGGTCATTGGTACAGTATAAAAATATAGAAATTTTAGGAGGGGCAAATATTCTTGTCCCTCCCATTATGACAAATGTAGCCCCACAAACTTCTCTTGAACAAATCTGAGTCTACACCTCAAAAGGAAGCTGCACACCAAATATCAAGTCTCTGCTACTGCTGGTTCATGAGAAGAAGATTTTTTAAGATTTCAGCACACTTTTTGGGTGTGGCCCTACCAATGGGCGAGGCAACTTGATTTGAACAAAATCAAATTGCGATGTCATAACAAACTATTATCTCAAATATCAATTAAATTGGTTCAGCGGTTTGGGAGGAGAAGACGCAAACACCATGTTCACGGACGACAGACGGTGAGTGATCACTATAGCTCTCCTGACTGAAAGCCAGGTGAGCTAAAAACAGGCACACAAAAAGGCCCAAAGTCAGTAACCAATTTAAATGCTACCAGATGCAATGCTAGGTCTTCATACAAAGAATAAATGATACATCGGATAGAAGATGCAATACCAAAATGACCTAACACCCCTAGGGTGATGATGTAACCATGGGGATAAACAGAATAAACATTCTGTAACACACATTAAATTCCCAAGAAATTTGATAAAAAATTTCAATAAAAACAGCCAAAAAGCTTAGGAGTTTAACAGGAGGGTCCATGGAAGGATAGGGAAGGAACACGTAACAAACAGTAGGTAAGTCATTTGCAAGAATGATGATGTCAGGTGCATGTTTCGAAAATGGGAAACATGAAATAATTTTTATAATTATTGTAAAGTTACAGCCCTGAACATCTCAAACTACCGTTGTTCACTTCCATAATCCATTTACAGCCTTGAATCCACCAATTCTTTCATTGATTTGTGACTGGCAAAAAAAGGAGATTTAGAGCACAGATGTCAGCTCATTGTTTACTGACTTAGGGTCAAACAAAGAATGATGCTTTGCACTAATTAGGGTACCTTTCTGGTTACCGCGCATGCACAGTAAACAAAAGTATGGAGGACCATGCAGGACTTCAATTTTTTTTGTTTTGTATGAAAATTTTGAGGATTGCGGGGTTCAAAATTTGTGTTTGGCACTGGATTTTATCGAGTTTGCACCAGTCAAGTTTAGGCCATTGGTATAGAATAACTAGAGGGGGTATCTGTACCCTGTGGCTCACCAGCAGGTGTCCAATGTAAAGGGGTGGCTGGAGTAAAAAAAAGAAGTCCAAAACCTGCACACAAAAGTCCCAAATTAAAGTAAATAAGTATCTAAAAGGTTAAATAATATAATAATAGCCCCAAGAAGCATGCTAACATAAAATAGGAACCATGGCAATATACTACAAGGTAAGTCTCCACTTTGAAGAAAAGAAAGACAAACCTCAAAACCTGCACATAAAAGTAAAAAAAAAAAGTATCACAGTTGTTTCAACAGGTTAAAGTTGAGAAAAATACCCTGATAATGTCACAGTAACCACCATGGCAATATGCCAGTAAGGTGAAACTCTACCTGAAAAATATCCACTTGGAAGAAAAGAAAGACAAACCTCAAAACCTGCACATAAAAGTCAAAAGAGTATCACATTTGTTTCAAAGGGTTAAAATTTAGAAAAATACCCTGAAAATGTGAGGTAAAACTCCATTTAAAAAAAATATCAAAACCTGCATACAAAAGTCCAATACCTGCACACAAAAGTCCAAAATTAAGGTTCCACTCCACAGTTTTCCAGGCATTTCCAAATATGACATGCCATACACTCTCTTCAAATGCAAATATTCTGTAGCTTAGTTATCTAACTCCTAACATGTATTACATTTCCCAAATCCACAAAAAAACATATAACACTATCTGACTAACTAGAAATAAACAATCTGAATGTGGGTGGAATAATTTATTGTCAAAGGCCAGACTTCAACCTGAAAAATTGCATGAAAAAATGCCGAAACCAGTCATTTTCAGCCACCTAGCAGCCTCAAAAGCAGAATTTTCCCACCAACCTCACCTACCCACCCCTGGAACAGAGCATCCCCTGTTTCTAAAACAGAAAAAAAAAATTTATATGTTTCCGTCTCCTTTTTCAGTTACCTGTCTGGTAATAAACCCATGTAAAAATTACATTTTAAAAAATAGCCAATTTTTCGAAGCCACTGTTTCCCATAATCCATCAGGTAATTTACCCCTATGTATCAGACTCCAACTTTGGGACCAAAACTTCAAATTCTCTTGTCCAACAAAAAACCTAATGTAATCATATATCTGATACTAAAAATATATCTCTATTTTACATGGCCTTAGTTTTAACATATGCCCAAGGAGGTTGCCAGACCAACATTAGATCCTCACCCCCCTAAGGATGCTGCATACCAAATATCAAAAGATTCTTACAGGTGGATCTGAAGAAGAAGATTTTTAAAGAATATTCCTCATACTGCACTAATTTAAACATTTGGGCTCCCATAGAGAGCCCAAATATGGACCCAGGGAATTGATTTCAATAAACATGTGAAACAATCTTCCAAAGATGTTATATGTGGAATTTGAAAGCTTTTGGAGCAGTGGTTTGGGAGAAAAGTAGTGTTAAATGTTTTTCCCATAACCCACAGTGTTAAAAAATGCTGACTCAGCACTTTTTCAAAGTCCCCAAAAAGTACCCATGATGAAACCAATAGCAATTTTTTTTTACCATTCCATTCTGTTGGTCCTAAGGAAGCTTCACACCAAATAAGAATTCTCAGTGCCGTATAGTTTTGAAGATATGGGTGTTTTAATTTTTTTCTATTTTTAGCTCCTGCGGTTCCCATGGGGCGACGGGAAAAAAAATATGCGATAAATTAAGTACTTATGACCCAATAAGCCCTCATATCAAATTTGGTTCAAATCTGCCTCTCGGTTTGAAAAGTTAAAAAATTTATAGTAACTTATATATTTTTTATACTTACCAATGACCCAGACATAGCTGGTGCTAATTCTCAAAAATCTAGGGCCAAACACAAATTTTGCCCCCCAGTCCTCAAAACTTGCATCTAAAATCGAAAAAATCATGTCCTAAATGGTCCTCCATACTTTCCCTCCACTGCGCATGCGCAGTGTCAAGGAGGTCTCGAAATTGGCGCCAATTATCATTCTTACAAGCAGTGCCTGGTCAGCGCCATGTACTCAGCGGGGAGGTATGAGTTCCCAACTCCTGGGAGGGCCATCCCCGTATGGGTCATTGGTAAGTATAAAACATATATAAATTACTATAAATTTTTTAACATTTTTATACTGTACCAATGACCCAGACATAGCTGAATAGTAAAAAGGCTGGAGGGCCTAGAACATAGAGGAAAATCCAATAAGCTCAACTATATATAATAGAGTCATCCCCTCAAGGAGAAAAGGAGTATTAGGCTTCACATGTATCTTTCTTATTTATGATAAATTAGAAAGACACAACACCCTCCATAATTGAGCATAATAACATTCATGTTCTCTATTAACATCCAGTATAACCCTTTATACTAATTATTTTTAAAGTAAGCCAATAAATAAAGTCAGTCCAGAGAATTGAGATTCTTTATACTCATTAAAAGTGTCCGAGGATTGTATATTAATGCCCGTTTAACACGTGACATATACAAATGCTTCACACCGAGCTACACTTTAAAAATATGACATGAATGAATTTTAAAATTAACTTTACACTTTAAAACCATCCCGGAAACGACTCAGAATTACTGACTCCGGAGGAGGTATTCCCTTGCTTTTCACTATAAAGCAGGTGACCTAAGGGAACACCCTCCCACCTCCCCCCCCCCCCCTTTCCCCTTGCCCTGGGTCAAATAGCCCAGAGCGAAGAGGGCAGCAGGACGGAGTCACTGCCGGAACAGAAAGCCTGCATAACTATAGTTGCAACTGTTTAGTGGACGACATTCTGAGCAACAAATAACGGACCTAAACAATGCAGGTCTCCAGAAATGGACTCAATATTTCTGAGATAAAAATTCGTGAATGTGGATGGCTGAGACCAATATGCAGCCTTCATTAAATCTGTAATAGCAACACTATTTGCGTAAGCCCAAGATGTAGAAAGAGCTCTTACTTCATGAGCCGAAATCTTAAGTACAGACTGCTGAGTTGAAGATAGATTATCATAAGCAGTACGGATAGTTAATTGAATCCATCTAGCAATAGAATGGACTGTAATGTCCTTTCTATTAGGTATCAGAGACAGAAAGAAGCGTTTTCGTCCCTTTCTGATAAACTGAGATCTTCGTTTATAAATACGTAAAGCTCTAACCGGCCAGAGTAAAGGTCTATGCCCGTCTGAAGACGGAAGGGCCTTAATAACAATAGGTTCCGGATATTTATTAGGAGCCTGATTCTTAGCCAAAAATCCAACATTAGTAGTAAAGGTAATAGTGTTCCCGACACTACGATAATGAGAATCATCCACAGATAGTGCATGAAGCTCACTGACTCTTCTAGCAGAAGAGAAAGCTAAGAGAAATGCTGTCTTATAAGACAAGAATTTGAAGTCCACTGTCTCAAGAGGCTCAAATGGCTTTTCTTTCAGTTTAAGAAGAACCCAAGCAGAATTCCATTTAGGAATTAATCTAAGGGTTCTAGGTCTATTTATCGAGAAGTTTCTAACTAATTTAGATAAAGAGACATTAGATCCAATTTGTAAACTATCATGGTGTGCATAGGTATCAGATAACATAGATCTATAACCTTTAATAGTAACAGGTTGCAGTTTGATCTCATCAAACAAGAATACTAGAAAGTTTGCAATGTCTGGAATGGAGAGATCAAAAATATCAACAGAATGATCCCTACACCAACGACAAAAGACCTTCCACTTAGCCGCATAGTTTAGCGAAGAGGAGGTCCTCCTACAGCTAGAAATTACGTCCACTGCTCATCCTGTAAAATGCTTGCCGTGCAAGAAGGAACGCACAACGGAAATACGTGAAGGTTGAGACCTTGCGGGTTGTGATGGAGTTGACGCGATTTCCCCTGCAAAAGAAGATCCTCTCGTGGAGGAAGCTTCCGCGTTAAGTCCCACAGCAGACACCTGAGTAGATTTATCCACTGTCTCTGTGGAGACAGAGATGCTACCAACAGAATTTTGCATTGAGATTGTTTTATCTTTAGCAATATCTGCTGAATCAACGGCGCTGGAGGATACGCATATCGTATCATTCCGTCCCACGAGATCGATAGAACGTCTACTGCATATGCTCGGGGATCCAGACATGGAGACACATACGTCTGCAACTGATTGTTGAGTTGTGTTGCAAATAAGTCTATCATTGGCCGCTCCCATTGGTAGCAAATCTGATTGAATACCTGTTTGTTGAGAGTCCATTCTGACGGCAACAAGCGACCCTTCCGTGAAAGGGAGTCTGCTAATACATTCAGAAGACCTGGAATATGACGGACCGAAAGCAGAACTTGGTGTTCTAGAACAAACAGAAGGATTCTTTCCGTTAAATTGAATAACGGAACGGAATGAGTGTCTCCCTGGTTCCAAATATACGCTACTACTGTCGTATTGTCGGACAGGATTTGGACATGTGCTTTCTGAATAATGTTCATCCAATGACGTAGTGCAAGCCAAATTGACATCATTTCCTTGATGTTTATGTGCTTGTTTAGAAACTGCGGATCCCAAAGACCCTGGCACTTCGAATCCGTTGGGATCAACGTTGCACCCCAACCTGTTTGACTGGAATCCGTCATAATCGTAAAACTCGGATCCGGCAACTGCAGTGGGACTCCCTGAGTCAACCACTGAATGTTTGCCCAAGCCTGAATCTCTTGTTTCACTTGATTTGAGAAGAGAACGTCTATATCGAGCGAATGAATCTTTACACTCCAATTCTGAGTCAAGAAAGTTTGGAGAGGACGAGTGCGTAACCGCCCCATCGGAATGAGATCCGCAGCGGCTCCGCACAGACCTATCAGTCTCATGAACTCTCTCGCTGTGACTTTGTCTGAGTGAAGACAATAGCGAGCGTAACAACTGATTAATTTTGCTCTGGTTAACGGCAGACGAACGAGATTGTTGTGCGTCTCGAAGCTCATTCCCAGATGAATGAATGACTTGGACAGCACCAGATCCGACTTCTCCTTGTTTATTATAAAACCGAGACGTCAGAGTAATAGAAGCAGATTCTGCACATCGTTCTGAAGCATTAACTCGTTGCCGTACCTCTGAAGAATGTCGTCCAGGTAGGCCGACGTTACCGCAGACGAATGAGCTTGGCAATGTATCATTACCGAGTTCATTATTCGAGTGAAAGCCCAGGGCGCTAGGTTCAAACCGAAGCACATCGCTCGGAACTGATATACAACTCCTAGGACTGCGAAGCGTAGATACTTTCTGAATGTCGTATGTACCATGATGTGAAAGTACGCATCTTTGAGATCTATGCTTGTAGCATAGTCGTTCACCCGAATACTCGCTCTGACTGATCGAATTGTCTCCATATAGAACTTCGGAGCGACGATCAGCTTGTTTATCCAGCTCAGATCTATGACTGGACGGAACGAGCCGTCTGGTTTCGGAACCAGAAACAGATGGCTGTAGAAACCCGGTGATTCCTGGTCTTCTACGACCTCTACCACATTCTTCGTCAGAAGAGACTGTACTTCTGATAAAAGAGCATCTCTTTTCTGCGGATTTGATGGAAGCTGAGTCCATTTTGGACTTCGAGTTAATGGAGGCTTTCGTTTAAAGGATATTCTTAGTACCTTACCCCTCGGACCCAGGGGTCATCCGTAATTGACGCCCACTCGTTTATAAAACTCGATAATCTTCCGCCCACCGGAACACGATAGAGGTTCAAACCATCACCTCCTGGACCTGCGAGGCTTGCGGAAGGAGAAACTACGTCCTCCACGATCCGCACCTCGCCCAGTCGACCTAGGGACGTCTGACCGGTTATCTCGGCCAGAATAATGTCCCGCACGTGAGTCGCTGCCTTGACGGTCTCTAGAATAAGACCTAGAGGACGTATAAGAACCTCTATAGGAACTTCTCTTGGGTGTACTTGTCCCAGAAGTGCCTGTCTTACTCTTTTCTGCTGTATCCGACTTTTTGGAAGTGGATTTGAATAGCAGAGAATCCGAAGCTTTCTTAGTTATCTTATCATAGATTGCTGAAAGCTTGCGTCGAAGAGAAGCTCTCCGGAGACCGAAGCGACTCTGACAGAGTTTTTCACCTTACTATCCACGTGCGTAGATGTTGCTAGGGATGTGTTACGTCTAACCAACTCCAGGTTTGCCACTGAAAGGGCGGAGTTATACGTGGAAAAAGCTACTGCCCTTGAAAGAAGTCTTAATGAGGATTGTATATTCTGAAATTGTTTCCCTTGAAGACGTAATGATAACGTCTTAGTAAGGTGGTCTGCGTATGATAAAGCGTCTAAGTTAACTCTGTTAGACATCATTGTCGTTTCCAACGTCGTGGTTGGAATTGACATAGACGACGGTATAGACAATTCTAGGTCTTCAGCCTGGTCGTCTAGACATAGAGGAACTCTCGGTATGCCCTGTCCTGCCGTTTCGAATTTATTCCTTGAACTGATGAAAGGCAGATTTAGAGCATTTGCGGACACGAAACCAGACTTGCCTGTTTTGGTAGCAAGCTTATATATAGCGTCGTCCAATAATTCGAATGTTCTTGTGACATTATTGGACTGTGTTGGGAACTCAGGGACAATGTCCCTGAACCGATCAAAAAATTCTGTGTCCAATGACGCTATCAGTTTCTTATCCGGCATCGCAGCATTCTGGTCCGACGGAACAACCTCTGGAAGATAATGCCGGATGAAATCTACGGCAGCTTTATGTTGTTCTGAAAGGGAAAGCTCCAAATCCTCTGAATCCCTTTCGCCATCCTGTCGGACCCTATGAAGTTCTCGGTCATCCGTACCTGATGCTTCAGCGGAGCGTACAGACCCAGCGTCGTCGGATAATTCCTGATCCGACAGAGATTCTGTCATTTGCTGGGATGCTGCGATATGTTGTGCTATTTGGGATAGCACGTCCGTCACTGAGGCCTGTGGAGTAGCGGTCTTACGTTGCTTTGCCGCTGGAAGCTCCGTGTACGTTGACTCCTGCATACTTCTCTTATGCGAACGTCCGGAGTCTACAGGCCTCGTGTCCCTAGCTACCAGATGGCGTGACCTGGTCGCCGTGGAATCCCTGATCGGCGAAGCTGGCTGGATATCCATGGTCACGTAGCCAAGGTGCGGTCGTGTGCACTGCCGTGAGGATGAGAAAGCCTTATCTATATAACAGAGCGTCCCGAGCGGCGGATGTATGCTCTGAATGCGAAACGTTTTGTACCACAACATCTGGTCTCAGATGTTGTTGTACGAGAGAGGGACCTCTCTCGCTTGCAGCCCGGATGGACCTGGACGAGCTAGGAACCGGACTAATAGGCTTCCTCCGTTCTCTCCTCTGATCCGTCGTCACTGGGTGTGCACTTTGTCTTATTATAGTGCTCGCATCACCCAAATCTCCTTCCTGGACCGCAACGGACAAACCCGGCTGCCGAGCAATTCGAGCTAGCGGACGCCAATGCCGTCGATCCTACTAGGGACCTCTTAGGCAATTGACATATTTTCCTGAGCACTTTTGCCGCTAGCTCTTCATTTAACTGTGACGACGGAGGCACACTTTTGGAAGACATCAAGGAAACATCACCCTGTTCTTGTTCCTCTGAAATAGAGATTGATAAACTAGAGTGACTCTGAGGAGAAAGGACCGGCATGGCCTTTTCCCCGCTAACAACATACCGTGACACACGTTTCCAATGTTTGTCATCCCAATTGACACATACTGAACAGGAGTTAGTGCTAGTACACTGACTACAATTAATACAATGATTATGAAAGTCAGAGGAAGAGTTCCTCTTATTACAATTTGAACAATATCCTTTCATTGTGAAAAGAATACAAAAAGTCCTAGTACTCACACCAACCCCTGAAAACAAAGATACATAATAACATGATCCATTAACATAGAAAAAATAATTGAAATCAAAAAAATTTTTGGAAAAAATATTTTTTCAGAAAAGTCCAAGTTTCTGAAAAGTAACATTGAGCCCCAATGGATCCCCAAAAGCCTAAGTGTGGACAAAAATTTTAAAAATATTTTTAAAAAAATTAATGCACCACTTACGTATAATAATAATGTATCTTGTTATGATTAAGCTAATACAAAGACAAGAAATCCCCCTCCACAGAGACCGTTGTCAATGTAAACAAGAAGTGTATAAACACCAGAAACATGACTCCAGGCACTGAAAAACATGGCCCGAAATCAGTTACCAATAATAACACTATATGATGCAAAACAGAGGCTTCCAGGGAAGAAAATGCAGAACATCAGATGGTAGATTCAGAACACAACGCCTAAACACCCATGGGTGAGGACTTAAACATGGGGAAAAGAACAGAATTCATTCTGTTACCCAGCTAAAACTCCCAAGAAATTTTAGTAATAATATTACAGAAAATATATGCCAAAAGCGTGGGAGAATAGCAAGGGGGGACTTAAAGGAAAGGGAGAGAGGAAACACTGAATAAGCAGTGTAACTTTATAGCAAGAATGACAACAACAGGCCCATGCCTTGAAATTAGGCAACATAACATAATTTCATAGAAAAGTTAAAAAATTTATAGTAATTTATATATTTTTTATACTTACCAATGACCCAGACTTAGCTGGTGCTAACTCTAACAAAACCAGGGCCAAACACAAATTTTGCCCCCCAATCCCCAAAATTTGTATCCAAAACAAAAAGAAATCATGTCCTAAAGGACCTCCATACTACGCCTCTACTGCGCATGCGCAGTGACGCAGTGACGCAGACGTCCCGAAATTGGTGCCAATTATCATTCTTACTGGCAGTGCCTGGTCAGCGCTATGTACTCAGTGGGGAGGCAAGAGTTCCCAACTCCAGGGAGGGCCATCCCCGTCTGGGTCATTGGTAAGTATAAAAAATATATAAATTACTACAAATTTTTTAACATTTTTATACTGTACCAATGACCCAGACTTAGCTGAATAGTAAACAGGCTGGAGGGACTAGGACATAGAGGAAAGTTAAAAAATTTATAGTAATTTATATATTTTTTATACTTACCAATGACCCAGACATAGCTGGTGCTAACTCTTAAAATATAGGGCCAAACACAAATTTTGCCCCCCAATCCCCAAAATTTGCATCTAAAACCAAAGAAAACATGTCCTGAAAGGCCCTCCACACTTCGCCCCTACTGCGCATGCGCAGTGTCAAGGACGTTCCGAAATTGGCGCCATTAATCATTCTAATAACCAGTGCCTGGTAAGCGCTATGTACTCAGAGGGGAGGCAAGAGTTCCCAACTCCTGGGAGGGCCATCCCCGTCTGGGTCATTGGTAAGTATAAAAAATATATAAATTACTATAAATTTTTTAACATTTTTATACTGTACCAATGACCCAGACATAGCTGAATAGTAAAAAGGCTGGAGGGCCAAGGACATAGAGCAAAATGGAATACGCTCAATAAAATAAAATAGAGTCATCCCCTGTAGGGAAAAAGAAGTAATAGGCCTTACATGTATCTTTCTTATTTATGATAAATTAGAAAGATACAACACCTTCCAAAATTGAGCTTCATACATCCATGTACTCTATTAATATCCAATATAATCCTTATACTAATAATTTTTAAAGTAAGCCAATAAATAAAGTAAGTCTATAGAATAGAGACTCTTATACTCCTAAAAGTGTCTGAGGATTGCATAATCATGTCCGTTGACATATGCAATATTCAAAAGCTATACTTTAAAAACTAAGACTTGAATGAATTTTAAAAACCTAAACTTCTCACTAAACAACCATCGCAATAACAGCTCAGAATAACTAACTCCAGAGGAGGTATCCCCTTGTTTTCATAGTAAAACAGGTGACCCAAGGGAACACCCTCCCCCCCCCCCCCCTTTTTCTTGCCCTGGGTCAAACAGCCCAGAGCGAAGAGGGCAGCATAACGGAGACACTGCCGAAACAGACAGCCTACCTAGCTATAGTAGCAACTGTTAAGTGAATGACATTCTGAGCAGTAGATAATAGACCTAACAATAGAGGCCTCCAGAAATGGACTCGATATTTCTGAGATAAAATTCATGAATGTGGATGGCTGAGCGCAATGAGCGGCCTTCAAAAATCTATAATAGCGACACTATTAATGTAAGCCCAAGAAGTAGAAGAGCTCTTACTTCATGAGCCGAAACCTTAAGCACAACTGCTAAGTCAATGATATACCATAAGCAGTACCGATAGTAAATAGAATCCATTAACAATAAAATGGAGCGTAACGTCCTTCTACTAGGCATCAAAGACAGAAGAAGCTTACGCCCATAGTAATAAACAGATATCTGTTTATAAATACATAAACTGTACCCGGAAAGAGTAAAGGCCTATGCCCATACGAAGACGGAAGGACCTTAAAATAATAGGTTCCGGATAATAGGAGCCTAACTCTTATGCAAAAATCCAACCTAAATAGTAATGGAAGTAGCGATTCCGAAACTACGAAAGTGAAAATCATCCATCGATAGTGCATGAAACTCACTGACTCTACAGTAAAAGAGAAACCAACAGAATTACTGTCTAAAAGGTCAGAATTTGAAAACTACTGTTTCCAGAGGCTCAAATGATTACTTAGCTAAATAAGAACCGAAGTTAAAATCCATATAGGAATTTAATCTAAAGATTCTAAGTCTATTTATCAAAAAGTTACTAACTGATTTAGATAAAGAGACAAAAGACTCAATTGTAAACTATCGTAGAGTGCATAGGTATGAGGTAACATAAACCTATAACCTAAATAATAACAGGCTGCAGTAGATCTTGTGAAACAAGTATACTAAAAAATTGCAATGAGTAGTATGGAGGGATCAACAATATGAACATAATGATCCCTACACCACGACGGAAGAGCCTCCACTTTAGCCGCATAGAATAGCGAAGAAGAGGATCTCCTATAGTAAGAAATCGCGTCCAAAGCTCGTCCAGTACAGTGCGTACAATGCAATATGGACCACACAACGGAATACATGAAGATTGCGACCTTGCGGGTTGTGATAAAGATGACACGATTTACCCAGTGAAAAAAGATCCTCACATAGAGGAAGATTTCACGTTAAGACCCACAGTAGACAAGAGAGTAAATTACCCATGATCTCTGAGAAGATAGAGATGCTATCAACAGAAATGTATTGTAGTTGTTTATCTTAGCAATACCTGCTGAAACAACAGCGCCGGAGGATACGCGTATCCTATCATTCCGTCCTATAGATCAATAGAGCGTTAACAACATTAGCTCAGAGATCTGGACAAGCTAACACATACGTCTGCAATTGATTAGCAAACTGTGTCGTAAATAAATCATCATTGGGCGCTCCCATAGATAGCAAATCTGATTGAATACTTGTTTGTTGAGAGTCCATTCTGACAGCAACAAGCGACCCGTAAGAGAACGGGAGTCCGGTAAAACAATCAGACTACCCGGAATATGACGGACCAAAACAGAACTTGGTGTACTATAACCAACAGACGGATTCTTTCCATTAAATTGAATAACGGAAACGAAAGAGTGCCTCCCTGGTTCCGGAGATACGCCACTACTGTCGAATTAAAGGACAGGATTTGGGCATGCGTTTCTGAATAATGTTCATGCAATGACATAAAGCAAGCCTAAAAAACATTATTCCGCGGAAGAAAACTGATTGCTAAGAGACTGCGGAACCCAAAGACCCTGGCACTTCGAATCCGTAGGGATCAGTATTATATCCCAATCTGTTTGACTGGCAACCGTCATAACAGCCACACTCGGGTCCGGCAACTGCGGTGGCACTCTCTGAGTCAACCACCGAATGTTTGCCCCAGTCTGAATCTCTTGTAACACTAGATAGACAAGAGAACGTGTAAATCGAGCAAATCATGGATTGCCGAAAAGTTGCCGTCGAAGAGAAGCTCCTCCGAGAACAAAGCGACTCTGAGAGAGTTCTTAACCTTACTATCCACGCGTGTGGATGTAGCTAGGGCTGCGTCACGTCTAACCAACTCCAATCAGCCACTGAAGGGCGGAGTTATACGTGAACAAACTACTGCCCTCAAAAGAAATTACATTGAGAATAATATCCCGTAAATCTTTTCTTGAAGACGTAATGATAACGCCTCAGTAAGGCGGATTACGTATGATAAAGCGTCTAAGTTAAGTCTACTATACATCATGTCGTTTCCAACATTGAAATTGGAAAAGACATGAACGGCGAAAAAGAATATATGCAGTCTTTAACCACACCGTCTAGACGCATAAGAACTCTCGGTATGCCCTGCTCTGCCAAAATAAACTATTCGTATAAAAGATAAAATGGCAGAAATGAGCAACGCGGACAAGAAACTAAACTATCATGCTTGGTAGCAGGCTTGTATATATATATATATATATATATATATATATATATATATATATATAGCGTCGAAAAATAAAACACATGTTGTAATGACAATATTGGACTGCGTCGGTAAGTCAGGGACAATGTCCCTGAACCGATCGAAAAATCCGAGTCCAATGACGCTATAAGTCTCTTATCCAAGATCGCAGCAATGAAGTCCGAAATAACAATCACTGGAAGATAATGCCAGAAGATATGAAAGGCAGCTTCCGATACTACTAAAGGGAAAACTCGAAATCTTTCGAATCCCTTTCGCCATCCTGTCGGACCCTATAAAGCGTTCGGTCGTCCGTAGCTGATGCAACCGCGGACCGCATCGACCCAGCGCCGTCGGATAATTCCTGATTCGACCGAGAAACTGTCAATTGCTGGGATGCTGCGAAACAACTGTGCTAACTCGGATAGCACGTCCGTCACTGAGGCCTGAGGAGAAGCGGTCTTACGATGCATTGCCGCTGGAAGCTCCGTGATCGTTACCCTGTGCATACTACCAATATGCGAGCGAATGGAGTGTATAGGCCTCGTGTCCCTTGGCTACCGGATGGCGCGACCTATTCGGCGTGGAATCACTGAATGACGAAACTGATCGGATACTCGAGGTCACGTAGCCAATGTGCGGTCGTGTGCCCTGCTGTGAGGATGAGGAAGCATTAAGGACAGTCTCTCGGACTGTCAATATAACGGAGCGTCCCGACCGACAGACATATGCTCCGAATGTAAAATATCTGAACCACAACATGCGGTCCCCTATGTTGTTGGACGAGAGAGGGACCTCTCTCGCTCACAGCCCGGACGGACCTGGACAAGCCAGGAACCGGACTAACAGGCTTCTTCCGATCTGTCCTCAATCTGCCGTCACTGGGTGAGTACTAAAGTAATTAAAGTGCTCGCATCACCCAAATCTCCTTCCTAGACCGCAACGGACGAACCCGGCAGCCGAACCATTCGATGAATGTACGCTACACTGGGTGAGCTAGCGAATGTCACTCCGTAGGCGATAAGACATATTCCATGAGCACTTATTGCCGCTAGCTCTTCATTAACTATGACGACAGAGGCACACTTATGAAAGACATCTCCATAACTCTGCGAACAAGAAACCAGAAATGCTTGGTTATAGCAAGCATAAAATAATAATATATATAGCGTCGTGCAATAATTCGAAAGTTTGTGTGACATTATTGGACTATGTCAGAACTGAGGGACGATGTCCCTGAACCGAACCAAAAATTTCTAAGTCCACCGACGCTATCAGTTTCTTATCCGGCATCGCAGCATTTTGGTCCGACGAAAGAAGCTGTAGAAGACCAAGTCAGATGACATACACAACAGCATATGTTGTTCCGAAAGGGAAAGCTCGAAATCCTCCAAATCCCTTTCGGTATCCCGTCGGACCGGATGAAACTTTCGGACGTCCGTACCCGCTTCCGCGGAGCGTCCCGCCCCAGCATCGTCGGATAAAATATATGCGACAGATTCAGTTGATGCTGGGATGCTGCGATAAACTGTGCTATTAAGGAAAGCACGTCCGTTCACGAGGCCTGTGCAGTAGCGGTCTTACGATGCATTGCCGCCGGAAGCTCCGTGAACGTTGACTCCCGCACACTTCCTATGCGAACGTCCGGAGTCTGCAGGCCTCGTGTCCCTGGCTACCGGATGGTGTGACCTGGTCGCCGAAGAATCCTTGATCGGCGAAGCTGGTAATATATCGGCGGTCACGCAGCCAAGGTGCGGTCGTGTGCGCTGACGAGAAGAGGAAGCCTTAGCAGTCTCCGCGGATTGCCTATACAACGGAGCGTCCCGAGCGACGGACGTATGCTCTGCTTGCGACACATTTTGTACCACAACATCTGGGGCCAGATGTTGTTGAACGAGAGAGGGGCCTCTCTCGCTTGCCGTCCGGATGGACCGGAACGAGCTATGAACCGGACTAAAAGGCTTCCTCCGTTCTCCCTCCGATCCGCCGTCACTGGGTGTGCATTAGGTTAATTTATAGTGCTCGCATCACCCCAAAATTCCTTCTAGACCGCAACGGACGAACCCGGCTGCCGAACCATTCGGTGAATGGACGCTACACCGGGCGAGCTAGCGGACGTCAAAGGCCGTCGAACCTACTAGGGTCCTCTTAGGCAATTGGCGTATTTACATGAGCACTTTTCCGCTAGCCCTTCATTAATTGTGACGACGGAGGCACACTGTTGGAAGACATCACAGATACATCACCCTAATCTTGATCGTCTGAAATAGAAATTGATAAAGTAGAGTGACCCTGCGGGGAAAGGACCGGAGTGTCCAAATCCCCAATAACATACCGTGACATACGCTTCTCATATTGTCATCGAAATCATACGATACAGAACAGGAGTTAATGCGAGTACACTGACCACATATAGAATGATTATAAAGTCAGAGGAAGACTTCCTCTTAATACAATTGATCAATATCCTTTCAATGTGAAAAGAAAACAAGTCCTGGTACTCGCACTAACTCCTGGCAATCAAAATACATAATAATAATATGATCCATTAATATAGAAAAAATAATTGAAATCAAAATATTTTGAAAAAATATTTTTTCAGAACAGCCCAAGTTTCTGAAAAGTAACATTGAGCCCCAATGGATCCCAAGCCTAAGTGTGGACAAAAATTTTAAAAATATTTTAAACAATTTATTCAACACTTACGAACAATAATAATGTATCTAGTTATGATTAAAATAACATCAAGATATTATTTTCCAGAAATCCCCCCCTCACACAGAGGGCTGTTGTAAATGTAAACAATGAGTGTAAAAACACTAAAATAAGACTCCAGGCACCCAGGCCCAAAATCAGTTACCAAAAATACACTATCTGATGCAAAACAGAGACTTCCAGGGAAGAAACTGCAGAACATCAGATGGTAGATGCAGAACACAACGCCTAACCACCCGTAGGTGAAGACGTAAACATGGGGAAAATAACAGAATTCATTCTGTTATTCAGCTAAAACTCCCAAGAAAATTTAGTAATAATAATTACAAAAACTATGCCAAAAGCATGGGAGAATAGCAAGGGGGGACTTAAAGGACAGGGAGAGAGGAAAACACTTAAAAATCAGTGTAACTAAATAATCAGAATGACAACAAAATGGCTGCTGCCTCGAAAATAGGTAACTTAACATAATTTCATTAAAAAATTTTAAGTTACAGCCCTGATAATATTCTGTCACACATTTTTTTCCTCTCCTCCTTCTCTATCCTCCTTAGAATCACCATTTCTCTAATATTTATGTGTCTGGCATCATTTAAACTGAGATTTATAAGCACAAAGATCAGTCAGATGTTAACTGATGAAGGGCCAAACTTAGAATGATTAATGGCGCCAATTTCGGAACGTCCTTGACACTGCGCATGCGCAGTAGGGGCGAAGTGTGGAGGGCCTTTCAGGACATGTTTTCTTTGGTTTTAGATGCAAATTTTGGGGATTGGGGGGCAAAATTTGTGTGTGGCCCTATATTTTAAGAGTTAGCACCAGCTATGTCTGGGTCATTGGTACAGTATAAAAATATCCAATAAGCTCAACTATATAGTAAAGAGGTAACCCCTTAAGGAGAAAAGGAGTATTAGGCTTTACATGTATCTTTCTTATTTAATATTAAATTAGAAAGATACACTACCCTTAATAATTGAGCACAATAACATTCATGTTCTCAATTAACATCCAGTATATCCCTTATACTAATTATTTTTAAAGCAAGCCAATAAATAAAGTAGTCCAGAGAATTGAGACTCTTTATAGTCATTTAAAAGTGTCCGAGTATTGTATATTAAAGCCCGTTTGACACTTGACATATACAAATGCTTCACACCGAGCTACACTTTAAAAATAAGACATGAATGAATTTTAACATTAATATTACACTTAAAAACCATCCCGGAAGCGACTCAGAAATACTGACTTGGAGGAGGCATTCCCTTGCTTTTCACTATAAAGCAGGTGACCTAAGGGAACACCTGCCCCCCCCCCCCTTCCCCTTGCCCTGGGTCAAATAGCCCAGAGCGAAGAGGGCAGCCGGACGGAGTCACTGCCGGAACAGAAAGCCTGCATAACTATAGTTGCAACTGTTTAGTGGACGACATTCTGAGCAACAGATAACGGACCTAAACAATGCAGTTCTCCAGAAATGGACTCAATATTTCTGAGATAAAAATTCGTAAATGTGGATGGCTGAGACCAATAAGCAGCCTTCATTAAATCTGTAATAGCAACACCATTAGCATAAGCCCAGGAAGTAGAAAGAGCTCTTACTTCATGAGCAGAAATCTTAAGCACAGACTGCTGAGAAGAAGATAAATTTTCATAAGCAGTACGGATAGTTAATTGAATCTATCTAGCAATAGAATGGACCGAAATGTCCTTTCTATTAGGCATCAAAGACAGAAAGAAACGTTTCCGTCCCTTTCTGATAAACTGAGATCTCTGTTTATAGATACGTAATGCTCTAACAGGACAGAGTAAAGGCCTATGCCCGTCTGAAGACGGAAGAGCCTTAATAACAATAGGTTCCGGATATTTATTAGGAGCATGATTCTTAGCTAAAAAACCCACATTAGTAGTGAAGGTGATAGTGTTCCCAACACTACGATAGTGAGAATCATCCACCGACAGTGCATGAAGCTCACTGACTCTTCTAGCAGAAGAGAAAGCTAAGAGAAAAGCTGTCTTATAAGATAAGAATTTGAAATCTACTGTCCCAAGAGGTTCAAATGGCTTTTCCTTCAATTTAAGAAGAACCCAAGCTAAATTCCACTTAGGAATTAATCTAAGAGTTCTGGGTCTATTTATCGAAAAGTTTCTAACCAACTTAGATAAAGAGACATTAGATCCAATTTGTAAACTATCATGATATGCATAGGTATCAGATAACATAGATCTATAACCCTTTATAGTAACAGGCTGCAGTTTGATTTCGTCAAACAAGTATACTAGAAAGTTTGCAATGTCTGGTATAGAGGGATCGAATATATCTACAGAATGATCCCTACACCAACGACGAAAAACCTTCCACTTAGCCGCATAGTTTAGCGAAGAGGAGGTCCTCCTACAGTTAGAAATCGCGTCCACTGCTCGTCCTGTAAAGTGTTTGCCATGCAAGAAGGACCGCACAACGGAAAAACGTGAAGGTTGAGACCTTGCGGGTTGTGATGGAGTTGGCGCGATTTCCCCTGCGAAAGAAGATCCTCCCGTGGAGGAAGCTTCCGCGGTAGGTCCCACAACAGACACCTGAGTAGATTTATCCACGGTCTCTGCGGCGACAGAGATGCTACCAACAGAATCTTGCATTGAGATTGTTTTATCTTTAGCAATACTTGTTGAATTAACGGCGCTGGAGGATACGCATATCCTATCATTCCGTCCCAAGGGATCGACAGAGCGTCTACTGCAAATGCTCTTGGATCCGGACACGGAGACACATACGTCTGCAACTGATTGTTGAGATGTGTCGCAAATAAGTCTATCATTGGCCGTTCCCATTGGTAGCAAATCTGATTGAATACTTGTTTGTTGAGAGTCCACTCCGACGGCAACAAGCGACCCTTTCGTGAAAGGGAGTCTGCTAGCACATTCAGACGACCCGGTTTGTGACGGACCGAAAGAAGAACGTGATGTTCTAGCGCAAACAGAAGGATTCTTTCCGTTAGATTGAACAACGGAACTGAATGAGTGCCTCCCTGATTCTGTATATACGCCACTACTGTCGTATTGTCGGATAGGATTTGGACATGAGCATTGTGAATAATGTCCATCCAGTGACGTAACGCAAGCCAAACTGACATCATTTGCTTGATGTTTATGTGCTTGCACAGGAATTGCGGATCCCAAAGACCCTGGCATCTCGAATCCGTTGGGATTAATGATGCACCCCAACCTGTTTGACTGGCATCCGTCATAATGGTAAAACTCGGATCCGGCAACTGCAGCGGAACTCCCTGAGTTAACCACTGAATGTTTGCCCAAGTCTGAATCTCTTGTTTCACTTGATCTGCCAAGAGAACGTCTACATCGAGCGAATGAATTTTCACACTCCAATTCTGAGTCAAGAAAATTTGAAGAGGACGTGTGCGTAACCGCCCCATCGGAATGAGATCCGCGGCGGCTCCGCACAGACTTATCAGTCTCATAAATTCTCTCGCCGTGACTTTGTCTGCGTGCAGACAATAGCGAGCGTAACAACTGACTAATTTCGCTCTGGTTAACGGCAGACGAACGAGATTGTTGTGCGTCTCGAAGCTCATTCCCAGATGAGTGAATGACTTGGACGGCACCAGATCCGACTTCTCCTCGTTTACTATAAAACCGAGACGTCGGAGCAATAGAAGAAGATTCTGAACATTGTTCTGAAGCGTTAACTCGTTGCCGTACCTCTGAAGAATGTCGTCCAGGTAGGCCGACGTTACCGCAGACGAATGAGCTCGGAAATAGATCATTACCGAGTTCATTACCCGAGTGAAAGCCCAGGGTGCTAGATTCAATCCGAAGCACATCGCCCGGAATTGATACACCACTCCTAGGACTGCGAAGCGTAGGTACTTTCGGAATGTCGGATGTACCATGACGTGAAAGTACGCATCTTTGAGATCTATGCTCGTTGCATAATTGTTCACCCGAATACTCGCTCTGACCGACCGAATCGTCTCCATATAAAACTTCGGAGCGACGATCCGCTTGTTTATCCAGCTCAAATCTATGACTGGACGGAACGAGCCGTCTGGTTTCGGAACCAGAAACAGATGGCTGTAGAATCCCGGAGATTCCTGGTTTTCTACGACCTCTACCGCGTTCTTCATTAAAAGAGACTGCACCTCTGATAACAGAGCGTCTCTTTTCTGCGGATTTGACGGAAGATGAGTCCACTTTGGACTTCGAGTTAATGGAGGCTTTCATTTGAAGGATATCTTTAGACCTTCCGAAGTCACTCCTCTCACCCAAGGGTCGTCCGTAATCGACGCCCATTCTTGTGAAAAGCTCGACAATCTTCCGCCAACCGGTACGCGATAGAGGTTTAAGCCATCACCTCCTGGACCTGCGAGGCCTGCGGTAGGAGAAACCACGTCCTCCACGGCCCGCACCTCGCCCCGTCGACCTCGGGGCGTCCGACCGATTGTCCCGGCCTGAAGGACGTCCCGAACGAGTCGCTACCCTGACGGTCTCTCGAATAAGACCAAGAGGACGCACCGGAACCTCTATAGGAACCTCTCTTGGGTGCATTAGACCCAGAAGTGCCTGTCTTATTCTTGTCTGCTGTATCCGACTTCTTAGGAGCAGATTTGAACAACAGAGAATCCTTAGCTTTCTTTGTAATTTTATCATAAATAGCAGAAAGCTTGCCGTCAAAGAGAAGTTCTCCTGAGACCGAAGCGACTCTAAGAGAGTTCTTCACCTTAGTATCCACTAGTGTGGATGTAGCTAGGGCTGCGTCACGTCTAACCAACTCCAGATTTGCCACTGAAAGGGCGGAGTTACACGTGAAATAAGCTACTGCCCTTGAAAGAAGTCTTAAAGAGGATTGTATATCCTGAAACTCTTTCCCTTGAAGGCGCAGTGATAACGCCTTAGTAAGGTGATCTGCGTAAGATAAGGCATCTAAATTGGCTCTGTTAGACGCAATAGCTGTTTCCAACACCGCGGTTGGAATAGAAGCCGACGACGGTAATGATAGCTCTAAGTCTTCCGCCTCGTCGTCCATACGCAGAGGAACTCTCGGTATACCCTGTCCTGCCATATCGAATTTATTCCTTGCATTAATGAAAGGCAGGTTGAGAGTATTAGCGGACAAGAAACCTGCTTTCCCTGTCTTGGAAGCAAGTTTAAATATAGCGTCGTTCAATAATTCAAATGTTCTTGCAACATTATTGGACTGCGACGGAAACTCGGGAGCGATGTCCCTGAACCGCTCAAAAAATTCAGAGTCCAATGACGCTATAATCCTCTTGTCCGGAACCGCAGCAGTCTGGCCCGACAGAACAACTTGAGGGAGAAAGTGCCGGATGAAGTCCACGGCAGCTTTATGTTGTTCCGAAAGGGATAGCTCCAAGTCATCCGTATCCCTTTCACCATCCGGTCGGACCTCATGATGTTCCCGGTCGTCCGCCCCCGATGCTTCGGCGGAGCGTACCGACCCAGCGCGGTCGGATAATTCTCGATCCGATACCGTTTCTGTCGGCTGTTGGGATGCTGCGATAAGCTGTGCTATCTGCACAAGAATGTCCGGCGTCGAGACCTGCGGAGGCGCAGTCTTTCGCTGCTTCGCCGAGGGCAGCTCCGCATCAGATGGCTCCCGCATACTTTTCCTATGCGAACGTCCGGAGTCCATCGGTCTCGAATCCCTGGCTGCCGGATGGTGTGACCTGGTCGCCGAAGAATCCTTGATCGGCGAAGCTGGCAATATATCGGCGGTCACGCAGCCAAGGTGCGGTCGTGTGCGCTGACGGGAAGAGGAAGCCTTAACAGTCTCCGCGGACTGCTTATACAACGGAGCGTCCCGAGCGACGGACGTATGCTCCGCTAAAGACACATTCTGTACCACAACATCTGGTCCCAGATGTTGTTGTACGAGAGAGGGGCCTCTCTCGCTCGCGGCCCGGTTGGACCTGGACGAGCTAAGAACCAGACTCAAAGCCTTCCTCCGTTCTCGCTTACTATCCGCCGTCACTGGGTGTGCATCTATTATGTTTATAGTGCTCGCATCACCCAAAATTTCCTCCTGGACCGCATCGGACGAACCCAGCTGCCGAACCATTCGGTGAATGGACGCTACACCGGGCGAGCTAGCGGACGACATTTGTCTAATCTCCATGAGCACTTTTGCCGCTAGCTCTGAATTCATTTGTGACGACGGACGCACACTTGTAGAAGATAACATGGAAACATCACCCTGTTCTTGTTCCTCTGAAACAGAAACTGAGAGAGTAGAGTGACCTTGCGGAGAAAGAGCCGGCATAGCCCTTTCTCCAGAAACAACATATCGTGACACACGTTTCCAATGTTTCTCATCCCAATATTCACATATAGGACAGGGATTAATGCGAGAACACTGACTACAATTAATACAATGATCATGAAAGTCAGAGGAAGATTTCTTCCTATTACAATTTGAACAAAGTCCCTTCATTGTGAAAGAACAACAAGTCCTAGTTACTCGCAAAAACCCCTGACACAAAGATACATAATAACATGATCCATTAATAAATGAAAAAACAATTACATATCAAAATAATTTTGAAAAAATATTTTTTCAGCGAAGCCCAAGTTGCTGAAAAGTAACGTTGAGCCCCGATGGATCCGATGGCAAAGTGTGGTCAAAAATTTTAAATTTATATTAAATAATTAATGAGACACTTACGGAAAATAAAATGTATCTTATAATGATATAAACTACAGCAAAGGCAAACAGCCCCCCTCAAAAAAGGCTGTTGCCAATGAAAACAAACAGTGTAAAACACCAGAAAACATGACTCCAGGCACTGAAAAAACTGGCCCGGAATCAGTCATCAAATTACACTCTATCTGATGCAAAACAGAGACTCCCAGGGGAGAATCTGCAGAACATCAGATGGAAGATGCAGAACACAAACGTTATACACCCATGGGTGAAAACGTAACTATGGGGAAAACAACAGAAAACATTCTGTAACCAAGCAACTCTCCCAGGAAATTTTAGAAATGAACTTTCTCAAAAATATGCCAAAAGCATGGGAGAATTGCAAGGGGGGACTTTAGAAGGCTAGGGGAGAGGAAACACTGAATAAGCAGTGCAACATTTAGCAAGAATGACAACAAGAGGCTCATGACTCGAAAATAGGCAACTTAACATAATTTCATCAAAAAATTTTAAGTACAGCTCTGATTATTTTTTGTCACTTCTTTTTCCTCTCCTCCTTCTATCCTCCTTAGAATCACATTTTCTCCAAAAATTACGTGTCTGGCATCCTTTAAACTGAGATTTACAAGCACAAAGATCAGTGAGATGTTGACTGATGAAGGGCCAAACAGAGAATGATAATTGGCGCCAATTTCGGGACGTCTGCGTCACTGCGCATGTGCAGTAGAGGCGTAGTATGGAGGTCCTTTAGGACATGATTTCTTTTTGTTTTGGATGCAAATTTTGGGGATTGGGGGGCAAAATTTGTGTTTGGCCCTGGTTTTGTTAGAGTTAGCACC
Organism: Pictodentalium vernedei; assembly: GCA_031216915.1. Classification (NCBI taxonomy): domain Eukaryota; kingdom Metazoa; phylum Mollusca; class Scaphopoda; order Dentaliida; family Dentaliidae; genus Pictodentalium; species Pictodentalium vernedei. Next base: position 247,372,896 of record CM062288.1, on the reverse strand, counting down.
AGCTAAGTCTGGGTCATTGGTACAGTATAAAAATATTTTAAGTTACAGCCCTGATTATTTCCTGCCACTCATTTTTCCTCTCCTCCTTCTAATTCCTCTTTAGATCCACCATTTCTCTAATAATTACGTGTCTGGCATCATTTAAACTGAGATTTACAAGCACAAATATCAGTCAGATGTGAACTGATGAAGGGACAAACAGAGAATGATAATTGGCGCCAATTTCGAGACCTCCTTGACACTGCGCGTGCGCAGTGGAAGGAAAGTATGGAGGACCATTTAGGACATGATTTTTTCGGTTTTAGATGCAAATTTTGGGGACTAGGGGGCAAAATTTGTGTTTGGCCTTAGATTTTTGAGAATTAGCACCAGCTATGTCTGGGTCATTGGTACAGTATAAAAATATATAAATTTTGGGCTGGGCGACAATTCTTGCCCCTCCCATAGCGAAGGCAAATATTGCTCCTCGAATTTCTCTTGAGCAAATCTGAGTCTACAACACATAAGGAAGCTGCACACCAAATATCAAGTCTCTGCTACTGCTGGTTCATGAGGAGAAGATTTTTTAAGATTTTGGTCTCCCTTGGGGGCGTATCACCACCCAGAGAGAGGAGCAACTTCATTTGAACAAATCCGAATTGGCATTAGGTAATAAACATTTACCCAACATTTGAAAAAATTGGGCTAGTGGTTTTGGAGAAGTCGGTTTTGTAAAGTTTACAACGGATGCCAGACGACGGAGGGAAAGTGATCAGTAAAGCTCCCCTTGAGCTTCGCTCAGGTGAGCTAAAAATAAAATAAAAAAATGTCTCCCGCTTGCAAATTTTACAAAAATGGCCTCAGAAACAGAAGATCTACTTTACGGGGCCTTATAGAACACACATAGTGCACATATTTTTATGGACAAATTGCTGCAGTGTAAAAATATGCCTTACTTTTCTCCAATTATGAAATGCTCTTTTTTGCAAAAGAAAACAATGCATTTCTTCAGCTAGCTTCTCTTTCTCTTCAACTTCCATCATCACCTCTTTATACCATGATAATAAAACTTTCCTGAAAAAAGTTTTTATTTTTAACACTTAATTTAATGTGATCGGAAGGTGACAGTTGCAAAAAAATTCTTGAGTAACTAACAATTTTCATTTTTTACCTGAAAACAAAGCTTATGATATTAGGCACAACACAAAATGGTCACCATTTATCCTAATAAATAAAATCCAAGGAGGTTGCCAGACCAACCTTAGATCCCACCCCCAGATGTCATTTCAAACAACCATGTGCAATTCAAATGGTCAGTCGAGCTAACAACTTAACAGCACAATCCAAGATGGTCATAAGTAGCAGTGTTTTTCAAGTTTTGGCAGAGAAACCTGATAGCTCACATCTGTACATCTGTATGTGAGATGATTAAAAAATTTCAAAATGTTCCGATGAGGTATACAAGTTATAAGATGTGTTTAAGGAATTGCCATTGAATAATGGGCAAAACTCCAAGATGGTCTCCATGGCAGCATTTCTCTTGAAATTCATTGAAACACATTAGCTCACATCTGGATGTTGTCTAAAAAAAAAACGTTTTTAAATTTAAAAAAAAAAAACCATGAAATAAGCTTCCTTTTCACAGGAGATAAAAATGACAATATTTGAGTGGCAATTTTTGTGTTTAGCCCTAGCTGGCTTTGACTGATATGTTAGGCATACAGCTGAATTTATTTATCTTTATGCAGCAAATAAATAATTCTGAGGTCTAGGGACATAGCGTGACTGCGACACATGTATAAAAGCAAGTTCAGCCTACTGTTTGTACCTACCCGGTAAGCTACCCACTTTAGAGGACTTCCATCTCAGGCATTGGTAACAGGGTCATATTTTACCTGTGAAGTAAAATGTGTTTATAGTGCAGCATGAAGCTTGTGCATATCTCACCAACAGAATGTTACTGCAGTGGAGCCCTCTTAATTGGATATATCTCAAATGAATAACCCTGTTAATTGAATATAATTTCCCAACAAAAAAACATTTGCCTTACCTCTCTGAACCTCCAGTACAAATTTGACAAGTTAATTGAATAAAGGTTATAGAGTAAACTTCTGTTAACTGTCGAGAAATTACCCTGACTCTCCCCAGTTTTCCTTTGTTTATAGACTGATTCGGCCTCAGTACATCCAATACAGGCTTCTAATCTATTATATCTTGTTTGATAGAGCTCATGGAGCTCTGTCAAACAAGAGATAATAGAATAAATGCTAAGTTCATTTCTAGAATACAGGAAAGTGACACAATCCCTGTTAATTGAATACCCCTGTCCATTGAATAATTTTCATTGCCAAAGTGGCTATTCAATTAACAGGGTACCACTGTATTTTCAGAGTCCAACAAGAGCCACAACTCTGACAAGAAAGTGCAGACAGAATCCATCCAATATGAATCTCTTTCCCCCATTACTGAATCTTACTGTGGAGGTCATTGGCCAGTAAGCAGCATGACTCTACTTCCTGGAGTTCCCAAGGAGCTCTGTCAAAGAAGAAATAATAGATTAAATGCCTGTATTCTTGAGCTACAATCACTATTTTATAACAATTGAAAGTGCAGACAGAATCCATCCTAAGTGGAGATTTTTTCCCCATGCAGGTCAAAGGACAACCAAGTTACATTATTGAAATCTGAGATACAAGGCAAGATTTTGTACAGCTGCTTGCATGTATGGAAATTGTTAATACCTTGGCATAGGTTTCCACTGGATTCACCCGAATTATCCATCGGAGGTCATGGGCATAACAAGCATTCTCCACTTCCTGGAGTTCCCATGGAGTTTTGTCAAAAAGATATTTAGAGGTTATAATTTGGTTGATTTTCTATCAGCCAAGATATCAGCTTGAGATCGAAGGATGATGTGAGGTTACCAAGGGCTGATATCTCCGTCAATGTGAAACTAACCGAGTAATAACCTCCTTATTTATTAAACCCAAATAAATTATTGCAAAACTTCTCAGATCTGTTACAGTTCATCCCCTGAGTTCCAATGTGTTCTATGTGCCAGTAGGCACATAGAACATATTGGAACTCAGGGAACGAGTTTTTTGATAGTATTATCGTTTTTCATAACACGTTTCTTCTCTTCATCACCTAATCATTACTTATTGTCATCATTAATTCGTCATACCGATTTCTGCTTCAAACCAATCATCATACCGATTTCTGCTTCAAACCAATCAATCATGCCTGGTAATGCCAATTTTCCTGATTGTGTTTGGCGAATAACTGTGAACATTTCGATGTAAACAAATTGGTTGTGCCTAGTAATGCATCAAGGGGGTAACTCTAGCTTAGTTCATATCGGTCATGATCGGCATCATATTAGTCGAGTTTGCAGCCATATCAGCTGAGTTTCAGAATGAGCAATTCTAGGAATAAAAATCATATCTGTTAATTAAAACAGTTTTAACCCTTTACCCAATGCAGACGATATCAAAATTTATTATTTTAAATATAATTTTTTCAAATTTTTCAAAAAATTTCAACAAAACCATATCATGTGACCCCTCGTTGGAACGAGCTCGTTCCAACGAGGGGTCACATGATATGGTTTTCTTGAAATGTTTTGAAAAGTTAAAAAATTTATAGTAATTTATATATTTTTTATACTTACCAATGACCCAGACATAGCTGGTGCTAACTCTTAAAAATATAGGGCCAAACACAAATTTTGCCCCCCAATCCCCAAAATTTGCATCTAAAACCAAAGAAAACATGTCCTGAATGGCCCTCCACACTTCACCTCTACTGCGCATGCGCAGTGTCAAGGACATCCCGAAATTGGCGCCAATAATCATTCTTATAACCAGTGCCTGGTAAGCGCTATGTACTCAGCGGGGAGGTATGAGTTCCCAACTCCTGGGAGGGCCGTCATTGGTAAGTATAAAAAATATATAAATTACTATAACTTTTTTAACATTTTTATACTGTACCAATGACCCAGACATAGCTGAATAGTAAAAAGGCTGGAGGGCCTAGGACATAGAGCAAGTTGAAATACGCTCAACTATATAAAATAGAGTCATTCCCTCTAGGGGAAAAGGAGTATTAGGCCTTACATGTATCTTTCTTATTTATGATAAATTAGAAAGACACAACACCTTCCAAAATTGAGCATCATAACATCCATGTACTCTATTAATATCCAGTATAATCCTTATTCTAATAATTTTTAAAATAAGCCAATAAATAAAGTTAGTCTAGAGAATAGAGACTCTTTATACTCCTTAAAAGTGTCTGAGGATTGTATAATAATGCCCGTTTGACACGTGATATATTCAAAAGCTATACTTTAAAAACTATGACCTGAATGAATTTTTAAAAACATAAACTTCTCACTTAAAAGCCATCCCAGTAACAGCTAAGAATTACTAACTCCGGAGGAGGTATCCCCTTGTTTTCATAATAAAACAGGTGACCCAAGGGAACACACCCCCCCCCCCCCCCCCTTCTCCTTGCCCTGGGTCAAATAGCCCAGAGTGAAGAGGGCAGCAGGACGGAGTCACTGCCGGAACAGAAAGCCTACCTAGCTATAGTAGCAACTGTTAAGTGAATGACATTCTGAGCAGTAGATAATAGACCTAACAATGGAGGCCTCCAGAAATGGACTCAATATTTCTGAGATAAAAATTCATGAATGTGGATGGCTGAGCGCAATGAGCAGCCTTCAAAAATCTATAATAGCGACACTATTAATGTAAGCCCAAGATGTAGAAAGAGCTCTTACTTCATGAGCCGAAATCTCAAGCACAAACTGCTGAGTCAATGATATACCATAAGCAGTACCGATAGTTAATTGAATCCATTAGCAATAGAATGGAGCGTAATGTCCTTCTATTAGGCATCAAAGACAGAAGAAGCTTACGTCCGTACTAATAAACTGATATCTGTTTATAAATACGTAAACTCTAACCGGACAGAGTAAAGGCCTATGCCCGTACGAAGACGGAAGGACCTAATAACAATAGGTTCCAGATATTATTAGGAGCCTGACTCTTAACCAAAAATCCAACCTAAGTAGTAAAGGAAGTAGTGTTTCCGTCACTACAAAAGTGAGAATCGTCCACCGATAGTGCATGAAGCTCACTGACTCCTCAGTAAAAGAGAAGACTAACAGAATTACTGTCCTAAAAGGTCAGAATTTGAAAACTACTGTTTCCAGAGGCTCAAATGATTACTTAGCTAAATAAGAACTGAAGCTAAATTCCGTATAGGAATTTAATCTAATGATTCTAGGTCTATTTATCGAAAAGTTTCTAACTGACTTAGATAAAGCGACATAAGACTCAATTGTAAAGTATCATAGAGTGCATAGGTATGAGATAACACAGACCTATAACCTTAATAGTAACAGGCTGCAGTAGATCTTGTCAAACAAGTATACTAGAAAGTTGCAATGACTAGTATGGAGAGATAAAAAATAACAACATAATGATCCCTACACCAACGACGGAAGAGCCTCCACTTTAGCCACATAGTATAGTGAAGAAGAGGTTCTCCTACAGTAAGAAATCGCGTCCAAAGCTCGTCCTGTACAATGCTTGCCATGCAAGAAGGACCACACAACGGAATACGTGAAGGTTGAGACCTTGCGGGTTGTGATGAAGTTGACACAATTTCCCCAGCGAAAGAAGATCCTCTCATGGAGGAAGTTTTCGCAGTAAGTCCCACAGTAGACACCTGAGTAAATTTACCCACGGTCTCTGTGAAGACAAAGATGCTATCAACAGAATTGTATTATGGATGTTTATCTTAGCAATACTTGCTGAATCAACACCGCTGGAGGATACGGATATCCTATCATTCCGTCCTATTAGATCAATAGAGCGTTAACAACATAAGCTCAGGGATCCGGACATGCAAACACATGCGTCTGCAAATGACTAGTGAGTTGTGTCGCAAATAAATTATCATTGGGCGTTCCCATTGATAGCAAATCTGATTGAATACTTGTTTGTTGCGAGTCCATTCTGATGGCAACAAGCGACCCTTACGTGAAAGGGAGTCTGCTAATACAATCAGACGACCCGGAATATGACGGACCGAAGCAGAACTTGGTGTACTATAACAAACAGAAGGATTCTTTCCGTTAAATTGAATAACGGAATCGAATGAGTGCCTCCCTGGTTCCGGAGATACGCAACTACTGTCGTATTATCGGACAGGATTTGGACATGCGTTTCTGAATAATGTTCATCCAATGACATAGTGCAAGCCTAAATAACATTATTCCCTGGAAGATAAGTGCTTGCCTAGAGACTGCGGAACCCAAAGACCCTGACACTTCGAATCTGTTGGGATCAATATTGTACCCCAACCTGTTTGACTGGCATCCGTCATAATCAAAAAACTCGGATCCGGCAACTGCAGTGGCACTCTCTGAGTCAACCACCGAATGTTGCCCCAGTCTGAATCTCTTGCTACACTTGATAGACAAGAGAATGTGTATATCGAGCAATTCATAGATTGCTGAAAAGTTGCCGTCGAAGAGAAGCTTCTCCGAGACCGAAGCGACTCTGAGAGAGTTCTTCACCTTACTATCCACGCGCGTGGATGTAGCTAGGGCTCCGTCACGTCTAACCAACTCCAGGTTGCCACTGAAGGGCAGAGTTATACGTGGAAAAACTACTGCCCTTGAAAGAAATCACATTGAGGATCACATCCTGGAATTCTTTCTCTTGAAGACGTAATGATAACGCCTCAGTAAGGTGGTCTACGTATGATAAAGCGTCTAAGTTAAGTCTATTAGACATCATTGTCGTTTCCAACATCGTGGTTGGAATTGACATAGACGGCGAAAAAGATAATTCCCAGTCTTCAACCCCGCCGTCTAGACGCATATGAACTCTCGGTATGCCCTGTTCTGCCAAAATAAATTATTTCCTAGAATTGATAAAAGGCAGAATAGAGCATTGCGGACAAGAAACTAGACTATCATGCTTGGTAGCAAGCTTATATATAGCGTAGTTAAATAATTTGAATGTTCTAATGACATTATTGGACTGTGTTGGAAAGTCAGGGACAATGTCCCTGAATCGATCCAAAACTCCGTGTCCAATGACGCTATTAGTCTCTTATCCAGCATCGCAGTAATGTAGTCCGACGGAACAACCTCTGGAAGATAATGCCGGAAGAAATATATGGCAGCTTCCGTTGTTCCGAAAGGGAAAGCTCGAAATCGTCCGAATCCCTTTCGCTCTCCTGTCGGACCCTATAAAGTGTTCGGTCGTCCGAACCTGATGCAACAGCGGAGCGCACCGATCCAGCGCCGTCGGAAAATTCCTGATCCGACCGAGAATCTGTCGATTGCTGGGATGCTGCGATAAACTGTGCTAACTTGGATAGCACGTCTGTCACTGAGACCTGTGGAGAAGCGGTCCTACGATGCATTGCCGCTGGAAGCTCCATGTTCGTTTCCCCGTGCATACTTCTATTATGCGAGCGAACGGAGTGTATAGGCCTCGTGTCCCTTGGCTACCGGATGGCGTGACCTGTTCGCCGTGGAATCACTGAATGACGAAGCTGGCCGGATATTCGAGGTCATGTAGCCAATGTGCGGTCGTGTGCGCTGCTGTGAGGATGAGAAAGCATTATTGACAGTCTCTCGGACTGTCAATATAACGGAGCGTCCCGAGCGGCGGACATATGCTCCGAATGCGAAATATCTGTACCACAACATCCGGTCCCCTATGTTGTTGTACGAGAGAGGGACCTCTCTCGCTCACAGCCCGGACGGACCTGGACGAGCTAGGAACCGGACTCAGAGGCTTCCTCCGATCTGTCCTCTAATCCATCGTCACTGGGTGTGTACTAAAGTTATTATAGTGCTCGCATCACCCAAATCTCCTTCCTAGACCGCAACAGACGAACCCGGCTGCCGAACCATTCGATGAATGGACGCTACACCGGGTGAGCTAGCGAATGTCAACTCTGTCGATCCCACTAGGGACCTCTTAGGCGATTGACATATTCCATGAGCACTTATTGCCGCTAGCTCTTCATTAACTATGACGACAGAGGCACACTTTTGAAAGACATCTCCGTAACTTTGCGAACAAGAAACCAGACATGCTTGTTAAAAGCAAGCAAATAATAATATATATAGTGTCGTTCAATAATTCGAAAGTTGTGTGACATTATTGGACTATGTCGGAACTGAGGGACGATGTCCCTGAACCGAACCAAACATTTCTGTGTCCACCGACGCTATCAGTTTCTTATCCGGCATTGCAGCATTCTGGTCCGACGAAAGAACCTCTAGAAGATAAAGTCAGATGACATACACAACAGCTTATGTTGTTCCGAAAGGGAAAGCTCGAAATCCTCCGAATCCCTTTTGGCATCCCGTCGGACCGGATGAAATTTTCAGACGTCCGTACCTGCTTCCGCGGAGCGTCCCGACCCAGCGTCGTCGGATAATACATGATGCGACAGATTCTGTCGTTGCTGGGATGCTGCGATAAGCTGTGCTATTTGGGATAGCACGCCCGTCACCGAGGCCTGTGCAGTAGCGGTCTTACGATGCATTGCCGCCGGAAGCTCCGTGTACGTTGACTCCCACACACTTTCTTATGCGAACGTCCGGAGTCTGCAGGCCTCGTGTCCCTGGCTACTAGATGGTGTGACCTGGTTGCCGATGATTCTCTGATTGGCGAAGCTGACTGGATATCCGAGGTCACGTAGCCAAGAGCGGTCGTGTGCACTACCATGAGAATGAGGAAGCTTTATTGACAGTCTCTCCGGACTGACTATATATTGGAGCGTCCCGGCGGACGTATGCTCCGAATGCGAAACATTTTGTACCACAACATCTGGGGTCAGATGTTGTTGTACGAGAGAGGGGCCTCTCTCGCTCGCAGTCCGGATGGACCTGGACGAGCTAGGAACCGGACTAAAAGGCTTCCTCCGTTCTCTCCTCTAATCCGCCGTCACTGGGTGTGCATTTGGTTGATTTATAGTGCTCGCATCACCCCAAAACTCCTTCTAGACCGCAACGGACGAACCCGGCTGCCGAACCATTCGATGAATGGACGCTACACCGAGCGAGATAGAGGACGTCAAAGGCCGTCGAACCTACTAGGGTCCTCTTAGGCAATTGACGTATTTACATGAGCACTTTTCCGCTAGCTCTTCATTAATTGTGATGACGGAGGCACACTTTTGGAAGACATCACGGATACATCACCCTATTCTTGATCGTCTGAAATAAAGATTGATAAAGTAGAGTGACCCTGCAGGGAAAGGACCGGAATGGCCAATTCCCCACTAACATACCGTAACATGCGCTTCCCATGTTGTCATCGAAATTAACACATACAGAACAGGAGTTAGTGCGAGTACACTGACTACATATACAATGATTATGAAAGTCAGAGGAAGATTTCCTCTTATTACAATTGAACAATATCCTTTCATTGTGAAAAGAAAACAAAGTCCTAGTACTCGCACCAACCCCTGACAATCAAAATACATAATAATATGATCCATTAACATAGAAAAAATAATTGAAATCAAAAAATTTTGAAAAAATATTTTTTCAGAACAGCCCAAGTTTCTGAAAAGTAACGTTCATCCCCAATGGATCCCAAGCCTAAGTGTGGATAAAAATTCTAAAAATATTTTAAACAATTTATGCAACACTTACGAACAATAATAATGTATCTAGTTATGATTAAATTAACATCCAGATATTATTTTCAAGAAATCCCCCCTCACACAGAGGGCTGTTGTAAATGCATTACGTGTACACTCCATATAAAACCGCACTTCGCGTACCCCACTCTTTGTGTAGAAAAGTGGGGTACCCAAGTGCGGTTAGGAGAGAAGCATTACATAATCAATTAGTGCTCGACGAGAAATTTCTTCCAGAGTCTGAACCTGATTAGCAATATTAGTCTTCAGTCAGTGAATTTCTAAAACCTGCATTTCATAAAATAATGACATAAAAATATTATATCTGTCTTTTCCAGATCATTGTACCCCGGAATAATGTCCGCTTTTAAACAATTCGCCCAATATTTTTCGAGATATTTAACTTGTTTCCGTATTAAAATAAAATGTTTTGCCGATATGTCATTTGGATTCCCCCCCTGTATAATTAAAGGTAAGTTTATCGCCATCGAACATGATCTTGTCCACGATCGACAGTATAATCTCTCCACTTTTAAATCTGATCCGCCGCGCCTGGAAAAATTCTCCCATATATTTTCCTTTTTTTACAGCTTGTGGCCCTCATTAACAGGGGAGGGGAGCATTCCAATGCGGGGCCATAAACTATGTGATTGAAACAAAATATGGAAATTCACTAAATTCACAACGCCAATGGCCGAATTTGGCCAGCACTCAGGCTATACAAAAATCTACATTCAAATTTTATTATGTTTAAGTTTTTGTTTCAAAAACATAGCTTATGACCCTTCATTGGAACGAGCTAGTGGATTTTGAGTCTTTCCATTGAGGGGTCCCAAGCTCTGTTTTGAGACAAAAAAAATTCAAATTTTTAGTTGTTATTAAAGAATTTATCTTGCAAGTGCCACCTAGTCCTGTAGGCGGGTGGAGACTATTGGATCACCGGATTTATCTTCCTAGCATTTGGTATGTTTTTTCTTGGAAATAGTATGTTTATTTTCGTGGCTGGAAACTGGGTAGACTGATAACATTATGGCCAGACGCTGTCGTCTGGATGTTGGTGTTTTGGTAATAATAATTCTCCTAGCCAGCATGGGTTTCTTTTCAATAGATGCTTCAAATGCTTCGGCCCTTTGACAGATTAATAAGTAAATTAGCCTTAGAAAAGGTGTTGAACATATGACATACCAGTATACAATTATGCTCAATTAGTTACTTCTGTTCAGTGGCGTGTTAAATTAAATCCTTTGTTTGTTGTTAATCCCCAAGAAAATGTTAAAAGAAACGAAACACTTGCTATGTTTCATCATATCACATCCCCCAAATATAAAAATATTCACAGGAAACATTTTTAAAATCTCCTGAAATTTAGTGCTTGTGCGGTCTCGAGTCCAATGATATTAGCTACAAATAAGAGACTTCATTAGTTGAAACTTTGGATATTTAGTGCTTAACATGATGTCTTGATCAAGTAGTCCAATAATATTAGCTATGAACACGCGTCTCATCAAGCTTTATTTATTTTTTATTATTTGTTGCTAATATTATTGCCGGGTGGACTGTTTCATTATCCACATCATAGTATGATGCCGCAACACTACCACCGAGTTAGGGTGAGAACGGTTTGAGTGTCGCCGAATTGAATAGAGCATGCGTTTTGGCCCTAATCTTTTCAAAATCAGCCCCCCTCCCCCTCCAAAAAAAAAAGAATGGGAGCCAAAACTCGTTTTATCACCAATATCAGCTACCGCTGATATGACCGATTCCCCGGGTTGAATAAGATGTCACGACGTTGTTCTCATGACCATAAACTCAAGTAATGTATTCCTGGGTGGCGTCATTTCGTTCCCGTGGGGACACACTTCATCGATCGGAATGGTCCCGAGTTGAATTATGATACCGTATTTTGAAGTAGCTCCAGGAAAAAGATGAGAGAAGCACGGATCGGGTTTACCCAAATTGGATCTGATCCGTGTTTTGAAGATAATCTCCCCCGTGTCTGGGGTTCCATAGCGGCTGTAGTTATCTGTACCCGTCCATTTCGGTTGAGAATCAGAATGTTTTTTTCAACAACAATGACCTCGATTAAGCGAGTTCAGACTAATTTATATCATGTAAATCCAATAGATGGAAGAGCCACACTGCTTCACGGGATCGTCAAAATTCACATTTTTTTAAAGATTTATTAGAACACAAAACGTGAATTATTGGACCGAATTTCACATTTAAAGGATTCTTTTGATCCAGAAAATTCTCTCCAAAAATATTTCAGGCACAGAAAAAGGATTTAGTGAAGAAAACTTATTATGTAAATTGCGAGGTGTTTTCCCAATCAACACTGATTAATGAGTAAATACCTGCTGTTATATAATCATACATAACGTACTCAGTCGACATTGGAATAATTTTTTTATATGGAGTGTACACGTAATGGTAAACAATAAGTGTAAAAACACTAGAACAAGACTCCAGGCACCCTGGCCCGAAATCAGTTACCAATAATACACTATCTGATGCAAAACAGAGACTTCCAGGGAAGAAACTGCAGAACATCAGATGGTAGATGCAGAACACTACGCCTAACCACCCATAGGTGAAGACGTAAACATGGGGAAAAGAACAGAATTCATTCTGTTATCCAGCTAAAACTCCCAAGAAATTTTAGTAATAAAATTACAGAAAATATGCCAAAAGCATGGGAGAATAGCAAGAGGGGACTTAAAGGAAAGGGAGAGAGGAAAACACTGAACAAGCAGAGTAACTTGATAACAAGAATGACCACAACAGGCTGTTGCCTCAAAAATAGGTAACTTAACATAATTTCATTAAAAAATTTTAAGTTACAGCCCGGATAATTTTCTGTCACTCATTTTTCCTCTCCTCCTTCTATATCCTCCTTAGAATCACCATTTCTCTAATATTTATGTGTCTGGCATCATTTAAACTGAGATTTACAAGCACAAAGATCAGTCAGATGTTAACTGATGAAGGGCCAAACAAAGAATGATTATTGGTGCCAATTTAGGGGACGTCCTTGACACTGCGCATGCGCAGTAGAGGTGAAGTGTGGAGGGCCATTCAGGACATGTTTTCTTTGGTTTTAGATGCAAATTTTGGGGATTGGGGGGGCAAAATTTGTGTTTGGCCTTATGTTTTTAAGAGTTAGCACCAGCTATGTCTGGGTCATTGGTACAGCATAAAAATATAATATTTTTTCAACGACTGAATTTGCATATTACGCGGGCGGATGCGGCCGATTCGTTGAGTTAAGGGTTAAATGCCTGTATTGGATGTGCTGAATCCAAATAGGCCTCTAACAAGAATTTGATGAATGTACAGGTAATTTTCTTGATATATTAAAATATATTTTTTTTATTTAATCCTTTATCGAATGTTACGGCAAAAACTGGCCATCACTATTCACAAACATCACCATTCAATTTTCATTTTTAAAAAAATTTTGTCTCAAAAACATAGCTTATGACCCCTCATTGGAATGAGATCAATAAGCTTGTTATAAGCTATGTTTTTGATGCAAAACTGAACAAAAGTGAGTTTTTCAAGAATTTTATTTTAAATTATATATGTATATATATATTTTTATAAGTGTCGTCTGCTTTTTGTCTTAAGTAAAGGGAGTTTACTCTTTTACTTATACCCAATTACCAGGGAAAGTTTGAAAGTATGGTAAATGGTTTTGTGTTTGGAAGTTATATTCATTTAACAGGATTATTCAATTAAGAGATATCCAACTATGTGGGATCCACTGTATTCCCTACAGGCATATGCAAGATAAAATAAGGAATGATAATCAGAGATGATCTCTCCATGAGACCTCCAAGCGGAGGCCCAAACAAATATAAAGAGAGGTTTTCACAGACTTATTCCACCTGGTTTACTCAAATTTCTCTCATCTCCAGCTTCTGAAACTGGTGATGCAGGAGAAGTCCAGGAGATCTCCAAATACCAAACAAATGCAAATGAGATCTTCTGGACGTCTTCTGGAGAGCAATAAAATGCACCCCACGGTGAATTCTTTTCTTTTCTGAACTAATAGGTAAAACATCTCACCTGAGAAGACAATGGTTATAGTGCTGCTCACTCTTTTGCTCATTGTTTTTGGAAATTGTTACTAACTTCTTGAAACGTTGTAATCCCCTGTATTTTAGAAGAGACTTCAGATAATGTGCATCAGCTAAACTATTAAGCTTCTTCATCTTATCCATATACTCAATTCTCTCTATTTCTCTCTGAAAAAAAATAAATAGTAACAAACTGAACTTCCTTTTACTTATACTAAGTGTTCAAAGAAATCATAATTTGAGGAGAGAGGTATGGATTACCATTAACTGGTATTTGGGCTTTATTCTGAAGTGCCAGTACCACAGCTTGAAGGCTCACATTCAGTGGATGTGCTTTGTATTATCATTGAAGTGATATTATTTAGTCTGTGAGGGTTTGCCTTGTTACAATTTATGGGAGAGTGCCCATAGGCACTCTCACATAAATTGTAACAAGGCAAAGACCTGTGTTGAAGTTGTGATGGCCAAAAATAATTTAGTTAACTGGTTGAATGCTAGAAGCGGGAGCATGGTGGCTCAGTGGTAGACTGTTGGACTTCTATGATAGAGGTCCTGAGTTCGATCCCCATCCGGGACGACCCGTGTTGTGTCCTTGGGCAAGGCACTTTATCCCAGTTGCCTACATGGGGATGCCGTGTACTAAAGTGTACTGCACGCAGATGTTGCACATGTCTTCAACTGCTGTAATCCTGCTTGAGCAGAGCTTGAACAGAGATAGAATGTTGAGGAGCTGACAGTTGCTCGTTGATGCTCAGTGGTTCTCTCTGGGTACTCCGGCCTCCTCCACCCGTAAAACTGTCACAGTTATGATTAGCCATTGTGCATAAGTATTTGACCTTAAACACCAATAAATAAATAAATAACAAATAATGCTAGAAGCCACTATTGAGGCTCTGATGAAAAGTGCCGAAAGCCACTTTAGTGGCTTTGCACTATATGCATTAGCTTGATGTTTGCTCAGCAGTGGAATAAAAAAAATTTATATAAAATTGTTTGCTACTGGCACTCTCCAATAAATTGTAACAAATCAAATATTTATGAACAAAATCTTGTTAATCTAAGGTACTCTTGCTTGTAGCATGGTATCTTAGAATGAAAGTGTCAATGACACTGTAGCTGAACTTGTTTAAGACATGTATATGTATAGTATGTGACACAGCAATGACAAACATCTAGGTAATGACCTGATAACAAAAGTACATGTAAAGTATTGTAATGGTCTGTACATAAATGCTGACCGTACCCTGTAACAAATATATAGGTAAAGTATTGTAAAAGTGGGGTGACAGTTAGATGTTAAACTAGAAAAAAAATTTTTTTGAGTCCCAGAGTGGGTCTGACTGAACCCAAAAATATTTGTTCTCATAGCACAGTGATAACAAATAGCTGCCAGCGGCCATCTTGAATTTCAGACCAGACCCCAAAACACTCGTTCTTGTCCCACGGTGATAACAAAGGTACCCAAGAAGTTTCGTAAAGATCGGTTCATAAATGCGGCCTCTCGCCAGAGCCGTATTGGCATTTGCACTGACAGTGCTGAAAGTAACACTAAATAAATCAAAGCTTCACCAAAGTTGAGCTAAAAATATACAAATTACTTTAAATTTATAATATTTTTATGCAACAACCAATGGACCAGACTAGCTGAATAGATAAAGATAAAGCATGAGGTTCACTAACTCTTCTAGCGGACGCAAAGGCTAAGAGAAATGCTGTTTTATAGGTCAAGAATTTGAACTCTCCAACATCCACCAGCTCAAACAGAGTTTCTTTAAGCTTCAACAGAACCCAAGCCAAATTCCACTTAGGAATTAATCTGAGGGTTCTAGGTCTATTTATAGAGAAATTTCTAACCAGTTTGGATAATAAAGCATTAGATCCAATTGCCAAGTTATCATGATGAGCGTAAGTGTCCGATAACATAGACCTATAGCCCTTAATAGTGACGGGCTGCAGTTTGAGAACATCAAACAGATAGACCAGGAAGTTGGCAATATCCGGTATGAACGGATCACAGACATCTATCGACTGATCCTTACACCAACAGAAGAAAACCTTCCACAATGCTGTGAAATTCAGCGAAGAGGAGGACCTCCTGTAGTTAAAAATTGCATCCACTGCTCTTCCTGTAAATTGCAAGAACGACTGCACAACGGAAATACGTGATGGTTGAGACTTTCCAGGTTGCGATGCAGTGCGCGAGACTTCCCCTGATAAAGAAGGTCCTCTTATGGAGGAAGCTTCCGGGGAATGTCCCATAACAGACATCTGAGAAGATTGATCCACTGTTTCTGTGACAACAGAGATGCTACTAGCAGAATCTTGCAACGAGACTGTTTGATTTTAACAGAATCTGCTGAATCAATGGAGTTGGAGGATACGCATATCCTATCATTCCATCCCATGAGATTGACAGAGCGCCTACTGCATACGCTCGATGGTCTGGACATGATGACACATACGTCTGCAACTGATTGTTGAGATGTGTCGCGAACAAATTTATCATAGGTCGATCCCACTGGTAGCAAATCTGTCTGAATACCTGCTTGTTGCCCACTCCAATGGCAACAGGCAACCTTTCCAAGAGAGCGAGCCTGCTAGTACGTTCAGACGACCCGGTATATGATGGACCGATAGCTGAACATGATGATTCACGACATATAGAAGAATTTTCTCCATTAGTTCGCATAACAGAATCGAATGAGTGCCTCCCTGGTTCCTGATGTACGCTACCACTGTCGAATTGTCCGACAATATCTAAACATGAGCGTCCACTAGAATGAGATCCAATGTTGTAGCGCTAACCATATTGACATCATCTCTTTGATGTTTATGTGTTTCTCTAGGAACCGAGGGTCCCAAAAACCCTGACATTTCGACTCTGTCGGGCTCAGGGTGCACCCCAACTTGTTTGACCCACATCCGTCATATTTGTGAAAGCCAGATCTGGCAGCTGCAGTGGAACTCCCTGAGTTAACCACTGAATATCTGCCCAAATCTGGACCTTCTGTTTTACCAGGTCCATTAAAACAATACTGGTCTTGAGCGAATTGTCTTCACATTCCAGTTCTGAGTAAAGAATATCTGGAGGGGACATGTGTACAAGCGACCCATAGGAATAAGATCCGCAGACGCTCCGCACAACTCCATCAGTCACATAAATTCCCTCGCTGTTAATGCATTTGAGTGTAGACAAAAGCGAGCATAACAACTGACTAATTTCGCTCTGGGTAATGGCAGACGAACCAGATTGTTGTGAGTCTCGAAACTCATCCCCAAATGAATGAATGACTTGGATGGAGCTGGATCCGACTTCTTCTCGTTTACGATGAAGCCGAGACGTCGGATCAAAAGGAGCAGACTCTGAACATCGTTCTGAAGAGTAGTTTTGTTGCCGTATCTCTGAAGAATGTTGTCCAAGTAAGCCGACGTTACCGCAGATGAATGAACTCAGAAGTAAGACATTACCAAGTTCATTATTCGAGTGAAAGCCCTGGGTGTCAAGTTCAGACAGAAGCACATCGCTTGGAACTGATACACTATCCCCTAAACGGCAAACCGCAGGTACTTTCTGAATGACGGATGTACCAGGACATGAAAATAAGCATCCTTTAGATCTATGCTTGATGCACAGTCATTCACACGAATGCTCGCCCTTACTGACCGAATAGTCTCCATATAGAACTTTGGAGCTACGATAAGCTTGTTTATCCTGCTCAAGTCTATTACCGGTCAGAACGAGCTGTCTGGCTTTGGTACGAGAAACAGGTGACTGTAGAATCCTAAAGAATTTTGATTCTCGACGACCTCTATTCCTTCCTTTGATAAGAGAGACTGTACATCAGATAGGAGAGACTCTCTTTTGCAAGGATTTGACGGAAGATTTGTCCACCGCAGACATCTTGTCAGTGGTGGTTTCGCTCAGAAAGATAGCCGTAGGCCGTCCGAGACCACACTTCTCACCCACTGGTCTTCCGTAGTAGAAGCAATAGAGGTCCTGACCATCACCTGTAGGACCTGCGAAGCTTACAGGAGGAGAAACCACGTCCCCCTTGCGAAGAGCCTAGACCTGCCGGCTAGTCTCGAACAGACCTACGCCCCCTTCCCGCGTCACTGTATTGACAATCCCTAGAGTAATTATAGGAGGGTTTCCTATACCCTCGCGAGGAGTCCCCTTTAGAGGATTTCTGTCTGGGACGTCCTCCTTTACTCTTTTCTGCTGTGGGGGTCGATTAGACGTCGACTTTAGAAGCAGCGTATTAGACGCTTTCTTTGTAGCTTGGTCATAAACCAAAGAAAGCTTGTCGTCAAATATTGTGTGTCTGGAAACTGGAGCGACACTTCTTTGACAATGAGTAGTCCCTTCTCGGCAATGCAGGCTGGATATACGAAGTCGAAGGTGTGGTTGTGTGCTTTGAAGATGACACTGTAGAAGCCGTAACTGCAGCCGAGGCTGGCTGCAAACTATATGGAGCTTCCCGGATGGAAGGCGTGGACATATGCTCCAATTGACAGGTCTCTAATCACAACATCTGGCCCCAGATGCTGCTGGGATAGAGAGGGATCTCTCTCGCTCACAGTCCTTTCAAACCTCGCCGAGCTTCCCACGGTACTTGCTGGCTTCTTTCTCTATTCCGTCATCACTGGGTGAGCCTGTTTATATTTTAAGGTGCTCGCTCTACCCAATCCACTCCTCTCGACAGCAATGGACACACCCGGCATCACGGACAGAGTAACTGCTTCACTGGTCAAGCTAGCTTCAGACAAGGGACTAAAACCACCAGCTAGTGGCTTTTTGCCCTGTCTAATATTCATGAGCACCTTGGCAGCTAGCACTGTTTGCTAATCTGAGCATGACGATGGCAGCACACTATCTCTAGGCATCACATAAACATCACCATGTTCTTGTTCCTCTGAAAAAGAAACTGAGAAACTTCATTGACTTTGTGGCGAGAGGAACGGCATTGGCCTCTCGCCGCTAACAAAGTATGTGACACCCATCTCCAACGGTTGTCATCTCATCCGACACAGGTTGTACAAGAATTAGTGGGAGTACATCGACTACAAGCAAGGCAACAAGCATGTAAATCCGAGGAAGACTTCCTTGCCTTGCATTTTGAGCAATAAGCTTTCATAATGAAGCAAAACAAAGTCGACAGTACTCCCACCAACTCCACAATAAATACATAAATAACATTCAAAATATAAATTGAAAAATTAATTCCCCCCCCCCCCCCCCCAAATTTTTGGAAGAATTTTGACAAGAGTTCATGTTCCCAAAGGGAACAGAGCCCAAATGAATCCCGATAGAGCCTAAGTGTGGACAAAATTCCAAAAAAATGAAAAAGTTAAAAAATTTATAGTAATTTCTATATTTTTTATACTTACCAATGACCCAGACATAGCTGGTGCTAACTCTTAAAATATAGGGCCAAACACAAATTTTGCCCCCTAATCCCCAAAATTTGCATCTAAAACCAAAGAAAACATGTCCTTAAAGGCCCTCCACACTTCGCCTCTACTGCGCATGCGCAGTGTCAAGGACGTTCCGAAATTGGCGCCATTAATCATTCTAAAAACCAGTGCCTGGTAAGCGCTATGTACTCAGCGGGGAGGCAAGAGTTCCCAACTCCTGGGAGGGCCATCCCCGTCTGGGTCATTGGTAAGTATAAAAAATATATAAATTACTATAAATTTTTTAACATTTTTATACTGTACCAATGACCCAGACATAGCTGAATAGTAAAAAGCCTGGAGGGCCAAGGACATAGAGCAAAATGGAATACGCTCAATAATATAAAATAGAGTCATCCCCTGTAGGGAAAAAGAAGTAATAGGCCTTACATGTATCTTTCTTATTTATGATAAATTAGAAAGATACAACACCTTCCAAAATTGAGCTTCATACATCCATGTACTCTATTAATATCCAATATAATCCTTATACTAATAATTTTTAAAGTAAGCCAATAAATAAAGTAAGTCTAGAGAATAGAGACTCTTATACTCCTTAAAAGTGACTGAGGATAGCATAATCATGTCCGTTGACATATGCAATATTCAAAAGCTATACTTTAAAAACTAAGACTTGAATGAATTTTTAAAACATAAACTTCTCACTAAATAACCATCCCAATAACAGCTCAGAATTACTAACTCCGAAGGAGGTATCCCCTTGTTTTCATAGTAAAACAGGTGACCCAAGGGAACACCCTCCCCCCCCCCCCCCTTTTTCTTGCCCTGGGTCAAATAGCCCAGAGCGAAGAGGGCAGCAGAACGGAGACACTGCCAAAACAGACAGCCTACCTAGCTATAGTAGCAACTGTTAAGTGAATGACATTCTGAGCAGTAGATAATAGACCTAACAATAGAGGCCTCCAGAAATGGACTCGATATTTCTGAGATAAAAATTCATGAATGTGGATGGCTGAGCGCAATGAGCAGCCTTCAAAAATCTATAATAGCGACACTATTAATGTAAGCCCAAGATGTAGAAGAACTCTTACTTCATGAGCCGAAATCTTTAGCACAACTGCTAAGTCAATGATATACCATAAGCAGTACTGATAGTTAATAGAATCCATTAACAATAGAATGGAGCATAACGTCCTTCTACTAGGCATCAAAGACAGAAGAAGCTTACGCCCATAGTAATAAAGAGATATCTGTTTATAAATACATAAACTCTACCCGGAAAGAGTAAAGGCCTATGCCCGTACGAAGACGGAAGGACCTTAATAACAATAGGTTCCGGATATTAGGAGCCTAACTCTTATGCAAAAATCCAACCTAAATAGTAACGGAATAGTGATTCCGAAACTACGAAAGTGAAAATCATCCATCGATAGTGCATGAAACTCACTGACTCTACAGTAAAAGAGAAACCAACAGAATTACTGTCTAAAAGGTCAGAATTTGAAAACTACTGTTTCCAGAGGCTCAAATGATTACTTAGCTAAATAAGAACCGAAGTTAAAATCCATATAGGAATTTAATCTAAAGATTCTAAGTCTATATATCAAAAAGTTACTAACTGACTTAGATAAAGAGACATAAGACTCAATTGTAAACTATCGTAGAGTGCATAGGTATGAGGTAATATAAACCTATAACCTTAATAATAACAGGCTGCAGTAGATCTTGTGAAACAAGTATACTAAAAAATTGCAATGAGTAGTATGGAGGGATCAACAATATGAACATAATGATCCCTACACCAACGACGGAAGAGCCTCCACTTTAGCCGCATAGAATAGCGAAGAAGAGGACCTCCTATAGTAAGAAATCGCGGCCAAAGCTCGTCCAGTATAATGCTTACAATGCAATACGGACCACACAACGGAATACATGAAGGTTGAGACCTTGCGGGTTGTGATAAAGATGACACGATTTACCCAGTGAAAAAAGATCCTCACATTGAGGAAGATTTCACGTTAAGACCCACAGTAGACAAGAGAGTAAATTACCCATGATCTCTGTGAAGATAGAGATGCTATCAACAGAAATGTATTGTGGTTGTTTATCTTAGCAATACCTGCTGAAACAACAGCGCCGGAGGATACGCGTATCCTATCTTTCCGTCCTATAGATCAATAGAGCGTTAACAACATTAGCTCAGAGATCTGGACAAGCCAACACATACGTCGGCAATTGATTAGCAAGCTGTGTCGTAAATAAATCATCATTGGGCGCTCCCATAGATAGCAAATCTGATTGAATACTTGTTTGTTGAGAGTCCATTCTGACAGCAACAAGCGACCCGTAAGTGAATGGGAGTCCGGTAAAACAATCAGACGACCCGGAATATGACGGACCAAAACAGAACTTGGTGTACTATAACCAACAGACGGATTCTTTCCATTAAATTGAATAACGGAAAAGAAAGAGTGCCTCCCTGGTTCCGGAGATACGCCACTACTGTCGAATTAACGGACAGGATTTGGGCATGCGTTTCTGAATAGTGTTCATGCAATGACATAAAGCAAGCCTAAAAAACATTATTCCGTGGAAGAAAATTGGTTGCTAAGAGACTGCGGAACCCAAAGACCCTGGCACTTCGAATCCGTTGGGATCAGTATTATATCCCAATCTGCTTGACTGGCAACCGTCATAACAGCCACACTCGGGTCCGGCAACTGCGGTGGCACTCTTTGAGTCAACCACCGAATGTTTGCCCCAGTCGGAATCTCTTGTAACACTAGATAGACAAGAGAACGTGTAATCGAGCAATTCATGGATTGCCGAAAAGTTGCCGTCGAAGAGAAGCTCCTCCGAGAACGAAGCGACTCTGAGAGAGTTCTTAACCTTACTATCCACGCGTATGGATGTAGCTAGGGCTGCGTCATGTCAACCAACTCCAATCAGCCACTGAAGGGCGGAGTTATACGTGTACAAACTACTGCCCTCAAAAGAAATTACATTGAGAATAATACCCCGTAAATCTTTTCTTGAAAACGTAATGATAACGCCTCCGTAAGGCGGATTACGTATGATAAAGCGTCTAAGTTAAGTCTACTATACATCATGTCGTTTCCAACATTGAAGTTGGAAAAGACATAAACGGCGAAAAAGAATATTTCCCGTCTTTAACCACACCATCTAGACGCATATGAACTCTCGGTATGCCCTGCTCTGCCAAATAAACTAATCGTGTAAATGATAAAACGGCAGAAATGAGCAACGCGGACAAGAAACTAAACTATCATGCTTGGTAGCAGGCTTGTATGCATATATAGCATATTGTAATGACATTATTGGACTGCGTCGGTAAGTCAGGGACAATGTCCCTGAACCGATCGAAAAGTTAAAAAATTTATAGTAATTTATATATTTTTTATACTTACCAATGACCCAGACATAGCTGGTGCTAACTCTTAAAATATAGGGCCAAACACAAATTTTGCCCCCCAATCCCCAAAATTTGCATCTAAAACTAAAGAAAACATGTCCTGAAAGGCCCTCCACACTTCGCCCCTACTGCGCATGCGCAGTGTCAAGGACGTTCCGAAATTGGCGCCATTTATCATTCTAATAACCAGTGCCTGGTAAGCGCTATGTACTCAGCGGGGAGGCAAGAGTTCCCAACTCCTGGGAGGGCCATCCCCGTCTGGGTCATTGGTAAGTATAAAAAATATATAAATTACTATAAATTTTTTAACATTTTTATACTGTACCAATGACCCAGACATAGCTGAATAGTAAAAAGGCTGGAGGGCCAAGGACATAGAGCAAAATGGAATACGCTCAATAAAATAAAATAGAGTCATCCCCTGTAGGGAAAAGAAGTAATAGGCCTTACATGTATCTTTCTTATTTATGATAAATTAGAAAGATACAACACCTTCCAAAAATTGAGCTTCATACATCCATGTACTCTATTAATATCCAATAATCCTTATACTAATAATTTTTAAAGTAAGCCAATAATAAAGTAAGTCTAGAGAATAGAGACTCTTATACTTCTAAAAGTGTGTGAGAATTGCATAATCATGTCCGTAGACATATGCAATATTCAAAGGCTATACTTTAAAAACTAAGACTTGAATGAATTTTATAAACTTAAACTTCTCACTAAACAACCATCCCAATAACAGCTCAGAATTACTAACTCCGGAGGAGGTATCCCCTTGTTTTCATAGTAAAAACAGGTGACCCAAGGGAACACCCTCCCCCCCCCCCCCCCCCCCTTTTTCTTGCCCTGGGTCAAATAGCCCAGAGCGAAGAGGGCAGCCGAACGGAGACACTGCCGAAACAGACAGCCTACCTAGCTATAGTAGCAACTGTTAAGAGAATGACATTCTGAGCAGTAGATAATAGACCTAACAATAGAGGCCTCCAGAAATGGACTCGATATTTCTGAGATAAAATTCATGAATGGATGGCTGAGCGCAATGAGCAGCCTTCAAAAATCTATAATAGCAACACTATTAATGTAAGCCCAAGAAGTAGAAGAACTCTTACTTCATGAGCCAAAATCTTAAGCACAACTGCTAAGCTAATGATATACCATAAGCAGTACGCTAGTTAATAGAATCCATTAACAATAAAATGGAGCGTAACGTCCTTCTACTAGACATCAAAGACAGAAGAAGCTTACGCCCTTGTAATAAACAGATATCTGTTTATAAATACATAAACTGTACCCGGAAAGAGTAAAGGCCTATGCCCATACGAAGACGGAAGGACCTTAAAATAATAGGTTCCGGATAATAGGAGCCTAACTCTTATGCAACAATCCAACCTAAATAGTAACGGAAGTATTGATTCCGAAACTATGAAAGTGAAAATCATCCATCGATAGTGCATGAAACTCACTGACTCTACAGTAAAAGAGAAACCAACAGAATTACTGTCTAAAAGGTCAGAATTTGAAAACTACTGTTTCCAGAGGCTCAAATGATTACTTAGCTAAATAAGAACCGAAGTTAAAATCCGTATAGGAATTTAATCTAAAGATTCTAAGTCTATTTATCAAAAAGTTACTAACTGACTTAGATAAAGAGACAAAAGACTCAATTGTAAACTATAGTAGAGTGCATAGGTATGAGGTAACATAAACCTATAACCTAAATAACACAGGCTGCAGTAGATCTTGTGAAACAAGTATACTAAAAAATAGCAATGAGTAGTATGGAGGGATCAACCATATGAACATAATGATCCCTACACCACGACGGAAGAGCCTCCACTTTAGTCGCATAGAATAGCGAAGAAGAGGATCTCCTATAGTAAGAAATCGCGTCCAAAGCTCGTCCAGTACAGTGCATACAATGCAATACGGACCACACAACGGAATACATGAAGGTTGCGACCTTGCTGGTTGTGATAAAGATGACACGATTTACCCAGTGAAAAAAGATCCTCACATAGAGGAAGATTTCACGTTAAGATCCACAGTAGACAAGAGAGTAAATTACTCATGATCTCTGTGAAGATAGAGATGCTATCAACAGAAATGTATAATGGTTGTTTATCTTAGCAATACCTGCTAAAACAACAGCGCCGGAGGATACGCGTATCCTATCATTCCGTCCTATAGATCAATAGAGCGTTAACAGTATTAGCTCAGAGATCTGGACAAGCCAACACATACGTCTGCAATTGATTAGCAAGCCGTGTCATAAATAAAACATCATTGGGCGCTCCCATAGATAGCAAATCTGAATAAATACTTGTTTGTTGAGAGTCCATTCTGACAGCAACAAGCGACCCGTAAGAGAACGGGAGTGCGATAAAACAATCAGACGACCCAGAATATGACGGACCAAAACTGAACTTGGTGTACTATAACCAACAGACGGATTCTTTCCATTAAATTGAATAACGGAAACGAAAGAGTGCCTCCCTGGTTCCGGAGATACGCCACTACTGTCGAATTAAAGGACAGGAATTTGGGCATGCGTTTCTGAATAATGTTCATGCAATGACATAAAGCAAGCCTAAAAAACATTATTCCGCGGAAGTTAAACTGATAGCTAAAAGACTGCGGAACCCAAAGACCCTGGCACTTCGAATCCGTAGGGATCAGTATATATCCCAATCTGTTTGACTGGCAACCGTCATAACAGCCACACTCGGGTCCGGCAACTGCGGCGGCACTCTCTGAGTCAACCACCGAATGTTTGCCCCAGTCTGAATCTCTTGTAACACTAGATAGACAAGAGAATGTATAATTCAAGCAATTCATGGATTGCCGGTAAGTTGCCGTCGAAGAGAAGCTCCTCCGAGAACGAAGCGACTCTGAGAGAGTTCTTAACCTACTATCCACGCGTGGATGTAGCTAGGGCTGCATCACGTCTAACCAACTCCAATCAGCCACTGAAGGGCGGAGTTATACGTGAACAAACTACTGCCCTCAAAAGAAATTACATTGAGAATAATATCCCGTAAATCTTTTCTTGAAGACGTAATGATAACGCCTCAGTAAGGCGGATTACGTATAATAAAGCGTCTAAGTTAAGTCTACTATACATAATGTCGTTCCCAACATTGAAATTGGAAAAGACATAAACGGCGAAAAAGAATATATGCAGTCTTTAATCACCGTCTAGACGCATATGAACTCTCGGTATGCCCTGCTCTGCCAAAATAAACTATATGTAAAAAAGATAAAATGGCAGAAATGAGCCACGCGGACAAGAAACTAAACTATCATGCTTAGTAGCAGGCTTGTATATATATATAAATATATAGCGTCGAAAAATAAAACACATGTTGTAATGACAATATTGGACTGCGTCGGTAAGTCAGGGACAAAGCCCCTGTACCGATCGAAAAATCCGAGTCCAATGACGCTATAAGTCTCTTATCCAAGATCGCAGCAATGAAGTCCGAAAAATAATCACTGGAAGAAATGCCAGAAGATAAGAAAGGCATCTTCCGATACTACTAAAGGGAAAACTCGAAATCTTTCGAATCCCTTTCGCCATCCTGTCGGACCCTATAAAGCGTTCGGTCGTCCGTAGCTTGATGCAACCGCGGACCGCACCGACCCAGCGCCGTCGGATAATTCCTGATTCGACCGAGAAACCGTCAATTGCTGGGATGCTGCGAAACAACTGTGCTAACTCGGATAGCACGTCCGTCACTGAGGCCTGAGGAGCAGCGGTCTTACGATGCATTGCCGCAGGAAGCTCCGAGATCGTTACCCCGTGCATACTTCCAATATGCGAGCGAACGGAGTGTATAGGCCTCGTGTCCCTTGGCTACCGGATGGCGCGACCTATTCGCTGTGGAATCACTGAATGCCGAAACTGATCGGATACTCGAGGTCACGTAGCCAATGTGCGGTCGTGTGCCCTGCTGTGAGGATGAGGAAGCATTAAAGACAGTCTCTCGGACTGTCAATATAACGGAGCGTCTCGAGCAACGGACATATGC
The DNA here is from genome assembly GCA_031216915.1 of Pictodentalium vernedei. Classification (NCBI taxonomy): domain Eukaryota; kingdom Metazoa; phylum Mollusca; class Scaphopoda; order Dentaliida; family Dentaliidae; genus Pictodentalium; species Pictodentalium vernedei. The sequence goes on along the minus strand of CM062288.1, from coordinate 247,346,272 downwards.
TCCGAATGTAAAATATCTGAACCACAACATGCGGTCCCCTATGTTGTTGGCTTCCTCCGATCTGTCCTCAATCTGCCGTCACTGGGTGAGTACTAAAGTAATTAAAGTGCTCGCATCACCCAAATCTCCTTCCTAGACCGCAACGGACGAACCCGGCAGCCGAACCATTCGATGAATGTACGCTACACCGGGTGAGCTAGCGAATGTCACTCCGTAAGCGATAGACATATTCCATGAGCACATATTGCCGCTAACTCTTCATTAACTATGACGACAGAGGCACACTTTTGAAAGACATCTCCATAACTCTTCGAACAAGAAACCAGAAATACTTGGATAGCAAGCATAAAATAATAATATATATAGCGTCGTTCAATAATTCGATAGTTTGCGTGACATTATTGGACTATGTCGGAACTGAGGGACGATGTCCCTGAACCGAACCAAAAATTTCTAAGTCCACCGACGCTATCAGTTTCTTATCCGGCATCGCAGCATATGTTGTTCCGAAAGGGAAAGCTTGAAATCCACCGAATCCCTTTCGGTATCCCGTCGGACCGGATGAAAATTTTCGGACGTCCGTACCCGCTTCCGCGGAGCGTCCCGACCCAGCATCGTCGGATAAAATATATGCGACAGATTCAGTTGATGCTGGGATGCTGCGATAAACTGTGCTATTAAGGAAAGCACGTCCGTTCCCGAGGCCTGTACAGTAGCGGACTTACGATGCATTGCCGCTGGAAGCTCCGTGTACGTTGACTCCCGCACACTTCCTATGCGAACGTCCGGAGTCTGCAGGCCTCGAGTCCCCGGCTACCGACCCAGCGCTGTCGGATAATTCTCGATCCGACACCGTTTCTGTCGGCTGCTGGGATGCTGCGATAAGCTGTGCTATGTGCACAAGAATGTCCGGCGTCGAGACCTGCGGAGGCGCAGACTATCGCTGCTTCGCCGAGGGTAGCTCCGCATCAGATGGCTCCCGCATACTTCCTATGCGAACGTCCGGAGTCCATCGGTCTCGAATCCCTGGCTGTCGGATGGTGTGACCTGGTCGCCGAAGAATCCTTGATCGGCGAAGCTGGTAATATATCGGCGGTCACGCAGCCAAGGTGCGGTCGTGTGCGCTGACGAGAAGAGGAAGCCTTAGCAGTCTCAGCGGACTGCCTATACAACGGAGCGTCCCGAGCGACGGACGTATGCTCCGCTAACGACACATTTGTACCACAACATCTGGGGCCAGATGTTGTTGAACGAGAGAGGGGCCTCTCTCGCTTGCCGTCCGGATGGACCGGAACGAGCTATGAACCGGACTAAAAGGCTTCCTCCGTTCTCCCTCCGATCCGCCGTCACTGGGTGTGCATTAAGTTAATTTTATAGTGCTCGCATCACCCCAAAATTCCTTCTAGACCGCAACGGACGAACCCGGCTGCCGAACCATTCGGAGAATGGACGCTACACCGGGCGAGCTAGCGGACGTCAAAGGCCGTCGAACCTACTAGGGTCCTCTTAGGCAATTGGCGTATTACATGAGCACTTTTCCGCTAGCCCTTCATTAATTGTGACGACGGAGGCACACTGTTGGAAGACATCACAGATACATCACCCTAATCTTGATCGTCTGAAATAGAAATTGATAAAGTAGAGTGACCCTGTGGGGAAAGGACCGGAGTGTCCAAATCCCCAACAACATACCGTGACATACGCTTCCCATATTGTCATCGAAATCATACGATACAGAACAGGAGTTAATGCGAGTACACTGACCACATATAGAATGATAATAAGGTCAGAGGAAGACTTCCTCTTAAAACAATTGATCAATATCCTTTCAATGTGAAAAGAAAACAAGTCCTGGTACTCGCACTAACCCCTGGCAATCAAAATACATAATAATAATATGATCCATTAATATAGAAAAAATAATTGAAATCAAAATATTTTGAAAAAATATTTTTTCAGAACAGCCCAAGTTTCTGAAAAGTAACGTTGAGCCCCAATGGATCCCAAGCCTAAGTGTGGACAAAAATTTTAAAAATATTTTAAACAATTTATTCAACACTTACGAACAATAATAATGTATCTATTTATGATTAAAATAACATAAAGATATTATTATTTAGAAATCCCCCCCTCACACAGAGGGCTGTTGTAAATGTAAACAATGAGTGTAAAAACACTAAAATAAGACTCCAGGCACCCAGGCCCGAAATCAGTAACCAAAAATACATCATCTGATGCAAAACAGAGACTTCCAGGGAAGAAACTGCAGAACATCAGATGGTAGATGCAGAACACAACGCCTAACCACCCGTAGGTGAAGACGTAAACATGGGGAAAGAACAGAATTCATTCTGTTATTCAGCTAAAACTCCCAAGAAATTTTAGTAATAATAATTACAGAAACTATGCCAAAAGCATGGGAGAATAGCAAGGGGGAACTTAAAGGACAGGGAGAGAGGAAAAACACTTGAAAAAACAGTGTAACTAAATAATCAGAATGACAACAAAATGGCTGCTGCCTTGAAAATAGGTAACTTAACATAATTTCATTAAAAAATTTTAAGTTACAGCCCTGATAATATTCTGTCACACATTCTTTTCCTCTCCTCCTTTTCTATCCTCCTTAGAATCACCATTTCACTAATATTTATGTGTCTGGCATCATTTAAACTGAGATTTAAAAGCACAAAGATCAGTCAGATGTTAACTGATGAAGGGCCAAACTTAGAATGATTAATGGCGCCAATTTCGGAACGTCCTTGACACTGCGCATGCGCAGTAGGGGCGAAGTGTGGAGGGCCTTTCAGGACATGTTTTCTTTAGTTTTAGATGCAAATTTTGGGGATTGGGGGGCAAAATTTGTGTTTGGCCCTATATTTTAAGAGTTAGCACCAGCTATGTCTGGGTCATTGGTACAGTATAAAAATATCCGAGTCCAATGACGCTATAAGTCTCTTATCCAAGATCGCAGCAATGAAGTCCGAAATAACAATCACTGGAAGATAATGCCAGAAGATATGAAAGGCAGCTTCCGATACTACTAAAGGGAAAACTCGAAATCTTTCGAATCCCTTTCGCCATCCTGTCGGACCCTATAAAGCATTCGGTCGTCCGTACCTGATGCAACCGCGGACCGCACCGACCCAGCGCCGTCGGATAATTCCTGATTCGACCAAGAAACTGTCAATTGCTGGGATGCTGCGAAACAACTGTGCTAACTCGGATAGCACGTCCGTCACTGAGGCCTGAGGAGAAGCGGTCCTACAATGCATTGCCGCTGGAAGCTCCGTGAACGTTACCCCATGCATACTACCAATATGCGAGCGAACGGAGTGTATAGGCCTCGTGTCCCTTGGCTACCGGATGGCGCGATCTATTCGCCGTGGAATCACTGAATGACGAAACTGATCGGATACTCGAGGTCACGTAGCCAATGTGCGGTCGTGTGCCCTGCTGTGAGGATGAGGAAGCATTAAGGACAGTCTCTCGGACTGTCAATATAACGGAGCGTCCCGACCGACAGACATATGCTCCGAATGTAAAATATCTGAACCACAACATGCAGTCCCCTATGTTGTTGGACGAGAGAGGGACCTCTCTCGCTCACAGCCCGGACGGACCTGGACAAGCCAGGAACCGGACTAACAGGCTTCCTCCGATCTGTCCTCAATCTGCCGTCACTGGGTGAGTACTAAAGTAATTAAAGTGCTCGCATCACCCAAATCTCCTTCCTAGACCGCAACGGACGAACCCGGCAGCCGAACCATTCGATGAATGTACGCTACACCAGGTGAGCTAGCGAATGTCACTCCGTAGGCGATAGACATATTCCATGAGCACTTACTGCCGCTAGCTCTTCATTAACTATGACGACAGAGGCACACTTTTGAAAGACATCTCCGTAACTTTGCGAACAAGAAACCAGAAATGCTTGGTTATAGCAAGCATATAATAATAATATATATAGCGTCGTTCAATAATTCGAAAGTTTGCGTGACATTATTGGACTATGTCGGAACTGAGGGACGATGTCCCTGAACCGAACAAAAAATTTCTAAGTCCTCCGACGCTATCAGTTTCTTATCCGGCAACACAGCATTCTGGTCCGACGAAAGAAGCTGTAGAAGACCAAGTCAGATGACATACACAACAGCATATGTTGTTCCGAAAGGGAAAGCTCGAAATCCTCCAAATCCCTTTCGGTATCCCGTCGGACCGGATGAAATTTTCGGACGTCCGTACCCGCTTCCGCGGAGCGTCCCGACCCAGCATCGTCGAATAAAAAATATGCGACAGATTCAGTTGATGCTGGGATGCTGCGATAAACTGTGCTATTTAGGAAAGCACGTCCGTTCCCGAGGCCTGTGCAGTAGCGGTCTTACGATGCATTGCCGCCGGAAGCTCCGTGTACGTTGACTCCCGCACACTTCCTATGCGAACGTCCGGAGTCTGCAGGCCTCGTGTCCCTGGCTACCGGATGGTGTGACCTGGTCGCCGATGAATCTCTGACTGGCGAAGCTGACTGGATATCCGTGGTCACGTAGCCAAGAGCGGTCGTGTGCGCAACTATGAGAATGAGGAAGCCTTATTGACAGTCTACTCCGGACTGACTATATGTCGGAGCGTCCCGAGCGACGGACGTATGCTCCGAATGCGAAACATTTTGTACCACAACATCTGGGGCCAGATGTTGTGAACGAGAGAGGGGCCTCTCTCGCTTGCCGTCCGGATGGACCGGGACGAGCTATGAACCGGACTAAAAGGCTTCCTCCGTTCTCCCTCCGATCCGCCGTCACTGGGTGTGCATTAGGTTGATTTATAGTGCTCGCATCACCCCCAAATTCCTTCTAGACCGCAACGGACGAACCCGGCTGCCGAACCATTCGGTGAATGGACGCTACACCGGGCGAGCTAGCGGACGTCAAAGGCCGTCGAACCTACTAGGGTCCTCTTAGGCAACTGGCGTATTTACATGAGCACTTTTCCGCTAGCCCTTCATTAATTGTGACGACGGAGGCACACTGTTGGAAGACATCACAGATAAATCACCCTAATCTTGATCGTCTGAAAATAGAAATTGATAAAGTAGAGTGACCCTGCGGGGAAAGGACCGGAGTGTCCATTTCCCCAATAATATACCGTGACATACGTTTCCCATATTGTCATCGAAATCATACGATACAGAACAGGAGTTAATGCGAGTACACTGACCACATATAGAATGATTATAAAGTCAGAGGAAGACTTCCTCTTATTACAATTGATCAATATCCTTTCAATGTGAAAAGAAAACAAGTCCTGGTACTCGCACTAACCCCTAGCAATCAAAATACATAATAATAATATGATCCATTAATATTGAAAAAATAATTGAAATCAAAATATTTTGAAAAAGTTAAAAAATTTATAGTAATTTATATATTTTTTATACTTACCAATGACCCAGACATAGCTGGTGCTAACTCTTAAAATATAGGGCCAAACACAAATTTTGCCCCCCAATCCCCAAAATTTGCATCTAAAACTAAAGAAAACATGTCCTGAAAGGCCCTCCACACCTCGCCCCCACTGCGCATGCGCAGTGTCAAGGACGTTCCGAAATTGGCGCCATTTATCATTCTAATAACCAGTGCCTGGTAAGCGCTATGTACTCAGCGGGGAGGCAAGAGTTCCCAACTCCTGGGAGGGCCATCCCCGTCTGGGTCATTGGTAAGTATAAAAAATATATAAATTACTATAAATTTTTTAACATTTTTATACTGTACCAATGACCCAGACATAGCTGAATAGTAAAAAGGCTGGAGGGCCAAGGACATAGAGCAAAATGGAATACGTTCAATAAATAAAAAAAGAGTCATCCCCTGTAGGGAAAAGAAGTAATAGGCCTTACATGTATCTTTCTTATTTATGATAAATTAGAAAGATACAACACCTTCCAAAAATTGAGCTTCATACATCCATGTACTCTATTAATATCCAATAATCCTTATACTAATAATTTTTAAAGTAAGCCAATAATAAAGTAAGTCTAGAGAATAGAGACTCTTATACTCTTAAAAGTGTGTGAGAATTGCATAATCATGTCCGTTGACAAATGCAATATTCAAAAGCTATACTTTAAAAACTAAGACTTGAATGAATTTTATAAACTTAAACTTCTCACTAAACAACCATCCCAATAACAGCTCAGAATTACTAACTCCGGAGGAGGTATCCCCTTGTTTTCATAGTAAAAACAGGTGACCCAAGGGAACACCCTCCCCCCCCCCCCCTTTTTCTTGCCCTGGGTCAAATAGCCCAGAGCGAAGAGGGCAGCCGAACGGAGACACTGCCGAAACAGACAGCCTACCTAGCTATAGTAGCAACTGTTAAGTGAATGACATTCTGAGCAGTAGATAATAGACCTAACAATAGAGGCCTTCAGAAATGGACTCGATATTTCTGAGATAAAAATCATGAATGGATGGCTGAGCGCAATGAGCAGCCTTCAAAAATCTATAATAGCAACACTATTAATGTAAGCCCAAGAAGTAGAAGAACTCTTACTTCATGAGCCGAAATCTTAAGCACAACTGCTAAGCCAATGATATACCATAAGCAGTACGCTAGTTAATAGAATTCATTAACAATAAAATGGAGCGTAACGTCCTTCTACTAGACATCAAAGACAGAAGAAGCTTACGCCCTTGTAATAAACAGATATCTGTTTATAAATACATAAACTGTACCCGGAAAGAGTAAAGGCCTATGCCCATACGAAGACGGAAGGACCTTAAAATAATAGGTTCCGGATAATAGGAGCCTAACTCTTATGCAACAATCCAACCTAAATAGTAACGGAAGTATTGATTCCGAAACTATGAAAGTGAAAATCATCCATCGATAGTGCATGAAACTCACTGACTCTACAGTAAAAGAGAAACCAACAGAATTACTGTCTAAAAGGTCAGAATTTGAAAACTACTGTTTCCAGAGGCTCAAATGATTACTTAGCTAAATAAGAACCGAAGTTAAAATCCGTATAGGAATTTAATCTAAAGATTCTAAGTCTATTTATCAAAAAGTTACTAACTGACTTAGATAAAGAGACAAAAGACTCAATAGTAAACTATCGTAGAGTGCATAGGTATGAGGTAACATAAACCTATAACCTAAATAACAACAGGCTGCAGTAGATCTTGTGAAACAAGTATACCAAAAACTAGCAATGCGTAGTATGGAGGGATCAACCATATGAACATAATGATCCCTACACCACGACGGAAGAGCCTCCACTTTAGTCGCATAGAATAGCGAAGAAGAGGATCTCCTATAGTAAGAAATCGCGTCCAAAGCTCGTCCAGTACAGTGCTTACAATGCAATACGGACCACACAACGGAATACAAGAAGGTTGCGACCTTGCTGGTTGTGATAAAGATGACACGATTTACCCAGTGAAAAAAGATCCTCACATAGAGGAAGATTTCACGTAAAGATCCACAGTAGACAAGAGAGTAAATTACTCATGATCTCTGTGAAGATAGAGATGCTATCAACAGAAATGTATTGTGGTTGTTTATCTTAGCAATACCTGCTAAAACAACAGCGCCGGAGGATACGCGTATCCTATCATTCCGTCCTATAGATCAATAGAGCGTTAACAGTATTAGCTCAGAGATCTGGACAAGCCAACACATACGTCTGCAATTGATTAGCAAGCTGTGTCATAAATAAAACATCATTGGGCGCTCCTATAGATAGCAAATCTGATTAAATACTTGTTTGTTGAGAGTCCATTCTGACAGCAACAAGCGACCCGTAAGAGAACGGGAGTGCGATAAAACAATCAGACGACCCAGAATATGACGGACCAAAACTGAACTTGGTGTACTATAACCAACAGACGGATTCTTTCCATTAAATTGAATAACGGAAACGAAAGAGTGCCTCCCTGGTTCCGGAGATACGCCACTACTGTCGAATTAAAGGACAGGAATTTGGGCATGCGTTTCTGAATAATGTTCATGCAATGACATAAAGCAAGCCTAAAAAACATTATTCCGCGGAAGTTAAACTGATAGCTAAAAGACTGCGGAACCCAAAGACCCTGGCACTTCGAATCCGTAGGGACCAGTATATATCCCAATCTGTTTGACTGGCAACCGTCATAACAGCCACACTCGGGTCCGGCAACTGCGGCGGCACTCTCTGAGTCAACCACCGAATGTTTGCCCCAATCTGAATCTCTTGTAACACTAGATAGACAAGAGAATGTATAAATCAAGCAATTCATGGATTGCCGGAAAGTTGCCGTCGAAGAGAAGCTCCTCCGAGAACGAAGCGACTCTGAGAGAGTTCTTAACCTACTATCCACGCGTGGATGTAGCTAGGGCTGCATCACGTCTAACCAACTCCAATCAGCCACTGAAGGGCGGAGTTATACGTGAAGAAACTACTGCCCTCAAAAGAAATTACATTGAGAATAATATCCCGTAAATCTTTTCTTGAAGACGTAATGATAACGCCTCAGTAAGGCGGATTACGTATAATAAAGCGTCTAAGTTAAGTCTACTATACATAATGTCGTTCCCCACATTGAAATTGGAAAAGACATAAACGGCGAAAAAGAATATATGCAGTTTTTAATCACACCGTCTAGACGCATATGAACTCTCGGTATGCCCTGCTCTGCCAAAATAAACTATATGTAAAAAAGATAAAATGGCAGAAATGAGCCACGCGGACAAGAAACTAAACTATCATGCTTAGTAGCAGGCTTGTATATATATATATAATATATAGCGTCGAAAAATAAAACACATGTGTAATGACAATATTGGACTGCGTCGGTAAGTCAGAGACAAAGTCCCTGTACCGATCGAAAAATCCGAGTCCAATGACGCTATAAGTCTCTTATCCAAGATCGCAGCAATGAAGTCCGAAAAATAATCACTGGAAGAAATGCCAGAAGATATGAAAGGCATCTTCCGATACTACTAAAGGGAAAACTCGAAATCTTTCGAATCCCTTTCGCCATCCTGTCGGACCCTATAAAGCGTTCGGTCGTCCGTAGCTTGATGCAACCGCGGACCGCACCGACCCAGCGCCGTCGGATAATTCCTGATTCGACCGAGAAACCGTCAATTGCTGGGATGCTGCGAAACAACTGTGCTAACTCGGATAGCACGTCCGTCACTGAGGCCTGAGGAGCAGCGGTCTTACGATGCATTGCCGCAGGAAGCTCCGAGATCGTTACCCCGTGCATACTTCCAATATGCGAGCGAACGGGGTGTATAGGCCTCGTGTCCCTTGGCTACCGGATGGCGCGACCTATTCGCTGTGGAATCACTGAATGCCGAAACTGATCGGATACTCGAGGTCACGTAGCCAATGTGCGGTCGTGTGCCCTGCTGTGAGGATGAGGAAGCATTAAAGACAGTCTCTCGGACTGTCAATATAACGGAGCGTCCCGAGCAACGGACATATGCTCCGAATGTAAAATATCTGAACCACAACATGCGGTCCCCTATGTTGTTGGCTTCCTCCGATCTATCCTCAATCTGCCGTCACTGGGTGAGTACTAAAGTAATTAAAGTGCTCGCATCACCCAAATCTCCTTCCTAGACCGCAACGGACGAACCCGGCAGCCGAACCATTCGATGAATGTACGCTACACCGGGTGAGCTAGCGAATGTCACTCCGTAAGCGATAGACATATTCCATGAGCACTTATTGCCGCTAACTCTTCATTAACTATGACGACAGAGGCACACTTTTGAAAGACATCTCCATAACTCTTCGAACAAGAAACCAGAAATGCTTGGATAGCAAGCATAAAATAATAATATATATAGCGTCGTTCAATAATTCGAAAGTTTGTGTGACATTATTGGACTATGTCGGAACTGAGGGACGATGTCCCTGAACCGAACCAAAAATTTCTAAGTCCACCGACGCTATCAGTTTCTTATCCGGCATCGCAGCATATGTTGTTCCGAAAGGGAAAGCTTGAAATCCACCGAATCCCTTTCGGTATCCCGTCGGACCGGATGAAACTTTCGGACGTCCGTACCCGCTTCCGCGGAGCGTCCCGGCCCAGCATCGTCGGATAAAATATATGCGACAGATTCAGTTGATGCTGGGATGCTGCGATAAACTGTGCTAATAAGGAAAGCACGTCCGTTCCCGAGGCCTGTGCAGTAGCGGACTTACGATGCATTGCCGCTGGAAGCTCCGTGTACGTTGACTCCCGCACACTTCCTATGCGAACGTCCGGAGTCTGCAGGCCTCGAGTCCCCGGCTACCGACCCAGCGCTGTCGGATAATTCTCGATCCGACACCGTTTCTGTCGGCTGCTGGGATGCTGCGATAAGCTGTGCTATGTGCACAAGAATGTCCGGCGTCGAGACCTGCGGAGGCGCAGTCTATCGGTGCTTCGCCGAGGGCAGCTCCGCATCAGATGGCTCCCGCATACTTCCTATGCGAACGTCCGGAGTCCATCGGTCTCGAATCCCTGGCTGCCGGATGGTGTGACCTGGTCGCCGAAGAATCCTTGATCGGCGAAGCTGGTAATATATCGGCGGTCACGCAGCCAAGGTGCGGTCGTGTGCGCTGACGAGAAGAGGAAGCCTTAGCAGTCTCAGCGGACTGCCTATACAACGGAGCGTCCCGAGCGACGGACGTATGCTCCGCTAACGACACATTGTACCACAACATCTGGGGCCAGATGTTGTTGAACGAGAGAGGGGCCTCTCTCGCTTGCCGTCCGGATGGACCGGAACGAGCTATGAACCGGACTAAAAGGCTTCCTCCGTTCTCCCTCCGATCCGCCGTCACTGGGTGTGCATTAAGTTAATTTTATAGTGCTCGCATCACCCCAAACTTCCTTCAAGACCGCAACGGACGAACCCGGCTGCCGAACCATTCGGTGAATGGACGCTACACCGGGCGAGCTAGCGGACGTCAAAGGCCGTCGAACCTACTAGGGTCCTCTTAGGCAATTGGCGTATTACATGAGCACTTTTCCGCTAGCCCTTCATTAATTGTGACGACGGAGGCACACTGTTGGAAGACATCACAGATACATCACCCTAATCTTGATCGTCTGAAATAGAAATTGATAAAGTAGAGTGACCCTGCGGGGAAAGGACCGGAGTGTCCAAATCCCCAACAACATACCGTGACATACGCTTCCCATATTGTCATCGAAATCATACGATACAGAACAGGAGTTAATGCGAGTACACTGACCACATATAGAATGATAATAAGGTCAGAGGAAGACTTCCTCTTAAAACAATTGATCAATATCCTTTCAATGTGAAAAGAAAACAAGTCATGGTACTCGCACTAACCCCTGGCAATCAAAATACATAATAATAATATGATCCATTAATATAGAAAAAATAATTGAAATCAAAATATTTTGAAAAAATATTTTTTCAGAACAGCCCAAGTTTCTGAAAAGTAACGTTGAGCCCCAATGGATCCCAAGCCTAAGTGTGGACAAAAATTTTAAAAATATTTTAAACAATTTATTCAACACTTACGGACAATAATAATGTATCTAGTTATGATTAAAATAACATAAAGATATTATTATTTAGAAATCCCCCCCTCACACAGAGGGCTGTTGTAAATGTAAACAATGAGTGTAAAAACACTAAAATAAGACTCCAGGCACCCAGGCCCGAAATCAGTTACCAAAAATACACCATCTGATGCAAAACAGAGACTTCCAGGGAAGAAACTGCAGAACATCAGATGGTAGATGCAGAACACAACGCCTAACCACCCGTAGGTGAAGACGTAAACATGGGGAAAGAACAGAATTCATTCTGTTATTAAGCTAAAACTCCCAAGAAATTTTAGTAATAATAATTACAAAAACTATGCCAAAAGCATGGGAGAATAGCAAGGGGGAACTTAAAGGACAGGGAGAGAGGAAAAACACTTGAAAAAACAGTGTAACTAAATAATCAGAATGACAACAAAATGGCTGCTGCCTTGAAAATAGGTAACTTAACATAATTTCATTAAAAAATTTTAAGTTACAGCCCTGATAATATTCTGTCACACATTCTTTTCCTCTCCTCCTTTTCTATCCTCCTTAGAATCAACATTTCACTAATATTTATGTGTCTGGCATCATTTAAACTGAGATTTAAAAGCACAAAGATCAGTCAGATGTTAACTGATGAAGGGCCAAACTTAGAATGATAAATGGCGCCAATTTCGGAACGTCCTTGACACTGCGCATGCGCAGTGGGGGCGAGGTGTGGAGGGCCTTTCAGGACATGTTTTCTTTAGTTTTAGATGCAAATTTTGGGGATTGGGGGGCAAAATTTGTGTTTGGCCCTATATTTTAAGAGTTAGCACCAGCTATGTCTGGGTCATTGGTACAGTATAAAAATATATTTTTTCAGAACAGCCCAAGTTTCTGAAAAGTAACGTTGAGCCCCAATGGATCCCAAGCCTAAGTGTGGACAAAAATTTTAAAAATATTTTAAACAATTTATTCAACACTTACGAACAATAATAATGTATCTAGTTATGATTAAAATAACATCAAGATATTATTTTCCAGAAATCCCCCCCTCACACAGAGGGCTGTTGTAAATGTAAACAATGAATGTAAAAACACTAAAATAAGACTCCAGGCACCCAGGCCCGGAATCAGTTACCAAAAATACACTATCTGATGCAAAACAGAGACTTCCAGGGAAGAAACTGCAGAACATCAGATGGAAGATGCAGAACACAACGCCTAACCACCCGTAGGTGAAGACGTAAACATGGGGAAAAGAACAGAATTCATTCTGTTATTCAGCTAAAACTCCCAAGAAAATTTAGTAATAATAATTACAAAAACTATGCCAAAAGCATGGGAGAATAGCAAGGGGGGACTTAAAGGACAGGGAGAGAGGAAAACACTAAAAAATCAGTGTAACTGAATAATCAGAATGACAACAAAATGGCTGCTGCCTCGAAAATAGGTAACTTAACATAATTTCATTAAAAAATTTTAAGTTACAGCCCTGATAATATTCTGTCACACATTTTTCCTCTCCTCCTTCTCTATCCTCCTTAGAATCACCATTTCACTAATATTTATGTGTCTGGCATCATTTAAACTGAGATTTACAAGCACAAAGATCAGTCAGATGTTAACTGATGAAGGGCCAAACTTAGAATGATTAATGGCGCCAATTTCGGAACGTCCTTGACACTGCGCATGCGCAGTAGAGGCGAAGTGTGGAGGGCCTTTAAGGACATGTTTTCTTTGGTTTTAGATGCAAATTTTGGGGATTGGGGGGCAAAATTTGTGTTTGGCCCTATATTTTAAGAGTTAGCACCAGCTATGTCTGGGTCATTGGTACAGTATAAAAATATTTATAGTAATTTATATATTTTTTATACTTACCAATGACCCAGACTAAGCTGGTGCTAACTCTAAAATATTCAGTGCCAAACACAAATTTTGCCCCCCCCCCCCCCCCCCATCCCCAAAATTTGCATCCTAATAAAATCTAATGTCCTACATGGTCCTCCATACTTTTGCCTACTGCGCATGCACAGTGGCAAGAAAGTACCGAAATTGGCACCAAAGCCTCATTCTTACAACCAGTGCCTGCTACATTTTATATAATCAGCAGGGGAGGGGGGGGGGGGGGGGTCTCACACCGAGCTACACTTAAAAAATATTACATAAATGAGATAGACATTAACTTTACACTATAAAACCATCCCAGCACCGACTAGGAATTACTGACTCAGGAGGAGGTATTCCCTTGCTTTTCACTATAAAGCCGGTGATATAAGGGAACACCATCCCCCCCCCCCCCCACCCTTCCCCTTGCTCTGGTCAATCACCAAAGAACGAAGAGGGCAGCAGGACAGAGTCACTGCTGGAACAGAAAGCCTAAAAAACTATAGTTGCAAACGTTTAGTGGACGACATTGTGAGCAACAGATAATGGACCTAAACATCTAAGGTCGCCAGAAATAGACTCAATATTTCTAAAGCAAAAATTAGTGAATGTAGAAGGCTGAGACCGGTATGCAGCCTTCATCAGATCCGCAATAGCGATACTATTAGAATAAGCCCAAGATGTAGACAGCGCTCTAACTTCGTGTGCTGAAATCTTAAGCACAGACTGCTGAGTTGAAGATAAACTTTCATAAGCAGTATGAATAGCCAACTGAATCCACCTAGAAATAGAATGGACCGTAATGTCCTTTCTATTAGGAAGCAGATACAGAAAGAAATGTTTTCGTCCCTTTCTGATAAACTCAGATCTGCGTTTGTAAATACGCATAGCTCTAACTGGACACAGCAGAGGCCTATGGCCATCTGAGGACGGAAGAGCCCTAATAACAATAGGCTCAGGGTACTTATTAGAAGCCTGATTCTTAGCCAAAAATCCCACATTGGTAGTTAAAGTAATAGTATTACCAACACTACGATAGTGAGAATCATCAACAGATAGAGCATGAAGCTCGCTAACTCTTCTAGCAAAAGCGAAGGCTAAGAGAAAAGCTGTCTTTTAAGATAAGTATTTGAAGTCTACAGTGTTAAGGGGTTCAAAAGGAGCTTCTTTGAGCTTCAGAAGAACCAAAGCTAGATTCCACTTAGGAATTAACCTAAGGGTTCTAGGTCTATTTATCGAAAAGTTTTTAACTAATTTAGATAAAGAGACATTAGATCCAATTTGTAAGCTATCATGATGAGCACATGTATCCGATAGCATAGACCTATAACCCTTAACTGGTAGAGGGCTGAATAATTTTTGGTCATCCAAATTTGTTAACATATCTTGACCTTGTTACAATTTATGGAAAAGTGTCAATGTGAACTCCCCGGTAAATTGTAACACAGCAATTCCTAACAGACCAAATAATTTCACTTTGAAGGTGATACATAGAACATCAATTGAATATGAAGCCTTTAAGTTGTGGCACCAACACTTCAGAATAAAGCCCAAATATGGGCTTCCAGCACTCTACCAGTTAATAGTTACTGGCTGCAGTTCAATCTCGTCAAACAAGTAGACTAAAAAATTAGCAATCTCTGGAATGGAAGGATCATAAACATCAATCGAATAATCCCTACACCAATGAGAGAAAACCTTCCACTTTTCTGCATAATTTAGCGAAGAGGAGGTCCTCCTACAGTTAGAAAGGTCCTCCTACAGTTAGAAATTGCGTCCACTGCTCGTCCTGTAAATTGCTTGCCGTGCAAGAAGGACCACACAATGGAAATACGTGAAGGTTGAGACCTTGTGGGTTGTTATGCAGTGTGTGTGAATTCCCCTCAGACACCCGAGTAGATTTATCCATGGTCTCTGTGGCGACAGAGATGCTACCAACAGGATCTTGCAGTGAGATTACTTGATTTTTAGCAATATCTGTTGAATCAACGGAGCTGGAGGATACGCGTATCCTATCATTCCGTCCCAAGAGATCGAGAGAGCGTCTACTGCGAACGCTCGAGGATCTGGGCATGGCGACACATATGTCTACAGCTGATTGCTGAGATGCGTCACAATGCGTCCCATTGGTAGCAAATCTGATTGAATACTTGCTTGTTGAGAGTCCATTCTGACGGCAACATGCGACCTTTCCGTAAGAGCGAGTCCGCTAGAACGTTCAGATGACCCAGAATATGATGGACCGACAGAAGAACATGATGCTCTAGAACAAACAGAAGGATTCTTTCCGTTAAGTTGAATAATGGAATGAGTGCCTCCCTGGTTCCGAATTTATTATGCCAGCTAATGAAATTCGCCAATCACAGCCCCCGAATACTGGGACGGTACTGAGCCGTATTGGGTCACCTGCAGCCCGGGGTGACCTAATACGAAACTCGTATTAGGTCAGTACCGCCATTTTGTTTCGACGTGGAAATTCCTCACCTCGCAGTGCTTTTATATCCATATTGAAGAAATTGCAGTACAATCAAACGTCCCTCCATGTCTATATGTCTCATTTTCTCTCGTTTTATAATAAATTTATTGTGAAATTTATTTTCTAAATGTAAATTTAATTATTTGAAGTGAGAAATAATACTACTGTATTCGATCTACCGATAACGGATAAGTCGGTCTGGCCCTAACTTGACATAGGGTCTAAGCTTATTGAGGCTAACACACAACAGTTTGGGTACAGTGTTCGCCTCGATATTTTAAAAGCTTTAGAAAAAATATATAACCCCCCCAAAAAATAAAAATAGTGTGAATAAATAAACTGAGAAAAAAATTGTCTTATCCCGGGAATAGATTAATTTCATTTTTTCTCGTTGAGCTCTTTCTGTAGTCTCTGTTGTTGTAAATGGATAACGTCGCTTCGAAAATGGATAAAATATAAATAGAGACTGCACTATAATGAAATTGTAAGAAATGAATCACAGCTATGAAGGAAAAGATGTGAGATACATTTATTTTGTTCGAATTCTATAAAATCGGACGTTTCGGACATTTTCTGCACACTCAAGACAAAGTGACAGTACGAAGAAAAGCGCCTGTCGCTGTTGTCTGTGTTGTCAAGGAAATTATACACAAACAGGGAGACAACTGTGCACGTTTGTTACAACTTACATAGTGCTTTGCACCAGTTTTGAAAATGTCCTGGCGTTCAAATTTGATTGTTATTTTGTTTTCGTTGGCATAATAAATACGTTACAGGACGTTCAGGTGGCGGATACGGTATAATATGAGGCTCGGCTAAAACAATATTGGACTCGGCGTACCGCCTCGTCCAATACTGTTTTCACCTCGCCTCATATGATACCGTATCCGCCACCTGAACGTCCTGTAACTTATAGTACGCGACTACCGTCGAATTGTCGGACAGTATTTGAACATTTGAATTCTGAACTATGTTCATCCAATGATGCAGCGCAAGCCAAATTGACATCATCTCTTTGATGTTTATGTGGTTGTTCAGGAACTCCGGATCTTTAAGACCCTGACACCTCGAATCTGTTGGGCTCAATGTCGTGTCCCAACCTGTTTGACTTGCATCTGTCATAATCGTAAAAAACGGATCTGGCAGTTGCAGTGGAACTCCCTGAGTCAACCACTGAATATCTGCCCAAGCCTGAATTTCTTGTTTTACTTGGTTCGATAAGACGATGTTCATTTCGAGCGAATGAATCTTCACACTCCAAGTCTGAGTGAAAAATATCTGGAGTGGACGTGTGCGTAAGTGCCCCATCGGAATAAGGTCCGCGGCGGCTCCGCACAAACCCGTTAGTCGCATTAATTCTCTCGCTGTTACTACATCTGAGTGTAGACAAAAGCGAACATAACAACTGACTAATTTCGCTCTGGGTAACGGAAGACGAACCAGATTGTTGTGCGTCTCGAAGCTCATTCCCAAGTGAATGAATGACTTGGACGGAACTAGATCAGACTTCTTTTCATTTACGATGAAACCGAGACGTCGGAGCAATTGAAGCAGACTCTGAACATCGTTCTGAAGAGTTAATCTGTCGCCGTATCTCTGAAGAATGTCGTCCAAGTAGGCCGACGTTACCACAGATGAATGAGCGCAGAAATAAGTCATTACCGAGTTCATTATTCGAGTGAAAGCCCAAGGCGCTAGATTGAGTCTGAAGCACATTGCTCAGAACTGATAAACGACTCCTAGAACAGTGAAGCGGAGGTACTTTCTGAACGTTGGATTACCATGACATGAAAGTATGCATCCTTGAGATCTATGCTCGCAGCATAATCGTTCACTCGAATGCTCACTCTCACTGATCGAATGGTCTCCATATAAAACTTTGGAGCCACGATCAGTTTGTTTATCCAGCTGAGATCTATAACTGGATGGAACGAGCCGTCTGGTTTTGGTACCAGGAACAGGTGACTGTAAAAACCGGGAGATTCCTGGTTTTCTACGACCTCTATTGCATTCTTCTCCAGAAGAGATTGCACCTCTGATAGAAGCGAATCTCTCTTCTGAAGGTTGGACAGAAGCTGAGTCCATCGCGGACTTCATGTTAACGAAGGTTTTTCTCTGAAGGACAATTTTAGGCCTTCCAAGATAACTTCCTGTACCCATCGGCCGGCCGTAATTGACAACCAATTGGCCAAAAATCTTGACAGCCTTCCACCCACTGGAGCACAATAGAGGTCGTGACACTCACCTCCTGGACCTGCGAGGCTTGCGGGAAGAGAAACTACGTCCTCCCCGTCCAGAGCCTCGACCAGTCGACCTAGGGGCATCTGACTGGTTGTCTCAGCCAGAATTACGTTCCCTACCTAAGTCGGTACTCTGATGGTCTCTGGAGTAAGAGCTGGAGGATTTTTTATATCCTTTATAAGAGCCTCCCTTGGACGTATTCACTCCAGAAGCTCCTGACTTACTCCTCTCTGCTGAGTCCAGTTTCTTAGAAACCGACTTAAAGAGCAGTGAATCTGAAGCTTTCTTGGTAATCTGATCGTAGATTAATGAAAGCTTACCATCAAAGAGATATTCTCTGGAAACCGGAGTGACTCGAAGACAGTTTTCCACCTTAGAATCCTTCCTAGTGGATGAAGCCAGGGAAGCATCACGTCTGACTAACTCCAAATTTGCCACCGATAGGGCGGAGTTATTCGTGGAAAATGTGATTGTCCTAGAAAGAACTCTCAAGGAAGTTTGAACATCTTGGAATTCTTTACCATCGAGACGTTGAGCTAACGCTCTGGTAAGGTGATCTGCGTATGATAATGCATCTAAACTGGCTCTATTAGACGAGATCGTCGTCTCCAACATACTAGGGAGAATCGACAATGACAATTCCAAGTCTTCAGCCTGGTCGTCGAAACGCAGAGGAAGTCTCGGCACGCCCTTTCCTGCCATAGCAAATCTATTCTTATTGTTGATGAACGGCAGATGTAGAGCTTGTTGCAATAAAAAACTGGATTTGCCTGTCTTGGAGACTAATTTGAAAATAGCGTCATTCAGCAATTCAAATGTCCGTGAGACATTGCTGGACTGGACAGGATATTCAGGAACATCTTCCTTAATCCGGCCGAAAAAGTCTGTATCCAGTGATGCTATCAGTTTCTTATCCGGTATTGCAGCACTCAGGTCTGATGGAACAACATCTGGAAGGTGTTGACGGATAAAGTCCACCTTATGTTGTTCCAGAAAAGAAAAATCCCGCTCTGCAGTTTCCCTTTCACGATCCGACTGGACCAGATGCGAAACTCAGTCGTCCCTGTCTGACACTGCATAGGAATGGACCGACCCAGCTTCCTCCGACAGTTTCTGATCTGAAACCATTTTTGAAGGTTGCTGGGATGCTGCGATGAGTTGCGCTATCTGTTATAGCAAGTCCGTCATGGAGGCCTGTGGAGCTGCGGTCTTACGTTGCTTAATCGCTGGAAGCTCCTGGGATGGTATATCCTGCATAATCCTTTTATGCGAACGTCCCGACTGGTGAGGCCTCGTGTCCTTGGCTACTGGATGGAGTGACCTAGACAACATGGAATCCTTTGTCGGCAAAGCAGGCTGGATATCTGAGGTCACAAAGCCAAGGTGTGGTCATGTGTGCTGACGTGTAGAAGAGGAAGCCAATTGACTAGCCGACCCCAGCTGCCTATGCGACGGAGCGTCCCGAGCAAGAGGAGTGGATGTATGGTCCGACTGACGAACGTTATGTACAACAACATCTGGCCCCAGATGTTGCTGTAAGAGAGAGGGGCCTCTCTCGCTCACGGTCCAGGTAGACCTGAACGAGCTTGCTACCGCACTGACTGGCTTCCTCTGATCCATCCTCCATTCCGGCGTCGCAGGGTGTACGTGATCCGAGATTATAGTGCTTGCATCACCCTTTTTCCTCTCCTGGGCCGCAACAGAAATACCCGGCATCACACCACTCACTTGACGGGTGATAGATCCACCGGTTGAGCTAGCTGGGCGACAAGACCGTAAATCCCTTTTGGGACCTAGGCACTTGCCTGATTTCATTGAGCACTTTTGCCGCTTGCTCTTCATTGATTTGCGACAACTGCAGCACATTTCCGGAAGACACCACCGAAACATCACCCTGTTCTTGTTCCTCTGAAAAAGAGACTGAAAAACTAGAGTGACCATGTGGTGAGAGGACCGGCATCGACCTCTCACCACTAACAATATACTGTGACACACGTCTCCAATGTTTGTCATTCCAACTGGCACATACTGTACAAGAGTTAGTGCGAGTACAGTGACTACACCAAATACAATGAGCATGAGAAGCCGAGGAAGACTTCCTCGATTTACAATTTGAACAATATTCTTTCATAATTAAAAAATATTATACAGCCGTAGTAAATTTAAATTTCAGGGGGATAAAAATGTATAAAACTCTCCAGACCTTTAAGGATTAAATCATTTCTTATGAAATGGGACAAAAAAGCATACAAAAATCTCATACCAAATTATGTTATAGCCTCTAATTTGGGAACATTCCTGCATTTTGGGGGCAAAGTTAAAGTTTGTCTGGAGGGTTTTATAAAAGCCTGATTGAACTTTATGGTATTGGAAATCATCTATTTACCCCTTATGGGCCTGGATAATTGTCTTGAATTTACACATGGCCGCAGCCTGTACACATCCAGTTGCTTAGGCCACATAAAGTAGATCTTCTGTTTCTCAGGCCATTATTTGTAAAATTGCATGCGGGCGAGAGTTTTTTTATTTTATTTTTTATTTCAGTAATTACTTTTTTGCCATCAAAAGTTCATGTTCTTGGTTCAAGTTTTAGGCCTCATAATCTACAGAATAGCATGGGTAGTGGTGTATTTCATCCCTTGAGTGCAAGAAGGCTTTGCAATGCTAAAGCATTGCAAAGCCTTCTTGCACTCAAGGCTCAAGGGACAAATTCATCAAATTTTTTAACTTGGGTAAAATATCACACATAAACCATTTAATTTTTATTTTTTTTAAATTTAAATTGGTTATAAAAAGAGAGCATGCGGCAGCCAAAAGGACCATTCGGGAGGGCCTGAGAAACAGATTTTTTTGATTTTTTTAGGTCTTCGCAATTCTTTTTAGGCAAGTCTTGGCTGCCTGTTAACCATTGCCTAGGTAATTTGTCTATTGTTAGCAGGACATCCTCATTATAATATGTTGAGGGCATCTGTTCTGAGGTTGTAAAACTCGGAAATAGGCCTTCAAGAGTTAATAAATGTTAACAGAATTTAAACATATACTTGAAAATCAAGTGTAGGATGTTGTATCAAAGCCTGATTTGCTATTACACATGATCAACTGGTGTTCATGGGGTAAATCACATGATCAACTAGTATTCATAAAAATGTCACCTCAGAATCCATTTCCCAAAAATATGTTACATGCATATTCATTGAAAACAAAAAACAGATAAAAATGTTGTTAATGTTGTTTGAGAAACAGGTAAGAAATAACTATGGTCAAGATATTAAAAAAAAATTTTAAAGAGAGTTTTGAAGGTCACAAAATATTTGGCCTGCTAAAAAACACAGAACATTTTATTTAAGATTCATTGTTACATGAGGAATATTACTTGTTTTTCTAATCTTTTCTTTTCTTTGTGAGCTTCAATTCTTGCTTTCTTATCTTCTATTTCTTGTTGTTTTCTCGCTTCCTCTTCAGCTTGAAGCTGAACCTGCCAAAAAAAGGTAAGAGTATTTTTATATTATGCAGCCCAATAAATTAGATATGTCTTAAATGAATAATCCTGCTAATAGCATATAGCTTCCATACACTAAAGCATTTACCAAGCTTCAGTACAAACTAAATGTGCAAATTACATACAAGTTAAACAACTCCTGTTAATTAAATAACAACATTTGTGATCTGTCAAAGAGAAACTCAGACAAGCCTGAGATTTCCCACATTTAACTGGTAGAGTGCTAAATTATTTTTGGTCCTTAAAATTTATCTGTGCATCTCTGCCTTGTTACAATTCATGGGAGAGTGCCAATAGGCACTCCCATAAATTGTAACAAAGCAAATTCTAACAGATAAAATCATATCACTTCAAGGAAAATATGAAGCACATCCACAAAATATAAAACCTTTAAATTGTGGTACCGGCACTTCAGAATAAAGCCCAAATATGGGCTTCCAGCACTCAACCAGTTAAAGACCTAATCATCCTCAGTACATCCAATTGAAGCAATTAATCAATTATAATTTGAGTGACAAGAGCTCCTAGAGCTCTGTCAAACAAAATATAACAAGAGTAAATGCTCAGTTTATCATAAGAATACAGGAAAATTATCAAATAACTGGTTGAGTGCTGGAAGGCCAAATTTGGGCTTTTACTCTGAAGTGTGGGTACCACACATTAAAGGCTTCCTATTCTGTGGATGTGCTTCATATTATTTTTGAAGTGAAATTATTTAGACTGTAAGGATTTAGCCATTGGGAACTCTCTCATAACATGTAACAAGGCAAAGACATGTGAACCATCTTTGCTGACCAAAGACCAGATAATGTTAACCCTCTACCAGACGTAACGACCAAAACCGGCCAGAGCTATTCTCAAAAATCGGCAATTAATTTTCGTTGTTTTTTCATTTTTTGTCTCAAAAACATAGGTTATGACCCCTCATTGGAACGAGCTCGTCTAGCTCGTTCCAATGAGGGGTCATAACCTATGTTTTTGAGACAAAAAATGAAAAAAATTAGTTATTCAAGAATTATTTTTGCAAGTGTCGTCTGCTTTTCATGTTAGGTAAAGGGTTAATTGTATATTCCTGTAAACTGAATATTTTTTTGCTGGCGAAAATGGAAAATAGCAAAATATGAAAAGCAATATTTGGTAAATCACAGAGGAATTTGGCTGATTAGACGGAGTTGTGATCTGCAGAACACTCTCTCGGAAAATTTCATAGTAAAAACATGTGCTACAAGTATAATGTGGACTCAACTGTACATTCCAGCTCATTTCATAGAGACGGTTAATTTGCTTCAATGTTAGTTTGTTTAACAGAGTTTAAGGCCACTTTCAGTAGCTGAGGCTATATCATGATGTCAATAAAAAAATAATGTCTTCAACAATCATTTATGATAATTATTTAAGGTCACTTTCAGTATCTGAGTTTATACTACAACTGCAACATGAATATAATGTAAAGTTTAGCCAACCATTTATAAAAAGTATGCCCACCTTAACCCTTTACCTAACATGAAAAGCAGACGACACTTGCAAAAAAAAATTCTTGAATAACTAATTTTTTTCATTTTTTGTCTCAATAACATAGGTTATGACCCCTCATTGGAACGAGCTCGTCTACCTAACATGAAAAGCAGACGACAGTTGCAAAAAAAAATTCTTGAATAACTAATTATTTTCATTTTTTGTCTCAAAAACATAGGTTATGACCACTCATTGGAACGAGCTCGTTCCAACGAGGGGTCATAACCTATGTTTTTGAGTCAAAAAATGAAAAAACTAATGAAAATTAATTGACGATTTTTGAGAATAGCGCTGGCCGGTTTTGGCCGTTACATTGGGTAAAGGGTTAACAGATTCTCACAACATGCATTGGTTACATATCTGAAAAGAGAACCTAGTCTACAACAATAAACAAGCACTAGTCAACTTTCTGGGGTATCAACTGGGGGATCTTTGTTGAGTACTGAATGGAATAATCATTTGGATAATTAGAATAAAACAATTTGCTTAAACATGTTATAATCAAAATAATAAGCACTGCAAGCAACAACAGCAAATTCCACATAACCCAATTCAGTGGAGCCCACTTAATTGGATATCTCTTAATTGTATATCCCTGTTAATTGAATATAATTTTCAAACACAAAACCATTTACCATACCTTCAGTACAAATTTGATCTGTTAATTGCATATAGGTTGTAGAGTAAACTTCTGTTAATTGTATATACATTTTTGCAATATGTCAGAAAAAATTACTGTAACACGCACCAAATTCCCCTTAGTTATCAACCTTTTTGGCCTCACTACATCCAATACAGGCATTTATTCTATTATATCTCGTTTGACAGAGCTCTATGAGCTCTGTCAAACATGATATAATAGAATAAATGCTCAGTTTACCTCCAGAACACAGGAAACTGACCAAATCCCTGTTAATTGTATACTCCTGTTAATTGAATAATTTTCACCGGCAAAATGGATATTCAATTAAGAGGATTCTACTGTACTGGTTAATAAAATATACCTGTTCACTGTATTCATTGTGTATCACTATCATATACCACACTAATGGTACAGTTTTTGCTTGTTAATGCCTGTTAATTTACAATTCTTAGGTTTTGAAAAACACCTGTTAATAAATGAATTTATAAATCTCTTTATTTCTTGGGGTTTTATCGGCATCTAGGACAACACTGAAATCACAACACACATATCAAGTCAATTTCAACCAATCATTTATAATTACGCTGACCACAGTACAGGACCCTCACTTAGATATTGGGCATGGGCTCCTCTTATACCAGTGAAGTAGACCTTGTGTACAAGCACTGTTCCCAGCAAAGAAGCATTACTCCCGGTAAAGAAGCACACCTTCCCTTCCCAAAGTTTCTAGGACTCCATGGGAATGTCAACTGAAAAAAACCTAATGGTATTAGAAATTCATACTACGAAACATAGCTTATGACCCTTCAGTGGAACAAGTTCAAAGAGCCTGTTCCAATGAATGGTCATAAGCAATGTTTTTCATGCAAAAATTTAAAATTCAAGTGCCATTCTCTCTAGTTTATGCTAGGTAAAGATCATAAATATTATTAGCTGTCTTTTACCAAACATCTTCCATACATAGTATTGCATTTTCAAAGCAGTTTGAAGGAGTTTTTTGCCAAAAAAATGCATTATTTCAAGGATGTTTTCGACATTGAAAAATTTGTTTATTATATGATCTGATGCTTCTTCCGATTATTAACGCTTTACCCAACGCAGACAATATCAAAATTTATTATTTTTAATATCACTTTTTAATTTTTTTCAACAAATGTCAACAAAACCATATCATGTGACCCCTCAATGGAACGACCTCAACGATTTTTTTGACAAATACTATTTTTTCAACTGCTGAATTTGCATATTACACAGGTGCATGCGGCTGATCCGTTGGGTAAAGGGTTAAGCCCATTCATTAAAAATGATATTGCACAGCCCATGAAGCACAAGAGAATAATCATAAACTGATTCAGTCTGTTGGGACGAGGAATGATAAACATTTGTTGTCAGTGAAAATAGTTTATATTTATTTAAAATTATTTCATTAAATTTAGTTTAAACAATATTTATTGAATATATTGCATGTGTTAAATACAATTTATAAACATTTACATAACCAATGATGTTCATATAAACTTGTGTCAATAGATGTATGAGTTGGAATCAACACCAAGCTTTGAGCTTATATAGGTAGTCTCCAAAAACTGAGAAGTTACAATTACAGGGACCGACCTGGGCATGCGCCTGTGCGTATTTGGTTCTGAAACATCAGGACCTGGCTCTTAAATCTCAGAAATAGGCTTCTCAGTTGGCGCGTAACTTCTCAGATCATATTTTGATATTCTTTCGATGGATAATCGAGAGAGACACTCTTACATGTATTATATATATGATTATCATTTATCATTGCTGCAGAGTGCTCAAGTTAATACTTCAAGTCTTAATTACCAAGCATTAATCTTCACTGTGGTTTCTGATCAAGTCTTGGCTGCCTAAATAGGCAGCCAAGACTTGATCAGAAACCACAGTGAAGATTAATGTTTGCTATAGTGCACTAAATGAAAATGATGAGAGCTATTACATACTTGCTATGTGTGTTACAAACAGCAGTGTGACTCCGTAAATTGAAATCTGGCGCATGAATTGAAAAAATAGGCTCCGAGGCTGGAGCGTATTTTAAATAGTCCTGATCGGTCCCTGAATTAACTGATTATGTTTACAATGATACAACAGAGATTTTTTTAGAATAAAAAAAACAGCATGAAAAAGTAAAGAAAATGAGATGTTTGTCAGTCCAATTAGTCCAGTAACAAGTGGAGTGGTTGCATGAGTGGCAGATGCAAAAGCTTTCAAAAAACGAGTTCTTCCTCCATTGCATAATGTGACTCCATTAAATTTGTGTCATTAAATACTTTGCAATCTATTATTTATCGGGGAATATTTCCCGACATGGAGAGTGCATTCATACAACACATCTTAAGTTGTAATGTAATCACAGGTCTTATAGAAGCTGCTGTCTGTTTCTCATTTCATTTAACCCTTTACCTAACATGAAAAGCAGACGACACATGCAAACAAAATTCTCCAATAACTAATTTTTTTCATTTTTTGTCTCAAAAACATAGGTTATGATCTCTCATTGGAACGAGCTCGACGAGCTCGTTCCAGCGAGGGGTCATAACCTATGTTTTTGAGACAAAAAATGAAAAAAATAACGAAATTAACTGGCGATTTTTTAGAATATATATAGCGCTGGTCGGTTTTGGCCGTTAATTTATTACTCACCTCCTCTATATAATCCCCATCTACAGCAACACTAAATCATGCGGAAAATGAATATCCATTCTGCACATATCGGAACAGAAGTCATTGACTGACTATTTTTAAATAGAAGCAAAATTTCACTGGAGTTTTCTACAAATCATGCAACACAATTACAATTTGAATCGCAAGTGATAACTGAAGATCGTCTCCTGAATTCCAGTGTGTTCTATGTGCCAATAGGTACATAGACCACATTGGCACTTGGGATGAAACAGTAACACAAGTTCCCTTGCAAATTTGGCTGGTAATAAAATGTGTTCTTTTTGTTGATAGTTGTCAAATGAATTGCTGAGTGTCCTTCTAATAAATGTTTTTCCTATAGACATGAAGGCATGTAATAAACACAAAACAACACACGCGTGTGGATGGGTTAATCAATATGGCACTTGTGCCATCACGGAAGGATAAAACTTGAGGCTCTCATTTTATTCTTCCACTCTGGCTCTTGTGCCATATCGATTAACCATATATGTATGTATGTATATTTATGAAACAGCTAAAACTAACCAATCGTTCTTCTTCAGCTTGTTTCCTTTTAGCTTCTCTGTCAGCTTTTAACCTGGCTCTCTCTGCAGCTCGATCCTCCATATCTTGAATGACAATTGTGATCATAAACATAAAACACATATTTTATTATATTATTCTGATATTTATTTTATATTAGACAAATAGGAAAAAATTAAATATTTCTCATAAAATTTCTTTTCTATTTTATACCAACCATACCAAAACAAACTACTCCTATTCAAATTTGTTATTCCTGCTGAGAAAATGTATCAAATGCAGAATCCTCCAAAGCATAGACTTGAGAGAGACTAAGTGTCAAATGACAAAAAAATGCCGATAGGATCACTGATCCAATGTGGAGTTGTGAAGCCCAAAAGTGGGTTTAAACATTATCAACTTATCATCCGGAAACGAGTTGTTTACAATTTACAATGTGAAGGGTCACTGTGACCTTGACCTTTGACCTAGTGATTCCAAAATAAATAGGGCTCTTTTTTGCACCAATTCCAACCTACCTATGAAGTTTCACGAATGTGGGTGGGACCACTGTCAAATTATCATCTGAGGACCAACTGTTTATGATTTATTATGTTCGATGGCCACTGTGACCTGGACCTTTGACCTAGCAAGTCCAAAATAAATAGGGGTCTTCCACTCACCTAGGCCAATCTACCTATGAAGTTTCATGAATGTGGGTCAAACCATTATCAAGTTATCATCCAGAAATCAACTGTTTATGATTTACTATGTTGAAGGTCACTGTGACCTTGACCTTTCACCTAGCAAGTCCAAAATAAATAGGGCTCTTCTTCTCACTGATGCCAACCTACATACGAAGTTTCATGAACGTGGGTCGAACCATTATCAAGTTATCATCCAGAAACCAATTGTTTGGATTTACTATGTTCAGGGTCACTGTGACCTTGACCTTTGATCTAGAGAGTCCAAAATAAATAGGGTTTTTCGTCTCACGAAGGCCAACCTGCATATGAAGTTTCCTGAAAGTGGGTTCAACCATAGTCAAGTTATCATCCGGAAACAAATTATTTATGATTTAGTATCTTCAAGGTCACTGTGACCTTGTCTTTTGACCTAGTGAGTCCAAAATAAATAGGGTTCTTCCTCTCACAGAGGCCAACCTACCTATCCTACCTATGAAGTTTCATGAACGTGGGTCAAACCATTATCTAGTTATAGTCCGGAAACCAATTGTTTAGGAATTCAGCGAGAACTTCTCTTTCAAATTTCCACGTGCCATAGAATCAAGGATGCTGGTTTTGTTTACAATGGCATAGCCTGCCATAGAAATGCAAGCAGAAATTTGAAAAAGTGAAGTTCTCACTCATTTCCTTGCAGTGCAGTATGTAGAATTGATGCAATTACTTGGTGAATAACTTAACAAGACCACTGCCTAGCGGGGAAACATACGCCCATCAAAATTGGAGCATGCACAAGTTTGTCTGGGGTAAAGTTTGAAATTTTTGTTGACTCGACTATGTCTGTCCACCCCCCTCCAATCATTGCCCATTCTCCTGCCCTGTCTGTGGTAAAGGGTAATTCACCTGTTTTCACATTTTCATATTAATCGATCTGAGGTCTTCATAAAATAAAAACAAGGCTGCTGTAGAAGATTCTCCTCGCTGTTTACAATGGTAGCATTCATTCATTGACAGGTTAACTTCATTGATAACAATTGACGATAGGTGGCGCCAAGGATAAGGACATATTGAGGATCATAATAGCTATAAAAGGCAAGGATTCTTGTCGTTTAAAAATAAAATGGTGTTATCTGCTCCTGTCACATGCACAACGACAATTGATGATCAACATGGTTGCAAAATTTGAAAAATAAAGCAAGTAAAATGTAGAAGTGGGCGACACTATACTGTAATGTTTTAAGTACTAAAAGGGGGCATAACTCTGGAAATACAAAATAGAGTTACCTGCTCTTGTCACATGCATAACAGCAATTGGTGATCAACATGTGTGCAAAGTTTGAACAATATAGCATGTAAAATACTGAAGGAGAAGGCGACACAGTAGTGTAATGGGCATAACTCTGGAAATACAAAATGGAGGTACCAGCTCTTGTCACATGCACAACAGCAATTGGTGATCACCATGTGTGCAAAGTTTGAACAATATAGCATGTAAAATGTTGAAGGAGTAGGCAACACAATACTATAATGGTTTAAGTACTAAAAGGGGGCATAACTCTGGGAATACAAAATGAAGTTACCTGCACTTGTCACATACACAACGGCAATTACTGATCAACATGTATGCAAAGTTTGAACAATGTAGCATGTAAACTTTTGGAGGAGTAGGCGACACAAAAATTGTTTACAGACAGACAGACAGACAGAGAGACAGAGAGACAACGCCATAACATAATAGGTCTGTCAAATGACAGGCGTATAAAAATAATTGAGAGAGAATTCTGTGCGATCTGTACTGGTCTCGTACATACTTGGTTAACCGGCCTTCCCTTTTTGGGGTCTGTCGGTGGCTGAGTGGTGTCCATGGTTCAGTATAGTGTCGCTAGGCGGTTGGTGCCAGAGGAAACTCTCTTTGCATGGGTTCAAACCCCTGCTATGCCATTGTAAACAAAACCAGTATCATTGATTCTATGGCACATGCAAATTTGAAAAAGAGAAGTTCACGCTGATTTCCTTGCAGTGCAGTACGTAGAATTGATGCAATTACTTGATAACTTAATGAAAGAGTCAATGACTCTGTAGCTCAACTTGGATATGACAGGAATTAGTACTTGCTGTGACCAAGACAACTGAATAATGAATATGACAGGAATTAGTATTTGTTTTGGCCCAGTCAACAATAATAAAAGAATTACAAGGTGACTGTAATGGACTACAGATTAAGACCAATCATTGTAGATTATTTTTGTGTGGAAATTTTCAGTCCCAAACAAAATATTTTCAGACTAAAATTTTTTCTTCTTCTTCTTAAAATTGACCAAAATGCATCAAAACACAAAAAACTAATTTCCGGATTTTGGTCCAAAATTTTCTAAGTCCCACCCGGACCCCTAATTTGCATAATTTATTCACGAGAAAAACTCTGTATTATATGTAATGTATCCCATGGTACTAAACATTCATACAAAAATTTATTCAAATCAGATCTTTCATTTGGAAGTTCTGCGCAAAAATCTGATTGCACTTAATTTTGAACAAAATGGCTGCTAGCGGCCATCTTGAATTTCAGACTGGACCCAAAAACACTCCTTCTGGTCCCACAGTGATAACAAAGGTACCCAAGAAGTTTCGTGAAGATCGGTTCATAAATACGGCCTATAGCCCGAGCCGTTTTGGGATTTGGACTTGCAGTGCTGAAAGTAACACTAAATAAATCAAAGTTAGCCTAATTTGCATAATTTACGCACAAGAAAAAAACCTGTAATATATGTAATGTATCCTATGGTACTAAACATTCATACAAAAAATTATTCAAATCAGAGCTTTCATATGGAAGTTCTGTACAAAAAACAGATTTCGGCATCGTCGGTACAAAATGGCTGCTGGCAGCCATCTGGAATTTGGGACTGCACCCAAAAACACTCGTTCTCGTCCCACGGTCATAACAAAGGTACCCAAGAAGTTTCGTAAAGATTGGTTCATAAATACGGCCTCTAGCCCGAGCCATAGCAGCTTGGCACTTGCAGCTCTGAAAGAACACTAAATAAATCAAAGTTAGTCTAATTTGCATAATTTACACACGAGAAAAAAACCCGTATTATATGTGATGTATCCCATTGTACTATACATTTATACAAAACTTTATTCAAATCAGAACTTTCATACAGAAGTTCTGTACAAAAAACTGATTTTTGCATCATCGGTACAAAATGGCCACTGGCAGCCATCTTGAATTTCGGACCACACCCAAAAACACTCGTTCCCGTCCCAGGGTCATAACAAAGGTACCCAAAAAGTTTTGTAAAGATTGGTTCATAAATACGGCTTCTAGCCCGAGCCATAGCAGCTTGGCACTTACAGCTCTGAAAGTAACACTAAATAAATCAAAATCAGTCTAATTTGCATAATTTACGCACGAGAAAAAAAACCCGCATTATATGTGATGTATCCCATGGTACTAAACATTTATACAAAACTTTATTCAAATCAGAACTTTCATACAGAAGTTCTGTACAAAAAACTGATTTTTGCATCATCGGTACAAAATGGCTGCTGGCAGCCATCTTGAATTTCGGACCACACCTAAAAACTCTCGTTCCCGTCCCAGGGTCATAACAAAGGTACACAAGAAGTTTCGTAAAGATCGGTTCATAAATACGACCTCTAGCCCGAGCCATAGCCAATTGTTGATGTACGGACAGATGGACAGATGGACAGACGGACGGACGGACAGACAGACGGACAACGGGCCATGACAATAGCTCAAATTTGACTTCATCAAAGTTGAGCTAAAAAATAATTGAGAGAGAATTGTGTGTGATCTGTTGTGGTCTCACACATACTTGGTTAATTAGAATTCCCTTTTTGGGATATGTTAGGGGCCGAGTGGTGTGCGTGGTTCAGTACAGTTTTGTTAGGCAGTTGGTGCTGGAGGAAACTCTCAATGGGCTGGTTCCAATAACATCCATATTTGTAAGGTTTTATTGGTAAATATTGTTTATTTTTTTGTTCATTTTTAGAAAAAATTATCAAATTTAGTTTATGTTTTAAAATTCAAAAGCTATGTCAGGTAAAAGGTTAACATGTATTATCAGTATACAAGAGGGGGGTTCAATCATGGTGGCCTCATGGGATCCAGGGACACTCCTAACAAGTATGGATTCTCGCAGCCATTTTTACGAAAATCCAATTGGACTCTCCCACATTTAGATGAAATGTAAGCCCTGTGAGGTGTCTTTTTGTTAAATGTACCCCTATTACAACTCTAAGCTACAGGTTCGTGATTAGAAAAAAAAATTTCTCGATACAATCAAATCATTGATAAAATAATTTTATCCCATAAATGGCTTTTTATTCGAACAATAAAAGCCTTGGATAAATTTTTGCTTCATTCACCTAGTAGGGTGATAATTTTCCCCACAGGTTTAACACTGACAGAATTTATTCCTTTACTAGAGATGGACTTGTTGACCTCTGACCTCTACCACATTCATGTAGTATAATTAACAAATCAATTGTTGTTTTCTTTGAACTACACAATGCCAGTAGAAACCACTGCACATTGTTCATTTAATAAAGTATTCTTGCAAGTTTAGCTCAAGTTTGTAAGGGTAATTACTTTTGACAATTTTGCTGGTCATCGAATTGGACCTATGTGCTCCTCACTTCTCGCTGTTTTGTAGCGAGTAACAGCACGATTTCGCCGCAACTGCCCTGTAAAAGATTTATGACATAAAAAAAAAAAAAATAAACGTATAGTATTTTCATGAAAAAAATTTATTCTACTTGTAGAATTAAGAATTAAACCAAAGAGCCAGAGGCTCGCCGGTTTCATTCTTAATCCTACTCATAGAATAAATTTTTTACTTTAAAACACTATGTTTATTCTAAGGTAGAGACAAAATTAAAAATGGAATGTCTGACAAATGGACAGACTAGCCAGCAACTAAAAGACATAAGGAAAGTTATATGAACCCATAAAAGGTTGAGAACTGCTGGTGTAACTACCTGCCTGAAAAATAAATAAAGAAATTATGGTGACCATAAAAAGGATTCTTCATTTTTCTCAAATTACATTCTTTCTGATTTTTGAAGGCTGACAATGAGAAAACAAAATGATTGTTCATCCAATTTATACAAGCCAGCAACTACACATGTTGGATAAGTATAGTGATACCATGTTAACCTTTCCTGTAATGAATCGGCACGGCACATCCATCTGTATAATTTACAAAACGAGGCATTGGAAAACAATTATTTTTCAAAAGATTTCAACAAAACAATATCATGCAACCCCCTCATTGGAACAAGCTCATCGACACTGTTCCAATGAGAGGTCACATGATAGGGTTTTGCTGAAATATTCTGAAAAAATTGAAAAAAATAATATTTAAAATTATAAATTCTGATATGGTGTAAGTTGGGTAAAGAGTTTACAGCTAAATTTCATTAAAGAGAATTTTGTAATCTTGATTCATTGTAGTGACAAGCTAAGTATTCTATTTTATATAACTTACTAGAATTTTTCATAAGATTATAAACATTTCTTTCAGTTAACAGGACAAATTTATTCTAAGAAAATGATAAATGGTTTGGGTTTTGAAAACTGTGTGGAATTAAGAGAGTTATTCCATTCAGCATACCCAATTAAGTTGTACCCAATACAGTAAAACCTGTCTTGAGAGACCACATGCCTTGAGAGACCACATCTACCAGGCACCGATTGGTTTTACTCTGTAATGGACCTGCTATGGGAGACCACCTGTCTTGAGAGACCACCTGTCTTAAGAGAGCACTGTGACCTGGTACCAACTTGTATTTTTATGCCATAATGGACCTGTCTTGAGAGACCGCCCCTTTGAAGACTGAAACCATGACAAAAACTTTTTACCTGTTCTGGAATTGGAAAATCCATTGTGGTTATACTAACATAATTAAAAGTATTAAAAGCTCTTAATTGGGTTCCAATTGCTAACTCATTAAATATTGAGATGTTTTTATAAGACCCCTGTGAAAAGATTAGGATTATTGCTGAATAAACAATTTCATACATACCTGAAATGTAACAGATAGGAATAAAAATAAATTTGTGTTGAAAATCTTTTTGTAACAAATTGAAATGGACTGTTATAAAAATTATAAAAATAAATTAGTGTTGAAAATCTTCAAATGAAGATTTTCAACACTAATTTATTTTTATAATTTTTATAACAGTCCATTTCAATTTGTTACAAAAACTTCATAAAAAAGAACTACAAAGTAATTACAAAAATCCATTCTTCTCCATTTCTGAATTTTGTGGTTGGTTATTCACTGACTTGAAAAAACCTGAAACCTGTTATGAGAGATCACCTGTCTTGAGAGACCACTTTTGTGTGGCCCAAAGGGCGGTCTCTCAAGACAGGTTCTAGTGTACTGATAAAAATGGAGGTGCTAAATATTCATTTTACCATCCCACAATTGTACAACTGCTAGGTTGGAATTTTAAGACATATTGATTTGTAATGGGGGAACTTACTTTTGAGAGCTTGTACATATTTTGAACTTGAAGCAGATAATCCAGACCGTGCTGTTGTGCTGGAGTGTGTTCTTGAAGACTGTAAGTTAGTCCTATTTTTATGGAAAACAGAATAAAAACTAAGACAGCACAAAGTGTAGACAACTCAGCTTGACAACCAATTCATAGACAAATATTTTAAAACAAAAGCAACGTGAAGCATGGCATATATCCCCAACGGTGGCATAAAAGGGTAGGTAAGTCTCTCGGGGGTATAACCAAAATCAAAAAGAAGCTTTCTCTAGATACAAACAATGCATCATAAAAGAAAAAAAATAAAATTGATTTGAGTCAGTATTCATTAGTTATTGGACGGAAACCAAATTTAAGATGGCTGCCATGGAAGCCATAATGAATTACCCACTGGTGGCCATCTTGGTCTGGCTGAGTGGTCCAAAATTGAAAGGAAGCTTTCTCTAGGCACCAACAATGAAAAATCAAAAAATAAAATTGATTTGAGTCAGCATTCATTACTTATTGGACGGAAACCAAATTCAATATGGCCACTATCATGGCCATATTGAATTGGTATCTGATCCAAAATCGAAAGGAAGCTTCTTCTAGACACCGATAATGCATAACCAAAACCTGAAATTAATTCAAGTCAGTATTCATTAGTTATTGGACGGAAACAAAATTCAAGATGGGAGCCATGAAAGCCGTAATGAATTGACCTCAGACAGCAATCTTGGTTCAGATGACTGGTCCAACATTGAAAGGAAGCTCCCTCTAGACACAAACAATGCATAATTAAAAAATAAAAATGATTCAAGTCAACATTCATTGGTTATTGGACAGAAACTAAATTCAATATGATGGCTATGGCAGCCATATTGAATTGGCTAGCTGGACCAAAATCGAAAGAAAGCATTGTCTAGTCATCCACAAGTAATCCCTAAAATTATGCTTTGATAAAATAAGCAATTCTTTAGTTATTGGATAGAAACCAAAAGTTAACGGGTGGACGCTGGATGGATGGAAGAAAAAATGTATAAAATCTCCTAGCCTTTAAGGGTTGAAGAAAAAAAAAAGAGTCCCTTCCTCCTAAAAACTGAAGAAAAATTGCGAGAGAACAAGGAGAAACAAGAATTTTATTTTTTTAAAGCCAAAGTGAATAAAAATAAAAAAACTTAACTGTACATATCAGTGAATACCAAAACCATTTGTACTTTCAAATTTTCCTACATTCACAATTTATAAGGCCTTGATGATAGCATTAAAGTGTTCATATTGATGAAAGAATTGACCAATTTTCTTGGGCCTGGTCAATTATTCTGAATTCTTCCTGGGCCAGTGTTCTCTATTCCTAGACTACAACCTGTATATGTCCAGTTGCTTAACTCTCAATCTGCTGAGTATTTTCAAGAGATTTTTCATCAAATCTAATCATGGCTGCTGTGAAGCAGCCATAATTATATTTAATGAAAAACTAAATCTAAATGTAACCCCAGGAATCATTGGTAAAAATCCATTTAGCTTACAGGGGGAAACTTTGATTAAGTATGACCAAATTATACTTATTTCAGTAACAAGAGAAAACCAGTGCTGGGCAGGAATATCTGCCAGCAGCATGCAAGGAGTTAACAGTGATTTCTAGTCAAGTTTAGTAGGCAGCCAAGACTTGACTAGAAATCAGTGCTCAGGTGATTTTTATGTTGTCAGCAGGATCTTCTAATGATGGTATGTTAAGGGTGCATGCTCTGAAATCACAAAAATCTGAAATAGGTCTTTAAAGGTGTGTTTGAAACAAGTCACAAAATCACTGTGGATATGATCTGTGTTGGCAAAAGAATGTCAATGCTGAGCTCATTGGCCGAGGCATTTGTGGTACTGTGGCAACAACAACGCATTCTGTATTTACCTGGCATGAATTCCCCTTTGGTTCAAATCTCAGTCAAGTCAGACACCGAATATCGAACCAATACAATGGTAAATTAAAAATACCAAAACCAATACCAAACTCCAAAACTGCCCATTTCTACTAGGTCACATTAGGAATTAAGTATATTTTTAACTATATATCCCACACCCTTTCAAATAAGAAAATTGAAATGAATGCTTAGTTCAAGCCTTCAGACAAGCAGCTTGTAATGGTAAATGGCAGGCACAATTTGCATATTTTTACCAATTCACTTGTGCCTAACCTAATGACCAACCAGAGGGAACTGTTTTAGTGATCTAAACACATGTCTCCCCTTCGATTAGTTCCATGCTTTCAACTTACGACTGACAAAGATCAAACTAAAGGTCAAATGTGAAGCTCATGGAAGTTCAAGATAGAATGTGACACATCAGCCTGGCTGTTGCATTCATATGCCAAATATCATAAGTCTAGCTGAACAATTCAATAAATTTGAGCTTGATGTCAAAGATCAACGTCATCTGTAATCACAACAGTACAACAGATACAAGGCTGTCTTATGTTGATACACCCACATGCCAAATATCATAAGCCTAGGTGAAAAGATAAAAAAAAGTTCTTGCCCCAACAAGCTTACTTGCCAAAAATTCAATAATTTGACCTTGAGGTCAAAGGTCAAGCTCATATGTGGGGCATGATGGTACATCATCTCATAGTGATACACCTACATGCCAAATATCAAAAGCCTAGGTCAAAAGATAAAAAAAAATCAATATTTTCACCTTGAGGTCAAATGTCAAAGTCACATGAGGGTCATGATAGTATGCAGCCCATCATCTCATGATGATACACCCACAAGCCTAATATCACAAGAGGCCCCAAGGGGCCTGAGGGTGTTCATCTGATATGGTAGCCTAAATATCAACCCAGAGAATTGATTTCAAAAAGTTGCATCTGCTCCTCCTAAGAAAACCTTATACATAATATCCAAAGATTCTGACCAGTGGATTTAAAAAAAAAAGAAGATTTTTAAAGAATATTCCTCATATTGAACTAAGTTATAATTCGGGCTCCCACAGGAACTTGGCTTTAACAAACTTGAATCTCATCCCCCTAAGGATGCTACACACCAAATATCAAAACATTCCGACTGCTGGATCTGAAGAAGAAGATTTTTAAAGAAAATTCCTCAGTTTGAACTAAGTTACAATTCAAGCTCCCACAGTGAGTCCAAATATGGACCTAGGGACTTGGCTTGAACAAACTTGAATCTCACCCCTGTAAGCATGGTGCATACTCAATATTAAAAGATTCTGCCTGCTGGATCTTGATAAGAAGATTTTCAAAGAAATTTGCCTGAAATGCACTAAGTTCGAATTCGAGCTTCTATAGTGAGCCCAAATATGAATCTAGGGAGCCGATTTGAACAAACTTGAATCAGATCCACCCCACAATGTTGCATACTAAATATCAAAAGATTCAGCCTGATGAATCTGGAGAAGAAGATTTTTTAAGAAATGTGCCTGAAATGCACTAAGTTCAAATTCGGGCTTCTATACTGAGCCCAAATGTGAATCCAGGGGGCCAATTTGAACAAACTTGAATCAGATCCACCCTACAATGTTGCATACCAAATATCAAAAGATTCTGCCTGCTGGATTTGGAGAAGAAGATTTTTTAAGAAATTTGCCTGAAATGCACTAAGTTCAAAATCAGGCTCCTATACTGAGCCCAAATATGAACCCAGGGGGGCCGATTTGAACAAACTTGAATCAGATCCACCCTACAATGTTGCGTACAAAATATCAAAAAATTCTGCCTGCTGGATCTGGAGAAGAAGATTTTTTAATCTTTTTCCCATTGCCTACAGTGTTAAAAAGTGCTGACTCAGCACTTTTTCAAAGTCCTGAAAAATGTACCTTGTGATCAAACCGATAGGGATTTTTTTTACCATTCTATTCTACTGGATAAAAGTAAGCTTTATACAAAATAAGAATTCTCTGTGCCATGTAGTTTTGGAGATATGGGAGTTTTAAGGTTTTTCCTATTTTTAGCTCCCGAGGTTCCCACGGGGCAATGAGAAACATTTTTTTGTATCAATCAACTACTTATGACCCATTATCATCTCATATCAAATTTGGTTAAAATCGACCTGAAGGTTCTGAAAATAGAAATTTTTGGCGTGGCCAAAATTTTTGCCCCTCCCATAACGAAGGCAAATAATGCCCGACAAACTTCTCTTGAACAAACTTGAGTCTACACCTCAAAAGGAAGCTGCATACTAAATATCAAGTCTCTGCTATTGCTGGTTCTTGAGAAGAAGATTTTTTAAGAATTGGAGCATTTTTGCCCCATCCCTCTGCTCAATATGAGCTGAAACCTAATTTGACAAAAAATCAAAATGCCCTTATATAACCCCAACTCACATGAAATTTCATTAATATGCGACCAGTGGTTTGGGAGAAAAAGGCCCAAACACCACCTTCACGACAGACGACGGACGACAGACGCCGGACGATGGACGAAAAGCTCACCCTGACTTTCAGTCAGGTGAGCTAATAAGCCAAGGTGAAAAGGTAAATACGTTCTTGCCTGGACAATCTTACTTGCCAAAAAATCAGTAATTTGACCTTGAGGTCAAAGGTTAATGTCATATATGGGTCATGATGGTACGCGATATATCGTCTCATGGTGATACACCCACATGCCAAATATCATAAGCCGAGGTGAAAAGGTAAATAAGTTTTGGCTCGGACAAGCTTACTTGCCAAAAAAATCAGTAATTTGACCTGGAGGTCAAAGGTCAAGGTCATATGTGGGTCATGATGGTATGTGACACATCGTCTCATAGTGATACACCCACATGCTAAATATTATGAGCCTAGGTCAAAAGATAAAAAAGTTCTGGCCCGGACATGGTTGTATGAGAAGAACAACAAGAACGAGAAGGAGACGAATTGAGGGTAAAACAATATGTCTTCTTTCGGTGAAGCGAAGACATAATAATATCATTTCATAAAACTCAGTTTATGTTTTTAGGAACATTTCACTTATATTCAAACCTTTTATCATCTGTTATTTACTGGGATGCAAGATTTCAGTAGGTTTCACAGGTTTCACAGAATTCCTGGCTTATTGATTGGGGAACTCTCTCAAAGAGAGCTTTCCAGTAAATAACACAAGATTTTGATCAGGCCCACAAATGCAATTAACACTTGGATTTGGCCACAATAAAATAATTGCTAGATTTTCATCCCTCACACTCGAATTTTTGAGGCCTGCCTTGAAATATTTTATCATTACTAAATATTGCACCCTATTAGCTACCTAGACCAACGGGGGTACAGCCTATTATGTCGTGGTATGTGTTATAAGTCAAAGTTGCAAAACATCTGCTATCCCATCAGTTCACATTCCTGATTAATCCACACTCAAGGGAAATAACTCATTTTCCTGAAAAGACCTTTTAAGCAAACTGGCATTGTATCAGCATGTTTTGGGGATTTTTCGTATTGAATCGGCCAGTGCCCTTATCACAAAAGATTGGTATGAGTGGACTTTTGATGAGTTAAAGACTTTAACCCTTTACCCACTGTAGACGATATCAAAATTTATTATTTTTTCAAAATTTTCAAAATATTGCAACAAAACCAAATCATGTGAACCCTCATTGGAATGAGCTTGACGAGTCGTTCCAATGAGGGGTCACATGATATAGTTTTGCTGTAATTTTCTGAAAAGTTAAAAAATTTATAGTAATTTATATATTTTTTATACTTACCAATGACCCAGACATAGCTGGTGCTAACTCTTAAAATATAGGGCCAAACACAAATTTTGCCCCCCAATCCCCAAAATTTGCATCTAAAACTAAAGAAAACATGTCCTGAGAGGCCCTCCACACTTCGCCCCCACTGCGCATGCGCAGTGTCAAGGACGTTCCGAAATTGGCGCCATTTATCATTCTAATAACCAGTGCCTGGTAAGCGCTATGTACTCAGCGGGGAGGCAAGAGTTCCCAACTCCTGGGAGGGCCATCCCCGTCTGGGTCATTGGTAAGTATAAAAAATATATAAATTACTATAAATTTTTTAACATTTTTATACTGTACCAATGACCCAGACATAGCTGAATAGTAAAAAGGCTGGAGGGCCAAGGACATAGAGCAAAATGGAATACGCTCAATAAAATAAAATAGAGTCATCCCCTGTAGGGAAAAGAAGTAATAGGCCTTACATGTATCTTTCTTATTTATGATAAATTAGAAAGATACAACACCTTCCAAAAATTGAGCTTCATACATCCATGTACTCTATTAATATCCAATAATCCTTATACTAATAATTTTTAAAGTAAGCCAATAATAAAGTAAGTCTAGAGAATAGAGACTCTTATACTCCTAAAAGTGTGTGAGAATTGCATAATCATGTCCGTTGACATATGCAATATTCAAAAGCTATACTTTAAAAACTAAGACTTGAATGAATTTTATAAACTTAAACTTCTCACTAAACAACCATCCCAATAACAGCTCAGAATACTAACTCCGGAGGAGGTATCCCCTTGTTTTCATAGTAAAAACAGGTGACCCAAGGGAACACCCTCCCCCCCCCCCTTTTTCTTGCCCTGGGTCAAATAGCCCAGAGCGAAGAGGGCAGCCGAACGGAGACACTGCCGAAACAGACAGCCTACCTAGCTATAGTAGCAACTGTTAAGTGAATGACATTCTGAGCAGTAGATAATAGACCTAACAATAGAGGCCTCCAGAAATGGACTCGATATTTCTGAGATAAAATTCATGAATGTGGATGGCTGAGCGCAATGAGCAGCCTTCAAAAATCTATAATAGCAACACTATTAATGTAAGCCCAAGAAGTAGAAGAACTCTTACTTCATGAGCCGAAATCTTAAGCACAACTGCTAAGCCAATGATATACCATAAGCAGTACGCTAGTTAATAGAATCCATTAACAATAAAATGGAGCGTAACGTCCTTCTACTAGACATCAAAGACAGAAGAAGCTTACGCCCTTGTAATAAACAGATATCTGTTTATAAACTGTACCCGGAAAGAGTAAGGGCCTATGCCCATACGAAGACGGAAGGACCTTAAAATAATAGGTTCCGGATAATAGGAGCCTAACTCTTATGCAACAATCCAACCTAAATAGTAACGGAAGTATTGATTCCGAAACTATGAAAGTGAAAATCATCCATTGATAGTGCATGAAACTCACTGACTCTACAGTAAAAGAGAACCAACAGAATTACTGTCTAAAAGGTCAGAATTTGAAAACTACTGTTTCCAGAGATTCAAATGATTACTTAGCTAAATAAGAACCGAAGTTAAAATCCGTATAGGAATTTAATCTAAAGATTCTAAGTCTATTTATCAAAAAGTTACTAACTGACTTAGATAAAGAGACAAAAGACTCAATTGTAAACTATCGTAGAGTGCATAGGTATGAGGTAACATAAACCTATAACCTAAATAACAACAGGCTGCAGTAGATCTTGTGAAACAAGTATACTAAAAAATAGCAATGAGTAGTATGGAGGGATCAACCATATGAACATAATGATCCCTACACCACGACGGAAGAGCCTCCACTTTAGTCGCATAGAATAGCGAAGAAGAGGATCTCCTATAGTAAGAAATCGCGTCCAAAGCTCGTCCAGTACAGTGCTTACAATGCAATACGGACCACACAACGGAATACATGAAGGTTGCGACCTTGCTGGTTGTGATAAAGATGACACGATTTACCCAGTGAAAAAAGATCCTCACATAGAGGAAGATTTCACGTTAAGATCCACAGTAGACAAGAGAGTAAATTACTCATGATCTCTGTGAAGATAGAGATGCTATCAACAGAAATGTATTGTGGTTGTTTATCTTAGCAATACCTGCTAAAACAACAGCGCCGGAGGATACGCGTATCCAATCATTCCGTCCTATAGATCAATAGAGCGTTAACAGAATTAGCTCAGAGATCTGGACAAGCCAACACATACGTCTGCAATTGATTAGCAAGCTGTGTCATAAATAAAACATCATTGGGCGCTCCCATAGATAGCAAATCTGATTGAATACTTGTTTGTTGAGAGTCCATTCTGACAGCAACAAGCGACCCGTAAGAGAACGGGAGTGCGATAAAACAATCAGACGACCCAGAATATGACGGACCAAAACTGAACTTGGTGTACTATAACCAACAGACGGATTCTTTCCATTAAATTGAATAACGGAAACGAAAGAGTGCCTCCCTGGTTCCGGAGATACGCCACTACTGTCGAATTAAAGGACAGGAATTTGGGCATGCGTTTCTGAATAATGTTCATGCAATGACATAAAGCAAGCCTAAAAAACATTATTCCGCGGAAGTTAAACTGATAGCTAAAAGACTGCGGAATCCAAAGACCCTGGCACTTCGAATCCGTAGGGATCAGTATATATCCCAATCTGTTTGACTGGCAACCGTCATAACAGCCACACTCGGGTCCGGCAACTGCGGCGGCACTCTCTGAGTCAACCACCGAATGTTTGCCCCAGTCTGAATCTCTTGTAACACTAGATAGACAAGAGAATGTATAAATCAAGCAATTCATGGATTGCCGGAAAGTTGCCGTCGAAGAGAAGCTCCTCCGAGAACGAAGCGACTCTGAGAGAGTTCTTAACCTACTAACCACGCGTGGATGTAGCTAGGGCTGCATCACGTCTAACCAACTCCAATCAGCCACTGAAGGGCGGAGTTATACGTGAACAAACTACTGCCCTCAAAAGAAATTACATTGAGAATAATATCCCGTAAATCTTTTCTTGAAGACGTAATGATAACGCCTCAGTAAGGCGGATTACGTATAATAAAGCGTCTAAGTTAAGTCTACTATACATAATGTCGTTCCCAACATTGAAAATGGAAAAGACATAAACGGCGAAAAAGAATATATGCAGTCTTTAATCACACCGTCTAGACGCATATGAACTCTCGGTATGCCCTGCTCTGCCAAAATAAACTATATGTAAAAAAGATAAAATGGCAGAAATGAGCCACGCGGACAAGAAACTAAACTATCATGCTTAGTAGCAGGCTTGTATATATATAAATATATAGCGTCGAAAATTAAAACACATGTTGTAATGACAATATTGGACTGCGTCGGTAAGTCAGGGACAAAGTCCCTGTACCGATCGAAAATTCTGAGTCCAATGACGCTATAAGTCTCTTATCCAAGATCGCAGCAATGAAGTCCGAAAAATAATCACTGGAAGAAATGCCAGAAGATATGAAAGGCATCTTCCGATACTACTAAAGGGAAAACTCGAAATCTTTCGAATCCCTTTCGCCATCCTGTCGGACCCTATAAAGCGTTCGGTCGTCCGTAGCTTGATGCAACCGCGGACCGCACCGACCCAGCGCCGTCGGATAATTCCTGATTCAACCGAGAAACCGTCAATTGCTGGGATGCTGCGAAACAACTGTGCTAACTCGGATAGCACGTCCGTCACTGAGGCCTGAGGAGCAGCGGTCTTACGATGCATTGCCGCAGGAAGCTCCGAGATCGTTACCCCGTGCATACTTCCAATATCCGAACGAACGGAGTGTATAGGCCTCGTGTCCCTTGGCTACCGGATGGCGCGACCTATTCGCTGTGAAATCACTGAATGCCGAAACTGATCGGATACTCGAGGTCACGTAGCCAATGTGCGGTCGTGTGCCCTGCTGTGAGGATGAGGAAGCATTAAAGACAGTCTCTCGGACTGTCAATATAACGGAGCGTCCCGAGCAACGGACATATGCTCCGAATGAAAAATATCTGAACCACAACATGCGGTCCCCTATGATGTTGGCTTCCTCCGATCTGTCCTCAATCTGCCGTCACTG
The DNA here is from genome assembly GCA_031216915.1 of Pictodentalium vernedei. NCBI lineage: Eukaryota > Metazoa > Mollusca > Scaphopoda > Dentaliida > Dentaliidae > Pictodentalium > Pictodentalium vernedei. The sequence goes on along the minus strand of CM062288.1, from coordinate 247,302,314 downwards.
GGTGAGTACTAAAGTAATTAAAGTGCTCGCATCACCCAAATCTCCTTCCTAGACCGCAACGGACGAACCCGGCAGCCGAACCATTCGATGAATGTACGCTACACCGGGTGAGCTAGCGAATGTCACTCCGTAAGCGATAGACATATTCCATGAGCACTTATTGCCGCTAACTCTTCATTAACTATGACGACAGAGGCACACTTTTGAAAGACATCTCCATAACTCTTCGAACAAGAAACCAGAAATGCTTGGATAGCAAGCATAAAATAATAATATATATAGCGTCGTTCAATAATTCAAAAGTTGTGTGACATTATTGGACTATGTCGGAACTGAGGGACGATGTCCCTGAACCGAACCAAAAATTTCTAAGTCCACCGACGCTATCAGTTTCTTATCCGGCATCGCAGCATATGTTGTTCCGAAAGGGAAAGCTTGAAATCCACCGAATCCCTTTCGGTATCCCGTCGGACCGGATGAAACTTTCGGACGTCCGTACCCGCTTCCGCGGAGCGTCCCGACCCAGCATCGTCGGATAAAATATATGCGACAGATTCAGTTGATGCTGGGATGCTGCGATAAACTGTGCTATTAAGGAAAGCACGTTCGTTCCCGAGGCCTGTGCAGTAGCGGACTTACGATGCATTGCCGCTGGAAGCTCCGTGTACGTTGACTCCCGCACACTTCCTATGCGAACGTCCGGAGTCTGCAGGCCTCGAGTCCCCGGCTACCGACCCAGCGCTGTCGGATAATTCTCGATCCGACACCGTTTCTGTCGGCTGCTGGGATGCTGCGATAAGCTGTGCTATGTGCACAAGAATGTCCGGCGTCGAGACCTGCGGAGGCGCAGTCTATCGCTGCTTCGCCGAGGGCAGCTCCGCATCAGATGGCTCCCGCATACTTTTCCTATGTGAACGTCCGGAGTCCATCGGTCTCGAATCCCTGGCTGCCGGATGGTGTGACCTGGTCGCCGAAGAATCCTTGATCGGCGAAGCTGGTAATATATCGGCGGTCACGCAGCCAAGGTGCGGTCGTGTGCGCTGACGAGAAGAGGAAGCCTTAGCAGTCACAGCGGACTGCCTATACAACGGAGCGTCCCGAGCGACGGACGTATGCTCCGCTAACGACACATTTGTACCACAACATCTGGGGCCAGATGTTGTTGAACAAGAGAGGGGCCTCTCTCGCTTGCCGTCCGGATGGACCGGAACGAGCTATGAACCGGACTAAAAGGCTTCCTCCGTTCTCCCTCCGATCCGCCGTCACTGGGTGTGCATTAAGTTAATTTTATAGTGCTCGCATCACCCCAAAATTCCTTCTAGACCGCAACGGACGAACCCGGCTGCCGAACCATTCGGTGAATGGACGCTACACCGGGCGAGCTAGCGGACGTCAAAGGCCGTCGAACCTACTAGGGTCCTCTTAGGCAATTGGCGTATTACATGAGCACTTTTCCGCTAGCCCTTCATTAATTGTGACGACGGAGGCACACTGTTGGAAGACATCACAGATACATCACCCTAATCTTGATCGTCTGAAATAGAAATTGATAAAGTAGAGTGACCCTGCGGGGAAAGGACCGGAGTGTCCAAATCCCCAACAACATACCGTGACATACGCTTCCCATATTGTCATCGAAATCATACGATACAGAACAGGAGTTAATGCGAGTACACTGACCACATATAGAATGATAATAAGGTCAGAGGAAGACTTCCTCTTAAAACAATTGATCAATATCCTTTCAATGTGAAAAGAAAACAAGTCCTGGTACTCGCACTAACGCCTGGCAATCAAAATACATAATAATAATATGATCCATTAATATAGAAAAAATAATTGAAATCAAAATATTTTGAAAAAATATTTTTTCAGAACAGCCCAAGTTTCTGAAAAGTAACGTTGAGCCCCAATGGATCCCAAGCCTAAGTGTGGACAAAAATTTTAAAAATATTTTAAACAATTTATTCAACACTTACGAACAATAATAATGTATCTAGTTATGATTAAAATAACATAAAGATATTATTATTTAGAAATCCCCCCCTCACACAGAGGGCTGTTGTAAATGTAAACAATGAGTGTAAAAACACTAAAATAAGACTCCAGGTACCCAGGCCCGAAATCAGTTACCAAAAATACACCATCTGATGCAAAACAGAGACTTCCAGGGAAGAAACTGCAGAACATCAGATGGTAGATGCAGAACACAACGCCTAACCACACGTAGGTGAAGACGTAAACATGGGGAAAGAACAGAATTCATTCTGTTATTCAGCTAAAACTCCCAAGAAATTTTAGTAATAATAATTACAGAAATTATGCCAAAAGCATGGGAGAATAGCAAGGGGGAACTTAAAGGACAGGGAGAGAGGAAAAACACTTGAAAAAACAGTGTAACTAAATAATCAGAATGACAACAAAATGGCTGCTGCCTTGAAAATAGGTAACTTAACATAATTTCATTAAAAAATTTTAAGTTACAGCCCTGATAATATTCTGTCACACATTCTTTTCCTCTCCTCCTTTTCTATCCTCCTTAGAATCACCATTTCACTAATATTTATGTGTCTGGCATCATTTAAACTGAGATTTAAAAGCACAAAGATCAGTCAGATGTTAACTGATGAAGGGCCAAACTTAGAATGATAAATGGCGCCAATTTCGGAACGTCCTTGACACTGCGCATGCGCAGTGGGGGCGAAGTGTGGAGGGCCTCTCAGGACATGTTTTCTTTAGTTTTAGATGCAAATTTTGGGGATTGGGGGGCAAAATTTGTGTTTGGCCCTATATTTTAAGAGTTAGCACCAGCTATGTCTGGGTCATTGGTACAGTATAAAAATTTAATATTTTTTCAGCTGCTGAATGTGCATATTATGTGGCAGATGCAGCCGATTCGTTAAGTGAAGGGTTAATACACATATATCATCTATTTGTGAGGGGTGAACTTGATAATAGTCCTTCGATGTTCAATTGTCTGATGTAAAAGTCATCGGTAGTTATTAATGGTATAAAGTGCAGTAATTATATAGCACAAATATTGTTGAATTGCTCTTATTATTCAGCAAATTTTTAGCCCTTTTTTTGGTCAAGGAAGACATCTTGAAAAGACGAAGATTCATTGAATATAATGCATACCAGTAAGTTAAAATTATTATGACATAATTCCTACATTTTAAACCACTATATTTGACTAATAATTCTACTAATTCTCTATTAAGTAGAGCAAAGGAATAAATAATTGCAATTTCAAAATGTTGTCATTCTGTTGTCATTATATTAAGTGGCACTGAAAACAATGATCAACTAAGTATCTGTGGATTCCTTGTCTCTGATTTTGCATACAATATTCATGCCCCACTTTTGAAAAAAATAGATGAAAATCTTGGAATATTTTCTCTGTGGCCTTATATTCACTTAGCTTCAGAATTTAGGAAGGAAAAGTGATTAGGGGAATTTGATTGACAGGAAACTATTGTTTTCCTTCTATGGTGGTTATGTGTTTGCTGGTTCCCTGCCATTTAACTTGTTGAGTGCTAGAAGCCAATATCAGGGCTTTAAAAAAAATGAGGGTACCAGATCAAAAGCCAATGTTTTCCTTGCTCATGTTTCATATTCAGTTAAACACAAATAATATTTTGTTTATATATGTTCTATTACATATTATTGGACATGGCCTGTGAGCACTCTTCAATAATTTGTAATAAAACAAATTTCAATAACAAATTCAGATCCCCCCCCCCCCCCCCAAAAAAAAAAGAATTTTGCCTTCAACCAGTCAATAATTCTCAATCTGCCCAAAGCTAATTATTTTCTCGGTTGGTTTGCAAGAGTAACTACAGATTGTTTTAAATAAGTGAACACTGCTGTGCTATCAATAAATACAATTAATGCTATTATTTCATTAACATGTGAAGTAAGTCGACTGAGCACAGGAGATCCATATTTATGTTTTATTCTGGAGTTCTGGTAACACAATTTAGAAGCTTCACATTCTATCCATGTGTTTCATATTTTCTATGTAGTTATTTAAACTGTATGCATTTGCCTTGTTACAATTTATGGGAGAGTGCCTGCAGGTACTCTCCCATAAATTGAAACAAGGCAAAGACATGTGAACACATTCTAACGACCGAGAATAATTTAGCCGCCAGTTAATGCCTGATATATGCACACACAGAGGGTCTTTTTTTGCTCAAAGTTTGATTCCCAGAAAATAAATAATAAACAAGAGCTATGCCTAGCAATGCATCATACGCCCTTTAGGCTTTATCGAATTGTACAAAATCACTGTTTTCATCCAACAAACATCATGCATTGTCAAGCGTTTAATCCTTCAAAATTCATTTTGAAGTAAATAAAAAAACAATTGACTAACTGATGGAAGGGGGTGGGGCTGGGGGGAGGTGGGGTTGAGTGTTATAAGAGTAAAATCTTTTCTGCATGGAACGACTCCAAATCATTCAAAATCCATTTTGGGAAGAATTGGCTAAATAACATGTAAGGAGGGTGGGGGTGGGGGGGTGGTGAATTATATAGAGGTCAAATTTTCTTTCTGCATACAATCACTCCCAATTCTTCAAAATGCATTTTTGAAGTGGCAAAAAAAAAATTGCTGGAATGTCACAGGTGTGTGTGTGTGTGTGTGTGTGTGTGTGGGGGGGGGGGGGGGGGGGGGGGACAGTGCAATTCCTCTGAAATGTTCATCAGATCATGGCGGTCATCAAATTTAAGGTACACAATGTTCCAAAAAAAATATATACCAAAAAAAAGTTAAAAAATTTATAGTAATTTATATATTTTTTATACTTACCAATGACCCAGACATAGCTGGTGCTAACTCTTAAAATATAGGGCCAAACACAAATTTTGCCCCCCAATCCCCAAAATTTGCATCTAAAACTAAAGAAAACATGTCCTGAAAGGCCCTCCACACTTCGCCCCCACTGCGCATGCGCAGTGTCAAGGACGTTCCGAAATTGGCGCCATTAATCATTCTAATAACCAGTGCCTGGTAAGCGCTATGTACTCAGCGGGGAGGCAAGAGTTCCCAACTCCTGGGGGGGCCATCCCCGTCTGGGTCATTGGTAAGTATAAAAAATATATAAATTACTATAAATTTTTTAACATTTTTATACTGTACCAATGACCCAGACATAGCTGAATAGTAAAAAGGCTGGAGGGCCAAGGACATAGAGCAAAATGGAATACGCTCAATAAAATAAAATAGAGTCATCCCCTGTAGGGAAAAAGAAGTAATAGGCCTTACATGTATCTTTCTTATTTATGATAAATTAGAAAGATACAACACCTTCCAAAATTGAGCTTCATACATCCATGTACTCTATTAATATCCAATATAATCCTTATACTAATAATTTTTAAAGTAAGCCAATAAATAAGTAAGTCTAGAGAATAGAGACTCTTATACTCCTAAAAGTGTCTGAGGATTGCATAATCATGTCCGTTGACATATGCAATATTCAAAAGCTATACTTTAAAAACTAAGACTTGAATGAATTTTAAAAACCTAAACTTCTCAGTAAACAACCATCCCAATAACAGCTCAGAATTACTAACTCCGGAGGAGGTATCCCCTTGTTTTCATAGTAAAACAGGTGACCCAAGGGAACACCCTCCCCCCCCCCCCCCCCCCTTTTTCTTGCCCTGGGTCAAATAGCCCAGAGCGAAGAGGGCAGCCGAACGGAGACACTGCCGAAACAGACAGCCTACCTAGCTATAGTAGCAACTGTTAAGTGAATGACATTCTGAGCAGTAGATAATAGACCTAACAATAGAGGCCTCCAGAAATGGACTCGATATTTCTGAGATAAAATTCATGAATGTGGATGGCTGAGCGCAATGAGCGGCCTTCAAAAATCTATAATAGCGACACTATTAATGTAAGCCCAAGAAGTAGAAGAACTCTAACTTCATGAGCCGAAATCTTAAGCACAACTGCTAAGTCAATGATATACTATAAGCAGTACCGATAGTTAATAGAATCCATTAACAAAAAAAAAGTAGCGTAACGTCCTTCTACTAGACATCAAAGACAGAAGAAGCTTACGCCCATAGTAATAAACAGAAATCTGTTTATAAATACATAAACTGTACCCGGAAAGAGTAAAGGCCTATGCCCATACGAAGACGGAAGGACCTTAAAATAATAGGTTCCGGATAATAGGAGCCTAACTCTTATGCAACAATCCAACCTAAATAGTAACGGAAGTATTGATTCCGAAACTATGAAAGTGAAAATCATCCATCGATAGTGCATGAAACTCACTGACTCTACAGTAAAAGAGAAACCAACAGAATTACTGTCTAAAAGGTCAGAATTTGAAAACTACTGTTTCCAGAGGCTCAAATGATTACTTAGCTAAATAAGAACCGAAGTTAAAATCCGTATAGGAATTTAATCTAAAGATTCTAAGTCTATTTATCAAAAAGTTACTAACTGACTTAGATAAAGAGACAAAAGACTCAATTGTAAACTATCGTAGAGTGCATAGGTATGAGGTAACATAAACCTATAACCTAAATAATAATAGGCTGCAGTAGATCTTGTGAAACAAGTATACTAAAAAATAGCAATGAGTAGTATGGAGGGATCAACAATATGAACATAATGATCCCTACACCACGACGGAAGAGCTTCCACTTTAGCCGCATAGAATAGCGAAGAAGAGGATCTCCTATAGTAAGAAATCGCGTCCAAAGCTCGTCCAGTACAGTGCTTACAATGCAATACGGACCACACAACGGAATACATGAAGGTTGCGACCTTGCAGGTTGTGATAAAGATGACACGATTTACCCAGTGAAAAAGATCCTCACATAGAGGAAGATTTCACGTTAAGACCCACAGTAGACAAGAGAGAAAATTACTCATAATCTCTGTGAAGATAGAGATGCTATCAACAGAAATGTATTGTGGTTGTTTATCTTAGCAATACCTGCTAAAACAACAGCGCCGGAGGATACGCGTATCCTATCATTCCGTCCTATAGATCAATAGAGCGTTAAGAATATTAGCTCAGAGATCTGGACAAGCCAACACATACGTCTGCAATTGATAGCAAGCTGTGTCATAAATAAATCATCATTGGGCGCTCCCATAGATAGCAAATCTGATTGAATACTTGTTTGTTGAGAGTCCATTCTGACAGCAACAAGCGACCCGTAAGAGAACGGGAGTGCGATAAAACAATCAGACGACCCAGAATATGACGGACCAAAACTGCACTTGGTGTACTATAACCAACAGACGGATTCTTTCCATTAAATTGAATAACAGAAACGAAAGAGTGCCTCCCTGGTTCCGGAGATACGCCACTACTGTCGAATTAAAGGACAGGAATTTGGGCATGCGTTTCTGAATAATGTTCATGCAATGACATAAAGCAAGCCTAAAAAACATTATTCCGCGGAAGAAAACTGATTGCTAAAAGACTGCGGAACCCAAAGACCCTGGCACTTCGAATCCGTAGGGATCAGTATTATATCCCAATCTGTTTGACTGGCAACCGTCATAACAGCCACACTTGGGTCCGGCAACTGCGGCGGCACTCTCTGAGTCAACCACCGAATGTTTGCCCCAGTCTGAATCTCTTGTAACACTAGATAGACAAGAGAACGTGTAAATCGAGCAATTCATGGATTGCCGAAAAGTTGCCGTCGAAGAGAAGCTCCTCCGAGAACGAAGCGACTCTGAGAGAGTTCTTAACCTTACTATCCACGCAAGTGGATGTAGCTAGGGCTGCGTCACGTCTAACTAACTCCAATCAGCCACTGAAGGGCGGAGTTATACGTGAACAAACTACTGCCCTCAAAAGAAATTACATTGAGAATAATATCCCGTAAATCTTTTCTTGAAGACGTAATGATAACGCCTCAGTAAGGCGGATTACGTATAATAAAGCGTCTAAGTTAAGTCTACTATACATAATGTCGTTCCCAACATTGAAATTGGAAAAGACATAAACGGCGAAAAAGAATATATGCAGTTTTTAATCACACCGTCAAGACGCATATGAACTCTCGGTATGCCCTGCTCTGCCAAAATAAACTATTTGTATAAATGATAAAATGGCAGAAATGAGCAACGCGGACAAGAAACTAAAACTATCATGCTTAGTAGCAGGCTTGTATATATATATATAGCGTCGAAAAATAAAACACATGTTGTAATGACAATATTGGACTGCGTCGGTAAGTCAGGGACAATGTCCCCGAACCGATCAAAAAATCCGAGTCCAATGACGCTATAAGTCTCTTATCCAAGATCGCAGCAATGAAGTCCGAAATAATAATCACTGGAAGATAATGCCAGAAGATATGAAAGGCATCTTCCGATACTACTAAAGGGAAAACTCGAAAACTTTCGAATCCCTTTCGCCATCCTGTCGGACCCTATAAAGCGTTCGGTCGTCCGTACCTGATGCAACCGCGGACCGCACCGACCCAGCGCCGTCGGATAATTCCTGATTCGACCGAGAAACTACCAATTGCTGGGATGCTGCGAAACAACTGTGCTAACTCGGATAGCACGTCCGTCACTGAGGCCTGAGGAGAAGCGGTCTTACGATGCATTGCCGCTGGAAGCTCCGTGATCGTTACCCCGTGCATACTACCAATATGCGAGCGAACGGAGTGTATAGGCCTCGTGTCCCTTGGCTACCGGATGGCGCGACCTATTTGCCGTGGAATCACTGAATGCCGAAACTGATCGGATACTCGAGGTCACGTAGCCAATGTGCGGTCGTGTGCCCTGCTGTGAGGATGAGGAAGCATTAAAGACAGTCTCTCGGACTGTCAATATAACGGAGCGTCCCGACCAACGGACATATGCTCCGAATGTAAAATATCTGAACCACAACATGCGGTCCCCTATGTTGTTGGGCGAGAGAGGGACCTCTCTCGCTCACAGCCCGGACGGACCTGGACCAGCCAGGAACCGGACTAACAGGCTTCCTCCGATCTGTCCTCAATCTGCCGTCACTGGGTGAGTACTAAAGTAATTAAAGTGCTCGCATCACCCAAATCTCCTTCCTAGACCGCAACGGACGAACCCGGCAGCCGAACCATTCGATGAATGTACGCTACACCGGGTGAGCTAGCGAATGTCACTCCGTAGGCGATAGACATATTCCATGAGCACTTATTGCCGCTAACTCTTCATTAACTATGACGACAGAGGCACACTTTTGAAAGACATCTCCATAACTCTTCGAACAAGAAACCAGAAATGCTTGGTTAGCAAGCATAAAAAAATGCCGCTCAGGATCACAGATCCAATGTCGAGTTGTGACCTTGACCTTTGACCTGGCGAGTCCAAGGTCAATAGGGTTCTTCCTCGCACCAAGGCCAACACACCTATGAAGTTTCATGACTCTAGGTTGAACCACTATCAAGTTCTCATCCGGAAACCAATTGTTGCGATATGCTATGTTCAAGGTCACTGTGACCTTGACCTTTGACCTGGTGAGTCCAACATCAATAGTGTTCTTCCTCGCACCAAGGCCAACACGCCTGTAAAGTTTCATGGCTCTAGGTTGAACCACTATCAAGTTATCATCCGGAAACCAATTGTTGCGATATACTATGTTCAAGGTCACTGTGACCTTGACCTTTGACCTGGTGAGTCCAAGATCAATAGGGTTCTTCCTCGCACCAAGGCCAACACGCCTGTAAAGTTTCATGGCTCTAGGTTGAACCACTATCAAGTTATCATCCGGAAACCAATTGTTGCGATATACTATGTTAAAGGTCACTGTGACCTTGACCTTTGACGTAGCGAGTCCAAAATCAATAGGGTTCTTCCCCTCACCAAGGCCAATCTACCTATGAAGTTTCATGAATGTGAGTTGAACCATTATCAAGTTATCATCCGGAAACCAATTGTTTAAGATTTACTATGTTCAAGGTCACTGTGACCTTGACCTTCAACGTAGCATGTCCAAAATCAATAGGGTTCTTCCTCTCACCAAGACCAACCTATGTATGAAGTTTAATGAATGTGAGTTGAACCACTATCAAGTTATCATCCGGAAACCAATTGTTTACGCCCGCCCGCCCGCCCGCCCGCCCGCCATTCACCAAACTATAAGTCGAGTTTGACTTCGTCACAACTCGACTAATAATAATATATATATAGCGTCGTTCAATAATTCAAAAGTTTGTGTGACATTATTGGACTATGTCGGAACTGAGGGACGATGTCCCTGAACCGAACCAAAAATTTCTAAGTCCACCGACGCTATCAGTTTCTTATCCGGCATCACAGCATTCTGGTCCGACGAAAGAAGCTGTAGAAGACCAAGTCAGATGACATACACAACAGCATATGTTGTTCCGAAAGGGAAAGCTCGAAATCCTCCGAATCCCTTTCGGTATCCCGTCGGACCGGATGAAACTTTCGGACGTCCGTACCCGCTTCCGCGGAGCGTCCCGACCCAGCATCGTCGGATAAAATATATGCGACAGATTCAGTTGATGCTGGGATGCTGCGATAAACTGTGCTATTAAGGAAAGCACGTCCGTTCCCGAGGCCTGTGCAGTAGCGGTCTTACGATGCATTGCCGCCAGAAGCTCCGTGTACGTTGACTCCCGCACACTACCTATGCGAACGTCCGGAGTCTGCAGGCCTCGTGTCCCTGGCTACCGGATGGTGTGACCTGGTCGCCGAAGAATCCTTGATCGGCGAAGCTGGTAATATATCGGCGGTCACGCAGCCAAGGTGCAGTCGTGTGCGCTGACGAGAAGAGGAAGCCTTAGCAGTCTCAGCGGACTGCCTATACAACGGAGCGTCCCGAGCGACGGACGTATGCTCCGCTTACGACACATTTTGTACCACAACATCTGGGGCCAGATGTTGTTGAACGAGAGAGGGGCCTCTCTCGCTTGCCGTCCGGATGGACCAGAACGAGCTATGAACCGGACTAAAAGGCTTCCTGCGTTCTCCCTCCGATCCGCCGTCACTGGGTGTGCATTAGGTTAGTTTATAGTGCTCGCATCACCCCAAAAATCCTTCTAGACCGCAACGGACGAACCCGGCTGCCGAACCATTCGGTGAATGGACGCTACACCGGGCGAGCTAGCGGACGTCAAAGGCCGTCGAACCTACTAGGGTCCTCTTAGGCAATTGGCGTATTTACATGAGCACTTTTCCGCTAGCCCTTCATTAATTGTGACGACGGAGGCACACTGTTGGAAGACATCACAGATACATCACCCTAATCTTGATCGTCTGAAATAGAAATTGATAAAGTAGAGTGACCCTGCGGGGAAAGGACCGGAGTGTCCAAATCCCCAACAACATACCGTGACATACGCTTCCCATATTGTCATCGAAATCATACGATACAGAACAGGAGTTAATGCGAGTACACTGACCACATATAGAATGATAATAAAGTCAGAGGAAGACTTCCTCTTAAAACAATTGATCAATATCCTTTCAATGTGAAAAGAAAACAAGTCCTGGTACTCGCACTAACCCCTGGCAATCAAAATACATAATAATAATATGATCCATTGATATAGAAAAAATAATTGAAATCAAAATATTTTGAAAAAATATTTTTTCAGAACAGCCCAAGTTTCTGAAAAGTAACGTTGAGCCCCAATGGATCCCAAGCCTAAGTGTGGACAAAAATTTTAAAAATATTTTAAACAATTTATTCAACACTTACGAACAATAATAATGTATCTAGTTATGATTAAAATAGCATCAAGATATTATTTTTAGAAATCCCCCCCTCACACAGAGGGCTGTTGTAAATGTAAACAATGAGTGTAAAAACACTAAAATAAGACTCCAGGCACCCAGGCCCGAAATCAGTTACCAAAAATACACTATCTGATGCAAAACAGAGACTTCCAGGGAAGAAACTGCAGAACATCAGATGGTAGATGCAGAACACAACGCCTAACCACCCCTAGGTGAAGACGTAAACATGGGGAAAGAACAGAATTCATTCTGTTATTCAGCTAAAACTCCCAAGAAAATTTAGTAATAATAATTACAAAAACTATGCCAAAAGCATGGGAGAATAGCAAGGGGGAACTTAAAGGACAGGGAGAGAGGAAAACACTTAAAAAAACAGTGTAACTACATAATCAGAATGACAACAAAATGGCTGCTGCCTTGAAAATAGGTAACTTAACATAATTTCATTAAAAAATTTTAAGTTACAGCCCTGATAATATTCTGTCACACATTCTTTTCCTCTCCTCCTTCTCTATCCTCCTTAGAATCACCATTTCACTAATATTTATGTGTCTGGCATCATTTAAACTGAGATTTATAAGCACAAAGATCAGTCAGATGTTAACTGATGAAGGGCCAAACTTAGAATGATTAATGGCGCCAATTTCGGAACGTCCTTGACACTGCGCATGCGCAGTGGGGGCGAAGTGTGGAGGGCCTTTCAGGACATGCTTTCTTTAGTTTTAGATGCAAATTTTGGGGATTGGGGGGCAAAATTTGTGTTTGGCCCTATATTTTAAGAGTTAGCACCAGCTATGTCTGGGTCATTGGTACAGTATAAAAATATTGATATTTGGTTTCTAATGTTTAAGTTATTCCATAAACAAGCATTAGACAATGTTTATTAACAAAAGACAATAACTCTGACAATTTTTATTGGATATGGCTGGTCATCGACCTACACATACCATCTTTGGTTGAAAGCAAATAATTTAAACTGGAGTTATCGGTCTGAAGCCAATTGTTTACGGACAGATGCACAGACAGACAGATGGACAGGCCATTTACATAATATGACCGTTTTTACAAACAGACGTATAAAAATTAAATCCTCATCTCCACCTCAATACAATTTTGTTAAAATTTCAATGATAATCTATATATTGATTTTTTATGACCTTATGCCTCTATATTTTAATGAAACGTTCATCGATGAAGTCTCTCCGTATAATTTATTGTACTTCTTAGAAGACTATAACAGTAATTCACCTAAATCTTCCCCAATAAATGTTTTAACAATCAACATGCATCACAGACTTCTACTTAGAAAACAATAGGACCTGGCAAATTGAGAACCACTAAATATGTTTCTCAGAATAATAAAAACAAAGGGAGCAGGGGCTCATTAAGGGTAGAAAATTCAAATATATTCAGACTAACCTCATCGCACAGGATGAAAATGTTTCTCTAAACACACTGTAGGTCAGATCATATCAGTTGAACTATCGACAACCAAGCTATTTATTCATGAAGATGTGAAAATGTACATTAAATAATTTATTGAACAGTTTAGCAATCTGAGTGTAGAGAACATCCATGAGTGGATGGTCACTACACTTGGATTGTTAAACAATCATATAAATGTTAGAACATGGAGGTGATTTTCTAGAATGGAATATCAGAGAAATTAGTCAAGTGGACAAGTATAAATTTTGTTGAAAAATCTGAGGTACAGCTATGTGATACTATTCATCAGTATATGGTAATGCAAAGTGATTTTCAGACCGGTCATGTTACTGCAAAACCAATTTTCAGTAAAATATACTCTCTACAGAAACGCGCGATGCCAGTAATTAGTTGTAAAAAGTTTTATAGCCATACTGATCCCCTATTCAAGGATAATAACATACTAAAATTTAACGATCTTTACAAAGTGAATGTCTCTCTATTCATGCACGACTGGAAAAATGATAGGTTGCCGACTCATTCAAAACATTTTTTAGTGTACACTTTTTATCCGGACTTCAAACAAGACAAGTTGGCATGATACAGTCGCAGAAAGCTAGAACCCAATTCTCTACCAAACTGCCAAAACATAGCTTCCCAAAGAGTTGGAATGGAATTGATGCTAACTTACGGGCCCTACCTTCCAGACATGTTTTTAAGAAACAACTTACTGATGAATGCTTAGCAAGCTACTCCTCACATGTTACCTGTTCGTATTAAATGTGTCCAGACTGTAGGCCTTACGCTCAATAATACACACACGTTGCCACACTCCACTGTGGGACCCTTCATATGAGAGAAAGAAATCATCGCCTGGGTGCTAGAGTGCTCTATGTGCCAGTGGGACATAGGGCATTCTAGCACTATGGAGACCTTATGTATGATGTCAATGAAGACAGAAATCGTCCTATTTACCAATAACATTCCCACCTCCTAGTTACAAACGAGCCATATTTTAAACACTTCTACTCAAGTCGAAGACTGTTCAAGTCTTACCTCCCAAGAAAAAAACATTCTTAATCGTAGACGCCATTGCCAGCCTATGCCGGTGACTTCTCCAGTTATCTCATCACACACGTCCTCGAATTAATCTCCCAATCATGTCTTGACCCATCATCTCACGTTTAATCTTATTTATCCAAATCTGTAGTCTACCGTCAAATTGCACTCGCGCATATCGGGTGCAGTCTTTCGCGTAGACTGGGAAGGGGCCAGCATGTTGATTCAAGGTCTTCCTTCTCCTGATCATTCACTCAATAGCTGAGCCATAGGCAGTGGTACTTATGAACAAAAATATCCAGTCTACTCCATTTCTGTACATGTGTAGTCTTTTTCACTTCCTGGGGGAAACAGGAAGACAACCAATGTGGCTATGTTGTCTCCCAACAATTTACCAGTGTATTCTATATATGTAAAACTCTTTGTACAAATCTTACTTGTAAATTTGGTATTTTGTTGAATAAACTTCATTTCATTTCATTTCACCCCCTGGCTCCAAGTCTGAAAATATTCAGTCTGACATTTGCAGAATGAGGTCCCCAGAGGGTGAATCTGATGATGCTATCCCATACAGTGGGCAAATTTATCCTCTTGGCACCTCTTTCTGTTTAGTTTTGAGACCCTGATTCAGACTGAGGTTCACAGAGGGTAAATTTAGTGATGCTACCCTGCTGTGCAGGGTAGCATCGAAAAATTCACCCTCTGGGGACCTCATTTTGCAGATGACAGTCTGCTTATTTTCTGGCTTGCCTGGCTCATGAAGGTTCTCCACCCCTTTCCTGTCCAACCAATTAAAAGCAATTCAATACACATTCTTCTTAAAAGGGAGCTGTTTATTAAAGTTGAGTGCTGTAGAGCCAAGAAGATATAGAGTTATTTTGCAAGAACTGTTCTGTTTATAGTAACAGTGATCATGACCTGTGACCTAATGATCCCAAGCATAACTCCCATAACTGCAATTATCGACATCTTATAGACAATGTGTGCCTTAACTTCTAATTTTGTACACAAGAGGAAAGTAGAATTATTGCAGGAAAGTTAAAAAATTTATAGTAATTTATATATTTTTTATACTTACCAATGACCCAGACATAGCTGGTGCTAACTCTTAAAATATAGGGCCAAACACAAATTTTGCCCCCCAATCCCCAAAATTTGCATCTAAAACTAAAGAAAACATGTCCAGAAAGGCCCTCCACACCTCGCCCCCACTGCGCATGCGCAGTGTCAAGGACGTTCCGAAATTGGCGCCATTTATCATTCTAATAACCAGTGCCTGGTAAGCGCTATGTACTCAGCGGGGAGGCAAGAGTTCCCAACTCCTGGGAGGGCCATCCCCGTCTGGGTCATTGGTAAGTATAAAAAATATATAAATTACTATAAATTTTTTAACATTTTTATACTGTACCAATGACCCAGACATAGCTGAATAGTAAAAAGGCTGGAGGGCCAAGGACATAGAGCAAAATGGAATACGCTCAATAAAATAAAATAGAGTCATCCCCTGTAGGGAAAAGAAGTAATAGGCCTTACATGTATCTTTCTTATTTATGATAAATTAGAAAGATACAACACCTTCCAAAAATTGAGCTTCATACATCCATGTACTCTATTAATATCCAATAATCCTTATACTAATAATTTTTAAAGTAAGCCAATAATAAAGTAAGTCTAGAGAATAGAGACTCTTATACTCCTAAAAGTGTGTGAGAATTGCATAATCATGTCCGTTGACATATGCAATATTCAAAAGCTATACTTTAAAAACTAAGACTTGAATGAATTTTATAAACTTAAACTTCTCACTAAACAACCATCCCAATAACAGCTCAGAATTACTAACTCCGGAGGAGGTATCCCCTTGTTTTCATAGTAAAAACAGGTGACCCAAGGGAACACCTCCCCCCCCCCCCTTTTTCTTGCCCTGGGTCAAATAGCCCAGAGCGAAGAGGGCAGCCGAACGGAGACACTGCCGAAACAGACAGCCTACCTAGCTATAGTAGCAACTGTTAAGTGAATGACATTCTGAGCAGTAGATAATAGACCTAACAATAGAGGCCTCCAGAAATGGACTCGATATTTCTGAGATAAAATTCATGAATGGATGGCTGAGCGCAATGAGCAGCCTTCAAAAATCTATAATAGCAACACTATTAATGTAAGCCCAAGAAGTAGAAGAACTCTTACTTCAAGAGCCGAAATCTTAAGCACAACTGCTAAGCCAATGATATACCATAAGCAGTACGCTAGTAATAGAATCGATTAACAATAAAATGGAGCGTAACGTCCTTCTAGACATCAAAGACAGAAGAAGCTTACGCCCTTGAATAAACAGATATCTGTTTATAAATACATAAACTGTATCCGGAAAGAGTAAAGGCCTATGCCCATACGAAGACGGAAGGACCTTAAAATAATAGGTTCCGGATAAAAGGAGCCTAACTCTTATGCAACAATCCAACCTAAATAGTAACGGAAGTATTGATTCCGAAACTATGAAAGTGAAAATCATCCATCGATAGTGCATGAAACTCACTGACTCTACAGTAAAAGAGAAACCAACAGAATTACTGTCTAAAAGGTCAGAATTTGAAAACTACTGTTTCCAGAGGCTCAAATGATTACTTAGCTAAATAAGAACCGAAGTTAAAATCCGTATAGGAATTTAATCTAAAGATTCTAAGTCTATTTATCAAAAAGTTACTAACTGACTTAGATAAAGAGACAAAAGACTCAATTGTAAACTATCGTAGAGTGCATAGGTATGAGGTAACATAAACCTATAACCTAAATAACAACAGGCTGCAGTAGATCTTGTGAAACAAGTATACTAAAAACTAGCAATGCGTAGTATGGAGGGATCAACCATATGAACATAATGATCCCTACACCACGACGGAAGAGCCTCCACTTTAGTCGCATAGAATAGCGAAGAAGAGGATCTCCTATAGTAAGAAATCGCGTCCAAAACTCGTCCAGTACAGTGCTAACAATGCAATACGGACCACACAACGGAATACATGAAGGTTGCGACCTTGCTGGTTGTGATAAAGATGACACGATTTACCCAGTGAAAAAAGATCCTCACATAGAGGAAGATTTCACGTTAAGATCCACAGTAGACAAGAGAGTAAATTACTCATGATCTCTGTGAAGATAGAGATGCTATCAACAGAAATGTATTGTGGTTGTTTATCCTAGCAATACCTGCTAAAACAACAGCGCCGGAGGATACGCGTATCCTATCATTGCGTCCTATAGATCAATAGAGCGTTAACAGTATTAGCTCAGAGATCTGGACAAGCCAACACATACGTCTGCAATTGATTAGCAAGCTGTGTCATAATAAAACATCATTGGGCGCTCCCTTAGATAGCAAAACTGATTAAATACTTGTTGAGAGTCCATTCTGACAGCAACAAGCGACCCGTAAGAGAACGGGAGTGCGATAAAACAATCAGACGACCCCGAATATGACGGACCAAAACTGAACTTGGTGTACAATAACCAACAGACGGATTCTTTCCATTAAATTGAATAACGGAAACGAAAGAGTGCCTCCCTGGTTCCGGAGATACGCCACTACTGTCGAATTAAAGGACAGGAATTTGGGCATGCATTTCTGAATAATGTTCATGCAATGACATAAAGCAAGCCTAAAAAACATTATTCCGCGGAAGTTAAACTGATAGCTAAAAGACTGCGGAACCCAAAGACCCTGGCACTTCGAATCCGTAGGGATCAGTATATATCCCAATCTGTTTGACTGGCAACCGTCATAACAGCCACACTAGGGTCCGGCAACTGCGGCGGCACTCTCTGAGTCAACCACCGAATGTTTGCCCCAGTCTGAATCTCTTGTAACACTAGATAGACAAGAGAATGAATAAACCAAGCAATTCATGGATTGCCGGAAAGTTGCCGTCGAAGAGAAGCTCCTCCGAGAACGAAGCGACTCTGAGAGAGTTCTTAACCTACTATCCACGCGTGGATGTAGCTAGGGCTGCATCACGTCTAACCAACTCCAATCAGCCACTGAAGGGCGGAGTTATACGTGAACAAAATACTGCCCTCAAAAGAAATTACATTGAGAATAATATCCCGTAAATCTTTTCTTGAAGACGTAATGATAACGCCTCAGTAAGGCGGATTACGTATAATAAAGCGTCTAAGTTAAGTCTACTATACATAATGTCGTTCCCAATATTGAAATTGGAAAAGACATAAACGGCGAAAAAGAATATATGCAGTCTTTAATCACACCGTCTAGACGCATATGAACTCTCGGTATACCCTGCTCTGCCAAAATAAACTATATGTAAAAAAGATAAAATGGCAGAAATGAGCCACGCGGACAAGAAACTAAACTATCATGCTTAGTAGCAGGCTTGTATATATATATATATATATATAGCGTCGAAAAATAAAACACATGTTGTAATGACAATATTGGACTGCGTCGGTAAGTCAGGGACAAAGTCCCTGTACCGATCGAAAAAACCGAGTCCAATGACGCTATAAGTCTCTTATCCAAGATCGCAGCAATGAAGTCCGAAAAATAATCACTGGAAGAAATGCCAGAAGATATGAAAGGCATCTTCCGATACTACTAAAGGGAAAACTCGAAATCTATCGAATCCCTTTCGCCATCCTGTCGGACCCTATAAAGCGTTCGGTCGTCCGTAGCTTGATGCAACCGCGGACCGCACCGACCCAGCGCCGTCGGATAATTCCTGATTCGACCGAGAAACCGTCAATTGCTGGGATGCTGCGAAACAACTGTGCTAACTCGGATAGCACGTCCGTCACCGAGGCCTGAGGAGCAGCGGTCTTACGATGCATTGCCGCAGGAAGCTCCGAGATCGTTACCCCGTGCATACTTCCAATATGCGAGCGAACGGAGTGTATAGGCCTCGTGTCCCTTGGCTACCGGATGGCGCGACCTATTCGCTGTGGAATCACTGAATGCCGAAACTGATCGGATACTCGAGGTCACGTAGCCAATGTGCGGTCGTGTGCCCTGCTGTGAGGATGAGGAAGCATTAAAGACAGTCTCTCGGACTGTCAATATAACGGAGCGTCCCGAGCAACGGACATATGCTCCGAATGTAAAATATCTGAACCACAACATGCGGTCCCCTATGTTGTTGGCTTCCTCCGATCTGTCCTCAATCTGCCGTCACTGGGTGAGTACTAAAGTAATTAAAGTGCTCGCATCACCCAAATCTCCTTCCTAGACCGCAACGGACGAACCCGGCAGCCGAACCATTCGATGAATGTATGCTACACCGGGTGAGCTAGCGAATGTCATTCCGTAAGCGATAGACATATTCCATGAGCACTTATTGCCGCTAACTCTTCATTAACTATGACGACAGAGGCACACTTTAGAAAGACATCTCCATAACTCTTCGAACAAGAAACCAGAAATGCTTGGATAGCAAGCATAAAATAATAATATATATAGCGTCGTTCAATAATTCGAAAGTTTGTGTGACATTATTGGACTATGTCGGAACTGAGGGACGATGTCCCTGAACCGAACCAAAAATTTCTAAGTCCACCGACGCTATCAGTTTCTTATCCGGCATCGCAGCATATGTTGTTCCGAAAGGGAAAGCTTGAAATCCACCGAATCCCTTTCGGTATCCCGTCGGACCAGATGAAATTTTTCGGACGTCCGTACCCGCTTCCGCGGAGCGTCCCGACCCAGCATCGTCGGATAAAATATATGCGACAGATTCAGTTGATGCTGGGATGCTGCGATAAACTGTGCTATTAAGGAAAGCACGTCCGTTCCCGAGGCCTGTGCAGTAGCGGACTTACGATGCATTGCCGCTGGAAGCTCCGTGTACGTTGACTCCCGCACACTTCCTATGCGAACGTCCGGAGTCTGCAGGCCTCGAGTCCCCGGCTACCGACCCAGCGCTGTCGGATAATTCTCGATCCGACACCGTTTCTGTCGGCTGCTGGGATGCTGCGATAAGCTGTGCTATGTGCACAAGAACGTCCGGCGTCGAGACCTGCGGAGGCGCAGTCTATCGGTGCTTCGCCGAGGGCAGCTCCGCATCAGATGGCTCCCGCATACTTCCTATGCGAACGTCCGGAGTCCATCGGTCTCGAATCCCTGGCTGCCGGATGGTGTGACCTGGTCGCCGAAGAATCCTTGATCGGCGAAGCTGGTAATATATCGGCGGTCACGCAGCCAAGGTGCGGTCGTGTGCGCTGATGAGAAGAGGAAGCCTTAGCAGTCTCAGCGGACTGCCTATACAACGGAGCGTCCCGAGCGACGGACGTATGCTCCGCTAACGACACATTTGTACCACAACATCTGGGGCCAGATGTTGTTGAACGAGAGAGGGGCCTCTCTCGCTTGCCGTCCGGATGGACCGGAACGAGCTATGAACCGGACTAAAAGGCTTCCTCCGTTCTCCCTCCGATCCGCCGTCACTGGGTGTGCATTAAGTTAATTTTATAGTGCTCGCATCACCCCAAAATTCCTTCTAGACCGCAACGGACGAACCCGGCTGCCGAACCATTCGGTGAATGGACGCTACACCGGGCGAGCTAGCGGACGTCAAAGGCCGTCGAACCTACTAGGGTCCTCTTAGGCAATTGGCGTATTACATGAGCACTTTTCCGCTAGCCCTTCATTAATTGTGACGACGGAGGCACACTGTTGGAAGACATCACAGATACATCACCCTAATCTTGATCGTCTGAAATAGAAATTGATAAAGTAGAGTGACCCTGCGGGGAAAGGACCGGAGTGTCCAAATCCCCAACAACATACCGTGACATACGCTTCCCATATTGTCATCGAAATCATACGATACAGAACAGGAGTTAATGCGAGTACACTGACCACATATAGAATGATAATAAGGTCAGAGGAAGACTTCCTCCTAAAACAATTGATCAATATCCTTTCAATGAGAAAAGAAAACAAGTCCTGGTACTCGCATTAACCCCTGGCAATCAAATACATAATAATAATATGATCCATTAATATAGAAAAAATAATTGAAATCAAAATATTTTGAAAAAATATTTTTTCAGAACAGCCCAAGTTTCTGAAAAGTAACGTTGAGCCCCAATGGATCCCAAGCCTAAGTGTGGACAAAAATTTTAAAAATATTTTAAACAATTTATTCAACACTTACGAACAATAATAATGTATCTAGTTATGATTAAAATAACATAAAGATATTATTATTTAGAAATCCCCCCCTCACACAGAGGGCTGTTGTAAATGTAAACAATGAGTGTAAAAACACTAAAATAAGACTCCAGGCACCCAGGCCCGAAATCAGTTACCAAAAATACACCATCTGATGCAAAACAGAGACTTCCAGGGAAGAAACTGCAGAACATCAGATGGTAGATGCAGAACACAACGCCTAACCACCCGTAGGTGAAGACGTAAACATGGGGAAAGAACAGAATTCATTCTGTTATTAAGCTAAAACTCCCAAGAAATTTTAGTAATAATAATTACAGAAACTATGCCAAAAGCATGGGAGAATAGCAAGGGGGAACTTAAAGGACAGGGAGAGAGGAAAAACACTTGAAAAAACAGTGTAACTAAATAATCAGAATGACAACAAAATGGCTGCTGCCTTGAAAATAGGTAACTTAACATAATTTCATTAAAAAATTTTAAGTTACAGCCCTGATAATATTCTGTCACACATTCTTTTCCTCTCCTCCTTTTCTATCCTCCTTAGAATCACCATTTCACTAATATTTATGTGTCTGGCATCATTTAAACTGAGATTTAAAAGCACAAAGATCAGTCAGATGTTAACTGATGAAGGGCCAAACTTAGAATGATAAATGGCGCCAATTTCGGAACGTCCTTGACACTGCGCATGCGCAGTGGGGGCGAGGTGTGGAGGGCCTTTCTGGACATGTTTTCTTTAGTTTTAGATGCAAATTTTGGGGATTGGGGGGCAAAATTTGTGTTTGGCCCTATATTTTAAGAGTTAGCACCAGCTATGTCTGGGTCATTGGTACAGTATAAAAATATCAAAATCCTATTCATAGTTAGTGACCTTGTCTTTCATATTTTGACAACATAATCCAAACATCATCCCCTCATAGACAAACAGTGTATGACTCTAGAATTTTGTGTGCAAAAGGTTTCTAGTTATCACAGAGAAGGCAAAATTCTATTGACAATAACAGTAACACTGACCTTTAAGATATTGTCCTCAAACACAATCAAATCACGACACCTTATCGATAATCTGTGTATGATGTTTTGTATGCAAAATGAAACTAAATTTATTAAACAGAAGCCAAAATTCTATTAATATTGACAGTGACCTTGACCTATTGACCCTAAACAGAATTCTAATCACTAATACTTTATAGGTAATCTTTGTATGAAGTGATAGTTTGTTCTCAGCTAGTTACTGCATGAAAACCACAAATCTATTTATAGTAAGTGACCTTGACCTTTTGGCCACAAATGCAACCCCAGGCATCAACACATTATATACAATCTATGTGTGAAATTAGTTTTGTATGCATAAGAAAACTATTTATAGTAACAGTGCCCCTTACAGAACTCTATTTAGCGGGTCTGGAGAGCCAAAACATTTCACATCTGGCCAAGGTTAATGTCATTAACCCTTTGCCCAATGCAGACATCAAAATTTCTTATTTTAAATATTATTATTTTCAAATTTTTCAAAAAATTCCATCAAAACCATAACATGTGACCCCTCCCTCATTAGAACGAGCTCGATGAGATTATTCCAACAGTAGGTCACATGATATGATTCTGCTGAAAGTTTTTTGAAAAATATTTTTTCAACTGCTGAATTTGCATATTACATGAGAGGATGTACCTTATTTGTTGTGTAAAGGTGTACTATGTTTGAGTCAATGATATGGTGGAACAATATGCTCTGCAGGTTAGCTTCACTGGCTGCTGGAACCTAATATCTGGGCTTTTTCCCGGAGTGCAGATACTGCAGCTTAAAGGTTTCATAGTCTGTAGACATGTTTCATTATTATCTTTGAGGCTATTTTAAAAAAATTGTTTCCCAGGCATCTCTTGTCATTAAAATTCTTTTTTTTTTCTCACAGTGCTCAGCAGTGTTTGTTTTATTTTTCACCTGTTCAAATTGAACTGATTTGAAGCCATTTGCTTTCAAACTCTGATGTGTTATAAATATGATAGAAATTGTAATAGGAGAACTAGAGGCTCAAGAGAGCCTAAAACGCTCACCTGGACCAAGTTGTCCTAAACTGTTAGGGTTATGGGTATGGAGAAAATGTAATCTGAATGAACCATATGACAGATTCGCCAGCAATTTTTTTGTTTAATTGTTTCAACTGCTCAGACGAAAGCTTCATACCAAATACAAAATCTCTAGTCCATGCAGTTTGGGAAATATTGGACATTTCATTTTTTTTCTATTTTTAGTGCCAGGTGTTCCCACGGGAAACCGCAAACAATTTTGGGGGGGCATGAATGAAGTACTTAGGGTCAACTAATGCCACACATAAAATTTGGTTTAAATCACTCCATTGGTTCTTGAAACAGAAATTTTCAGGGGAGCTCAAAAGGGAGCCCATCCCCTGGAGAGCCCAAATATAGACCTATCAACTTTCTTTGAAAAAACTTTTAATCTTGAACACCAGAGGAAGTTTCATTACAAATATTAAAGCATTCCCACTTGTGGTTCATGAGAAGATGATTTTTAATGAATTTCATGATATTTGAGCATAAACCCATGCCCAAAAAGGCCGCAGACCCCATCTGAATAAAACTAAAACAGAATACCCCCAAGATGATGTGGCCCATATATGTTTCAATTTGGGCCATTGGTTTGTGAGAAGATATTTTAAATAAAATTGACCAAAATGCATAAAAACAAAAAACTCATTCCAGATTTTGGTCCAAAATTTCTAAGTCCCACCCGGACCCCAAATGTTCAGTATAAAAAAAAAAAAAATTTGTCTTAAAATTGACTGAAACACATAAAAAAACCAAAAAACTCATTTCCGGATTGTGGTCCAAAATTTCTAAGTCCGACCGGGTCCCCAAATTTTCAGCCTAAATAGGAACCCGGGGACTTGGCTTAAACAAACTTGAATCTCACCCCTTAAGGATGCTGCATACCAAATATCAAAAGATTCTTATTGGTAGATCTGAAGAAGAAGATTTTTAAAGAATATTCCTTATACTACACTAATTTAAACATTTGGGCTCCCATAGAGAGCCCAAATATGGACCCACAGAATTGATTTCAATACACATGTGAAACAATCTTCCAAAGACGTTATATGTGAAATTTGAAAGCATTTGGAGCAGTGGCTTGGGAGAAAAGTAGTCTTAAATGTTTTTCCCATTACCCACAGTGTTAAAAAATGCTGACTCAGCACTTTTTCAAAGTCCCCAAAAAGTACCCCATGATAAAACCGACAGGAATTTTTTTTTTACCATTCCATTCTGTTAGTCCTAAGGAAGCTTCACACCAAATAAGAATTCTCAGTGCAGTGTAGTTTTGGAGATATGGGCGTTTTAATTTTTTTCTATTTTTAGCTCCTGAGGTTCCCACAGGGCAGCAGGAAATTTTTTTTTGGCATGAATCAAGCACTTAGAACCCAATAATACCTCATAGAAAATTTGGTTCAAATCGGCCTCTCGGTTTGGAAAATAGAAATTTTAGGCGGGGCACAAAATGGGGATCCTCCCGTAGCGAGCCCAAATATTGACAGAGAAAATTTCTTTGAACAAACTTGAATCTTGAGTACCAAAGGAGCTTACATACCAAATATCACAGCATTCTGACTGGTGGTTCATAAGAAGAAGATTTCAGGAGAAATTGATGCTTTTGGGGCATCACTCCCACCCCAGTGTGGGCACCTAGTTCATTTTAACAAACTGAAAAGAGGATACCCCCAAAATATTGTATGCTAGTGGTTTTGAAGGAGAAGACCGAGTTGCGAAAGTTAACGGACAACGGACGCCAACTGATGGCAAAAGCTCACACTGACTTTCAGTCAGGTGAGCTAAAAAACAACTGCTGAATGATTGGAAATTCCAAGGAGAGTAAATGTCTCAAATATCCCAAACATTTCAAATTATTGTCAGTGATTACAGAAAAAGCCTCCATTCCTCATAAAAACATTCATGACAAATTGCATGAGAAACAAGTATTTTTACAGCCTGAATCTAAATTATTTAGTCTGTATGGATTTGGTTTGTTACTATTTATGAGTTCCAACATATAGGCATTCTCCAATAAATTGTATCAAGACAAAGACATGTGAACAACTACCTCTCCCCCCCCCCCCCCCCCCCCACCCCCAAAAAAAAAAAATAATAATAAATGTGCGCTCAGCCAGTGAAGAGTTGTTCTTAATGTGCAATTCTGCAAGTTAACCCTTTCAACCTTTGTTTTCTGGAATGGTATCGCCTTTGTGTGCACTTACAGTGAGATGGGTCCGTCCAATATCAATATACAGGGGGATAAAATATTAACCCTTTCTGACTACGGTTATCATGACATTTTTCCATCACGAAGAATCAGGTTCTGGTGATGTCAAATGAAATCATTAGCCCTTTGAACCCTGGTGGTATCTTCCATATCAGTTCAATAGCAGTAATAGGAAGAGTCTATATTCATTATTTGGGGAGAGACTAATAGAATGGTCTTCCACACACATCAACTTAGCATCCATCCTACTTAATGAAATTATGAAGTATCATGTTCCTGGACTAAAAGGCGGCAGGTCGGGTTCAACGTCCCAAGTACGTAATATTACGTACCATAATCACAAAGCTTGGCAATTTTCGTATGTAATATTACATACTGTAGTCGTGAAGGGTTATCTGCAGACTCAGGGGTCAGCCGAGTGGGTGATTTGGGCGAAGTAGTCGCCTTGTCACTCCTGAAGTTGCCTCGGCTTACATTGGGGGTGAAATTGAAGTCACCCTCCAAAAATTCCTTGAGAGACATTTTGTGCATTTTCATATGTTTTATTTCTAAATAGAAACGCTTTCGCATTCTGACGTTTATAAGAAAGTAAACACGTTTCTGATTGTTGGTAAAATCTGTCAGCTCTGAAAATAGCCTAAACCAGCCCAATTTTACATTTCTCAAAAGAGCTGTAATGGCCAAGTCGTTCAAGCAAATTGCCCGAACTGGTAGCAACCAGCATAAAATGGCAATTAAAAAATAGGATGTCCATTCTGACTCATATGGCTGTAATTAGTACAGTCATTAGCGGTTAATTTTACAGATTAATGAACAAACCATTGTTCACTTGCAATACCTGGCAATGCATTGTGATTATAAACCCAGTTGAATTGGTCACTTAGGATGTATATATTTACAGATACAGATGTCCGCTGTGTGTTTACGGCCATAAATGGAAAACGTCTTTGAAAATTGGAATCTCTGAAATCCTTTTTGCTGACATGCTGTCCCTTTGATTGAACAACTAACAAAAGAACTATTAGTTTAGAAGTAGCATTGTCAACCCATTAGCTACTGTCATAGCATCTGTCAATTGTTTTTAAAATTTTCAACCAAGTCAAAATGTCAAAATTGCTTACGTACGTTACATGCCTTTCCATTGAAATGTTAAAAAATTTATAGTAATTTATATATTTTTTATACTTACCAATGACCCAGACTTAGCTGGTGCTAACTCTAACAAAACCAGGGCCAAACACAAATTTTGCCCCCCAATCCCCAAAATTTGCATCCAAAACAAAAAGAAATCATGTCCTAAAGGACCTCCATACTACGCCTCTACTGCGCATGCGCAGTGACGCAGACGTCCCGAAATTGGCGCCAATTATCATTCTTACTGGCAGTGCCTGGTCAGCGCTATGTACTCAGCGGGGAGGCAAGAGTTCCCAACTCCAGGGAGGGCCATCCCCGTCTGGGTCATTGGTAAGTATAAAAAATATATAAATTACTATAAATTTTTTAACATTTTTATACCGTACCAATGACCCAGACTTAGCTGAATAGTAAACAGGCTGGAGGGCCTAGGACATAGAGGAAAATCCAATAAGCTCAACTATATAGTAAAGAGGTAACCCCTTAAGGAGAAAAGGAGTATTAGGCTTTACATGTATCTTTCTTATTTAATCTTAAATTAGAAAGATACACTACCCTTAATAATTGAGCACAATAACATTCATGTTCTCTATTAACATCCAGTATAACCCTTATACTAATTATTTTTAAAGCAAGCCAATAAATAAAGTAGTCCAGAGAATTGAGACTCTTTATAGTCATTTAAAAGTGTCCGAGTATTGTATATTAAAGCCCGTTTGACACTTGACATATACAAATGCTTCACACCGAGCTACACTTTAAAAATAAGACATGAATGAATTTTAAACATTAATATTACACTTTAAAACCATCCCAGAAGCGACTCAGAAATACTGACTTGGAGGAGGCATTCCCTTGCTTTTCACTATAAAGCAGGTGACCTAAGGGAACACCCGTCCCCCCCCCCCCCCCTTCCCCTTGCCCTGGGTCAAATAGCCCAGAGCGAAGAGGGCAGCCGGACGGAGTCACTGCCGGAACAGAAAGCCTGCATAACTATAGTTGCAACTGTTTAGTGGACGACATTCTGAGCAACAGATAACGGACCTAAACAATGCAGGTCTCCAGAAATGGACTCAATATTTCTGAGATAAAAATTCGTAAATGTGGATGGCTGAGACCAATAAGCAGCCTTCATTAAATCTGTAATAGCAACACTATTAGCATAAGCCCAGGAAGTAGAAAGAGCTCTTACTTCATGAGCAGAAATCTTAAGCACAGACTGCTGAGAAGAAGATAAATCTTCATAAGCAGTACGGATAGTTAACTGAATCCATCTAGCAATAGAATGGACTGAAATATCCTTTCTATTAGGCATCAAAGACAGAAAGAAACGCTTCCGTCCCTTTCTGATAAACTGAGATCTCTGTTTATAGATACGTAATGCTCTAACAGGACAGAGTAAAGGCCTACGCCCGTCTGAAGACGGAAGAGCCTTAATAACAATAGGTTCCGGATATTTATTAGGAGCCTGATTCTTAGCTAAAAAACCCACATTAGTAGTGAAGGTGATAGTATTCCCAACACTACGATAATGAGAATCATCCACCGATAGTGCATGAAGCTCACTGACTCTTCTAGCAGAAGAGAAAGCTAAGAGAAAAGCTGTCTTATAAGATAAGAATTTGAAATCTACTGTCCCAAGAGGTTCAAATGGCTTTTCCTTCAATTTAAGAAGAACCCAAGCTAAATTCCACTTAGGAATTAATCTAAGAGTTCTGGGTCTATTTATCGAAAAGTTTCTAACCAACTTCGATAAAGAGACATTAGATCCAATTTGTAAACTATCATGATGTGCATAGGTATCAGATAACATAGATCTATAACCCTTTATAGTAACAGGCTGCAGTTTGATTTCGTCAAACAAGTATACTAGAAAGTTTGCAATGTCTGGTATAGAGGTATCGAATATATCTACAGAATGATCCCTACACCAACGACGAAAAACCTTCCACTTAGCCGCATAGTTTAGCGAAGAGGAGGTCCTCCTACAGTTAGAAATCGCATCCACTGCTCGTCCTGTAAAGTGCTTGCCATGCAAGAAGGACCGCACAACGGAAAAACGTGAAGGTTGAGACCTTGCGGGTTGTGATGGAGTTGGCGCGATTTCCCCTGCGAAAGAAGATCCTCCCGTGGAGGAAGCTTCCGCGGTAGGTCCCACAACAGACACCTGAGTAGATTTATCCACGGTCTCTGTGGCGACAGAGATGCTACCAACAGAATCTTGCATTGAGATTGTTTTATCTTTAGCAATACTTGTTGAATTAACAGCGCTGGAGGATACGCATATCCTATCATTCCGTCCCAAGGGATCGACAGAGCGTCTACTGCAAATGCGCTTGGATCCGGACACGGAGACACATACGTCTGCAACTGATTGTTGAGATGTGTCGCAAATAAGTCTATCATTGGCCGTTCCCATTGGTAGCAAATCTGATTGAATACTTGTTTGTTGAGAGTCCACTCCGACGGCAACAAGCGACCCTTTCGTGAAAGGGAGTCTGCAAGCACATTCAGACGACCCGGTATGTGACGGACCGAAAGAAGAACGTGATGTTCTAACGCAAACAGAAGGATTCTTTCCGTTAGATTGAACAACGGAACTGAATGAGTGCCTCCCTGATTCCGTATATACGCCACTACTGTCGTATTGTCGGATAGGATTTGGACATGAGCATCGTGAATAATGTCCATCCAGTGACGTAACGCAAGCCAAATTGACATCATTTCCTTGATGTTTATGTGCTTGCACAGGAATTGCGGATCCCAAAGACCCTGGCATCTCGAATCCGTTGGGATTAATGATGCACCCCAACCTGTTTGACTGGCATCCGTCATAACGGTAAAACTCGGATCCGGCAACTGCAGCGGAACTCCTTGAGTTAACCACTGAATGTTTGCCCAAGTCTGAATCTCTTGTTTCACTTGATCTGACAAGAGAACGTCCACATCAAGCGAATGAATTTTCACACTCCAATTCTGAGTCAGGAAAATTTGAAGAGGACGTGTGCGTAACTGCCCCATCGGAATGAGATCCGCGGCGGCTCCGCACAGACCTATCAGTCTCATAAATTCTCTCGCCGTGACTTTGTCTGCATGCAGACAATAGCGAGCGTAACAACTGACTAATTTCGCTCTGGTTAACGGCAGACGAACGAGATTGTTGTGCGTCTCGAAGCTCATTCCCAGATGAGTGAATGACTTGGACGGCACCAGATCCGACTTCTCCTCATTTACTATAAAACCGAGACGTCGGAGCAATAAAAGAAGATTCTGAACATCGTTCTGAAGCGTTAACTCGTTGCCGTACCTCTGAAGAATGTCGTCCAGGTAGGCCGACGTTACCGCAGACGAATGAGCTCGGAAGTAGATCATTACCGAGTTCATTACCCGAGTGAAAGCCCAGGGTGCTAGATTCAATCCGAAGCACATCGCCCGGAATTGATACACCACTCCTAGGACTGCGAAGCGTAGATACTTTCCGAATGTCGGATGTACCATTACGTGAAAGTACGCATCTTTGAGATCTATGCTCGTTGCATAATCGTTCACCCGAATACTCGCTCTGACCGATCGAATCGTCTCCATATAAAACTTCGGAGCGACGATCAGCTTGTTTATCCAGCTCAAATCTATGACTGGACGGAATGAGCCGTCTGGTTTCGGAACCAGAAACAGATGGCTGTAGAATCCCGGAGATTCCTGGTTTTCTACGACCTCTACCGCGTTCTTCATTAAAAGAGACTGCACCTCTGATAACAGAGCGTCTCTTTTCCGCGGATTTGACAGAAGATGAGTCCACTTTGGACTTCGAGTTAATGGAGGCTTTCGTTTGAAGGATATCTTTAGACCTTCCGAAGTCACTCCTCTCACCCAAGGGTCGTCCGTAATCGACGCCCATTCTTGTGAAAAGCTCGACAACCTTCCGCCAACCGGAACGCGATAGAGGTTTAAGCCATCACCTCCTGGACCTGCGAGGCCTGCGGTAGGAGAAACCACGTCTTCCACGACCCGCACCTCGCCCCGTCGACCTCGGGGCGTCCGACCGATTGTCCCGGCCTGAAGGACGTCCCGAACGAGAGTCGCTATCCTGACAGTCTCTCGAATAAGACCAAGAGGACGCACCGGAACCTCTATAGGAACCTCTCTTGGGCGCATTAGACCCAGAAGTGCCTGTCTTATTCGTGTCTGCTGTATCCGACTTCTTAGGAGCAGATTTGAACAACAGAGAATCCTTAGCTTTCTTTGTAATTTTATCATAAATAGCGGAAAGCTTGCCGTCAAAGAGAAGTTCTCCTGAGACCGAAGCGACTCTAAGAGAGTTCTTCACCTTAGAATCCACTAGTGTGGATGTAGCTAGGGCTGCGTCACGTCTAACCAACTCCAGATTTGCCACTGAAAGGGCGGAGTTACACGTGGAATAAGCTACTGCCCTTGAAAGAAGTCTTAAAGAGGATTGTATATCCTGAAACTCTTTCCCCTGAAGGCGCAGTGATAACGCCTTAGTAAGGTGATCTGCGTAAGATAAGGCTTCTAAATTGGCTCTGTTAGACGCAATAGCTGTTTCCAACACCGCGGTTGGAATAGAAGCTGACGACGGTAATGATAGCTCTATGTCTTCCGCCTCGTCGTCCATACGCAGAGGAACTCTCGGTATATCCTGTCCTGCCGTATCGAATTTATTCCTTGCATTAATGAAAGGCAGGTTGAGAGTATTAGCGGACAAGAAACCTGCTTTCCCCGTCCTGGAAGCAAGTTTAAATATAGCGTCGTTCAATAATTCAAATGTTCTTGCAACATTATTGGACTGCGACGGAAACTCGGGAGCGATGTCCCTGAACCGCTCAAAAAATTCAGAGTCCAATGACGCTATAATTCTCTTGTCCGGAAGCGCAGCAGTCTGGCCCGACGGAACAACTTGAGGGAGAAAGTGCCGGATGAAGTCCACGGCAGCTTTATGTTGTTCCGAAAGGGATAGCTCCAAGTCATCCGTATCCCTTTCACCATCCGGTCGGACCTCATGATGTTCCCGGTCGTCCGCCCCCGATGCTTCGGCGGAGCGTACCGACCCAGCGCCGTCGGATAATTCTCGATCCGACACCGTTTCTGTCGGTTGCTGGGATGCTGCGATAAGCTGTGCTATCTGCACAAGAATGTCCGGCGTCGAGACCTGCGGAGGCGCAGTCTTTCACTGCTTCGCCGAGGGCAGCTCCGCATCAGATGGCTCCCGCATACTTTTCCTATGCGAACGTCCGGAGTCCATCGGTCTCGAATCCCTGGCTGCCGGATGGTGTGACCTGGTCGCCGAAGAATCCTTGATCGGCGAAGCTGGTAATATATCGGCGGTCACGCAGCCAAGGTGCGGTCGTGTGCGCTGACGAGAAGAGGAAGCCTTAACAGTCTCTGCGGACTGCTTATACAACGGAGCGTCCCGAGCGACGGACGTATGCTCCGCTAAAGACACATTTTGTACCACAACATCTGGTCCCAGATGTTGTTGTACGAGAGAGGGGCCTCTCTCGCTCGTGGCCCGGGTGGACATGGACGAGCTAGGAACCGGACTCAAAGGCTTCCTCCGATCTCGCTTACTATCCGCCGTCACTGGGTGTGCATCTATTATGTTTATAGTGGTCGCATCACCCAAAATTTCCTCTTGGACCGCATCGGACGAACCCGGCTGCCGAACCATTCGGTGAATGGACGCTACACCGGGCGAGCTAGCGGACGACATTTGTCTAATCTCCATGAGCACTTTTGCCGCTAGCTCTGAATTCATTTGTGACGACGGACGCACACTTGAAGAAGATAACATGGAAACATCACCCTGTTCTGGTTCCTCTGAAATAGAAACTGAGAGAGTAGAGTGACCTTGCGGAGAAAGAGCCGGAATCGCTCTTTCTCCAGAAACAACATATCGTGACACACGTTTCCAATGTTTCTCATCCCAATGTTCACATATAGGACAGGGATTAATGCGAGAACACTGACTACAATTAATACAATGATCATGAAAGTCAGAGGAAGATTTCTTCCTATTACAATTTGAACAATGTCCCTTCATTGTGAAAGAACAACAAAAAGTCCTAGTTACTCGCAAAAACCCCTGACACAAAGATACATAATAACATGATCCATTAATAAATGAAAAAACAATTGCAAAACAAAATAATTTTGAAAAAATATTTTTTCAGCGAAGCCCAAGTTGCTGAAAAGTAACGTTGAGCCCCGATGGATCCGATGGCAAAGTGTGGTCAAAAATTTTAAATTTATATTAAATAATTAATGAGACACTTTCGGATAATATAAATGTATCTTATAGTGAGATAAACTACAGCAAAGGCAAACAGCCCCCCTCAAAAAAGGCTGAAACCAGAAAACATGACTCCAGGCACTGAAAAAACTGGCTCGGAATCAGTCATCAATTACACTCTATCTGATGCAAAACAGAGACTCCCAGGGGAGAATCTGTAGAACATCAGATGGAAGATGCAGAACACAAACGTTATACACCCATGGGTGAAAACGTAACTATGGGGAAAATAACAGAAAACATTCTGTAACCAAGCAACTCTCCCAGGAAATTTTAGAAATGAAATTTCTCAAAAATATGCCAAAAGCATGGGAGAATTGCAAGGGGGGACTTTAGAAGGCTAGGGGAGAGGAAACACTGAATAAGCAGTGCAACAATTAGCAAGAATGACAACAAGAGGCCCATGCCTCGAAAATAGGCAACTTAACATAATTCCATCAAAAAATTTTTAAGTACAGCCCTGATTATTTTTTGTCACTTCTTTTTCCTCTCCTCCTTCTATCCTCCTTAGAATCACATTTTCTCCAAGAATTACGTGTCTGGCATCCTTTAAACTGAGATTTACAAGCACAAAGATCAGTGAGATGTTGACTGATGAAGGGCCAAATAGAGAATGATAATTGGTGCCAATTTCGGGACGTCTGCGTCACTGCGCATGCGCAGTAGAGGCGTAGTATGGAGGTCCTTTAGGACATGATTTCTTTTTGTTTTGGATGCAAATTTTGGGGATTGGGGGCAAAATTTGTGTTTGGCCCTGGTTTTGTTAGAGTTAGCACCAGCTAAGTCTGGGTCATTGGTACAGTATAAAAATATTGGTTCCACTGGAAATTCGTACTGCAAATTGCATTGGAAAGTTTTTCTTTGAAAACTGGGTTTGGAAGGGGGTTAAATACTAATTGTTTAGTTTACTGGAGAATGTCTCCAGGCATTATCCAGTAAGCGAACACAATTTAATTGTTTGTTAACAATATGGTTAATGGTTTACAGATTACATTACATGGTTAGTACAGAGGTAAAAATAATTCAGCACTCTACCAGTTAATTAATAAAACTTGGTTTTAAGTGTTCAGCGAGTGGTAGACTGTTGGACTTCTATGCTAGAGGTCCCAAGTTCGATCCCTGTCCGGGCCGACCCACGTTGTGTCCTTGGCCAAGGCGCTTTATGCCAGTTGCCTACATGGGGGCACGATGACACCATGTACTAAGGCATACTGCACGTTGAAGGTGCACATGTCTTTGACCGCTCTAACCCTACTTGAGCGGAACGTGAACAGAGTTAGAATGCTGAGGAGCCAACAGTTGCTTGTCGATGCTCAGTGGTTGTCTCCGGGCACTCCGGCTTCCTCCACCTGTAAATCTGTCACGGTCACGATTAGCCATTGTGCATAAGTATGTGACCTTAAACACCAACAAATAAAATAATAAGTGGTCAGCAAATTTTCACCATGACCACCTACTAGTACTACCACCTAGCCACCATATATATGTCCGGGTGAATACTACATGCATGGATGAGGATTCCTCTTAACTCTTTCCCTACAAGTGAAGACTATAGATACCATGCTTTGAATTTCACATGACATCAAATAACTAAATTTTAGATTGCTCATGTGAGTCAATCTAATAATCTACTTCAAATGATGTGTAACGGCGAACATTTTCATGTTTTTTTCTGACTTCTCCCTCATGTCCAGACTTCTCCCTTCTGGCCCCTGACTTCTCTCTAAAGTCTCTGGATAGAAAAGTCACTTCTCTCTAAAATCAGCTGCCAGGCTGACCCCTGTGCAGACTACAGTTATTATTTTATCCTCAATTCCCTGTGTACAGACCTCTTATAATGAGACAAAAATGGGGCGAAATTATGCCTTAGACCAACATATCGGTCTTACAAGTTCAAAGGGTTAACCCTTTACCTAACCTGAAAAGCAGACGACACTTGCAAAAATAATTCCTGAATAACTAATTTTTTTCATTTTTGTCTCAAAAACATAGGTTATGACCCCTCGTTGGAACGAGCTCGATGAGCTCGTTCCAACGAGGGGTCATAACCTATGTTTTTGAGACAAAAAGTGAAGAAAATAATGAAAATTAATTGGCAATTTTTTAGAACAGCGCTGGCCGGTTTTGGCCATTATGTTAGGTAAAGGGTTAAACAAACCTGGATGCCATCTGCTTATCCTCTTTCTCTTCCATATTTAGATCTAAAGTGAATTCTGTTCGTGAAGTGGACTGGCTTCTTTCACTCTCCTGCTGAGTAGTAATATTTTGAGGTTTTGCTTCCTCATTATCTGTCTCTAATGTCTTCAAGTTTTTCATGTTATTTTTTATCTGCTTCTGCAATATTTTCTGTTGTTCCAACTGTTCATTAAACATGAACGTCTGCTGCTGAAATCTCAGCTCTTCAATTAACCTCTGCTGCTCTTTAAGTTGTTCTTGTTGCTGCTTCAAGATTTTCTTTTGGGCAGAATGTCGGTTTTCATAATTGCTTGCAACATAGTGTTTATTCATCCAAGGTTGTGTCCCAAATCTTGCTCTGATCTTTTGATCTGACTGGCTGCCTATATCGGAAGAGTCACCATCACCAAGACTGGCGATTTCTTCTTTGGTCATATTCAGATGTTTTTTAGTAACCTGCCATGCTTCCCTTGGGGGTGCTGGCTTCTTTGATTTCCCAGTTTCAGATAATGAGGAGTCAGATCTGGCTGAATTCATGTTGATTTTACAATTATTCTTTTTTTTCTCGGTCTGATCAAATAAATAATCCTGAAAGAAATGGATAAATATGAGATATTACATAGGTTATTATTTATTGTATCCGAGATGGTATATTGAAGTCAAGACCTCATATCTGGGCATATAACGATGTGTATAAAACTGTATCATCCATGTTTGGTCCCTTACATAACAGCTACCACTATATTTCGGTTCAAGGGGAAAATGATAAATTTATAGTAATTTGTATATTTTTATACTTACCAATGGCCC
Organism: Pictodentalium vernedei; assembly: GCA_031216915.1. Taxonomy (NCBI): domain Eukaryota; kingdom Metazoa; phylum Mollusca; class Scaphopoda; order Dentaliida; family Dentaliidae; genus Pictodentalium; species Pictodentalium vernedei. Next base: position 247,266,214 of record CM062288.1, on the reverse strand, counting down.
AGACATAGCTGGTGCTAACTCTAAAATATCCAGGGCCAAACACAAATTTTGCCCCCAAACTCCAAAATTTGCATCGAAAACCAAAAACTTAATATCCTATGTGGCCCTCCATACATTTGACATCTGCGCATGCACAGTGTCCAGGAAGTACCAAAATTGCCGCCAAATATCATTCCTTCTATAGTGCCTGCTAAATGTTATAGTCAGCAGGGAGGTATGAGTGCCCACTCATGGGAGGGTCGTCCCCATCTGGGCCATTGGTAAGTATAAAAATATACAAATTACTATGAATTTATCATATGTTTACACAGTAACCAATGGCCCAGACATAGCTGAATGGTAAATAGGTTGGAGGGCCCAGGACATAAAGGAAAATCCAATAACTCAATCACTTCTAACAGATTATCTCCTACAGGGGAATAGGAGAGAACGGAATTACATATGTCTTTCATATTTATTTAAATAAGAAAGACATAACACCAACAATGTAATTGAGCATAACTCAATATATATTTCTCCATTAAATTCCAGCATAACCCATTATGCTAATTCCATGAAGGGAAGCCAATATATAAAGATAGTCCAGAGAATGAGACTCTTCATACTCATTTTAAAGTGTCCGAGGATTGTATATTAACGCTCATTTGACATGCGACACATTAAAACCATCCCAGTACTGACTCAGAACTACTGACACTGGAGGAGGTCTTCCCTTGCTTTTCACTATAAAGCCAGGTGGTATTAAGGGAAAACCGTCCCCCCCTCCCCCCCCCCTCCCACTCCTTCCCCTTGTTCTGGGTCACATAACCACAGAATGAAGAGGGCAGCGGAACAATGTCAATGCTGGAACGGAAAGCCGAAATAACTATATCTGTAAACCTTTAGAGGATGACAATCTGTGCAACAGATAAAGGACCTAAACTTCTAAGGTCACCAGAGATGGACTCTATATTTCTAAGGTAAAACCTAGTGAATGTAGAAGGCTGTGTCCAGTATGCAGCTTTCATGAGATCAGTAATGGCTATACTGTGAGAATAAGCACAAGAAGTTGACAGCGCTGTGACTTCATGCGCTGAAATCTTATTAACAGAACACTGATCTGGAGATAGATTATCATAGGCAATACATATTGCTAACTGAATCCATCTGGCTATAGACTGAACAGAAATATCTCTTCTGTTAGGCACTAATGATAGAAAGAAGCGTTTCCTTCCTTTCCTAATAAAATCAGATCGGCGTTTATAAAAGCGCATAGCCCTGACTGGACACAGCAAAGGTCTACGGTTGTCCATAGAAGGCAGACCCTTTATGATAATAGGCTGTGGCCTTACATCAGGAATCTGATTCTTAGCCAAAAATCCTACTTGTGTAGTTAAAGTGATGGTATTTCCAACACTGCGGTAGTGAGATTTATCCACAGATAACGCATGGAGTTCACTAACTCTTCTAGCGGATGCAAAGGCTAAGATAAATGCAGTTTTATAGGTCAAGAATTTGAACTCTACAACGTCTAATGGCTCAAATGGAGCTTCTTTGAGCTTCAACAGAACCCAAGCTAACTTCCACTTCGGAATTAATCTGAGAGTTCTAGGTCTACTAATCGAGAAATTTCTAACTAATTTGGATAAAGAAGTATTAGATCCAATATCCAAGCTATCATGATGTGCGTAAGTGACTGAAAGCATAGACCTATAGCCCTTAATAGTGATGGGCTGCAGTTTGAGATTGTCAAACAAGTAGATAAGAAAGTTTGCAATGTCTGGATCATAAACTTCTATCGACTGATCCTTACACCAACAGAAGAAAACCTTCCACTTTGCTGCATAATTCAGCGAAGAGGAGGTCCTCCTACAGTTAGAAATTGCGTCCACTACTCGTCCTGTAAAATGCTTGCTGTGCAAGAAGGACCGTACAACGGAAATCTGTGAAGGTTGAGACCTTGCGGATTGTGATGCAGTGCGCGTGACTTCCCCTGATAAAGAAGGTCCTCCTGTGGAGGAAGCTTCCAGGGAATGTCCCATAGCAGACACCTGAGAAGATTTATCCAAGGGTTCTGTGCCGACAGAGATGCTACTAACAGAATCTTGCAAAGGGATTCCTTGATCTTTAGCAAGATCTGTTGAATTAATGGAGTTGGAGGATATGCGTATCCTATCATTCCGTCCCATGGAATCGAGAGAGCGTTTACTGCATACACTCGTGGATCTGGGCATGACGACAAGTAAGTCTGCAACTGATTGTTGAGATGTGTCGCAAATAAGTCTTTCACTGGTTGATCCCACTGGTAGCAAATCTGTCTGAACACTCGCTTGTTGAGAGTCCATTCTGAAGGCAACAGGTGACCTTTCCGAGAGAGCGAGTCTGCTAGTATGTTCAGACGACCCGGAATATGACGGATAGATAGTTGAACCTGATGTTTCAGGACAAACAGAAGGATTCTTTCCATTAACTGATATAACGGAATCGAATGTGTGCCTCCCTGGTTCCTTGTGTACGCTGCCACTGTCGAGTTGTCCAACAATATTTGAACATGAGCTTTCTCTATAATGTGAATCCATTGTTGTAGCGCAAGCCATATTAACATCATTTCCTTGATGATTATGTGCTTTACTAAGAACTCTGGGTCCTAAAGACCCTGGCATTTCGAGTCTGTCGTAATCAGGGTCGTGCCCCAACCTGTCTGACTCGCATCCGTCATAATCGTGAAAGCTGGATACGGCAGATGCAGCGGAACTCCCTGAGTTAAGCACTGAATATCTGCCCAAATCTGAACCTTTTGTTTTACTTGGTCCGTTAAAACAATATTGGTTTCAAGCGAATGCGTCTTCACACTCCAGTTCTGAGTAAAGAATATCTGGAGAGGATGTGTGCGTAAGCGACCAAATGGGATGAGATCCGCGGCCGCTCTGCACAGCCCCAGCAGTCGCATAAATTCCCTCGCTGATAATGCGTCTGAGTGTAGACAAAAGCAAACATAACAACAGACTAATTTCGCTCTGGGTAACGGCAGATGAACCAAATTGTTGTGAGTCTCGAAGCTCATCCCCAAGTGAATGAACGACTTGGACAGAGCTAGATCTGACTTCTTTTCGTTTACGATGAAACCGAGACATCGGAGTATTAGAAGCAGACTCTGAACATCATTCTGAAGAGTATCTTTGTTGCCGTACCTCTGAATAATGTCGTCCAAGTAAGCCGACGTTACCGCAGCTGAATGAGCTTGGAAATAAGACATTACCGAGTTCATTATTCGAGTGAATGCCCAGGGAGCTAGATTCAGGCCGAAGCACATTGCTCGGAACTGATATACCATCCACTGAACGACGAACCGTAGGTACCTTCTGAATGCCGGATGTACCATGACATGAAAGTATGCATCCTTTAGATCTATGCTTGCTGCATAGTCGTTCACTCGTATGCTCACCCTTACCAACCGAATGGTTTCTATATAGAACTTCGGAGCCACGATAAGTTTGTTTTCCCAGCTCAAGTCTATTACTGGTCGGAACGAGCCGTCTGGCTTCAGTACGGGGAACAGGTGACTGTAGAAACCAAAAGATTCCTGGTTTTCTACGACCTCTATTGTGTCCTTTTCTAGAAAGGAGAGACTCTCTTTTTGAAGGATTTGGCGAAAGTTGAGTCCACTGTGGCCATCGTGTTAGCAGTGGTTTGGCTCGGAATGACAGTCTTAGTCCTTCCGAGATCACATTTCTCACCCACCGATCTTCCGTTATAGTTATCCAGTTTCTCTTGAATCTTGATAACCTCCCGCCAAATGGGACACAATAGAGGTCCTGATCTTCACCTGTAGGACCTGTGAGGCTTGCAGGAGGAGAAACCACGTGCTCCCCGTGATGAGCCTCGACCCACCGGCTTGGGGGCGTCTGACCGGTTGCCTCGGCCGGACCCACGCCCCCGACCTGAGCCACTAAACTGACAATTTTGTGAGTAATTGTAAGAGGATCTCATATGCGAGGAGTTCCCTCTGAACGATCTTTGTCCAGAACCTCCTGCCTTACTTTTCTCTGCAGGTGTGGGTTTATTTGACGCCGACTTTAAAAGCAGAGTATTTGACACTTTCTTTGTTGCTTGGTCATAGACCAGAGAAAGCTTATCGTCAAACATATCATGTCCTGATACAGGAGCGACTCTAACAGAGTTTTTCACCTTGTTATCCATCAAAGATGACGATACAAGGGCCCCATCACGTCTAACTAACTCCAAATTAGCCACTGTAAGGGCGGAGTTATATGTGGTATACAGTATAGCCCTGGAAAGAACCTGTAAGGAAGAACGAATGTCCTCAAATTCCTTCCCATTGAGACATTGAGCCATAGCTCTCGACAGGTGATCTGCATAAGACATGCGTCTCAATTCGCTCTATTTGTTGAAATTGCCGTTTCAGTTGTATCCGAGTGAATTGCAAATGATGGAGGTAAGGCCAAATCTAGGTCCTCAGCCTGCTCATCTAAACACAGAGGAACTCTCTGTATATCTTCCCCTACCATTTCAAATGGACGTAGTCCAACAGATGGTATCCGAACGGAAGATGAGGATAGAAAGCTGCCTTTTCTCTTTCCGCTTGAAAGACTAAATATAGTGTCGTTAAGGAGAGCAAAAGTATTCGACACTTGTTTCGACTGCACCAGAAAGGAAAGGACATCCTCCCTTGACCGGATATAGTCAGCGTCTAACAATGCAAGCAGCTTTTTATGAGCAGTCGCAGCAGTCTGATTCGCTGGAGCAATCTCAGGAAAGTATTGATGGATAAAATCCATCGCCACCATGTGTTGTTCCAAAAGGGATGGGTTCATATCCTCCATCTCCCTTTCCGCATCCGATGGAATCAGATTCTCCTCACGGTCTTCTGCATCTGAATGGGCAGATGACTGGACCGACCCAGCGTCATCGGACAGCTCGTGATCCGAGTCTGCTGTAATTTGCTCTTGACTATGCTGGGATGCCACGATGAGCTGTGCAATCTGCGACAGCAGGTTCGTAACCAAGGCCTGAGGAGCAGCGGTCTTTTGTTGCTTGGCCGCTGGCTGCTCCTGGGACCGTGTGTCTGAGACGGCTCTTTTCTGCGGATGTCCCATCGAACGAGGCCTCGTTTCCTTGGCTACAGGATGATGTGACTTTTTTACGGAAGAGCAGTCCTTGCTCGGCGATTCTGGCTGGATATCGGATGCCACATAGCCAAGGTGCGGTCGTGTGTGCTGCACAGTACCAGAGGAAGCCATACTTATAGCCGGCCCCAGCTGATTATTTGACGGAGCGTCCTGGACCGGATGCATGGATGCAAGCTCCGTTTGATGCAAGTTTCGAACTACAACATCTGGCCCCAGATGTTGTTGATAAACAGAGGGGACTCTCTTGCTTGCAGTCCTGCTTGACCTCGCTGAGCTGACCATTGAACTTGCTGGCTTCCTCCTTTCCGTCGTCGCTGGGTGAGCCTGATTAGAGATTATAGTGCTCGCTCTACCCTTTTTCCTTTCCTCAACTGCAACGGACACACCCGGTGTCGCAGTGCACACTGCTTCACCAGTCGAGCTAGCTGGCGACAGGGCTTTGTAACCACCGGCATGTGGTTTATTGCCCTGTCTAATATTTGAGAGCACTTTAGCGCTAGCTCTAATTGACTATCATTATGCGACGACAGAAGCACACTATCGGACAGAGTCATGAAACCATCACCATGTTCTTGTTCCTCTGAAATGGAAACTGAAAAACTAGAGTGAGAGTGTGTTGAGAGGACTGGCATTGTCCTCTCACCGCTAACAACATACTGTGACACACGTCTCCAACGTTTGTCATCCCAAGTGACACAAGCAGCACAGGAATTAGTGCGAGTACAATGATTACAAGAAACACAAAATTCATGTGAATCTGAGGAAGACTTCCTCGAATTACAATTTGAACAATAAGCTTTCATTTTAAATAAACATGAAAGTCAACAGTACTCGCACTAACTCCCAAAATACTGAAAAAGATACATCAAAACATTTAATCAAACAGTGATTCGAAAAAGATTTCAAAAAAATTTTTTTTTAAATTTTTGAAAAAATTTGACATGAGCCCAAGTTCCCAAAGAGAACCCTCAGCCCAAATGGATCCCGATAGAGCCCAAATGTGGAAAAAAAAAATTTTTCACTGCCAAAAATTAAGGCTACACTATCGGAATGTAGTATGTATCTTACACTAGTCCTAGCATAAATAATTCATAGGAAAATTATATGTCTAAGGAAGCATTATCAATGTAAACAACGCCATAGAAAAATCGGAAACAAGACTCCAGGCTACTAAAAATATGGCCCAAAGTCAGTAACAGATTTAACACTATCTTATGCAAAGCAAGATCTTCATCAGAAGAAAATATGATACATCAGATGGATGATGCATGACCACAAATGCCTAAACACCCCTAGGGTGAGGACGTAACCATGGGGATAAACAGAATAAACATTCTGTGAAAAACGTTCAACTCCCAAGAAATTTCATCAAAAAAAATTTCAATAAAAAAGCCAAAAAGCCTGGGTGTTTAACTGGAGGGCTTCAGGGAAGGATAGGGAAGGAATACTTAACAAACAGTGGCAAAATCATTAGGAAGAATGATAATTTCAGGCCATGCCCCGAAAATGGGGAACAAGAAATAATTTCGTCAAAAAATTATAAAGTTACAGCCCTGAACATAAAAAACACTGTTTCTTCCTTCCATGATTCTATTCTTTCCTCTGATCCACCATAATCATCTTTGGTCTGTGTCTGTCATCATTAAAACAGAGATTTAAAAGCACAAAAGTCAGTTTGTTGTTATCTGACAGAGGGTCAAACAAGGAATGATATTTGGTGGCAATTTCAGTACTTCCTGGACACTGCACATGCGTAGATGTCAAATGTATGGAGGGCCACATAGGACATTAAATTTTCGGTTTTTGATGCAAATTTTGGGGTTTGGGGGGCAAAATTTGTGTTTGGCCCTGGATATTTTAGAGTTAGCACCAGCTATGTCTGGACCATTGGTTACTGTGTAAAAATATAAAATTTTGATGCATTTGTCTTTCCACAATTGATAAGTCTAATTTACAGTGGAATCTTGTTGACTCAAACCTTGTCATTTATAAATACAGAGCTATGTGAACCATAAGGTAGCATTTCAAGTGAAATACTTGCAAAATAGACTAAACTTTGAAGTAATGTAAAAATCTGAAAATGACACCAAATCAAAAAACGAAATGAAAGTGTCAATGACACTGTAGCTTAACTTGTGTGTTGTGTTTGATGAAAAGGATAATGTTCAATGTTTATGAAAGGATTATGAAATAAGTCAAGAATTGAGATAATTGGGAATATGTTAATTTCTGTTCCCTGTATGCTATGTTTTTAATAAAAATAATATGAGGTGTACACAGTACTAAAGAACTGAGGGGTGGGTTAATATGTCCTCACAGTTAACGTATGTCAATGAAAGTTACCAAGTTACAGTGAAATTATTTCAAAATGAGTCGTCCTATCAAGTTACACTGAAATCCCTTCATAAATATGGCCTGTAGACAGTGCTAAATGTTTTGAGGCTTCAGGCCTATGTGGCCATGATGGTAGACCGATTGCAACTAAAAGGGACTGTCCTCATCATCTCGACATTATACGAAGACATTCTACTAAGTTACAATGAAATCCCTTCACAAATACGGCCTGTAGTCTGTACTAAAGTTTTGGGGGTTTTGGGCTCGGGAAGCCATCATGGTTGAATGATCGTGACCAAAAGTGGGTGTTGTCATCTGGGCATAATCTGGAGAGATCCTACGAAGTTACAATAAAACTCCTTCATATATGTGACCTGTTGACTGTCCTCAAGGTTTTGGGGCTTCAAGACCCTGAAGCAATCACAGTTGATCAAACACGACCAAAAGGGGATTTAATCATCTAGGCATTATATGGAGTCAACCTAACAAGTTACAATGAAATCCTTCCATAAATATGACCTATAGACTATGCTAAAGGTTTTGGGGTTTTGGGCCCGGGCAGCCATCAAGGCTAAATGATCGAGACCAAAAGGGAATGTTCTCATCTAGACAGTATTTGGAGTCATCCTACCAAGTTACATCGAAATCCCTTCATAAATATGACCTCTGGACTAGGATTAAGGTTTTCAGGCTTCGGGCCCCTGTAGCCATCACAGTTGCCCAATTGCATCCAAAAGGAGTCATTTTCATCTAGGCGTTATATGAAGTCAACCTACCAAGTTACAATGAAATCCCTTCATAAATTTGACCTGTAGACTGTGCTATAGGTTTTTGGGCTTTGGGCTCAGGCAGCCATCATTGTTGAATGAACACAACCAAAAGGGGACATTCTCATCTGGGCATCATCTGAAGTGATCCTACGATGTTACAATGAAATCCATTCATAAATATGACCTGTAGACTGTGCTGAAGGTTTTCGGGCTTCGGGCCCCTGTAGCATTCATAGTTGACCAATCATGACCAAAAGGGGATGTCATGATCTAGGCATTATATGGAGTCAACCTATCAAGTTACAATGAAATCCTTCCATATATATGACTTATAGAGAATGCTAAAGGTTTTTGGGCTCTAGCAGCCATCAAGGCTGAATGATCGCGACTAAAATGGGACGTTTTCATCAAGACATTATTTGGAGTCATCCTACCAAGGTACAATGTAATCCCTTCATAAATAGATGGAGACCATGCTAAAGGTTTTTGGGTTTTGGGCTTTGGGCCCCTGTAGCCATCACACTTGCCCAATCGTGTCCAAAAGGGGCTGTTCTCATCTAGACATTGTGAAGTCAACCTACCAAGTTACAATGAAATCCCTTCATAAATATGGCCTGAAGACTGTGCTAAAGGTTTTCGGGCTCAGGCTCAGGCAGCCATCATGGGTGAATGATCGCAACCAAAAGGGCACATTCTCATCTGGGCATCACCTGGAGTGATCCTACGGAGTTACAATGAAATCCCTTCATAAATATGACCTGTAGACTGTGCTCAATATTTTCGGGCTTCAGGTGCCTGTAGCAATCACAGTTGACCAATCACGTCCAAAAGGGGAGGTCATCATCTAGGCATTATATGGAGTGAACCTAACAAGTTACAATGAAATCCTTCCATAAATATGACCTATACACTATGCTAAAGGTTTTTGGACTCGGGCAGCCATGAAGGCTGAATGATCGCGACCAAAAGGGGACGTTCTCATCTAGACATTATTTGGAGTCATCCTACCAAGCTACAATGAAATCCCTTCATAATTATGGCCTGTAGACTGTTCTAAAGGTTTTGGGGCTCCTGTTGCCATCACAGTTGCCCAAAAGGGGATGTTCTCATCCAGACATTACATGAAGTCAACCTATCAAGTTACAATAAAATCCCTCCATAAATATGACCTGTAGACTGTGCTGAAGGTTTTCGAGCTTTGGGCTCGGGCAGCCATCATGGTTGAATAATCACAACCAAAAGGGGACATTCTCATCTGGGCATCATGTGGAGTGATCCTACGGAGTTACAATGAAATCCCTTCATAAATATGACCTGTAGATTGTGCTCAATATTTTCAGGCTTCGGGCACCTGTAGCTGTCACAGTTGACCAATCACGTCAAATAGAGGATGTCATCAACTAGGCATTATATGGAGTCAACCTAATAAGTTACAATGAAATCCTTCCATAAATATGACCTTTTGACTATGCTAAATGTTTTTGGGCTTGGGCAGCCATCAAGGCTGAATGACCACGATCAAAATGATCACGTTCTCATCCAGACATTATTTGGAGTCAACCTACCAAGTTACAATGAAATCCCTTCATAAATATGACCTGTAGACTGTGCTAAAGGTTTTCGGGCTTTGGGCCCCTGTAGCCGTCACAGTTGCCCAATCCCGTCCAAAAGGGGACTTTCTCATCTAGACATTATATGAAGTCAACCTATCAAGTTACAATGAAATCCCTCCATAAATATGACCTGTAGACTGTGCTAAAGGTTTTTGGGTTTTGGGCTCGGGCAGTCGTCATGGTTGATAGATCACACCCAAAGGGGGAAATTCTCATCTAGACATCAAACAGAGTCATCCTACCAAGTTACAATGAAATCCCTCTATATTAAACATGACCTGCAAACTGTGCTAACAGTTTTTGGGTTGGGGGCTTGGGCAGCCATCACGGTTGACAGATCATGTCCAAAAGGGGACGTTCTCATCTAGGCATTATACAGAGGCATCCTACTAAGTTACAATGAAATCCCTTCACAAATTCGACCTGTAGACTGTGCTAATGGTTTTCGGGTTTTGGGCTCGGGCAGCCATACCGGTTGACTGATCATGACCAAAAGGGGACATTCTCATGTAGACATGACCTAAAATCTGCATATGAAATTTTGTGACGATCAGACAAGAGCTACTGAGTATAGCCTGTACTTGAAGGTTGAATAAAAAAAACTTTAACCACAAACTTTAACCAAAACTCCAAATGTCAACTAAACAGGAAAAAAAAAACAAAAACACTTCAACCTTCAGTAAAAAACTTTAACCATAAACTTTAACCAAAACTCTAAATGTTAACAGATGGACAGATGGACAGACGGATGGACTGACGGCCGGCCGGACAAAAGTCATGACTTTTGCCGTCACTGTAAACAGATGGGCTAAAAATGCCTAATTGGCGGGGGCTGGCAGGGCAATAACTTCAACAATTTTCATTGGATGACTGTGGTCACCAAACTTGGCCTAGAGACCTGTACGGAAAAGAATTGAAATCCGTTAACTCTTGTTTAAGTTATGGCATAAAGAAAGTTCAGACAGAGATGGACTGACGAATGAACGGATGGACTGACGGATGGACTAACAGATAGATATGGAGCGAGCTCTGCACTATATCCCTCCCTTGTGAGAAGGGATAATGAAAGTGTCAATGACACTGTAGCTTAACTTGTCTGTAAGTTGTGTTTGATGAAAAGGATAATGTTCAATGTTTATGAAAGGATTATGAAATAAGACAAGAATTGTGATAATTGGGAATATGTTAATTTCGGGTCCCTGGATGCTATGTTTTTAATAAAAATAATATGAGGTGTACATGGTACTAAAGAGCTGAGGGGTGGGTTAATATGACCTCACAGTTAATGTATGTTGCCCTCACAGTTAAGGTATGTCAATGAAAGTTACCCATTTGCAGTGAAATTATTTCAAAATGAGTCATCCTATCAAGTTACATTGAAATCCCTTCATAAATATGGCCTGCAGACTGTGCTGAAAGTTTTCGGTTCAGGCCTGTGTAGCCATGATGGTAGACCAATTGCAACTAAAAGGGAACGTCCTCATCTCGACATTATACTGAGTCATTCTACTAAGTTACAATGAAATCCCTTCACAAATACGACTTGTAGTCTGTACTAAAGTTTTTGGCTCAGGAAGCCATCATGGTTGAATGATCGCGACCAAAAGTGGGTGTTGTTATCTGGGCATAATCTGGAGTGATCCTACGAAGTTACAATGAAACCCTTTCATATATATATGACCTGTAGACTGTGCTCAAGGTTTTCGGGCTTCAGGGCCTTGAAGCAATCACAGTTGACCAAACACATCCAAAAGGGGATGTCATCATCTAGGCATTATATGGAGTCAACCTAACAAGTTCATAAATACAGCCTCTAGCCCAAGCCATATTGAATTGTTGATGAACAGACGGACGACTGGCCATGGTATAAGCTCAAATTTGACTTACGTCAATGTTGAGCTAAAAAGTCTTTGAAATTGTGGAACGAAAATTTTGAAAACAAGACATATTTCTCCTATCCTGCACCATAACTCAAAGCAAGAATTCTTTGTAATAGTCTGCTATAATCAAGATTTCATTGGAATTTTTCCAAAAATAGATTTTAGAGGTCATTTTTACAAAGAATTCAACTCCTCCTCCAAGCTTAATCTCTTTTTTCACTGACATGCCATTGCTTTGCTGACAACAAATATACAAAAATTGTAGGCTGTTACACTTGTTTCAGCAGCTATTAAAACTTTAGTCAATGAACCAATCCCCAAAATGAAGAAAATTTAAGAATAGTACTGAAATAGTTAACTGGATAACCAATTCGAAACCAGTTGACTACCTAACCGTTTTTAAAAAACGGTTATCCGAAATATCGGTAGTGAACGCCATTCCATGGATAAAACGTAGTAATTCTGCCACTTCTCCTTTGGGATAGATACACCTCGAAGCCGCGTTGTATATATTGAGAAATAATTGACTTTGGCTTCAAGACTTCATTAATGATCGGCAATTTCCATGAGTACTGAGTAACTGCAGAGTACTCGACAACGTTCGTTTGTATACACGCTACGGAATGGTTTCGGAGACTTCTGCTTTCCAATTCCTACAGTTTTGATCCCAGATTCGGTGAAATAATGGCTACAGATAACCGGATATAAACCAGTTATAGCTCTCTGTTAGTCGGTTTTGAAAATGAGCCAACCGTTCCAGCCCTATTTAAGAACAAATGCCTATCTTGACAGTTATTTATTTTGAAGTAAAAAACAATGCAGAGCATAAAAGGTGGTGGTTTGATTAAATAAAGAACTCAACAAAAGTCAGTTACGATGTTTTACTTATTGTCAATCAATCCGCAAAATATATCTATTCCTCTAACCTTTCTCGATAATCTGCTGAATCTCCACAATGCATGGAGATTTTAATTAAAACCAACAGCCATTTTATCATGTTACAAAAACAGTCAACATTGATTTTATATAATGTTGGTTTAGAAGAATAAATATTTTTTTTATCAATCAGCAATTTTAACGTTCGAATATGAATTTACAATTTGCTATTTGTAAAGAAAACGGAATTCAAAGTGCTCTTATTCCTTGTGATTAGAGCTGAAATGGTTAACTGATTAATCGATTAATCAATGATCAACATCTTTATCGATCCAAAAAGTAATTGATGAATAAACAATTACTTTTGAACTACTGGGGTTTAACAAAGGAAGAAACTTGCTCCAAAACAGGCACACATTGTCACTCTGACTCACATCAATTATATGAGACAGAGTAAAGCATTTAAGTTACTTTCTGACATACTTGTTTACTTGCATGATCATCATACTGTATCAGTAGCTGGAAATGGTCATTCTTAACCCTTTACCCATTGCAGGTAGCAGACGATACTTGCAAAATAAATTCGTGAATTACTAAACATTTTCAATTTTTGTCTCAAAAACATAGCTTATGACCCCTCACTGGAACGAGCTCAACGAGATCGTTCCAATGAGGGGTCATAAGCTATGTTTTTGAGACAAAAACTGAAAACATAATAAATTTGAATGGAGATTTTTGTATATAGGCCTGGTCAGTTTTGTTTGTTATGTTGGGTAAAGGGTTCATGCTGTAAATCATCAACAGTATGGCAATTATTGAGATATCTATTTGGACAAGTGATTAATAATCGGTTAACCAAGGTTAATCCACATGATTAATCGATCAAGAAAACATCATAACCGTTTCAGCTCTACTTGTGATTTATTCAAAGATAATCCAACATGGTAACTGGTATGTCGGAACAGTGTTTTGAAAGAAACAAACACTTTGAATGAATCAGACTTCTACCTGGAGTGGACAATTAAGACCTAGTATGTAATGAATTAGCTATATGTACAGTAATGCAATAAGGAGTCCACAGAGCACTGAAAAGTGCCATTTTCATGTATATTTCCAGCTATGGGAGGGGACCCCCCCCCCCCTCACACACACACCAATTAATGCTTCACACATCATAAATACATTGAACACACTGAAAAAATCAAAAACAAATTGTAGATTCACGTGATCGAATTTACACAAATCTATTTGGATTTTCGTAAAAGTAAACAGATTTCGGACCCTGGACGATTTGTGACTATTCAATTCAGTTAACCCATCCATGCTGATGTCAAAATAAGGAACTTCAAGAAGCAAATTTTGCCTTAAAGCAAATAGGAATTTAACAATTTCAATCTTATTTTAATGTGCTATGAGCTCTGTCAAACAAGACTGAATTGATTAAATTCCTAGTTGCATTATTTGTAAAATGTGCAGCTTGATATTTTGGAAGTTCAGCATTAGTATGCTGAGGGTTAACTCCTAATATCCTGTAAGGCCCCAGAAAGTAGACCTTCTAGTTCTCAGGCACATATTTTGTAAAATTGCATGTGGGCAGGAGGTTATTTTTTTAATTATTCTTGTAGTTATTTCTTTGCCATGAAAAGTTTATGTTCTAAGTTTGTTTTATGTTTTAGGCCTCATAATCTACAGAATAGCGTGGGTGGTGGTGTATTTCATCCTTTGAATGCAAGCATTGCAAAGCCTTGTTGCACTCAAGGGACAAATTTATCAATTTTATTAACTTGGGTAAAATATCAGACATAAACCATTTAATTTTTATTTTAAGTTTCATGGGTTATAAAAAGAAAGCATGAGGCAAACAAAAAGGACCATGCAGGAGACCCTGAGATAGAGATTTTAACTTTTTTAGGCCTAATGAAATTGTCTTTGAAGACCTTATTTTGTCAAAGTAAAGCCAAGACTTTTACCATTTATACCTTTGTTGACAGGTCCCAGTGAGTGTAGTCAAAGAATTTATGAATGGTTAAACTTCCAACTGCACATTATGGGAAAACTTAGCTGTTGAAAACTTGAGTATTTTAACATCAGAGTGTATAGGTGTAATAAAAAAATTCTTCTGCAGTCATCATGGACTTATAAGATCAGTTAATGTTGTGTGGTTAACAAGCCTGTAACTATCTTCAGGTAATGGGGAAGAGGGCAGGGTGTGAGAGAGGGCTACCCACATTAATCGTATTATTTATTAAAAGCATGTGGGATCTTTGCTTGTTCAAAGAGAAAATTTAAATCACAGTGGTAGTGGTTTTTAGTCAAGTCTTCACTGACTAAAAGGGCCTGGAGTTGACAAGAATTTACTGCTAAGCCACACAACTTCAAGATTATGATGATGTCATAGATACAGGGGAGGGGCAGGGGAGGCAATATTCTCCCCACCAAACTTTTGGGTGAATTTCTATGGATGATGACCAGTTTCTAGATCACTTTCCAGGCCTTTAAGGGTAAATGACACCAGCAGCAAACAGGGGTTTCTTAATCATAAAAATCCAACTCACAATTTCATTTTGTACGCTCGACAAATTTATGTTTGTTTCAGGGGTTGTTTCATCTTTTCCACATTCTTTTCCATCCCATAATTTCCCAGATGCAGCGGCATGAAGGAGTGACATCATTTTATGTCGAGTACTTTCTTGGTTGATTTCCAGTTCTTTTCTCTCCAGCTCTTGCCTCACCCACATCTGCCACATACTGAAGTACTTTTGTAGTAAAGACCTTTTGTAGTGTTTTTCAGCAGCTTGAGTATTTCTGAAAAAAATGTTATTTTGTGATGGTCATGATAAAGCAATTAATTGACTAAATCAACAGAGGTTTGCAAAGTTTATTATACCTTTGCACAGTGGAGCCCTGTGAATTGAATAGGCACTTTGCCACCCAAAAACCTGCAATTAACTGGTAGAGTGCTGGAAGCCCATATTTGGGCTTTAATCCGGGGAGGGGGAGATGCTGACATAAAAATCAAATCAGAAACAGCATGAAACAATTTTTAAGAAATCATTTGTAAATTTACCTAATTGCCATGCTTATCTTTGCAGCTTGTGCATGATGCAGGTGACAATAGTACCTGAGTGCCAAAGTCACAAATTACATTCCTACAGTTGTACTTATAAAGGAGCATAGGAACTCTGAATGACGAATAACAATATAAAAACCAGTGGCTCAAGTGAGCCTAAAATGCTCACCTGGCTCAAATTGTCAAAAGAGATGAGTGTATCAGTAAGTGATCAGCAGCAAGAGCAATTTTTTGATTTGCTATGACAAAACCAAAGGCAATTTTTTTGGCCATTCCTTTCTGCTGGTCCTAGCAAGCTCTGTTCTGTGAAGGATCAAAAAACAACAAGCGAACAAAATTTTTGTTTTGTTTTCAACTACTGTGGTTCTTTCTAGCACCTCCCCCCCCCCCCCCCCCAAAAAAAAAAACAAGAAAAAACAAGCAACTTAATTTGAACAAACTTGAATTTGACAACCCTAGAGATGTTACATACCAAATATGAAAGGATTCTCACTGGTGGACCTGAAGAAGAAGAATATCCAAGAAACTTTCTCATATTGTACTAAGTTACACTTTGGGCTTCAATAAAAAGCCCAAATATTAACCCAGGGACCTGATTTGAACAACCTTCAATCTAACCCTCCCAGAGGTGTTGTACACCAAACTTCAAACTAATCTGACTGCTGGAGCAGAAGGAGATGATTTTAAACGATAATTCCCCATATTGCACTTATTAAATATTTGGGCTCCTTTGGGGAACCCAAATATTAACCCACAAACTCGATTTGAACAAATTTAAACCTTACACCTCTAGAGATGTCACATACTAAATATGAAATGATTCTCACTAGAGGGTCTGAAAAAGAAGATTTTTAAATAAATTTTCTCTTATTGCACTAAGTTAAAATTTGGGCTCCAATAAAGAGCCCAAATATTCATCCAGGGATCCCATTTGAACCAACTTGAATCTAACCCCCCTAAAGATGCTGCATACCAAATATCAATAGAATCTGACTGGTGGATCTGAAAAAGAAGATTTTTAAAGAATATCCCCCATATTGCAACAAGTTAATAATCAGGCTCCCATAGGAAACCCAAATATTAACCCAGGGACTCAATTTGAACAAATTCAAATCTTACATCTCTAGAGATGTCACATACCAAATATGAAAGGATTCTCATTAGTGGCTCTGAAAAAGAAGATTTTTAAAGAAATTTTCTCATATTGTACTAAGTTAAAATCTGGGTTCCAATAAATAGCCCAAATATTCATCCAGGGAACTTATTTGAACAAACTTGAATCTAACCCCTCTAGAGATGCTGTGTACCAAATATCAAAAGAATCTGACTGGTGGATCTGAAGAAGAAGATTTTTAAAGATTATTTCCCATATTGCACCAAGTTAATATTCAGGCTCCTGTGTTGAGACCAAATATGAACCGAGGTGGGCAATTTGAACACACTTGTATTTGTATTGGAAGCCCAAATATTAACCCAGGGACTCGATTTGAACAAACTTCAATCTGACCCCTGCAGATATGTTGTATGCCAAGTATCAAAAGAATCTGCCTGTTTATCTGAAGAAGATTTTTAAAGCTTATTCCCCATAGCACCCTAAGTTAATTACTTGAGCTCCTGTGTTGAGCCCAAATATGAACTGAGGGGGTCAATTTGAACACACTTGTATTTGACTGTTCTATGGATGCTGTATACCAAATATCAAAAGATTCTGATCAGCGGTTCTGAAGAAAAATTTTTTTTCAATTTTTGCAAATATGCTGACTCAGTATTTTTTCAAACGCCCCTACAGAATACCCTAACATAACAAATGGCCATTTCTTTAAAAAAATCTATTCTACTGGTCAAAAGGATGCTTCATACCAAATAACAGTTCTCTGTTCCGTGTAGTTTGGGAAATATAGGAATTTGAATTTTTTCTATTTTTATCCCCTGGGGTACCCACAGGGCTACGAAAAAAAATGTTTACGCATCAATCAAGTACTTTGGACCCACTTATACTACATGTCAAATTTGGTTCAAATCGGCCCATCGGTTCTTAAATAGAAATTTTGGGCAGAGTCCAAAATGGGTATGTGCCTGCAGAGAGCCCAAATATAGATCTACCAACTTCCCTTGAACAAACTTTAATCTTCAACACTAAAGAGTGTTCCATACCATACATCAAGGCAATCTCTCAGGTGGTTCATGAGAAGAGGATTTTTAAAGATTTTAAGGCTTTGGCATCATAGACCAGAGCCCGAAGAAGGCAGCCGCTTCGTTTGAACAAAATAGAAAGGGTATACTCCAGGGATGGTTTGTGCAATATATGTTTGAATTTGGCTGAATGGCTGTGAAGAAGAAGCCAAGTTTGCAAAAGTTAATGGACAACAGACAGCGGATGCCAAGTGATGGCAATAGCTCACACTGGGGCCTTAAATCGATCACCTGACAAAGTAGTTCAAAGGAGGATTTTAGGTTACATTCAGCCAGTCATGGCTTAACACTATAGAGAAATAAAGTCATGAAATTATTCATAGGTCCTGCTGACTGGGTCCAATTCCACCAGCTGTAGACAAGCACTGCCATAATCCAAGGGTTGTTATGTCACTGCAGTTTGAAAGGCATAATTGATGGAAAAATACTAAGGAATGGATTTTTTTAAAAACTTGAATCTGCTCCCCACCCCTCCCCTCTTAAGGGTGTTGCATTCCAAAATATTGAAAGATTCTGATTGGTTCACCTGAAGAAACTGATTAGACAGAATTCTGACCTCAAATGGTGCCCAGGGACAAAATATCCAAGGATTCTGACTGCTCAAACTGGAAAAGAAGCATTTCACAAGCGTACTCATATTTCACCAAGTTAAAATTTGGGCTTTCATAAGCAGCCTAAACCTGACCACAAGAGATGTTGTATACCAAATATGATAAGATTCTGACTGGTGGATCGGAAGAAGATTTTTATATTATTTATTTATTTATTGGTGTTTAAGGTCACATACTTATGCACAATGGCTAATCATGACCGTGACAATTTTACAGGTGGAGGAAGCCGGAGAAGCCGGAGAGAACCACTGAGCAACTGTCAGCTCCTCAACATTCTAACTCTGTTCAAGCTCCGCTCAAGCAGGGTTACAGAGGTTGAAGACATGTGCACCATCGATGTGCAGTACACCTTAGTACACAGCATCATCCTGCCCCCATGTAAACAACCGGAATAAAGAGCCTTGCCCAAGGACACAATGCGGGTCATCCTGGATGGGGATCGAACTCGGGACCTCTAGCATAGAAGTCCAACAGCCTACCACTGAGCCACCACGGAAGAAGATTTTTAAAGAACATTCCTCAAATTGCACTAAGTTAAACTTTGGGCTCCAATAGAAAGCCCAAATATTATCCCAGAAACCCGATTTGAACAAACTTGAATCTGACCCCCTCCCTAGAGATATTGTATGCCAAATATGAAAGGATTCCGACTGGTGGATCTGAAGAAGATATTCAAAGAAATTTCCTTATATTGCACTAAGTTAAAAGAGAGCCCAAATCTTAACCCAGGGACTCGATTTGAACAAATTTGTATCTGCCTCACCCACCCCCCCCCCCCCCCCCCCCCCCTCTCAGAGAAGTTGTATACCAAATATGAAACAATTCTGACTAGTGGTTCTGAAGAAGAAGATTTTTTTGAATTTTGGAAACAAATTTATGGGTGCTATCAGAGTTATGCCCCTTGTGGTGCCCTGTGGGAATGACAACTTTATTTGAACACACTTGAATTGACATATGATAGGGAACATGCACACCAGATTTGGTTCAATTTGGTAGAGTAGTTTGTGAGAGGAAGTCGATAATGTAAAGTTAACGCTGGACGGCGGACAGAAAGTGATCAGAAAAGCTCCCCTTCAGCTTTGCTCAGGGGAGCTAATAATGACTGGGCTTGAGGGGTAACAATGTGTATTGTCTCCCTGAGAGACCATTATCTCCCGAGGCATTATTATACCGAATGAAGATTCCGTCTTGATACAACTATTTATGGATTACTGTCTCAGTCAAATATGGAAGAGGAATCAAAGTTCCTAACTTTTAATAGGGAAAGAAGTGAATGTCGAAACACTTTTTTTTATTTTTCAAAACAAATACAGTAAATTAACTTTTCAATCAAATGTCCTTATAGCAAATCATTTTGAATTGCTGAGTTCTTTTACTGTCCTTATTTTCAAGCAGTTCCTCTATTTCTGACTGACAAATATCGGCAAATCTTTCAGAAGACATTTTGCATGTTTACATTATTTCACAATGCAGGAAGTTGTTTGGAAAAGAAACTACGTCCTCACGCATGCATTCAGCAATACTTTGGGTGTCTCTGTTGACCTTGCCGGGAATCTTCGGCTGAAGTGGGTAATAATGCAAAAATTATTGACCTGCATTTTTCACTGCGGGTGGAACATGTGAAATGTTTAATGGGATTATACGGAGGATTAGCATAACATTTGTGGATGAGGTATAATAATGTAACTTGTAATGCAGACAAACATGTGATAAGCTGATTGGACCAAAAAATGCAAAAGGCAACTATTCTTTCATTTCTGCTGCATGATTGCACCAACAGAAGACATTTATTTTGCCATGGTCCCTTTAGAAGAAAAAAACATAGTACCACAATTCTAAAATATACCAACCAGGAAGCCAATTCAATGTTGATCCCAAATCAGGCCATCAATGCCAATTTTTTAAGCTTTGCAGGGACCTTGTCATAATAAACATTATAAAAACATCAAAAACCAAGGTTTCCCAAATTTCATTGGTGAATAAATACACATCTGTGTTGTGAAATCGAAACAACTTTTTAACTTCTATTCATTTCCTTAATTGACATGAACAGCAGACAAGATTTGCATAAAAAAGTTCTTGAAAACTGATAATTTTAATTTGTTCATTTCAAAATTTTAATTTGTTCCTTCAATGAGAGACAAAAAGCTATTGCTTTGAAGGCAAAAAATGAGAAAAAAAAACTCCTAAGACAATTAACAGTTGTTTTTATATATGACATAATTTCTATCATATTTATTACAAATCAAACTTTGATAAGAATTGGTTTCAGTGTAGATTTTGAATGGCTAAAAATAAAACAGATCAACAATTTCTTTTATTTTAGAACTTTAACTTTTAACCCGCTGAGCATTTTCAAAATGTATTTCATCAAATCTAGTCATGGCTGCTGGAAAGCAGCCATGACTAGATTTGATGAAAAATGCATTTAAATTTAACTAAAGAAATCATTGGTCAATAAGTCCATTCAAATTACAGGCGAGAAATTTGATTGAAAATGCTGCACGTCACTATTTCAGTGGAAAGATATTTTGTGTCCTGTGCAGGAATATCCACCAGCAGCATGCAAGGAGTTAATGATGATGAACGAATGAGGTCATAAAAGAAAATCCAATTACTCAATCACTTCATAAAGGATATCTCATACAGGAGAATAGGAGAGAAATGAATTATATATGAAAAATATACAAATTACTTTGAATTTATATTTTTATACAACAACCAATGGCCCAGACTAGCTGAATCATAAAAAGGCCGGAGGGCCTAGGACATAAAGGAAAGTTAAAAAATTTATAGTAATTTATATATTTTTTATACTTACCAATGACCCAGACATAGCTGGTGCTAACTCTTAAAATATAGGGCCAAACACAAATTTTGCCCCCCAATCCCCAAAATTTGCATCTAAAACTAAAGAAAACATGTCCTGAAAGGCCCTCCACACTTCGCCCCTACTGCGCATGCGCAGTGTCAGGGACGTTCCGAAATTGGCGCCATTTATCATTCTAATAACCAGTGCCTGGTAAGCGCTATGTACTCAGCGGGGAGGCAAGAGTTCCCAACTCCTGGGAGGGCCATCCCCGTCTGGGTCATTGGTAAGTATAAAAAATATATAAATTACTATAAATTTTTTAACATTTTTATACTGTACCAATGACCCAGACATAGCTGAATAGTAAAAAGGCTGGAGGGCCAAGGACATAGAGCAAAATGGAATACGCTCAATAAAATAAAATAGAGTCATCCCCTGTAGGGAAAAGAAGTAATAGGCCTTACATGTATCTTTCTTATTTATGATAAATTAGAAAGATACAACACCTTCCAAAATTGAGCTTCATACATCCATGTACTCTATTAATATCCAATATAATCCTTATACTAATAATTTTTAAAGTAAACCAATAATAAAGTAAGTCTAGAGAATAGAGACTCTTATACTCCTAAAAGTGTCTGAGAATTGCATAATCATGTCCGTTGACATATGCAATATTCCAAAGCTATACTTTAAAAACTAAGACTTGAATGAATTTTAACTTCTCACTAAACAACCATCCCAATAACAGCTCAGAATTACTAACTCCGGAGGAGGTATCCCCTTGTTTTCATAGTAAAACAGGTGACCCAAGGGAACACCCTCCCCCCCCCCCCTTTTTCTTGCCCTGGGTCAAATAGCCCAGAGCGAAGAGGGCAGCCGAACGGAGACACTGCCGAAACAGACAGCCTACCTAGCTATAGTAGCAACTGTTAAGTGAATGACATTCTGAGCAGTAGATAATAGACCTAACAAAAGAGGCCTCCAGAAATTGACTCGATATTTCTAAGATAAAATTCATGAATGTGGATGGCTGAGCGCAATGAGCGGCCTTCAAAAATCTATAATAGCGACACTATTAATGTAAGCCCAAGAAGTAGAAGAACTCTTACTTCATGAGCCGAAATCTTAAGCACAACTGCTAAGTCAATGATATACCATAAGCAGTACCGATAGTTAATAGAATCCATTAACAATAAAATGGAGCGTAACGTCCTTCTACTAGACATCAAAGACAGAAGAAGCTTACGCCCTTGTAATAAACAGAAATCTGTTTATAAATACATAAACTGTACCCGGAAAGAGTAAAGGCCTATGCCCATACGAAGACGGAAGGACCTTAAAATAATAGGTTCCGGATAATAGGAGCCTAACTCTTATGCAACAATCCAACCTAAATAGTAACAGAAGTATTGATTCCGAAACTATGAAAGTGAAAATCATCCATCGATAGTGCATGAAACTCACTGACTCTACAGTAAAAGAGAAACCAACAGAATTACTGTCTAAAAGGTCAGAATTTGAAAACTACTGTTTCCAGAGGCTCAAATGATTACTTAGCTAAATAAGAACCGAAGTTAAAATCCGTATAGGAATTTAATCTAAAGATTCTAAGTCTATTTATCAAAAAGTTACTAACTGACTTAGATAAAGAGACAAAAGACTCAATTGTAAACTATCGTAGAGTGCATAGGTATGAGGTAACATAAACCTATAACCTAAATAATAAAAGGCTGCAGTAGATCTTGTGAAACAAGTATACTAAAAAATAGCAATGAGTAGTATGGAGGGATCAAGAATATGATCATAATGATCCCCACACCACGACGGAAGAGCCTCCACTTTAGTCGCATAGAATAGCGAAGAAGAGGATCTCCTATAGTAAGAAATCGCGTCCAAAGCTCGTCCAGTACAGTGCTTACAATGCAATACGGACCACACAACGGAATACATGAAGGTTGCGACCTTGCTGGTTGTGATAAAGATGACACGATTTACCCAGTGAAAAAAGATCCTCACATAGAGGAAGATTTCACGTTAAGACCCACAGTAGACAAGAGAGTAAATTACTCATGATCTCTGTGAAGATAGAGATGCTATCAACAGAAATGTATTGTGGTTGTTTATCTTAGCAATACCTGCTAAAACAACAGCGCCGGAGGATACGCGTATCCTATCATTCCGTCCTATAGATCAATAGAGCGTTAACACTATTAGCTCAGAGATCTGGACAAGCCAACACATACGTCTGCAATTGATTAGCAAGCTGTGTCATAAATAAATCATCATTGGGCGCTCCCATAGATAGCAAATCTGATTGAATACTTGTTTGTTGAGAATCCATTCTGACAGCAACAAGCGACCCGTAAGAGAACGGGAGTCCGATAAAACAATCAGACGACCCGGAATATGACGGACCAAAACTGAACTTGGTGTACAATAACCAACAGACGGATTCTTTCCATTAAATTGAATAACGGAAACGAAAGAGTGCCTCCCTGGCTCCGGAGATACGCCACTACTGTCGAATTAAAGGACAGGAATTTGGGCATGCGTTTCTGAATAATGTTCATGCAATGACATAAAGCAAGCCTAAAAAACATTATTCCGCGGAAGTTGAACTGATTGCTAAAAGACTGCGGAACCCAAAGACCCTGGCACTTCGAATCCGTAGGGATCAGTATATATCCCAATCTGTTTGACTGGCAACCGTCATAACAGCCACACTCGGGTCCGGCAACTGCGGCGGCACTCTCTGAGTCAACCACCGAATGTTTGCCCCAGTCTGAATCTCTTGTAACACTAGACAGACAAGAGAACGTATAAATCGAGCAATTCATGGATTGCCGGAAAGTTGCCGTCGAAGAGAAGCTCCTCCGAGAACGAAGCGACTCTGAGAGAGTTCTTAACCTTACTATCCACACGTGTGGATGTAGCTAGGGCTGCGTCACGTCTAACCAACTCCAATCAGCCACTGAAGGGCGGAGATATACGTGAACAAACTACTGCCCTCAAAAGAAATTACATTGAGAATAATATCCCGTAAATCTTTTCTTGAAGACGTTATGATAACGCCTCAGTAAGGCGGATTACGTATAATAAAGCGTCTAAGTTAAGTCTACTATACATAATGTCGTTCCCAACATTGAAATTGGAAAAGACATAAACGGCGAAAAAGAATATATGCAGTCTTTAATCACACCGTCTAGACGCATATGAACTCTCGGTATGCCCTGCTCTGCCAAAATAAACTATTTGTAAAAATGATAAAATGGCAGAAATGAGCAACGCGGACAAGAAACTAAACTATCATGCTTAGTAGCAGGCTTGAATATATATATATATATATAGCGTCGAAAAATAAAACACATGTTGTAATGACAATATTGGACTGCGTCGGTAAGTCAGGGACAATGTCCCTGTACCGATCGAAAAAACCGAGTCCAATGACGCTATAAGTCTCTTATCCAAGATCGCAGCAATGAAGTCCGAACTAATAATCACTGGAAGATAATGCCAGAAGATATGAAAGGCATCTTCCGATACTACTAAAGGGAAAACTCGAAATCTTTCGAATCCCTTTCGCCATCCTGTCGGACCCTATAAAGCGTTCGGTCGTCCGTAGCTGATGCAACCGCGGACCGCACCGACCCAGCGCCGTCGGATAATTCCTGATTCGACCGAGAAACTGTCAATTGCTGGGATGCTGCGAAACAACTGTGCTAACTCGGATAGCACGTCCGTCACTGAGGCCTGAGGAGAAGCGGTCTTACGATGCATTGCCGCTGGAAGCTCCGTGATCGTTACCCCGTGCATACTTCCAATATGCGAGCGAACGGAGTGTATAGGCCTCGTGTCCCTTGGCTACCGGATGGCGCGACCTATTCGCCATGGAATCACTTAATGCCGAAACTGATCGGATACTCGAGGTCACGTAGCCAATGTGCGGTCGTGTGCCCTGCTGTGAGGATGAGGAAGCATTAAAGACAGTCTCTCGGACTGTCTATATAACGGAGCGTCCCGGGCAACGGACATATGCTCCGAATGTAAAATATCTGAACCACAACATGCGGTCCCCTATGTTGTTGGGCGAGAGAGGAACCTCTCTCGCTCACAGCCCGGACGGACCTGGACAAGCCAGGAACCGGACTAACAGGCTTCCTCCGATCTGTCCTCAATCTGCCGTCACTGGGTGAGTACTAAAGTAATTAAAGTGCTCGCATCACCCAAATCTCCTTCCTAGACCGCAACGGACGAACCCGGCAGCCGAACCATTCGATGAATGTACGCTACACCGGGTGAGCTAGCGAATGTCACTCCGTAAGCGATAGACATATTCCATGAGCACTTATTGCCGCTAACTCTTCATTAACTATGACGACAGAGGCACACTTTTGAAAGACATCTCCATAACTCTTCGAACAAGAAACCAGAAATGCTTGGATAGCAAGCATAAAATAATAATATATATAGCGTCGTTCAATAATTCGAAAGTTTGTGTGACATTATTGGACTATGTCGGAACTGAGGGACGATGTCCCTGAACCGAACCAAAAATTTCTAAGTCCACCGACGCTATCAGTTTCTTATCCGGCATCGCAGCAAATGTTGTTCCGAAAGGGAAAGCTTGAAATCCTCCGAATCCCTTTCGGTATCCCGTCGGACCGGATGAAACTTTCGGACGTCCGTACCCGCTTCCGCGGAGCGTCCCGACCCAGCATCGTCGGATAAAATATATGCGGCAGATTCAGTTGATGCTGGGATGCTGCGATAAACTGTGCTATTAAGGAAAGCACGTCCGTTCCCGAGGCCTGTGCAGTAGCGGACTTACGATGCATTGCCGCCGGAAGCTCCGTGTACGTTGACTCCCGCACACTTCCTATGCGAACGTCCGGAGTCTGCAGGCCTCGTGTCCCCGGCTACCGACCCAGCGCCGTCGGATAATTCTCGATCCGACACCGTTTCTGTCGGCTGCTGGGATGCTGCGATAAGCTGTGCTATGTGCACAAGAATGTCCGGCGTCGAGACCTGCGGAGGCGCAGTCTATCGCTGCTTCGCCGAGGGCAGCTCCGCATCAGATGGCTCCCGCATACTTTTCCTATGCGAACGTCCGGAGTCCATCGGTCTCGAATCCCTGGCTGCCGGATGGTGTGACCTGGTCGCCGAAGAATCCTTGATCGGCGAAGCTGGTAATATATCGGCGGTCACGCAGCCAAGGTGCGGTCGTGTGCGCTGACGAGAAGAGGAAGCCTTAGCAGTCTCAGCGGACTGCCTATACAACGGAGCGTCCCGAGCGACGGACGTATGCTCCGCTAGCGACACATTTTGTACCACAACATCTGGGGCCAGATGTTGTTGAACGAGAGAGGGGCCTCTCTCGCTTGCCGTCCGGATGGACCGGAACGAGCTATGAACCGGACTAAAAGGCTTCCTCCGTTCTCCCTCCGATCCGCCGTCACTGGGTGTGCATTAAGTTAATTTTATAGTGCTCGCATCACCCCAAAATTCCTTCTAGACCGCAACGGACGAACCCGGCTGCCGAACCATTCGGTGAATGGACGCTACACCGGGCGAGCTAGCGGACGTCAAAGGCCGTCGAACCTACTAGGGTCCTCTTAGGCAATTGGCGTATTACATGAGCACTTTTCCGCTAGCCCTTCATTAATTGTGACGACGGAGGCACACTGTTGGAAGACATCACAGATACATCACCCTAATCTTGATCGTCTGAAATAGAAATTGATAAAGTAGAGTGACCCTGCGGGGAAAGGACCAGAGTGTCCAAATCCCCAACAACATACCGTGACATACGCTTCCCATATTGTCATCGAAATCATACGATACAGAACAGGAGTTAATGCGAGTACACTGACCACCTATAGAATGATAATAAAGTCAGAGGAAGACTTCCTCTTAAAACAATTGATCAATATCCTTTCAATGTGAAAAGAAAACAAGTCCTGGTACTCGCACTAACCCCTGGCAATCAAAATACATAATAATAATATGATCCATTAATATAGAAAAAATAATTGAAATCAAAATATTTTGAAAAAATATTTTTTCAGAACAGCCCAAGTTTCTGAAAAGTAACGTTGAGCCCCAATGGATCCCAAGCCTAAGTGTGGACAAAAATTTTAAAAATATTTTAAACAATTTATTCAACACTTACGAACAATAATAATGTATCTAGTTATGATTAAAATAACATAAAGATATTATTATTTAGAAATCCCCCCCTCACACAGAGGGCTGTTGTAAATGTAAACAATGAGTGTAAAAACACTAAAATAAGACTCCAGGCACCCAGGCCCGAAATCAGTTACCAAAAATACACTATCTGATGCAAAACAGAGACTTCCAGGGAAGAAACTGCAGAACATCAGATGGTAGATGCAGAACACAACACCTAACCACCCGTAGGTGAAGACGTAAACATGGGGAAAGAACAGAATTCATTCTGTTATTCAGCTAAAACTCCCAAGAAATTTTAGTAATAATAATTACAGAAACTATGCCAAAAGCATGGGAGAATAGCAAGGGGGAACTTAAAGGACAGGGAGAGAGGAAAACACTTGAAAAAACAGTGTAACTAAATAATCAGAATGACAACAAAATGGCTGCTGCCTTGAAAATAGGTAACTTAACATAATTTCATTAAAAAATTTTAAGTTACAGCCCTGATAATATTCTGTCACACATTCTTTTCCTCTCCTCCTTCTCTATCCTCCTTAGAATCACCATTTCACTAATATTTATGTGTCTGGCATCATTTAAACTGAGATTTAAAAGCACAAAGATCAGTCAGATGTTAACTGATGAAGGGCCAAACTTAGAATGATAAATGGCGCCAATTTCGGAACGTCCCTGACACTGCGCATGCGCAGTAGGGGCGAAGTGTGGAGGGCCTTTCAGGACATGTTTTCTTTAGTTTTAGATGCAAATTTTGGGGATTGGGGGGCAAAATTTGTGTTTGGCCCTATATTTTAAGAGTTAGCACCAGCTATGTCTGGGTCATTGGTACAGTATAAAAATATCCAATTACTCAATCGCTTCATAAAGGATATCTCCTACAGGAGAATAGGAGAGAAAGGAATTATATATGACTTTCTCCTTTGCTAGAAACGAGAAAGACATAACACCAACAACGTAATTGAGCATTACATGATATATAATTCTCCATTTAATGCCTGCATAACCCATTATGCTAATTCGTTGAAGGGAAGCCAAAATATAAAGACAGTCCAGAGAATGAGACTCTTTATACTCATTTAAAAGTGTCCAAGGATTGTATATTAACGCCCGTTTGGCACGTGACATATATAAATGCTCCACGGTGAAAAACAATGCATAAATGAGACATATTATTTGCTTCACACCGAGCTACACATTAAAACCATCCCAGCACCAACTCAGGACTACTGACACCAGAGGAGGTCTTCCCTTTCTTTTCACTATAAAGCCAGATGATCATAAGGGAAAAAACCGTCCCCCACCCCCTTTCGCTTGTTCTGAGGTATATGACCTCAGAACGAAGAGGGCAGCGGAACAGTGTCACTGCTGGAACAGGCTGCTTAAATAACTGTAGATGTAACCTTTAATGGACGACATTCTGAGCAACAGAAAGAGAACCTAAACATCTAAAGTCACTGGAGATGGACTCGAAATTTCTCAGGTAAAACTTGGTAAATGTAGAGGGCTGTGTCCAGTACGCAGCCTTCATGAGATCAGTAATGGCTATACTGTTAGAATAAGCCCAGGAAGTAGACAGCGCTCTAACTTCATGCGCTGATATCTTATTTACAGAACGTTGATCCGAAGATAGATTTTCATAGGTAATGCGTATTGCCAACTGAATCCATCTAGCAATCGAATGAACAGAAATATCTTTTCTGTTAGGAATTAAAGAAAGAAAGAAACGTTTCCTTCCTTTTCTTATAAAATCTGATCGATGTTTATATGTGCGCATAGCCCTGACTGGACACAGCAAAGGTCTACAGTTGTCCGTAGACGGCAGAGCCTTTATGGTAGTAGGCTCAGGCCATTTATCTGGAGCCTGATTCTTAGCCAAAAATCCCACTTCCATAGTTAGAGTAATGGTATTACCCACACTACGATAGTGAGATTCATTAACAGATAAAGCATGAAGTTCATTAACTCTTCTAGAAGATGCAAAGGCTAAGAGAAATGCCATTTTATAGGTCAAGAATTTGAACTCTACAACGTCCAACGGCTCAAATGGAGCTTCTTTAAGCTTCAACAGAACCCAAGCAAAATTCCACTTAGGAATTAATCTGAGAGTTCTAGGTCTATTAATAGAGAAATTTCTAACCAGTTTGGACAATGAAGCATTAGATCCAATTGCCAAGTTATCATGATAAGCGTAAGTGTCTGATAACATAGACCTATAGCCCTTAATATTGATGGGTTGCAGTTTGAGATTGTCAAACAAGTAGACCAGAAAGTTGGCAATATCAGGTATGGACGGATCATAGTCGTCTATTGACTGATCCATACACCAACAGAAGAAAACCTTCCGCTTCGCTGCATAAATTAACGAAGAGGAGGACATCCTGCAGTTAGAAATTGCATAGGCTGCCCGTCCTCTAAACTGTTTGCCATGCAAGAAGGATCACACAGTGCAAATACGTGAAGGTTGAGACCTTCCGGGTTGTGATGCAGTGTGCGTGATTTCCCCTGATATAGAAGGTCCTCTCGTGGAGGAAGCTTCCGGGGAAGGTCCCATAACAGACACCTGAGAAGATTGATCCACGGTTTCTGTGATGACAGAGGTGCTACTAGAAGAATTTTGCAACAAGACTGTTTGATCTTTAACAGAATCTGCTGAATCAACGGAGTTGGAGGATACGCATATCCTATCATTCCGTCACAGGAGATTGAGAGCGTCTACTGCGTATGCTCGATGGTCTGGGCATGGTGACACGAACATCGGTAACTGATTGTTCAGGTGTGTCGCAGATCTATCATGGGGCGATCCCATTGGTAGCAAATCTGTCTGAATACTCGCTTGTTGAGAGTCCACTCCGATTGCAACAGGCAACCTTTCCAAGATATTGAGTCTGCTAAATACGTTGAGACGACCCGGTATATGACGGACTGAAAGATGAACATGATGATTCATGACATATAGAAGAATCTTCTCCGTTAGATTGCATAACGGAATCGAATGAGTGCCGCCCTGGTTCCTGATATATGCTATGACTGTTGAGTTGTCTGACAAAATCTGAACATGAGCGTCCACTAGAATGTGAATCCAATGTTGTAGCGCTAACCATATTGACATCATCTCTTTGATGTTTATGTGCTTCTCTAGGAACCAAGGGTCCCAAAGACCCTGACATTTCAAGTCTGTGGGGCACAGGGTTGCGCCCCAACCCGTTTGACTCGCATCCGTCATAATCGTGAAAGCCGGATCCGACAGTTGCAGCAGATCTCCTTGAGTTAACCACTGAATATCAACCCAAATCTGTACCTTTTGTTTTACTAGGTCCGTTAAAACAATACTGGTCTCGAGAATGCGTTTTCACACTCCAGTTCTGCGTAAAGAATATCTGGAGGGGACGAGTGCGTAGTCAGCCCATCGGAATAAGATCTGCAGCCACTCCACACAACCCCATCAGTCGCATGAATTCCCTTGCTGTTAATGCATCTAAGTGTAGACAAAAGTGAGCATAGCAACTGACTAATTTCGCTCTGGGTAACGGCAGACAAACCAGATTGTTGTGAGTCTCGAACCTCATTCCCAAGTGAATGAATGACTTGGATGGAGCTAAATCCGACTTTTTCTCATTTACGATGAAACCGAGACATCGGAGCAATAGAAGCCGACTCTGAACATCGTTCTGAAGAACAATTTTGTTGCTGTATCTCTGAAGAATGTCGTCCAAGTAAGCCGACGTTACCACAGATGAAGAGCTCGGAAGTGAGACATTACCAAGTTCATTATTCGAGTGAATGCCCAGGAGCCAGGTTCAGACCAAAGCACATCGCTCGGAACTGATACACTTTCCCTTGTACGGCGAACCGTAGGTACTTTCTGAATGCCGGATGTACCATGACATGAAAGTATGCATCCTTTAGATCTATGCTTGCCACATAGTCGTTCACTCGAATGCTCGCCCTTACCGACCGAATGGTATCCATATAGAACTTCGGAGCCACAATAAGCTTGTTTACCCAGCTGAAGTCTTTTACTGGTCGGAACAAGCCGTCTGGCTTTGGTACGAGGAACAGGTGACTTAGAAACCTTGAGAATTTTGATTCTCGATGACCTCTATTGCCTCCTTTGATAAAAGAACCTGTTCCTCTGCTAGGAGAGACTCTCTTTTGCAAGGATTTGATGGACGACTTGTCCAACGCGGACATCTTGTTAGTGGTGGTTTCACTTGGAATGTTGGCCGTAGGTCGTCCGAGAGTACACTTTTCACCCACTGATCTTCCATAATTGTTATCCAGTTTTTCGTGAAGCTTGATAACCTTCCGCCAACTGGCAAGCAATAGAGGTCCTGACCATCACCTGTATGACCTGCAAGGCCTACGGGTGGAGAAACCACGTCCTCCTCGCCAACAGCCTCGACCCATCGGCTTAGGGGCATCTGACCTGTAGTCTCGATCAGACCTATGCCCCTTTCCCGAGTCACTGTACTGATGACCTCTAGAGTAATTATAGGAGGTTTTTCTATACCCTCGTGAGGAGTCCCCTTTTGACGTATTCTGGCTGGGACGTCCTCCTTTACTCTTTTCTGCTGCAGCGAGTCAATTTGACACCGACTTTAGAAGCAGAGAATTAGATGCTTTCTTAGTAGCCTGATCAAAGACTAATGAAAGCTTGTCGTCAAATATAGTATGTCCAGAAACCGGAGCAACTCGGAGAGAGTTTTTCACCTTGTCATCTATCAAAGATGACGATGCAAGGGCACCATCACGTCTGATTAACTCCAGATTAGCCACTGTTAAGGCGGAGTTATACGTGGTATACCTGGAAATTGCCCTGGAAAGAACTCTTAAAGAGGTACGAACGTCCTCAAATTCCTTTCCGTTGAGACTTTGTGCCATAGCTCTTGTAAGGTGATCTGCGTATGACATAGCGCTCAAATTCGCTCTATTAGAAGAAATTGCTGTCTCAAATGTGTCTGAGCGAATTGTGAATGAACCAGGCAAGGATACCTCTAGATCCTCGTCCTGCTCAGTCAAACGCAGAGGAACTCTCTGAACATCTTCCCCAACTGTTTTACATAAACGTGGTCCAAGAAATGGTAAATTTATGGAAGATGATGTCAAGAAACCGCCTTTCTTCTTCCCGCTGGAGAAATTAAATACGGCATCGTCTAAATGGCCGAAGGCCTGCGACACCTGCCTAGACTGGACCGGAAAAGAAAGGACCTCCTCCTTTGTCCGGATAAAGTCTGCGTCCAACGACGCCAGCGGTTTCTTTCTAGTCGTCACAGCATTCTGATTCGTCGGAACAAAATCAGGGTAGTATTGATGGATTAAATCCATCGCAACCATGTGTTTTTCCGAAAGGGAAGGGTAATCTTCTTCCAAATCCCTTTCACCACCCGAGAGAATCAGTTGTGGATCTCGGTCCCTTGCATCTCAATGAACAGATGACTGGACCGACCCAGCGCCGTCCGACAGCTCAGGTTCTGAGACTGTAGTAGGCTGGTCTTGCCCTTGCTGGGTTGCTGTGATCAGCTGCGCAATCTGCGACAGCAAGTCCGTTACGGAGACCTGAGGAGCAGCGGTCTTCTGGGGGGGGGGGGGGGGGGGGGGGTTTGCCGCTTGCTGCTCCTGGGACGGTGTGTCAGAGATGGCTCTTTTCTCCGAAGGACCCAATGAATGCGGCCTCGTGTCCCTAGCTACCGGATGGTCCGACTTCGCAGACGAGTGGTCCCTTCTTGGCGATGCAGGCTGGATATCCGAAGTCGGGTAGCTAAGGTGCAGTCGTGTGCTTTGTAGATGATGTGGAAGAAGCCGTAACTGTAGCCGAGGCCAGCTGCAATCTATATGGAGCGTCCCGGATGGAAGGTAGGGACGTATGCTCCGATTCACGCAAGTTTTATATCACAACATCTGACCTCAGATGTTGCTGGGAAAAAGAGGGACCTCTCATGCTCGCGGCCCTTTCAGACCTCGCCGAGCTTCCCACAGTACTTGCTGGCTTATACTGTTCCGTTGTCACTGGGTGAGCATGTTTATGTTTTAAGGTGCTCGCTCCACCCAATTTACTTTTATCGACTGCAATGGACACACCTGGCATCACGGTACCAACGGACGGAGTAACCGCTTCACCGGTCGAGCTAGCTGCAGACAAGGGACTAAAACCACCGACCAGTGACTTTCTCTTGGTGTCACATAACCATCACCATGTTCTTGTTTCTCTGAAAAAGAAACTGAGAAACTTGATCGACTTTGCGGCGAGAGGACCGGCATTGGCCTCTCACCACTAACAACATACCGTGACACCTGTGTCCAACGTTTGTCATCCCATCCGAAACATGTAGGAGAAGAATTAGTGGGAGTACATCGACTACAAGCAAGGCAACAAGCATGTAAATCTGAAGTAGATTTCCTAGCCTTGCATTTTGAGCAAAAACCTTTCATAATTAATTAAAACAAAGTCGACAGTACTCCCACGAACTTTACAATAAATATATGATAAAGATACATAATAAACAACATTCAACTAAGTATACTACAGTATAAGAAAATTACTAACCTATGAGCTGCAATGATACCCATTTCATGTACTCTCGTCTCCCTATTGACTGTGCTGGTCCGCACATAGCATTTCCAGGCATTGAATGCTCTAAGCAATAATTTCCAGTCTGACATTGCTCTTGCTTTACCCATCTGTAACCTCCTCTCTAAAACAATATGATACCAGGCCGCAAAATGTCTTTGTAGAATCTGAAATATATGGTCTATGAGGTGAACCATTTTTACTGAAAAGAATACAAACCAAGTACCCTCCTACTGTGAGGTCTCAGATACCTGGAGTTGCCAGGTGAGAAACCTGGACAGGGTTCATACTGCCCTGAGAGGCAGCACTTTCAAACACTGTCAAAGACTATTAACAAACTATTAACTGAAAATTATAAATTTTTATACTTACCAATGGCCCAGACTATCTGGTGCTTAACTCAAAGTTATTAAGGGCCAAACACAACTTTTGAACCCCCCAATCCCCAAAATTTGCTTGCAAAACCGAAAATTAAAAGTTCTATCTGGCCCATACATTTACTCTCTGCGCATACCCAGACATCAGGAAGTGACCGGAATTGGCGCCAACATCATTCTTTGTAGAAGAGAGTACTACATAAAAATTCAGCTGGGAGGTATGAGTGCCCACTCATGGGAGGGCCATCTCTGTCTGGGCCGTTGGTAAGTATAAAAAACATACAAATTACTATGAATTTATAATATTTTTACACTGTAAACCAATGGCCCAGACTAGCTGAATCACAAAAAGATGGAGGGCCGAGGACTTCAGAATTAGTAGATCAACATAGTTCCAATCCTGTAATCAAAGGTGAAAGGAAATTAACATTATTAGGAATTACATGTATTTCTCTCTATACAGTAATAGAGAAGACATGTCATACAAAAGGAGCCTAGTTCAAGTAATTCTGTATACTTAGCAAGAAGACTATGCTAATTGGATTTAACGAGTTCCCAATTTTTAAGGTTAGCCCGACTATGCCCCAAAAATTAGGATGGCTTATTTGAGAATGAGAGAATATCCCCCACAAACATACGCCATATACAATAAAACTCCAGCTAGATGCAGAATATAATTACGGACAAAACAGCTTCCCTCAAAGTTACATATCTATCAAGCCAGAGGAGAGCCCACCGCCCCCCCCCCCCCCCCTCCTCCGGCTCTTTCTTCTGAAGGAATCTTCAAAAAGAAAGAGGGGAGCGCTCTGGAATCAGAAAAAGCGGTACCAAAAAACAATATAAATATTCGTCGAACAGGCACTCAGGTATTAATTTATAAAAACTGGTGATATCTAATACATAAATGCGAATGTCTGTATCTATATCTCTATCTCTCTATCTATCTTTGTTCCGGGTGAACTCCTCCGTTTCTCGACCAATCGATCTCAAATTTTCTACACGAGGTAATTCGTCCCTGCGAGTAACATGGGATGGGTGCCGTGCCCGTGCGGGGTTACCTTGACCTTGAAATTGATGACCTTGACCTTTTATTTCGAAAACTGCTGGGCCGATCAGGGTAAAATTTCATACGTGCAGGTATATTGACCCATCGATCATTTTGACTTTATCGGGGTGCCTGTGTGGGGTGACCTTGACCTTGAAATTGGTGATCTTGGCCTTTTATTTCGAAAACGGCTGTGCCGATCGGGCTAAAATTTCATATGTGTGGAGATAGTGACCCATCAATCATTTTGACTTTATTGGGGGGACCTTGACCTTGAAATTTGTGACCTTGACCTTCTATTTCGAAAACGGCTGAGCCGATCATATCCGAGGGTATATTGATATAACCATCTTCTCCCATGCAACGCCGGGTAACACCCGCTAGTCTAATATATAAATGCGAATGTCTGTATCTATATCTCTCTCTATCTCGCTCTCTATCTATCTTTGTTCCGGGTGAACTCCTCCATTTCTCGGCCGATCGATCTCAAATTTTCAACGCAGGGGTAATTCATCCACTGCGAGTAACATGGGATGGGTGCTATGCCCGTGTGGGGTGACCTTAACCTTGAAATTGATGACCTCGACCTTTTATTTGGAAAACGGCTGGGCCGATCAAGCTAAAACTTCATATGTGTGGGTATATTGACCCATCAATCATTTTGACATTATCGGGGTGCCCGTGTGGGGTGACCTTGACCTTGAAATTGGTGACCTTGACCTTTTATTTTGAAAACAGCTGGGCCAATCGGGCTAAAATTTCATATGTGCGGGTATATTGACCCATCGATCATTTTGACTTTATCAGGGTGCCCGTGCGGGGTGACCTTGACCTTGAAATTGGTGACCTTGACCTTTTATTTCGAAAATGGCTGGGCTGATCGGGCTAAAATTTCACATGTGCGGGTATATTGACCCATCGATCATTTTGACTTTATCAGGGTGCCCGTGTGGGGTGACCTTGACCTTGAAATTGGTGACCTTGACTTTCTATTTCCAAAACGGCTGATATAACCATCTTCTCCCGTGCAACGCCGGGTATCACCCGCTAGTAATATATAACATGCACATGTCCAATCGAACCACAATGAACGATCTCTGGAGAGTAAACACACCTCCGAGGTAACCCACGTGTACTATCCGATATCTATGACACTATCGACATTAATAGAAACCTGGATCTAGAAATGGAAGTAGGTATGATTAACAGGCTCCAACATGGACTGCCCCTGAAATAATTTATAATTTCTAAGGTCCATAACATACAATTAGTGTCAGCCTAATAATTATTATGCACGTGAGAATTAAAATCCCGCATGTAATCATCTGAATACCAGTTAACTGGTTACGCAGCCTCCGAGGTACCCAAAGACTAGCAATTTATTTTTGATGAAATATACACTCATATATGGTTTCTGTGACATATAGATGAATAATCACAGGAAACCAACCAACTAAAAAGTGGATGTGCCCATGAGGTCGCCATAGAACATGACCCAGCTGCCAACCGAGAAGTGAAGAAATGCATGTATGTATTAAAACTCATATGAGGCTTGCAGGAAGAAAACTATGTCTTGCCCGGTAATCGCCTCTAAACACATTGGCAGTGTGGGGTGGGGGGGGGGGGATTCAAAGTCATATCGAGCCCTCCTCACCCGCATTACTTAATCGTTCTTGTGTTAGACATAAAATAATAAAGGAACCGCAATGGTTCCCTCACGTCTAACTGACTCCATTATGCCACTATGGGCGAAGAAGGATGTGTAGAACAAAAACTTCCCCTGATAAAGAAGGCTATAGCGACGATCCTGGTAATTAATATAGCTCTCTATATAATGTACAGTGGAGACGGCATACGCAGGTAGGTCGAAATCTGGTGATATAATATATAACATACACATGTCCAATTGAACCACAATGAACGATCTCTGGAGAGTAAACACATTTCCGAGGTAACCGACAGATGACCCCATTCAGGTGTACAATAAATTCCAGTAACAACACTCCCCGAAGTGTACTATCCGATATCTATGACACTGTCGACATTAATAGAAACCTGGATCTAGAAATGGAAGTAGGTATGATTAACAGGCTCCGACACAGACCGCCCCCGAAATAATTCATAATTTCTAAGGTCCATAACATACAATAAGCGTCAGCCTAATAATTATTATGTGCGTAATTATCATCTGAATACCAGTTAACTGGTTATGCAGCCTCTGAGGTACCCAAAGACTAGCAATTTATTTATGATGAAATATGCGCTTGTATATGACATATAGACAAATAATCACACGAAACCAACCGACTAAAAAGTGGATGTGCCCATGAGGTCGCCATAGAACACGACCCAGCCGCCAATTGAGAAGTGAATAAATGCATGTATGTATTAAAACGAATACGAGGCTTGCGGGAAGAAAACTACGTCTTGCCCGGTAATCACCTCTAAACACATTGGCAGTGTGTGTGTGTGTGTGTGTGTGTGTGTGTGTGTGTGGGGGGGGGGGGGAGGGGATTTCGAAGTCATATCGAACCCTCCTCACCCGCATTACTTAATCGTTCTTGTGTTAGACATAAAATAATATAGGAACCGCAATGGTTCCCTCACGTCTGATTCCATTATGCCACTATGGGTGGAGAAGGATGTGAAGAACAAAAACTTCCCCTTATAAAGAAGGTCCTCTCGTGGAGGAAGCTTCCGGGGAACGTCCCATAACAGACACTTGAGAAGACTGATCCAAGGTTTCTGTGACGACAGAGGTGCTACTAGTAGGATTCACAATGAGACTGTTTGATCTTAAACTTAATCTACGGAATCAAATGAATTGGAGGATAAGCGTATCCTATCATCCATCCCTATGGCAGAGCGTCTACGGCATACGCTCAATGGTCTGGGCATGGCGACACAAACGACGGTAACTGATTGTTCCGGTGCGTCGCAAACGGATCTATCATGGGGCGATCCATCTGGTAGCATATCTGTTCAAATACTCGCTTGTTGAGTGTCCACTCCAATTGCAACAGGCGACCTTCCTGAGAGAGTGAGTCTGCTAGTACGTTCAGACAACCCGGTATATGATGGATAGAAAGATGAACATGATGATTCATGACGTATTAGGAAAATCTTCTCCGTTAGTTGGCATAACGGAAATGAATGGGTGCCGCCCTGGTTCCCGATGTACGCTACTACTGTCGAGTTGTCCGACCATATCTGAACATGGACGTCCGTTATTATGTGAATCCAATGTTGTAGCGCTAGCTATAATTAACATCATCTCGTTGATGTTTATGTGTTTCTCCTGAAACCGAGGGTCCGAAAGACCCTGTAACTTCAAGACTGTGGGACTTAAGGTCGCGCCCCAACCCGTCTGACTCACATCCATCATAATCGTGAAATCCGGATCCGGCAGTTGCAACATAACTCCCTGAGTTAACCACTGAATATCTGCCCAATGTGAACCCTTGTTTTACTAGGTCCATTAAAACAATACTGGTTCAAGCTAAAGCGTCTTCACACTCCAGTTCTAAGTAAAGAATATCTGGAGGGGACGTGTGCGCAGACGGCCCATCGGAATGCGATCCACAGCCGTTCCGCACAACTCCAACAGTCGCATGAATTCCCTCACTATTAAT
Organism: Pictodentalium vernedei; assembly: GCA_031216915.1. Classification (NCBI taxonomy): domain Eukaryota; kingdom Metazoa; phylum Mollusca; class Scaphopoda; order Dentaliida; family Dentaliidae; genus Pictodentalium; species Pictodentalium vernedei. The sequence continues at coordinate 247,227,109 of CM062288.1, read as the reverse complement.
GTGTCTGAGTGTAAACGAAAGCGAGCATAACAACTGACTAACTTCACTCTGGGTAACAGCAGACGAACCAGATTGTTGTGAGTCTCAAAGCTCAATCCCCAGTGAATAGACGACTTGTACGGAGCTAGATCCGACTTTTTCTCATTTACAATGAAACTGAGACATCGGAGTAATAGAAGCAAACTCTGAACATCGTTCTGAAGAATAATTCTGTTGCTGTATCCCTGTAGAGGGTCGTCCAAGTAAGCTGACGTTACCACAGACAATTGAGCTGGTAAGTAAGACATTACCAAGTTCATTATTCAAGAGAAAAGCCCAAGGGGCCCGATTCAGACCAAAGCATATTGTTCTGAACTGATACACCTTCCCTTGTTTGGTGAACCGCAGGTACTTTTAGAATGCGGGATGTACCAGGACATGAAAGTATGCATCCTTAGATCTATGCTTGCCACATAGTCGATCACTCGCTTTAACCGACTAAATTATTTCCATAAATAAACTTATAGAGCCATGATAAACTTGTTATCCAGCTCAAGTCTATTACCGGAACGAGCCGTCTGGCTTTGGTACGAGGAACAGGTGACTGTAAAAATCTTGAATCCTGATTCTCGATGACCTGTATTGCTTCCTCTGATAAGAGAGCTTATACCTCCGGTAGGATAAACTCTCTTAAGCAAGAATTTGATGGAAGATTTGTCCAATGCGGACAACTTGTTAGTGGGGTTTTACTCAGAATGATAGCCATAAGCCGTCCGAAACTATACTTCTCACCCACTGATCTTCTGTGATAGTTATCCAGTTTTCTGCAGAGCTTGATAGCCTTCCGCCAACTGGCCAGCAATAGAGGTCTAAACCATCGCATGTATGACCTGTGAGGCTTACGAGAGGAGGAACCACGTCCTCTCCATAAAAAATCTCGTCTCGTCGTCCTAGGGGCATCTGACCTATAGTCCCGATCAGACCTACGCCCCTTTCCCGAGTCGCAAAACTGACGACCTCCAGTGTAATTACAAGAGGGTTTCTTGTACCCTCATGAGGAGTTTCCTTTTGGCAATTTTTGTCTGGAACGCCCTCCATTACTCTTGTCTGCTGAAGCGGGTCATTGATACGCCGACTTCAAATGCAGAGCACAAGATGCTTTCTTAGTAGCCTGTTCATAGACTAATGAAAACTAGTCTTCGAAAATAAAATGTCCGGAAACTGGAGTGACTCGGAGAGAGCTTTTCACCTTGTTATTGATAACGGCAGAAGGGCAGCATCACGTCTGATTAACTCCAGCTAAGCCACTGTTATGGCGGAGTTATACGTGGTATACATAACTGCCCTGGAAAGAACTCTAAGAGAGGTACGAACGTCCTCAAATTCCTTTACCTTGAGACAGTGTGCCATAGCTCTTGTAAGGTGATCTGCGTAAGACATAACGTCCAAATTTGCTCTATTTGAAGAAATTGGCGTTTCAATTGTGTCTGAGCAAATAGTGAATGATACAGGTGAGGATTCCTCTAGATCCCCGGCCTGCTCATCCAAACGCAGAAGAACTCCCTGAATATCTTCCCCGACCGTTTTTAAATGAACGTGGTCCAAAATACAGTATGTATACGGAAGATGAATATAAGAAGCCGCCTTCTTCCTTGCACTCAAGAGAATAAATGCAGCGTCGTCAAAATGGCCAAAGGCCTGTGACACCTGCATAAACTGAACCGGAAAAGAAAAACCTCCTCCTTTGTCCAGATAAAGTCTGTGCCTAACGACGTCAGCGGTTTCTCTCTTGTCGTCGCAGCATTCTGATTCGACGGAACAAAATCAGGGTAGTATTGATGGATGAAAGCCATTGCAACCATCTACTGTTCCAAAAGGGAAGGGTAATCCTCTTCCTTATCCCTTTCACCATCCGAGAGAATCAGTTGCGAATCTCGGTCCATAGCATCTGTGCGAACAGACGTCTGGACTGACCCAGCACCGTCTGACAGCTCAGATTCTGAGTCTGAGGGAGGCTGCATCTGTACTTGTTGGGATGCTGTGATTAGCTGCGCAATCTGCGACAGCAAGTCCATCATCGAGGCCTGATTTCCGTTCCTTAGCCACATGCTGCTCCTGGGATGGTGTGTCGGAAACGGATCCTTTCTCCGAACGTCCCGATGATCAAGGCCTCATCTCCCTAGCTACCGGACGGTCTGACTTCACGGGCGAAGAATGGTTCCTTCTTAGTGCAGCAGGCTGGATATCCAAAGTGGGGTAGCTAGGATGCGGTCGTGTGTGCTGAAATAATGTAGCGGAGGAAGCCGTGACTGAAGCCGACCATGGCTGCAGACTAGATAGAGCATCCTGAGTGGCAGGTGGACATATGCTCTGTCTCGTGCAAGTTTCCAACCAGAAAACCTCATTTCGGCCTTGTGAAACGTAGCGGAGGAAGCCTTGACTGAAGCCGACTCTGGCTGCAGACTAAACATAGCATCCCGAGTGGAGGGCAGACATATGCTCTGGCTTGTGCAAGTTTCTCAAAATAACATCTGACCCCAGACGTTGCTATATTCTAAGATGCCTCTCCCGCTCGCAGTCTACCAGACCTCGCCAAGTACAAGAACTTGCAGATTTCCTACCTATTTCCTCCCTATTTCCATCGTCGCTGGGTGAGCTATTTATATTATAGTGCTTGCTCTACCCAACACGCCTCTTAGACCGCGATGGACTTACCCGGCGTCACGTCACCCAAAGACGGAGTACCGCTTCACCGGTCGAGCTAGCTGCTTGCAAGAGATTAAAACCTTTAACCAAAGGCCCTAAGTCTTGCAATAATGAGTACTGCAGCTAGCTCTATATGCTCCACGGAGTGCGACGATGGTAGCACACTTGGATGGGTGTCAGAATATCATCACCATGTTCATGTTTCTCTGAAATAGAAACTGACAGAATGAATTAAAACGTGGTAAGAGGCTCTGATCCTCAGAACCTCACCGCCAACGTACCACGACACACGACTCCAACATCAGTCATCCTAGTGCAACACAAGACTGACAAGAGTCAGCAAAAGTGTATCAACTAAGGTCGATATCAGTCCTCCAAACTCCACAACAATATATATAAAAAACTGAGATACATGAATAATAACAATCATAATTAATTTCAAAATATTTTTTGTAAACAAAAGCAAATTTAGAAAAACGCCCAAGTTCCCAAAGGGAACATGAAGAGCCCAAGGGCATCCCAATAGAGCCTAAGTGTGGACAAAATCCAAATTTTTTTGAGCTACACTACCAGAATAATAATCCATGTATCCTACAGTATATTACAGTAACAGAAACTACCTATATATAAGGACATTGATAATGTAAACAACATCAATGTAAACAAGTCATCAGGCACACAAAAAGGCCAAAAATCAGAACCAATTGAAATGCTATCAAATGCAAAGCTAGATCTTCATACGAAGAAATGAAAGTGTCAATGACACTGTAGCTCAACTTGTTAAGACATGTACATGTATAGTATGTGACACAGCAATGACAAACATCTAGGTAATGACCTGATAACAAAGGTACATATAAAGTATTGTAACAGTCTGTACATAAATACTGACCGTAGCCTGTAACAAATGTATAGGTAAAGTATTGTAAAGGTGGGTGACAGTCAGATGCTAAACTAGAAAAGAAATCTTTGAGTCCCAGAGTGGGTCTGACTGAACCCCAAAATATTTGTTCTCATAGCACAGTGATAACAAAGGCACCCCAAAACACACTCGTTCCTGTCCCAAGGTGAAAACAAAGGTACCTAAGAAGTTTCGTGAAGATCAGTTCATAAATACGAGCTGTATAGAAGTTGTGACAAAAAAACTGATTGGACCTAATTTCGGTACAAAATGGCCACTGGCAGCCATCTTGAATTTTGGACTGCACCCACAAACACTCATTCTCGTCCCAAGGTGATAACAAAGGTACCCAAGAAGTTTCGTGAAGATCGGTTGATAAATACAGCCTCTAGCCCAAGCCGTATTGACATGTGCACTTACAGTGTATAAGTAGCACTGAATAGTTCGTCTAATTTGCATAATTTCTGCACGAGAAAAAAAAAATGTACTATATGTGATGTATTCTATGTTACTAAACACATTCATACAAAAATTTATTCAAATCAGAACTTTCATACAGAAGTTCTGTACAAAAGACTGATTGCACTAATTTTGGTACAAAATGGCTGCTAGTGGCCATCTTGAATTTCAGACCACACCCAAAAACACTCATTCTCATCCCACAGTGATAACAAAGGTACCCAAGAAGTTTCATAAAGATCGGTTCATAAATACGACCTCTAGCCTGAGCCGTATAGAAGTTGTGTACAAAAAACTGATTAGACCTAATTTCGGTACAAAATGGCCACTGGCAGCCATCTTCAATTTTGGACTGCACCCAGAAACACTCGTTCTCGTCCCAAGGTGATAACAAAGGTACCCAAGACGTTTCGTGAAGATTGGTTCATAAATACAGACTCTAGCCCGAGCCGTATTGACATGTGTACTTACTGTGTGTAAGTAGCACTGAAAAAATCAAAGTTCATCTAATTTGCATAATTTCTGCACGAGAAAAAAACCCATATTATATGTGATGTATCCCATGGTACTAAACATTCACACACAAAATTATTCAAATCAGCGCTTTCATATGGAAGTTCTGTGCAAAATCTGATTGCACGTAATTTTGTACAAAATGGCTGCCATCGGCCATCTTGAACTTCGGACCGGACCCAAAAACACACTTGTTCTCGTCTCATGGTGATACCAAAGGTACCCAAGAAGTTTCATAAAGATCGGTTCATAAATATGGCCTCTCGCCCAAGCCGAATTGGAATTAGCACTTACAGTGCTGAAAGTAACACTAAATACATCAAAGTTAGTCTAATTTGCATAATTTATGCACGAGAAAAAAACCTGTATTATATGTGATGTATCCCATGGTACCAAACATTCATACAAAAAATTATTCAAATCAGCGCTTTCATATGGAAGTTCTGCACAAAAATCTGATTGCACCTAATTTTGTACAAAATGGCTGCCAGCGGCCAACTTGAATTTCGGATCGGACCCCAAAACACTCGTTCTCGTCCCACGGTCATAACAAAGGTACCCAAGAAGTTTTGTAAAGATCGGTTCATAAATACAGCCTTTAGCCCGAGCCATATTGAATTGTTGATGGACAGACGGCCAGACGGACAGACGGACGACTGACCATGGCATAAGCTCAAATTTGGCTTTGCCAAAGTTGAGCTAAAAACAATACATCGGATAGAAGATGCAAGACTAAACGGCCTAACACCACTAGGGTGAGGACGTAACCCTGGGGAAGAAACCGAATAATATTCTGTAATAAATGTTAAACTCCCAAGAAATTTAATAAAAAATTTCAATAAAAAATAGCCAAAAAGCTTAAGAGTTTAACAGGAAGGGTTCATGGAAGGATAGGGAAGGAATACTTAACAAACAGTGGAATAATCATTTTTAAAAATGATGACGTCAGGCATATGTCCCGAAATTGGGAAATAATTTAATAAATATTATAAAGTTACAGCCCTGAACGTCCAATTTCCTACTTCCTTCATCCAATAACGGCCTTGTATCCACCAATTCTTGCATTGATTTGTGTCTGGCATCCTCAAAAAAAGGAGATTTTAAAGCACATATGTCATTTCATTGTTGATGACTTTTAGGGCCAAACAAAGAATGCTGTTGGTACCAATTCCGGTCATTTCCTGACGTATGCGCATGCGTGGAGAGTAAATGTATGGAGGGCCAGATAGGACTTTTAATTTTCGGTTTTGCAAGCAAATTTTGGGGATTGGGGGGTTCAAAATTTGTGTTTGGCACTTAATATCTTTGAGTTAAGTACCAGCTAGTCAAGGCCATTGGTTTACAGTGTAAAAATATAGTACATGTTTTCATTTTTGGAATCCATTTTAAAATACTTTCCACAATCCAGTATAAGTATTTCTATTTGTTCTTTGAATCCTGAACTCCATGTAAAGGAACCAACTAGCCCTGTGCATTTTTACAGCCTTAGTCAGTGTATATTTTCATGTAGTGTGTGATATGGCAGGCCATGAACTAAGCATGTGCAATGCCTATGGTTAATCAGTGTATGTTAGTTCAGGGCTCAAAATAAGAGGTGTCGCGTCGCTTTTTGCTATGCAAAACTTGCAAAAAGCTACACAATGTTAAATTATGTATAGCATTTTGCGATACAAGATAATCAACTGCAGCCTATTAGGCTGCAGTTGATTATCTTGTATCGCAAAATGTAAATGAAAATTTGCAAACAAATTTGAAAACTAGTTCACTGATGCTTTACTTCTGATTGTGGAACATTCCAGACATAACTCAGATTAACTCTCCATCAAGCATCATTAGCAACTTCATATGTAAGATGAATTCTGTTGGTTTAAATACTTCCTGTTTTTACAATATTTTGCATAAAATGTCCATTAAAAATAACTACAAGCCCATCAAATTAAAAATCCCAACTTCCATTTTGAGAACTCTATTAAACAACCAAGACGCCATTTATAACAGTACACAAGTCCATGCAACCCTTAAAGGCAGTTCAGTTAAAAAAACATAGTAAATGTTTCATGTGTTGCAGATCATTTGGAAATGCCCAGAAATGGATGGAAACTATTCTATCTACTTGGAAGAATTCAATATAAAACAGCATAACATAACTCTAGTATACAAAAATAGCTATGTAATTTTTACAAAATGGTATTCATTTTTTGGAAATGCGTACCATTTTGCTACGCAAAGAAAAAAAGTTGTTTTGAGCACTGTGTTAGTCTACCAGCTGTGTGCAATGCACAGGGTTTGTCACTCCTTTCTTTCGGGTTATAAATATCATCTCTATTATGCGACTAACCCTGTGCGTTGCACAGCCTTAATTCTGTGTACATTTTCATGTAGTGTGTAGGGCTAGGAGATTTATCGTTTTTTCGGTTCGGTTCAGGGTTTTTTTTCAAAACCGAACCGCTGCCTTAACAAAAAAACAAGACTTTCAGTTTCAACAAATTTTCCAGAATTGATAAGTTTATGACCTCTCAATCACATGGTTCTGCATGCCAAATGCTAAAATGTCAGGGCAAAGATAAACGCTGTGCCATTTATGCTTACTTCAAGAGGATCGACGACAAATCCCCCTCCCCTCAAATAGTGGTAGCACATTTCTTATATCTTAAACGATATCTACAGAACCATCACCAGAAGGAATATAAAAAATTAAAAAGTCTTACAAAAGAATCCACACATGCAATTCAAGAAATTCTCTGAAACTGTCACATTCTTAGAGATAACGCTGCGCATTGGCTATTCTGTATTTTTGTCAACAATATAAAGTGGTTAAATTAAAATAGAACATATCCTGTTAAATGGATGGAAGGTAACTATTGAAAGTTTTAAACTTATTGCGAATTGTTTGTATACTATTTGAACTTACTTTAAAGAATTGCACAGTACTGCAGGTCGGTCAGGTATAAACTGTCAAACATAGAAGTAGGAATGAAAGAAGGCAAAAGGTTTGTCAAAGAGAGAGTCATGGAAGACTGCAATCGAAACTGGCGAGCAGGGGTTAGCGTGAAAAGATCACTGCAGGGGTTACAATATAAAGAAAAGCCAGCTTTTGAGAAGTACCTAGATGGCACCTTTGGAGGGTCACTGCTGTTTAAACTGAGATCAAGATCACTGGAGCTTCGGGGAAAAATTGGGAGAGATGGGGAAAAGGGATGCCAAATGTGCCACTCTGGAGTAGTGGAGACCTTGGAACATTTTCTCTTGGAATGCCCACAGTATATACCTCATAGAATAAAATTTACTGGAAGAATAATGCAGAAGTGGGGTGAAGAAACAAAGGATAGATGGCTGAAGGGGGACACGAGGGAGAGGGTAGGAATGCTTATTGAAGAAATTGAAAAAGAGGAAGTGAGGGACACTATTAAGCAGTTTATATCTGAATGCTGGGAGGAGAGGAGGGGAAGAGGGGTTGGGGTGCAGGGGGAATGATGGCCTTCTCTTATGAGGACCGCGACAAATCAGCGGCTGGCCAAAGAGTTATTATTATAAGTGTCAAGTTAACTCTGCATTCCCAATACGCAGTTGTTATAATCAACGCATGTTTTCTCGGGTATATTTTGTGTACACAACAAATCCCAAGATGCGATATTACAAACTTTCAAATCCCATTATGCAGCCATCTCCCTTCAAAAAGATCAATCGCCTGTCATAACTGATATGGAATCAACGCAGGGATCAGCCAAGAGGGTGAAGTGAAGTTGGCAATATCTTCACCTTACCTTGGCACCGCTCACTTTGCCCAATTCCTATGTTTGGGCAAAATCAAAGCCAAAAACGAACCGCTACAGTCAAAATTAGGAAAGATATTGTAAGAACATTGGAGTGAGTGAGTTACCAATAAAAGTGATTCGTATATGATATCACAACTTACTTCAATAATAGTTATCAAAATCACAAGGAATTGATTTGTGTTCCTTTTATTTTACTGTCATTTGAAGCAGGAACCATTAGAAACAGGGCAGTCTATTTTAAGTAATGTAATAATTACCGAAATAAGCACAACAACTGCATATTATTATCCACCAAAACCAGGGTGAGAGCTTAGCTACTCCTTAAAAATAAGGAAATGTTGATTTTTGCTAAAATGTAGCTTTTCTTGTAAAATAATATGTCCATTAGCTGAGAAGAGTGGTCAGCACTGAGAAACCCGGGTGACTCAACACGCTCTAGAAGCCTCATGACTTGGATGACAAATAGACACATTTTATGTGTACATTACCCTCTAAAATGTGGATTTCTACAATATATTTTTGAAAAAACCGAACCGAAACCGAACCGAAATGCAAATTTCAAACCTGTCCAGCCCTAGTAGTGTGTGACATGGTAGTTACCAATTTTTTTTTAAATCAGAATGTGTGACTAACCCTGTGTAATGTACAGGGTTAGTCACACTTTTCTGGTTATAAAAACTGTTCATTATTAAGTGAGTAACTAACCCTGAGCACTGTAAAGCCTTAGTGTAAATTTCATCTATATCAACTCTTTACCCAAAGTAACACCCAACACCAAGCAATACTACTCTCAAAAAGTGTTCAAACTCTGCTTATGATCCCTCATTGGAATGGATTGTGGAAATTTTTTTTAACCCTTTACCTAACATGAAAAGCAGACGACACTTGTAAAAAATATTCTTGAACAACTAATTTTTTTCATTTTTTGTCTCAAAAACATAGGTTATGACCCCTCATTGGAACGAGCTCGACGAGCTCGTTCCAATGAGGGGTCATAACCTATGTTTTTGAGACAAAAAATGAAAAAATAATGAAAATTAATTGCTGATTTTTTAGAATAGCGCTGGCCAGTTTGGGCCGTTACGTTGGGTAAAGGGTTAAGTAAATTCCACGAATAAAAACATAGTTTATTTTAAATTAATAGCTTATCATAAAAGTATTTTGATTATTTTTGATATCAGATAGGGGAGCACGGTGGCTCAGTGGTTACGCATTGGACTTCAAACAAAAAGGTCCATGGTTAGATCCCTGCCAGAGGATACTGCTCCGACATGTTAACCTCCCAAAATTTTTTTCAGGGAGATGACATGATTTTCAAGGAGATTTTTTTTGCGCGTAGAAACCATGTGTGTATCGATCAATTTTAAATATAAATTAATACCAAATACCCCCCCCCCCCCCCCCACACACACACACATAACAGGAAACAGCCCAACAACAATACATCAAAGGAACATACGTCAACGTTCTACTAACTGGTGGTGAGTGACCCAGACCTGTTAACCTCTGGAGGTGACTGTCAGTGAGATTTTGATGAGCTCCCAGTGAGACTCGGATGCTTGTCAGTGAGATTTTTGCACGTGGGCAGCACATCAATAATTTCCATGTTACCCCCCCCTCCCCCCCCCCCCCCCCCCCCCCCACACACACATACATTAAACATTCCACCCTAATGTGTTTTATTTGAACAATTTGTCCTTTCAAAAGCCAAACCATAGAAATATAGAGAAAAACAGAAAATCAGAAATATGGATGTGGTCATGTGCCAATATCTGAGCTTGTTCCAATGACATCCATATTTCAATGGTTTTATGTACAAAATGTTTGGAGATATTTTCGACCTTTTCAGCACTATATCAGTTATGGTGCTGTGTTGAAAGTTTTGGATCCATTTGGGTAATTATGGGTACTTGCGGCGACCTGCGGTAACCTGCGACGATCTGTGGTGTTTAGGCACACCCCAGAGCCCGGTTGTTGTGGTAATTCGATCTTCCAAAGCCCAGCGCCCCCACCTAACCACACCGGCTACTCACTGGAAGTAGTTGGTCATTTACGAAGGGGATTTGGAATGGGGTGATCATTTTTCAGTGAAACGTGAAAATTATGCCACAGCCAGCCCAGGACGAAACATCTCGGGGATATTTTGTTGTCCATTTATCACTACGAATGAAAAAACGTGCAAGTGCCGTAAATTACCAACTTTTTAGAGATTTTTTTCACCAAAAACATAATTTTTTTCACAGCCTGCTTTATAAAATTGCGAATCGGAAATTTTTCCCAATATATTGAAAATTACAGCAACTCATATGTTTGAGCCGTTTGTCTCCAAAATTGGCTATAATTATCTGAAAGTGAAATCCAAAATGCACAATAAATTTGTGCGTATTTTTGCACATTTTTCGATTGGACAAGATTTTATACGTATGGAATTTATTTTTCGATTTGACTGGTACCTGTATACAAGCAAAGGTGTGCCTTTAATATATAATCAATTTCAGCAATTATCCTGCATCTCAAATTCATTTAATCCGCCTGTCAACCATGTTGCAATAATCACAACACAGCCATTGACAGAAATGAGAATTGGTCATCAGTTCTTACGTAAGTGGTGACGTTTCACACAAACTTAATGACCTTGCCATTGAGAGTAGAGCACATGCTTTTGTATTTGTAAACAAAAGCTGGTGGATTCAGTTTTTGTCTGGTATGTCGACTTTCCGGGAGATTTTTGGTCCAAATTGACTCCCGGGCGGGCGGGAGGGCGGGAGGGGATAGCTAATTCCGGGAGAATCCCAGGCATTCCGGGAGAGTTAACATGTCTGCTACTGCTTTATGTCCTTGGGCAAGGCACTTTAACCCAATTGCCCATGTGGGGACAGTGGCACTAAAGCATACTGCAAGTCGATGGTGCACTTGTCTTCAACCAGTGCTAACCCTCCTTTTTTCAGAGTTAGTTTGTTGGGGAGTCTGGCAGTTGCTCTGGCTTCCTCCACCTGTAAAACAGGCCCGACACGAGGTGACCCAGGCTGTCAAAAGTGTTGTTAAGCCCCAATAAATGAATAAGATATGAGGTGTCTAATCCATTTCCCATTGCAAACAGTAATGTTCACAATGTCCATGCTTTTTTGACAGAACTCATTGTACTGCCATTCTTTGCATGAAGTTCATATCTATTTAGAAGAAAACTGTATTTTGTTCAATGTCAGTAAACACACTTCAGTAATTAATTTTTATTGGCACTCCAAAATATATATTTGTTATAGATGAGAGCATCTGATCAGCTATAATGGTGTTTTAAAAGAGTTTATAATTCATATGAGAATCAGAATCAATTCCCACAAGCACAGCATTGAGAAGCAACTTTGATTCTCGCAAACTGTTCATTTGACTTTTGTCATACATTCTGAAAGTGTCCTTGAAGTCCTGGAGAATTCTACTTATTAATTAGGTAATCTCTGACTTAGTAGTGATGGCTAGTGAAGACTTGCTGAAGCCTTGGCTGCCTAGACAGGCAGCAAAGACTTCACTAGCAACCACTACCAAGGTTCTGTAGCTTCCATCAACAATACCACCAAAAGCCTGTATGTTGGACCATGCGTTCTATATGTACATGCAAGTCAAGAAACTTGTCAAAATTGGAACTGGGCCCTCAAGGGTTAAACACTTGAAGATGTATAAAATTAATAAGAGGTTTGTTTTTAACAGTGGAATATGTACTGGTTGCACTCACATGGGTATAACAATACTCCCAAATTCTAAATTATTTAAGAACTGATAACCGATGAAAAAACGAAACCGAAACCGAACCGAAATGCAAATTTCAAACCTGTCCAGCCCTAGTAGTGTGTGACATGGTAGTTACCAATTTTTTTTAAAATCAGAATGTGTGACTAACCCTGTGTAATGTACAGGGTTAGTCACACTTTCTGGTTATAAAAACTGTTCATTATTAACCCTTTACCTAACGTAACGGCCAAAACCGGCCAGCGCTATTCTCAAAAATCGCCAATTAATTTTCATTATTTTTTTCATTTTTTGTCTCAAAAACATAGGTTATGACCCCTCATTGGAACGAGCTCCTCGAGCTCGTTCCAACGAGGGGTCATAACCTATGTTTTTGAGACAAAAAATGAAAAAAATTAGTTATTCAAGAATTATTTTTGCAAGTAATTCACAAGATTCAAAACCAATTTTAACAAAGCTCAAGTTTTAAGGACTATTTAGGCCCCACAAAGTAGATCTTGTTTCTCAGGGTAAAATTGCATATGGACAGGCAGTTTTATTTTATTTATTAGTTTTGTAATTATTTCTTCACCATCAAACGTTCATGTTCTTTGTTTGTTTTATGTTTTACGCCTCATAATTTACAGAATAACATGGGTGGTGGTGCTAAGGCATTGCAAAGCCTCGTTGCACTTAAGGGACAAATTTATCAATTTTATTGACTTGGGTAAAATATCAGACAAAACCATTTAATTTTTATTTTTTCAAGTTTACATGGGTTATAAAAAGAGAATATGTGGAAACCAAAAGTACCATGCAGGAGACCCTGAGATAGAGATTTTAACTTTTTTAGGCCAAATGAAATTGTCTTTGAAGACCTTATTTTGTCAAAGTAAAGCCAAGACTTTTACCATTTATATCTTTGTTGACAGGTCCCAGTGAGTGTAGTCAAAGAATTTATGAATGGTTAAACTTCCAACTGCACATTATGGGAAAACTCAGCCATGCAGGAGGGCCTGAGAAACAGATTTTTAACTTTTTTAGGCCTTAAAGGAATACTCAATTTATCATGGCATGTAGGATATTAAATTCTGGTCAACTCAAATGAATATTTACCATTGAAAAATTGAATATTTTCATTGATAAAATTGGTATTCAATCCACAGTATTGTACTAACCTTAAGATGTGTTACAGCTTGTTTAGACTGTAGTTTTTCCAATTTCATCATAAACAGTTTCTTCTTTTCTTCAGCCTGCTGTTGTTTAAACATCTCCTCTTGGTTTTCTTGCTCGTTCTGCCTTGCTAATTCTTCTTGTGCCATTCTATGAAGTCTTTCCTTCTCATCTTTCTGTCTGTTCCCAATAAAATGTGGAATATGATCAATTTTATGTCAACTTTTGGACGTGAACTTCAAAATTATTTTGGTAAATAATAGCAATCGAGATGTGCTCTCTTGCTTTTAAACAACTGTTTTCATGAAACATGTAATTTTGAGATTTCTTAAATTTAAATCAGTTACTTGATTTTGAGGTGAGCTGTTCTTGGGAGCCATCGCACCTGCAATTTTTACTTTTTGCAAGTAGACGACAGTTTCACCTAGTGAGCAATTAACCTTCACTTAACAAATTGGATGTATCCACCTCGTAATATCCAAATTGCACAGTAGAAAAAATTCAACAAAACCATATAATGTGACCACTCATTAGAACAAGCTCATCGAGCTCATTCCAATGAGAGGAGTCCCGTGAAATGGTTTTATTGAATTTTTTTTACAAAATGGGTGAAAAAAAAATTAAAATAACAAAATTTTTTATGTGCTTTCTGTAAAGGGTTATAATCTATTCATGGGGAAATAGGCTAAATAATACAAATCCATGCATGAAAATGTGAACAGTGGCCCATCAAGACCCAACAATAGCATGCGCTTCACTTCAAATGTTGTTAGCAAGCAGTATAGAGGGCACCTTCCATTTTCAAAATCAAAAGACTGTTAATAAAGTTATTCAAGACATTATTTATTTATTTACCCAGATAGAAGCACCGAGTGATGGCTAGCAACTGTCAGACTCCCCAAAGTACTATCTCCACACGAGCAGGGTTAGCATTGGTTGAAGACAAGTGCACCATTGACTTGCAGTACACCTTAGTACATAGCGCTACCGTGCCCCACATAGGCAATCAGGATTAAGTGCCTTGCCCAAGGACACAACGCAGTTATCCCTAGCAGGGATCAAACCGTGAACCTCTCGGTTTGAAGTTCAATACTGTAACCACAGAGTCAAGACATGTTTGTATGTAAAGAGTTGATGCAACAATTACTGTGACTTGCTTCAAAGAGATTAATGCTGTAGATCTTGGGCCAACTCATGATATGCTATGTAAACAAAAAAAGAAAGAATGTGAGGGTGGAGTACAGAGGACAGGAGTCAACAACCCAAGTAGGAGTTTTTCAAGTGTTTCATGAGTACCGTAGACGCCAATGAAATATAAAAACAATTCCAACATGGGTTGTTGATTCCTGTCGAAGCCTGAAAATAAGCAGATTGTCATCTGCAAAATGATATCTCCAGAGGGTGGATTTACCCTCTGTGAACCTCAGTCTGAATCAAGGTCTCAAGCCAAAACAAAAAGATGTACCTAGAGGATAAATTGGCCCACTGCATGGGATAGCATCAGCAAATTCACCCTCTGGGGACCTCATTTTGCAAATGACAGGTTACTTATAGTCAGGCTTGTCCCTGTCCCCAATACTCTATCTGAGTTGTGTTCTGTATTTTTATTTAACAATCAACTTAATTTGCACAAAAAACTCGGAAAAAATGTTTGTATCAGCCCCCTCCCTCTCCCTTTCCAAGCAACCCCCTCCCCCATCCCACTCTTGCGATTCTGTATCAGAGAGATTCAATTTCAGGTAAACATTCACATATATGCATTGTTATTACACATTAAAATATAGTTCCTGAAATTCAATTTTGAATTCAAACCCAATTTAAACTGAAAAATGGGGGGAACAGGCTTTATGTAAAGGGATTGTGATATAAATGTCTTATCATGACCATGTGCATGTCCTGTAATTTGTATCAGATTCACGGTCGTGTTTACAATCAGATCGCAGCTCACCCCGACAGGCTCATTGCAATCCGATTGTAAACACAACCTTGAATCTGATACAAATTACAGGGCATGAACATGGTCATGATAATGTAAATATACCACGATTGACCCTTTACCCAAAGCAGACGATATCAAAATTTATTATTTTAAATACAATTTTTCAAAATATTTCAACAAAACCATATCAAGTGACCCCTCATTGGAATGAGCTCAATGAGCTCATTCCAATGAGGGGTCACATGATATGGTTTTGTTGAAATATTTTGAAAAATTTAATTTTTTCAACTGCTCAATTTGCATATTATGCGGGCAGATGCGGGCGATTCGTTAGGTAAAGGGTTAAACTTGAATTAAGTAAATAAAGCTTACATTTTTAAAGAAAAATACCACCTTTGGTAGTATGCTTAACATCTTGATCGATCCAAAAAGTAATTAATCAATTGGCCGTTACTTTTGAACTACTGTATTATATAAGTTAACAAAGGAACAAACTTGCTCCAAAACAGGTAAACATTGTCACACTGACTCACATCAATTATATGAGACAGAGTAAAGCATGTAAGTTACTTGCTGACATACTTGTTTACTTATATGCTCATCATACTGTATCAGTAGCTGGAAATGGTCATTCTTAACCCTTTACCCATTGTTGGTAGCAGACGATACTTGAAAAATAAATTCACGAATCTCAAAAACATAGCTTATGACCCCTCACTGGAACGAGCTCAATGAGTTTGTTCCAATGAAGGGTCATAAGCTATGTTTTTGAGACAAAAAATGAAAACATAATAAATTTGAATGAAGATTTGTGTATATAGGTCTAGTCGGTTTTGTTTGTTACATTGAGTAAAGGGTTCATGCTGTAAATCATCAATGGTATGACAATTGTTCAGATATCTATTTGGACAAGTGATTAATCAGTTAACCAATGTTAATCCACATGATTAATCGATCAGGAAAACCCCTTAACCATTTCAGCTCTATACATAATGTTCTTACACATAGGCCAGATTTCTTGCATGGTTTATCTAGTATGTTTCTCAGTGTCTTTATTACATGCCCATGCAGTCTCTCTTATGCAATACGGCGTGCAATATGGCTGTGCAATATGGAATTCCGTATTGCACACCAACCTGTTCCAACTAAGGCTTCCACGTTTACACGTGTAAACGTGAACGTTTCGTTTATGGGCATTAAACGTTTACAGTTCTGGTAAACGTGTACACGGAATGAAGTTTTAATAGAGTAATTTCAGAATTGCAGATTAATGCAGAAAGTCAAAGAAACCAAAAAATAATTTCCAACTTTGTAATGCAATATTTTGGTAATGCTTCAGAAAAACTGTGTACTGGTTCCGACTGGCGCCGCCGCCACAGTAACCGAACGAAGTCATCTTCAAATCATGTGATATCGTATGTGACACAGTCACGTGAGCCGCATGGCACGTGCTTATCTTTGGTGTTTCCTTCGAAACATGTGTGGAATGTTTTAGTTTATTCGGATTTACATGTATATTCCTAAAGTGATACACAGTTGTTCTCGATGATTTCGTTCACCTGACATGGATTATTAATTTATTATTCACACATGGGATGATCTTAGGATCGATTTATGGAGTTTGACAGACTGACTGGCACTTGCGGTGTTTGAAAATTTGGATTCCCCTGCATGGTTTGTAGACTTTGTTTATTTTTGCGACATTGCATTCCACTCTCAAGTCCGGTATTGTCACTATTGTGTGCCATGGCAACTCGCTCCAACATTACTGTTTGAAAAAATACAAGGAATTTCACCCCGAACCCACCAGAAGACCAGAGACCCCCATAAATTTCAAAATTTACCTGGGGGAATATCCCCCAGAAACCCCCCCCCCCCCCCCCCCCCCAGACCGAGCAACTTTGCCTTCAGCATCTGCATGCTGTGATCGTTCGTCTACGTCGTTTTTGGACGAACTGTAAATCGGCTGTCTCAATAACATAAATTGTATGCCCTGTACGCAAAGATATGATGAACTTACTGTGTATTATTACACACTTCTATCAAATATTGACTACTTGCATTGTTACTGTTAGTACGTGTAAACGTTTACGTTTCGTTTACAGACAGTCGTTTAAACGTTTACAATTTTGTCTAAACGTGGAAGCCTTAGTTCCAACCGGGACTTTTTTATGCAATGCGACTGCATAAAGTGCATGGTGTTTACAACCGTTGATAGAAAAGAAAATTAGGTCAGTAGGTGCTTGGGTCATGTAATAAATACAAAACCACATGTATGTTTCAATGAGTCGTTTTGTATTCAATTCGTCAGATGTGCGTAGAAAGAAAACGTCTCGACCTTCGGTCTCGACGTTTTCTTCCTACGCACATTTGACTCATTGAATACAAAACGACTCATTGAAACATACATGTAGTTTTGTCTATGTATTGAAGCTGCTGACATATCATGGAATTTCTACGGATATAGACAGAGCGTCCCCTGAGTTCCAGTGTGTTCTATGTGCCTACTGGCACATAGAACACACTGGAACTCAAGGGACGAGAGGTCTGTTACTGTAATGCGGTTTTCTCTTATCGATCACCAACCTGTTTCAAGCCCCAAGAAAAGTACAAAAGGGATGTACACGGCACCACATACTCATTTGTCCTCTACCACCAAACACCAAAGAGTAAAGGCATGCAAATTCATTGCTGCAGATATCGTGGAAAAGACTTCTCCAGGAGGGTTACATGCAAAAGACACGAAGACGATTACAAAGGATGCAGACCGGACCGGACCGGACCGCCAGTTGTGGTCCGGTCCAGGGAAGAGGTAATCAAGTCCGGCCCGGTCTAACCATCGGTGGTCCAATAATCTAGCCTAGAACGGTTCTGGACCGGTCCAATTATTATAAAATACCTTAAATGAAGTGAAATGTGTTAAAATCTTACTTGTGGTAATACCAAATTAAGATTTTAACATATTTCCTTTATTTAAGATATTTTATAATGATTGAATTGGTATACGCGTTTGTGTTAAAGAAAGCATCAAGTTACTGCCATCTGACGGACAAGCTTGGTAACTCTGGGCGTGTTGTATAATACACTGTATGCATATTGTGGAAATGTGTAGTGTATTTTTATAGTTTTGTCTATGTATTGTATCAGATCAAGTTGAATACATGCAACAATTGTGGTATAACTAGAAATTATCAGTACAGTTAAGTTTTCCAGTGTGCTGTATCACATGGAGTTGATCACTTTCAATCAAAGTAGATCAAGTGAATCAGCATAGCTGATGAGAGAGATACTGCTTGGTGGAAGGAGCTAACAAGAGGCAATACAGCACAACAGAAAACTTCACTGTAGTGAAACTGCCAAAATTTGAATCTCTATTCCGCAATCTGTCAAATCTATTTTGAATGAAAGCTGACAACAAACCTTTTCTTATAGTTGTTGCTATGGCATGTTCATCTTGGTGTATCTGGCACAAACCTATTGTAGGTTAGACAATACTCATTGAAAAGGGAATTGATGAAATTCAGCAATGAAAAGGATGTAAAAATCTTACTTAATTGATGGTTTGTGGATTTAGAGCACATTTGATAGCACGAGGTGAAAGGGGACACAATTTTCATCCAATCTGGTTTTTGATTTTGAAATATCACATTCCAAATGATACATCAAGCAAGATCTGATGACCTAAATCGTGTCTGTATCAATGACAGGTATATAATAATATTCAATACATACTGATACAGTGTTTCAGTTCTGCAGTATGCTATCGCTATTGCTCTCAAGCACCTATGATGCACCTTATTTGCAACTCAGGGATGCCCAAATTGAAAATTCAAGATAACCCCACAAAGATTACATAAAGAACAAGAGGCCCCAGGGGGTCTCACCGAATGTTCCATACTTAACTGTTAAGACACAAATTTTATCAAAAGTTATTCTTAAGGTTCTACAGAGTAAATCTATACTCTCTGTGGAGCTAAAACATCAACAGCACTGAATGGGACAATGCTGCTGATCAAATATCAAAAGATTCTGCATGATGGTTCTGAAGAAGATTTTTAAAGAATTTTCCTTGAATTGCACAAAGTAAACATTCACGGCCCCATAGTGAGCCACAATATTGATCAAAAGACTCAATTTGAACAAACATGAATCCAACCCATACCAAGATGCTGCATACCAAATATGTAAAGATTCTGCCCACTGGTTTTAGTGAAGAAGATTGCTAAAGATTTTTCTTAAATTGCACTAAGTAAAATTTCACACCCCTTTAGTTAGCCCCAATATTGATCGAGGGACTCAATTTGAACAAACTTGAATCAGACCCATACCAAGATGCTGTATACCAAATATCAAAAGATCCTGCCCATTGGTTCTGTAGAAGAAGATTTTTAATTTTTTTTCTTAAATTGCACTAAGTAAAACTTCAGGTCCCCATAGTGAGCCCCAAAATTGATCAAGGGACTCCATTTGAACAAACTTGAATCAGACCCATACCAAGATGCTGCATACCAAATATCAAAAGATTCTGCCCACTGGTTCTGGAGAAGAAGATTTTTCCTTAAATTGCACTAAGGAAAAATTCATGCCCCCATAGGGAACCCCAATATTGATCAAGGGACTCCATTTGAACAAACTTGAATCAGACCCATACCAAGATGCTGCATACCAAATATAAAAAGATTCTGCCCATTGGTTCTGGAGAAGATGATTTTTAAAGAATTTTTCTTAAATTGCACTAAGTAAAAATTCACGCCCCCATAGTGAGCCCCAATGTTGGTTGAGGGAATCGATGTGAACAAACTTGAATCAGACCCATACCAAGATGCTGCATACCAAGTATCAAAAGATTCTGCCCACTGGTTCTGGAGAAGAAAATTTTTAATACTTTTTCTATAATTCATACGGTGCTATCCGAGTTATGCCCCATACAGAGCCACCAAGGGACGTGGCCATTTCATTTGAACAAACATGAATTGCTATATAGTAATGAACATCCACATGAAGTTTCGTGAAAATCGGACCAGTGGTTTCAGAGGAGAAGTCGTTTGAAAAATGTTCATGACGACGGACGATGATGGACGGCAAGTGATAAGTTGAGCTCCCTTTGGTGAGCTAAAAATTCCTCATATTGACTAAGTTAGAATTCGGGCTCCCACAGGGAGCCCAAATATGGCCCCAAGGACTTGGCTTTAACAAACTTGAATCTCACCCCCCCTAAGGATGCTACACACCACATATCAAAACATTCCGACTGCTGGATCTGAAGAAGAAGATTTTTTAAGAAAATTCCTCATTTCGAACTAAGTTACAATTCAAGCTCCCACAGTGAGCCTAATTATGGACCTAGGGACATGGCTTGAACAAACATGAATCTCACCCCCCTAAGGATGCTGCATACCAAATATCAAAACATTCCGACTGCTGGATCTGAAGAAGAAGATTTTTAAAGAAAATTCCTCATTTTGAACTAAGTTATAATTCGGGCTACCACAGTGAGCCCAAATATGAACCCAGGGACTTGGCTTCAACAAACTTGAATCTCCCCCCTAAGCATGCTGCATACCCAATATCAAAAGATTCTGCCTGCTGGATCTTCAGAAGACTGAGCCCAAATATGAACCCAGGGGGCCGATTTGAACAAACTTGAATCAGATCCACCCCACAATGTTGCATACCAAATTTCAAAAGATTCTGCCTGCTGGATCTGGAGAAGAAGATTTTTAAAGAAATTTGCCTGAAATGCACTAAGTTTGAATTCAAGCTTTTATAGTGAGCCCAAATATGAATCCAGGGGGCCGATTTGAACAAACTTGAATCAGATCCACCCCACAATCTTGCATACCAAATATAAAAAGATTCTGCCTGCTGGTTCGAATTCGGGCTTCTATACTGAGCCCAAATATGAATCCAGGGGGCCGATTTGAACAAACTTGAATCAGATCCACCCCACAATGTTGCATACCAAATATCAAAAGATTCTGCCTGCTGGATCTGGAGACGAAGATTTTTTAAGAAATTTGCCTGAAATGCACTAAGTTGGAATTCGAGCTTCTATACTGAGCCCAAATGTGAATCCAGGGGGCCAATTTGACATTTGAATCAGATCCACCCCATTTTGTGGCATACCAAATATCAAAAGATTCTGCCTGCTGGATCTGGAGAAGAAGATTTTTTAAGAAATTTGCCTGAAATGCACTAAGTTCGAATTTGGGCTTCTATAGTGAGCCCAAATATGAATCCAGGGGGCCGATTTGAACAAACTTGAATCAGACCCATACCAAGATGCTGCATACCAAGTATCAAAAGATTCTGCCAACTGGTTCTGGAGAAGCTGATTTTTTAATGATGTTTCTATAATTCATACGGTGCTATCAGAGTTATGCCCCATACAGAGCCCCCAAGGGACGTCGCCATTTCATTTGAACAAACATGAATTGCCATATAGTAATGAACATCCACATGAAGTTTCGTGAAAATCGGACCAGTGGTTTCAGAGGAGAATTCGTTTGAAAAATGTTCACGACGACGGACGTAGACAGACGACGACGACGGACTGCAGACGATGGACGGCAAGTGATAAGTTAAGCTCTCTTCGGTGAGCTAAAAATTACATAACCCTTTTGAGGCAAGATTACCTCAATTTCATTATGCTCTCTTTTAATTTAAATGGTAGAGTGCTGACTTAATTTTGGTCATCAAAAATTTGCTCATTTGTCTTTAAGCCAGGTAGGACTGGGCTGTGATGTAGAAATTATTAGATATATAACACTGTTCATATTTTATGAGTACAAGAGCAGGAAGGCCTGAAGTGATGTTTAATATTAGAGCACCTACTAGAGAAATAGACACAACATTTTTATTGCTGTTTTGAACTGGATGCAATGTTTTGTTATCATCATTAATTTAAACTTCCTGAGTTTGCCTACCTAAGTTTAAAATGGATGCAGGTCTTGGGTTCAGAATAAGTTTTCTCTTGCGATTTTCACAGAAGTTATTTCTATCCTACTATATTAAGAGAAGCTATCCAGTAAACTTCTCAATATCACCTGCATATAATGCATTTCTATTAAAAAGTTAAAAAATTTATAGTAATTTATATATTTTTTATACTTACCAATGACCCAGACTTAGCTGGTGCTAACTCCACAAAAACCAGGGCCAAACACAAATTTTGCCCCCCAATCCCCAAAATTTGCATCCAAAACAAAAAGAAATCATGTCCTAAAGGACCTCCATAGTACGACTCTACTGCGCATGCGCAGTGACGCAGTCGTCCCGAAATTGGCGCCAAATATCATTCTTACTGGCAGTGCCTGGTCAGCGCTATGTACTCAGCGGGGAGGCAAGAGTTCCCAACTCAGGGAGGGCCATCCCCGTCTGGGTGTAAGTATAAAAAATATATAAATTACTATAAATTTTTTAACATTTTTATACTGTACCAATGACCCAGACTTAGCTGAATAGTAAACAGGCTGGAGGGCCTAGGACATAGAGGAAAATCCAATAAGCTCAATTATAAAATAAAGAGGTAACCCCTTAAGGAGAAAAGGAGTATTAGGCTTTACATGTATCTTTCTTATTTAATATTTAAATTAGAAAGATACACTACCCTTAATAATTGAGCACAATAACATTCATGTTCTCTATTAACATCCAGTATAACCTTTATACTAATTATTTTTAAAACAAGCCAATAAATAAAGTAGTCCAGAGAATTGAGACTCTTTATAATCATTTAAAAGTGTCCGAGTATTGTATATTAAAGCCCGTTTGACACTTGACATATACAAATGCTTCACACCGAGCTACACTTTAAAAATAAGACATGAATGAAATTAAACATTAATATTACACTTTAAAACCATCCCGGAAGCGACTCAGAAATACTGTCTTGGAGGAGGCATTCCCTTGCTTTTCACTATAAAGCAGGTGACCTAAGGGAACACCCGCCCCCCCCCTTCCCCTTGCCCTGGGTCAAATAGCCCAGAGCGAAGAGGGCAGCCGGACGGAGTCACTGCCGGAACAGAAAGCCTGCATAACTATAGTTGCAACTGTTTAGTGGACGACATTCTGAGCAACAGATAACGGACCTAAACAATGTAGGTCTCCAGAAATGGACTCAATATTTCTGAGATAAAAATTAGTAAATGTGGATGGCTGAGACCAATAAGCAGCCTTCATTAAATCTGTAATAGCAACACTATTAGCATAAGCCCAGGAAGTAGAAAGAGCTCTTACTTCATGAGCAGAAATCTTAAGCACAGACTGCTGAGAAGAAGATAAATCTTCATACGCAGTACGGATAGTTAACTGAATCCATCTAGCAATAGAATGGACTGAAATGTCCTTTCTATTAGGCATCAAAGACAGAAAGAAACGTTTCCGTCCCTTTCTGATGAACTGAGATCTCTGTTTATAGATACGTAGTGCTCTAACAGGACAGAGTAAAGGCCTACGCCCGTCTGAAGACGGAAGAGCCTTAATAACAATAGGTTCCGGATATTTATTAGGAGCCTGATTCTTAGCTAAAAAACCGACGTTAGTAGTGAAGGTGATAGTGTTCCCAACACTACGATAATGAGAATCATCCACCGATAGTGCATGAAGCTCACTGACTCTTCTGGCAGAAGAGAAAGCTAAGAGAAAAGCTGTCTTATAAGATAAGAATTTGAAATCTACTGTCCCAAGAGGTTCAAATGGCTTTTCCTTCAATTTAAGGAGAACCCAAGCTAAATTCCACTTAGGAATTAATCTAAGAGTTCTAGGTCTATTTATCGAAAAGTTTCTAACCAATTTCGATAAAGAGACATTAGATCCAATTTGTAAACTATCATGATGTGCATAGGTATCAGATAACATAGATCTATAACCCTTTATAGTAACCGGTTGCAGTTTGATTTCGTCAAACAAGTATACTAGAAAGTTAGCAATGTCTGGTATAGAGGGATCAAATATATCAACAGAATGATCCCTACACCAACGACGGAAAACCTTCCACTTAGCCGCATAGTTTAGCGAAGAGGAGGTCCTCCTACAGTTAGAAATCGCGTCCACTGCTCGTCCTGTAAAGTGCTTGCCATGCAAGAAGGACCGCACAACGGAAAAACGTGAAGGTTGAGACCTTGCGGGTTGTGATGCAGTTGGCGCGATTTCCCCTGCCAAAGAAGATCCTCTCGTGGAGGGAGCTTCCGCGGTAGGTCCCACAACAGACACCTGAGTAGATTTATCCACGGTCTCTGTGGCGACAGAGATGCTACCAACAGAATCTTGCATTGAGATTGTTTTATCTTTAGCAATACTTGTTGAATTAACGGCGCTGGAGGATACGCATATCCTATCATTCCGTCCCAAGGGATCGATAGAGCGTCTACAGCAAATGCTCTTGGATCCGGACACGGGGACACATACGTCTGCAACTGATTGTTGAGATGTGTCGCAAATAAGTCTATCATTGGCCGTTCCCATTGGTAGCAAATCTGATTGAATACTTGTTTGTTGAGAGTCCACTCCGACGGCAACAAGCGACCCTTTCGAGAAAGGGAGTCTGCTAGCACATTCAGACGACCCGGTATGTGACGGACCGAAAGAAGAACGTGATGTTCCAACGCAAACAGAAGGATTCTTTCCGTTAGATTGAACAACGGAACTGAATGAGTGCCTCCCTGATTCCGTATATACGCCACTACTGTCGTA
Source organism: Pictodentalium vernedei (assembly GCA_031216915.1). Classification (NCBI taxonomy): domain Eukaryota; kingdom Metazoa; phylum Mollusca; class Scaphopoda; order Dentaliida; family Dentaliidae; genus Pictodentalium; species Pictodentalium vernedei. The sequence goes on along the minus strand of CM062288.1, from coordinate 247,202,247 downwards.
TTGTCGGATAGGATTTGGACATGAGCATCGTGAATAATGTCCATCCAGTGACGTAACGCAAGCCAAATTGACATCATTTCCTTGATGTTTATGTGCTTGCACAGGAATTGCGGATCCCAAAGACCCTGGCATCTCGAATCCGTTGGGATTAATGATGCACCCCAACCTGTTTGACTGGCATCCGTCATAATGGTAAAACTCGGATCCGGCAACTGCAGCGGAACTCCTTGAGTTAACCACTGAATGTTTGCCCAAGTCTGAATCTCTTGTTTCACTTGATCTGACAAGAGAACGTCTACATCGAGCGAATGAATTTTCACACTCCAATTCTGAGTCAGGAAAATTTGAAGAGGCCGTGTGCGTAGCCGTCCCATCGGAATGAGATCCGCAGCGGCTCCGCACAGACCTATCAGTCTCATAAATTCTCTCGCTGTGACTTTGTCTGTATTTAGACAATAGCGAGCGTAACAACTGACTAATTTCGCTCTGGTTAACGGCAGACGAACGAGATTGTTGTGCGTCTCGAAGCTCATTCCCAGATGAGTGAATGACTTGGACGGCACCAGATCCGACTTCTCCTCGTTTACTATGAAACCGAGACGTCGGAGCAATAGAAGAAGATTCTGAACATCGTTCTGAAGCGTTAACTCGTTGCCGTACCTCTGAAGAATGTCGTCCAGGTAGGCCGACGTTACCGCAGACGAATGAGCTCGGAAGTAGATCATTACCGAGTTCATTACCCGAGTGAAAGCCCAGGGTGCTAGATTCAATCCGAAGCACATGGCCCGGAACTGATACACCACTCCTAGGACTGCGAAGCGTAGATACTTTCGGAATGTCGGATGTACCATGACGTGAAAGTACGCATCTTTGAGATCTATGCTCGTTGCATAATCGTTCACCCCGAATACTCGCTCTGACCGATCGAATCGTCTCCATATAAAACTTCGGAGCGATGATCAGCTTGTTTATCCAGCTCAAATCTATGACTGGACGGAACGAGCCGTCTGGTTTCGGAACCAGAAACAGATGGCTGTAGAATCCCAGCGATTCCTGGTTTTCTACGACCTCTACCGCGTTCTTCATTAAAAGAGACTGCACCTCTGATAGCAGAGCGTCTCTTTTCTGAGGGTTTGACGGAAGATGAGTCCACTTTGGACTTCGAGTTAATGGAGGCTTTCGTTTGAAGGATATCTTTAGACCTTCCGAAGTCACTCCTCTCACCCACGGGTCGTCCGTAATCGACGCCCACTCTTGAGAAAAACTCGACAACCTTCCGCCAACCGGAACGCGATAGAGGTTTGAGCCATCACCTCCTGGATCTGCGAGGCCTGCGGTAGGAGAAACCACGTCTTCCACGACCCGCACCTCGCCTCGTCGACCTCGGGGCGTCCGACCGATTGTCCCGGCCTGAAGGACGTCCCGAACGAGAGTCGCTATCCTGACGGTCTCTCGAATAAGAGCTAGAGGACGCACCGGAACCTCTATAGGAACCTCTCTTGGGCGGATAAGACCCAGAAGTGCCCGCCTTATTCGTGTCTGCTGAATCCGACCTTTTACGAGCGGATCTAAACAACAGAGAATCACTAGCTTTCTTTTTAATATTATCATAAATAGCGGAAAGCTTGCCGTCAAAGAGAAGATCTCCTGAGACCGAAGCGACTCTAAGAGAGTTCTTCACCTTAGAATCCACTAGTGTGGATGTAGACAGGGCTGCGTCATGTCTAACCAACTCCAGATTTGCCACTGAAAGGGCGGAGTTACACGTGGAATAAGCTACTGCCCTTGAAAGAAGTCTTAAGGAGGATTGTATATCCTGAAACTCTTCCCCTTGAAGATGCAGTGATAACGCCTTCGTAAGGTGATCTGCGTAAGATAAGGCATCTAAATTGGCTCTGTTAGACGCAATAGCTGTTTCCAACACTGCGGTTGGAATAGAAGCTGACGACGGTAATGATAGCTCTAAGTCTTCCGCCTCGTCGTCCATACGCAGAGGAACTCTCGGTATACCCTGACCTGCCGTGTCGAATTTATTCCTTGCATTAATGAAAGGCAGGTTGAGAGTATTTGCGGACAAGAAGCCTGCTTTCCCTGTCCTGGAAGCAAGTTTAAAAATAGCGTCGTTCAATAATTCAAATGTTCTTGCAACATTATTGGACTGCGACGGAAACTCGGGAGCGATGTCCCTGAACCGCTCGAAAAAATCAGAGTCCAATGACGCTATAATTCTCCTGTCCGGAAGCGCAGCAGTCTGGCCCGACGGAACAACTTGAGGGAGAAAGTGTCGGATGAAGTCTACGGCAGCTTTGTGTTGTTCCGAAAGGGATAGCTTCAATTCATCCGTATCCCTTTCACCATCCGGTCGGACCTCCCGATGTTCCCGGTCGTCCGCCCCCGATGCTTCGGCGGAGCGTACCGACCCAGCGCCGTCGGATAATTCTCGATCCGACACCGTCTCTGTCGGCTGCTGGGATGCTGCGATAAGCTGTGCTATCTGCACTAGAATGTCCGACGTCGAGACCTGCGGAGGAGCGGTCTTTCGCTGCTTTGCCGAGGGCAGCTCCGCATCAGATGGCTCCCGCATACTTTTCCTATGCGAACGTCCGGAGTCCATCGGTCTCGAATCCCTGGCTGCCGGATGGTGTGACCTGGTCGCCGAATAATCCTTCATCGGCGAAGCTGGCAAGATATCGGAGGTCACGCAGCCAAGGTGCGGTCGTGTGCGCCGGCGAGAAGAGGAAGCCTTAACAGTCTCTGCGGACTGCTTATACAACGGAGCGTCCCGAGCGACGGACGTATGCTCCGCTAAAGACACATTTTGTACCACAACATCTGGTCCCAGATGTTGTTGTACGAGAGAGGGGCCTCTCTCGCTCGCGGCCCGGCTGGACCTGGACGAGCTAGGAACCGGACTAAAAGGCTTCCTCCGTTCTCGTTCACTATCCGCCGTCACTGGGTGTGCATCTATTATTTTTATAGTGCTCGCATCACCCAAAATTTCCTCTTGGACCGCATCGGACGAACCCGGCTGCCGAACCATTCGGTGAATGGATGCTACACCGGGCGAGCTAGCGGACGACATTTGTCTAATCTCCATGAGCACTTTTGCCGCTAGCTCTGTATTTAATTGTGACGACGGACGCACACTTGAAGAAGATAACATGGAAACATCACCCTGTTCTGGTTCCTCTGAAATAGAAACTGAGAGAGTAGAGTGACCTTGTGGAGAAAGAGCCGGCATCGCTCTTTCTCCAGAAACAACATATCGTGACACACGTTTCCAATGTTTCTCATCCCAATGTTCACATACAGGACAGGGATTAATGCGAGAACACTGACTACAATTTATGCAATAATCATGAAAGTCAGAGGAAGATTTCTTCCTATTACAATTTGAACAAGTTCCCTTCATTGTGAAAGAACAACAATAAGTCCTAGTTACTCGCAAAAACCCCTGACACAAAGATACATAATAACATGATCCATTAATAAATGAAAAAACAATTGCAAAACAAAATAATTTTGAAAAAATATTTTTTCAGAGAAGCCCAAGTTGCTGAAAAGTAACGTTGAGCCCCGATGGATCCGATGGCAAAGTGTGGTCAAAAATTTTAAAATTATATAAAATAATTAATGAGACACTTTCGGATAATATAAATGTATCTTATAATGAGATAAACTACCTCAAAGGCAAACAGCCCCCCTCAAAAAAGGCTGTTGCCAATGAAAACAAACAGTGTAAACACAGAAGAAAACATGACTCCAGGCACTGAAAAAACTGGCCCAGAATCAGTCATCAATTACACTCTATCTGATGCAAAACAGAGACTCCCAGGGGAGAATCTGCAGAACATCAGATGGAAGATGCAGAACACAAACGTTATCCACCCATGGGTGAAAACGTAACTATGGGGAAAATAACAGAAAACATTCTGTAACCAAGCAACTCTCCCAGGGAATTTTTAGAAATGAAACTTCTCAAAAATATGCCAAAAGCATGGGAGAATTGCAAGGGGGGACTTTAGAAGGTTAGGGGAGAGGAAACACTGAATAAGCAGTGCAACAATTAGCAAGAATGACAACAAGAGGCATTTGCCTCGAAAATAGGCAACTTAACATAATTTCAACAAAAAATTTTAAGTACAGCCCTGATTATTTTTTGCCACTTCTTTTTTCCTCTCCTCCTTCTATCCTCCTTAGAATCACATTTTCTCCAAGAATTACGTGTCTGGCATCCTTTAAACTGAGATTTACAAGCACAAAGATCAGTGAGATGTTGACTGATGAAGGGCCAAACAGAGAATGATATTTGGCGCCAATTTCGGGACGACTGCGTCACTGCGCATGCGCAGTAGAGTCGTACTATGGAGGTCCTTTAGGACATGATTTCTTTTTGTTTTGGATGCAAATTTTGGGGATTGGGGGGCAAAATTTGTGTTTGGCCCTGGTTTTTGTGGAGTTAGCACCAGCTAAGTCTGGGTCATTGGTACAGTATAAAAATATAACATACACTTTCCAACCCTTGAATGTATGTGGTTACAATTTTAGTTCCTCTAACAGTATTTCTTGTGAGATCTGGATGTACTATTTTTTACCCGCCTTGTCTTGACAGAAATGAGGCAATGTTGCTTTGCACTGCTGATTAGTCCATATTAGAGAGAATCAATAAACAGAGAATCTCGGAGTCCCCAGTTTATATCAAAATTTACAAAACAAGTTCAGTAAATTAGGCCAGGACCGAGCTTCAGTGAGGTCCTGACCGAATTTAGTGGACAAGTTTTGTAAGTTATGATATAAATTGAGGACGAGTTGAAGATTCTATTTTTTATATGATAAAAAAAAAACCCACAAAAGGAACGATAAACAAGCAGTGGCTTCTACAAGGCCTGCGATTACATAACTTAAGATGCATCATTTGTCCGCAGTGTCTGCATAAGGAAATAGTCCCTGATCAAGAAGTAATTAATGACACAAATTACAATATATACTGGGGACGAGTTGAAGATTCCATTTATTATACAATAAAAAAAACCCACGAAAGACACTTAAATAAAATGAGAAACAAGCAGTGGCTTCTTCAAGGCCTGCGATAAGTTTTTAGTCCACAGTGTATGTAGAAGGAAATAATCCCTGATAAAGAATAGACTGGAAGTATTTAATGACACAAATTTACTGAAATAATTTTCAATTAGCCCTTTACCTAACACGAAAAGCAGACAACACCTGCAAATAAATTTTTTGAATAACCAATTTTTTTAATTTTTTGTCCCAAAAACATAGGCTACGGTCCCTCATTGAAACGAACTTGAGGGATCATAACGTATGTTTCTGAGACAAATGAAAGAGTCAATGACACTGTAGCTCAACTTGTTTAAGACATGTACATGTATAGTATGTGACACAGCAATGACAAACATCTGGGTAATGACCTGATAACAAAGGCACATGTAAAGTATTGTAACGGTCTGTACATAAATACTGACTGTAGCCTGTAACAAATATATAGGTAAAGTATTGTAAAGGTGGGGTGACAGTTAGATGCTAAACTAGAAAAGAAATCTTTGAGTCCCAGAGTGGGTTTGACTGAACCCCAAAACACTTGTTCCTGTCACAAGGTGATAACAAAGGTACCCCAAGAAGTTTCATGAAGATCGGTTCATAAATACAGACTCTAGCCTGAGCTGTATTGACATGTGCACTTACTGTGTATAAGTAGCACTGAACAAATCAAAGTTCATCTAATTTGCATAATTTCTGCACGAGAAAAAAACCCGTATTATATGTGATGTATTCCATGTTAATAAACATTCCTACAAAAATTTATTCAAATCAGAACTTTCATACAAAAGTTCTGTATAAAAAACTGTTTGCACCAATTTTGGTACAAAATGGTCACCGGCAGCCATCTTGAATTTCGGACTGCACGCAAGAACACTCGTTCTCGTTCCAAGGTGATAACAAAAGTGCCCAAGAAGTTCTGTACAAAAAATTGACTGCACTAATTTTGGTACAAAATCGCTGCTCGCGTCCATCTTGAATTTTGGACCGCACCCAAAAACACTCGTTCTCGTCCCATGGTGATAACAAAGGTACCCAAGAAGTTTTGTAAAGATCGGTTCATAAATACGGCCTCTAGCCTGAGCCGTATAGAAGTTGTGTACAAAAAAACTGATTGGACCTAATTTCGGTACAAAATGGCCACTGGCAGCCATCTTGAATTTTGGTCCGCACCCAGAAACACTCGATCTCGTCCCAAGGTGATAACAAAGGTACCCAAGAAGTTTTGTGAAGATCGGTTCATAAATACAGCCTCTAGCCCGAGCCGTATTGACATGTGCACTGACTGTGTACAAGTAGCATTGAATAAATCAAAGTTCATCTAATTTGCATAATTTCTTCATGAGAAAAAACCTGTATTATATGCGATATATTCCATGTTACTAAACATTCATACAAAAATTTATTCAAATCAGAACTTTCATACAGAAGTTCTGTACAAAAAACTGATTGCACTAATTTTGATACAAAATGGTTGCTGGTGGCCATCCTGAATTTTGGACTGCACCCAAAAAGACTCATTCTCGACCCACAGTGATAACGAAGGTACCCAAGAAGTTTTGCAAAGATCGGTTCATAAATACGGCCTCTAGGCTGAGCCGTATAGAAGTTGTGTACAAAAAATTGTTTGGACCTAATTTCGGTACAAAATGGCCACTGGCAGCTATCTTGAATTTTGGACCGCACCCAATAACACTTGTTCTCGTTCCTAGGTGATAACAAAGGTACCCAAGAAGTTTCGTGAAGATCAGTTCATAAATACAGACTCAAGCCCGAGCCGTATTGACATGTGCACTTACTGTGTATAAATAGCACTGAATAAATCAAAGTTCATCTAATTTGCATAATTTCTGCACGAGAAAAAAACCTGTATTATATGTGATGTATTCCATGTTACTAAACATTCATACAAAAATTTATTCAAATCAGAACTTTCATACAGAAGTTCTGTACAAAAAACTGATTGCACTAACTAAAGTACAAAATGGCTGCTGGTGGCAATCTTGAATTTCGGACCGCACCCAAAACCACTCGTTCTCATCCCACGGTGATAACAAAGGTACTCAAGAGGTTTCGTAAAGATCGGTCCCTAAGTACAGCCTCTAGCCCGAGCCGTATTGGCATTTGCAGTTACACTGCTGAAAGTAACACTAAATAGATCAAAGTTAGTCTAATTGGCATAATTTATGCACGAGAAAAAAACCTGTATTATATGTGATGTATCCCATGGTACTAAACATTCACACACAAAATTATTCAAATCAGCGCTTTCATATGGAAGTTCTGCGCAATAATCTGATTGCACCTAATTTTGTACAAAATGGCTGCCAGTGGCCATCTTGAATTTCAGACCGGACCCCAAAACAGTTGTTCTCGTCCCACAGTTATAACAAAGGTACCCAAGAAGTTTTGTAAAGATCGGTTCATAAATACGGCCTCTAGCCCGAGCCGTATTGGCATTTGCACTTACAGTGCTGAAAGTAACACTAAATAAATCAAAGTTAGTCTTATTTGCATAATTTACGCACAAGAAAAAAACTCGTATTATATGTGATGTATCCCATGGTACTAAACATTCATACAAAAAATTATTCAAATCAGAGCTTTCATATGGAAGTTCTGTGCAAAAATCTGTTTGCACCTAATTTTGTACAAAATGGCTGCCAGCGTCCGTCTTGAATTTCGGACCGGAGCCAAAAACACTCGTTCTTGTCCCACAGTGATAACAAAGGCACCCAAGAAGTTTCGTAAAGATCGGTTCATAAATACGGCCTCTAGCCCGAGCCGTGTTGATGTCGCGACGGACGGATGGACGACGGGCCATGACAATACCTCAAATTTGGCTTCGCCAAAGTTGAGCTGAAAATGAAAAAAATATTGAAAATTAATTGGCGATTTTTGTGAATAGCGCTGGCTGGTTTTTTTTTGAATGTCTGCGAAAAAACATCCAGAATTCAATTTCCCCTTAAGATGGTGTTAAGACATTCCATGTGTATAACGCCAATCCTCTTATCGTATTTTTGATGACGTGAAAGCTATTACACTTATATCAAGTAATGCAGTGTAAAAAATTTCTACCTGGGTACAAAAGTTAACCCTTTAACCAACGAATTGGCCGCCTGCGTAATATGCAAATTCAGCAGTTGAAGAAATAGTATTTTTCAAAAAACTTTCAACAAAACCATATCATGTGACTCCCTCATTGGAACGAGCTCATTCCAACGAGGGGGTCACATGATATGGTTTTGTTGAAATTTTTTGAAAAACAATTAAAAAATGATATTTAAATTTTGATATCGTCTGCGTTGGGTAAAGGGTTAAACAACAGCTGGACTGTCGTCCGGTGCATACTCCCATGGGTGCACCGCCTAGTGTGGGCATACCTACTGAAATCTGATAACCCATACTTGAGATACAGGCTGAACAGACAAATAATGTCTATTTCCTACAATTTCTAAGTCAAAAAAGGGGGATAACTCTAAAAAGGAGAATGTGAGAAATATCGTTGAATCCTTTTTTTAAAGCCTGTACCATAAGCAGTGTTCATGGCAAATTTCATTGCAATAGAACATTCGATACCCGAGACACAGGCTGACAGATAAAATTTGGCTCGGACGGACACAATTTCTAAGTAAACAAGTAATAAAAACAAGTAATAGAAAAATAAAATACTTAGTGTGGGCATACCCATGACCAACAAATATTATACAAAATAATAATTTACTTAAGTTATGAAAGTTATGAATATTTCTCGGACGGACTCACACACAGATGGATGCGCGAACGCACAGACAGACGTATGTAATCCAGTATACCCCCATTTTCAGGGGTATAATTATCTAATAAAGTAAAAAAAATTATCTGACAACACCGAAATTCATTCTAGTTTTGGGCAATGTTACAATTTAATTGCATACTAAGTTTCATTTAATTCCATAAAGATTTACTTAAGTTATGAATATTCTTGTACAGACTGCCAGACGGATGCAATCTAGTACCCTCCCCCCCCCCCCCCCCCCCCCCATTTTCTTCGAAAGTTTTCAACAATTCCAACAATTTCTAAGTCAAAAGGTATGGTAAATTGTTTGGTGTTTGGAAGTTTTATGCAATGAGGCAGAAGCCTTTGTCATAGGCAAACTGCATGCCATATTTTACTGAAATCCGATAACCCCAATCCAGTATACCCCACCCCATTTTCTTCGAAAGTTCTCAACAATTTCCAAAAATTTCTAGGTCAAAAGATATGGTAAATTGTTTGGTGTTTGGAAGTTTTATGCAATGAGGCAGAAGCCTTTGTCATAGGCAAACTGCATGCCATATTTCACTGAAATTCAATAACCCATACCTGAGATACAGGCTGAACAGACAAATAATGTCCATTTCCTACAATTTCTAAGTCACAAAAGGGGGGAAAACTCTAAAAAGGAGAATGTGAGAAATATCGTTGAATCCTTTTTTAAAGCCTATACCATAAGCAGTGTTCATGGCAAATTTCATTGCAATAGAACATTCGATACCCGAGATACAGGATGAACAGACAAAATTTGCCTCAGACGGACACAATTTCTAAGTGAACAAGTAATAAAAAAAAAAAAAATAACTAGTGTGGGCATACCTATGACCAACAAATATTATAGAAAATATAATTTACTTAAGTTATGAAAGTTATGAATATTCTCGGACGGACTCACACACGGATGCACAGATGGACGGACGGACGGATAGACACATCTTCGAAAGTGGGGGTATAAAAAACAAGAGGCCCCACGTGGCCTTAATCGCTCACCTGACAAAGTGACTCTAAGAAGTATTTTAGGTCACCTTCACCATGTCATGTCTCATCAACATTAACTGGTTGAGTGATAGATTTTGTTTGAAGTTCAACATTTGTTACCTAAAATTAGTTTTATTTAAAATCATTGGTGTGTGGCCAATCTCCAATGATTTTTAATAAAGCAAATTTATCTCTGCAGACAAACTGGTTTAGCATGAAGCACAAACAAGGAATGTGAAGAGATAGCCTTGGACATCTCCCCCCAACTGTGGATATCTTCCATGTGCTAAATGTATATATTTGCATGCAAGAAAACAAAAATTTTCACAAATTTTATTTTTTTTTATCATCATTGGAACAAGCTCAAACAGCTTATTCCAATAGGGGTATGGGAAGATCAGGTATATTTTTTGAGACAGAAGTGTGAATATATAAATAATGGTGTTTTTTTGTGAATGATGCTGGAGAATTTTGCGTAAAGATATGGTAAAATGGTTTGTTCTAGATACAGAATGATGCAAAAGTATTTAAATTTGATTAGGCAAGTTGTTTCCTATAATGCATTTAAAAATTGAAGTAACTGTTTTTTTTGCTGACGAACTTTTAGATGTGTCTGTCTGTGTTTGTGTGTGTGTGTGTGTGTGTTTGTGTGTGTGTGTGTGGGGGGGGGGGGGGGGGGGGGGGGTAAGAATGTTCCTGAATAAATGGAAAATTTTATTTTTTGTGTGAAAGACATAGTGCGTGAATGTTGATTGGAACAAGCTTAGAGAGCTCATTTTAATGTGAAGTCATAAAGCTGTGTTTTACGTACAAAATTCTGGAATAACTAAAAAAATTGCTTTTTTGACTCAAAAAGCATGGTGTGCGACCTCTCATTGGAATGAGCTTAAAAAGCTCATTCCAATGGGGTATTTACAAGCGATAAGTACATGTATGTTTAAGAGACAAAATTAAAATTTGAATAGCGATTTTTGCGAAGCATGCTGACAAGTTTTGGCAGTTATGCTGGTAAAAAGGTAAGATATGCAAAGTGGTTGTTTTTTAGAGGCGACATTTAATTAAGGGGAATTAACCCTTGATTACTGAGGTAACTTCTAAAAGTACTGAAATTTCATGAAGCAATGTGAATAACAGACAACAGTTGCCTAAAAATTTCATGAATAACTAAAATTTTTATTCCTTTGTCTCGAAAACATGGCATATGACCTTTGTTGGAATGAGCTGAATGCGTGTGTTCCAATGAGGGGTCATAAAATTTGAACGAAGATTTGGTGTGAATAATGCATTAGTACTGCGAGATTTGGGTAAACGGTTTCACCCTGGATACCACCCCTTCTATAGTAGATCTTTTCTGCAAATTTTGTCTAAGATTCTATCAACTTTACAAATAAATACGTTCATGAATCACAATCAGATCCACCCTACAATGTTGCATACCAAATATCAAAAGATTCTGCCTGCTGGATCTGGAGAAGAAGATTTTTTAAGAAATATGCCTGAAATGCACTAAGTTAAAATTTGGGCTCCTATACGGAGCCCAAATATAAACCCAGGGGGCCGATTTGAACAAACTTGAATCAGATCCACCCCACAATGTTGCTTACCAAATATGAAAAGATTCTGAAGCTGGATCTGGAGAAGAAGATTTTTAAGAAATTTGCCTGAAATGCACTAAGTTCGAATTCGAGCTTCTATACTGAGCCCAAATATGAAACTAGAAGCCGATTTGAACAACCTTGAATCAGATCCACCCCACAATGTTGCATACCAAATATCAAAAGATTCCTGCCTGCTGGATCTGGAGAAGAAGATTTTTTAATAAATTTGCCCGAAATGCACTAAGAGCGAATTCGGGCTTCTATATTAAGCCAAATATGAATCCAGGGGGCCAATTTGAACAAACTTGAATCAGATCCACCCCGCAATGTTGCATACCAAATATCAAAGATTCTGCCTGCTGGATCTGGAGAAGACGATTTTTGAAGAAATTTGCCTGAAATGCACTAAGTGCGAATTCGGGGCTTCTATATTAAGCCCAAATATGAATCCAGGGGGCCGATTTGAACAAACTTGAATCAGATCCACCCCACAATGTTGCATACCAAATATCAAAAGATTCTGCCTGCTGGATCTGGAGAAGAAGATTTTTGAAGAAATTTGCCCGAAATGCACTAAGTTTGAATTCGAGCTTCTATAGTGAGCCCAAATATGAATCCAGGGGGCCGATTTGAACAAACTTGAATCAGATCCACCCTGCAATGTTGCATACCAAATATCAAAAGATTCTGCCTGCTGGATCTGGAGAAGATGATTTTTTAAGAAATTTGCCTGAAATGCACTAAGTTCGAATTCGAGCTTCTATAGTGAGCCCAAATATGAATCTAGGAAGGCGATTTGAACAAACTTGAATCAGATCCACCCCACAATGTTGCATACCAAATATCAAAAGATTCTGCCTGCTGGATCTGGAGAAGATTTTTTAATAAATTTGCTTGAAATGCACTAAGTTCAAATTTGAGCTCCTATACTGAGCCCAAATATAAACCCAGGGGGCCGATTTGAACAAACTTGAATCAGATCCACCCCACAATGTTGCTTACCAAATATGAAAATATTCTGCCTGCTGGATCTGGAGAAGAAGATTTTTTAAGAAATTTGCATGAAATGCACTAAGTTCCAATTCGAGCTTCTATAGTGAGCCCAAATATGAATCTAGGAAGCCGATTTGAACACACTTGAATCAGATCCAGCCCACAATGTTGCATACCAAATATCAAAAGATTCTGCCTTCTGGATCTGGAGAAGAAGATTTTTTAAGAAATTTGCCTAAATGCACTAAGTTCGAAATCGGGCTCCTATACTGAGCCCAAATATGAACCCAGGGGGCCGATTTGAACAAACTTGAATCAGATCCACCCTACAATGTTGCATACCAAATATCAAAAGATTCTGCCTGCTGGATCTGGAGAAGAAGATTTTTGAAGAAATTTGCCTGAAATGCACTAAGTTCGAAATCGGGCTCCTATACTGAGCCCAAATATTAACCCAGGGGGCCTATTTGAACAATCTTGAATCAGATCCACCCCACAATGTTGCTTACCAAATATGAAAAGATTCTGCCTGCTGGATCTGGAGAAGAAGATTTTTTAAGAAATTTGCCTGAAATGCACTAAGTTCGAATTCGGGCTTCTATAGTAAGCCCAAATATGTATCCAGGGAGCCGATTTGAACAAACTTGAATCAGATCTACCCCGCAACATTGCATACCAAATATCAAAAGATTCTGCCTGCTGGATCTGGAGAAGAAGATTTTTGAAGAAATTTGCCTGAAATGCACTAAATTCGAATTCAAGCTCCTATAGTGAGCCCAAATATGAATCTAGGGAGCCGATTTGAACAAACTTGAATCAGATCCTCCCTACAATGTTGCATACCAAATATCAAAAGATTCTGCCTGCTGGATCTGGAGAAGAAGATTTTCAAAGAAATTTGCCTGAAATGCAGTAAGTTCAAATTTGGGCTCCTATACTGAGCCCAAATATAAACCCAGGGGGCCGATTTGAACAAACTTGAATCAGATCCACCCCACAATGTTGCATACCAAATATCAAAAGATTCTGCCTGCTGGATCTGGAGAAGAAGATTTTTTAAGAAATTTGCCTGAAATGCACTAAGTTCGAAATCGGGCTCCTATACTGAGCCCAAATATGAACCCAGGGGGCCGATTTGAACAAACTTGAATCAGATCCACCCTACAATGTTGCATACCAAATATCAAAAGATTCTGCCTGCTGGATCTGGAGAAGAAGATTTTTTAATGTTTTTCCCATTGCCTACAGTGTTAAAAAGTGCTGACTCAGCACTTTTTCAAAGTCCCGAAACTGTACCCTATGATAAAACCGATGGCAATTTTTTTTTACCAATCCTTTCTGTTGGTCCTAAGGAAGCTGCACACCAAATAAAAATTCTCAGTGCCGTGCAGTTTTGGAGATATGGGCGTTTTAAATTTTTTCTATTTTTAGCTCCTGCGGTTCCCACGGGGCTGCGGGAAAATTTTTTTTTGCATAAATCAAGTACTCATGACCCAATAAGCCCTCACATAAAATTTGGTTCAAATCAGCCTCTCGGTTTGGAAAATAGAAATTTTGGGCGGGGCAAAAAATTTTGCCCCTCTCATAACAACGCCAAGTATAGCCCCACAAACTTCTCTTGAACAAATCTGAGTCTACACCTCAAAAGGAAGCTGCACACCAAATATCAAGTCTCTGCTACTGCTGGTTCATGAGAAGAAGATTTACAAAGATTTTGGTGCCCCTTGGGGGCGTGGCACCACCCAGGATCAGGGGCAACTTCATTTGAACAAATCTGAATTGGCATTAGGTAATAAACATTTAGCCAACATTTGAATAAAATTGGGCTAGTGGTTTAGGAGGAGAAGTCGATAATGTAAAGTTAACGCCGGACGGACGACGACGGACGACGGACGCCGGACGACGGACGACGGACAGAAAGTGATTAGTAAAGCTCCCCTTGAGCTTCGCTCAGGTGAGCTAAAAACACCACATATATTTGCCATAACTTACCACACTCACCTGGAAAAAAGCCTATAATTGAATATAAGACCACCTACAAACTTTTCAGATTTCATTTTCAGAGTACCTCTTCTTGTAAATAAGCCCAGTCCCTGACTTTGTAATAGCAACATAGATGATAGTCATGCTTGTACATGTAAATTGTTACAACGAAAAACAACCCCTTACCCAACACACAATATCCAAATTTGTTATTTTAATTATTTCTTCTTCTTTTTAATTATTTCTTTTTTATGAAACCATATCATGTGATTCCTCACTGGAATGAGCTAGTTCCAATGAGGGGTCACATGATATGGTTTTGTTGTAATTATTTTAAATTTTTTTTCAACTGTTTAATTTATAAACAATGCAGGTGCATGCAGCTGATTTGTTGGGTAAAGGATTAATACATCTTTGTTATGGGATTGAATGAGTCACCTAACTTTGTATCAACTTAGCATCCAAATTCTCCTGTAAGCTTGACCTCCAGCAAATAAGTCTTATACCTTTCTTTGACTTCATGCACCCCTGGGCTTATTCCCAGGTCAGTGCAGTATAAGCACACTCCGTGACAAAAATAGGCCAGGAAAAACTTTTCACGCACTTTCTTGGCACTTCAATGGGCTGAAATTTTAATTTTTAATTCAATTATTTTCCCGGGCCTGTTTGTATCCTCAAATATGACTAGTCCATGATTTATATACCTCTGAATTTCTTCTTGTCTTTTTGTCTTTTCTTCTTGCATTTCTTTCCTTATTTTAGCCATCTCTTTTTTTATTTCCATTTCTTGTCGTTTAGCTTTAGACTCTTTTTCTCGTTCTTCCTGGTTGAGAAAGAACAAAAAAATCAGTTATTTGCAAGCCATAAAATTACTGAAATCCCTTTATAAACATAGAGTAACAGGCCTGGCATTTTCAGGAGAGCGATTTATTCGCTCGCCTACTGCACGCCTTAAAAACATTTAGGAGGGCGCAAATTAGACCTCCTGGCCTTCGAAAATAATCATTACCATAACAGCCTATCCCTAAAACCCACATCTTTCCAAATAACTACTATGTTAGTGGTCTCTGTAAGACGGCAACACTGTCCCTCCCACACCTCTGGGCCTTGACGAGGCCGGGAGGTGTGGGAGGGGCAATGTAGCCATCTCACAGAGACTACCTTGTTAGCAGCACCAAATAAGATGTACAAAGCCCACTAGGCAGAATTAATTAAAAGTAAGACTTTATTTTGCCACTCGTAGCTTTTGAAAGCTTGAGGAGAGCTAATCGCTCTCCTAGGCCATGCAAGGGGAGCTATTTTTAGCCCTTCTGCATTTTAAGAGTGCCAGGCATTGAGTAATTTCAATGAGACTGGGCACACAGAAATTAAGTTCCCTAGTCTTCAACACAAAAGGTTAAGATTCAATCATCATAGCAACACATTTTGTGGATGTTAAATATTCCTGTGTAGTATTGAGAAGAGGGAAGCCAGGAAGATGCTGCTGCAAATTGTCTACCCATATAATCAGGCCTGAAAATAAGCAGTCTTGTCTGACATTTGCAGAATGAGGTCCCAAGAGGTTGAATTTGATGATGCTATCCCAAACAGTGGGCCAATTTATCCTTTCGGTACCTCTTTCTGTTTAGTTTTGAGACCCTGATTCAGACTTGAGGTTCACAGAGGGTAAATATAGTGATGCTACCCTGCTGTGCAAATTCCCCCTCCGGGGACCTCATTTTGCAGATGACAGTCAGCTTATTTTCTGGCTTGCATATAATCTGTGTAAGAAGGTCAAACAGAGGCACTGATAACAGGATTTCTAGCCCTGAGCAAAAAGAAAAAATTCAACAAGTATTCAAGGAATTTATTTCACTGAATTGGTGATGTATTTATCTTTCAATTACTTTTATCAAAGCAGTTGCCTTGACATGTTTCCATTTTCGAGAGTGTGTTGAAAATATGAAATAATACTTTGATATACTCAGAAAACATGAAATATTTCCAAATTACACACATTTAATCACTTACCACAAAATATATTATAATAGCATTAGGCTATTTATTAAAAGAATTGTTATAAACACGTTTGCTTTTTTGTTTTGAAAAAATCATGGACCTTTGATCAATTACATGTGAACGTCATGTGATTTTTTTAATGTCGCATGGGCGTCTATTGAACATGGAAAGAAATCATTCCTAATTCAAACTCCTCCTCATCTTGTAACTGCTGTTGTGAAGTGCCGGTCAATCACAGAAAAGAATGATTCGTTGTAGTCCAAACTCCACCCACATTTACAACTACTGCTGTGAATTGCATTTAATCATTCACTAGCTTTACCAATGAAAACAATTTAAAAGAACTATATAACCACTTCAGCCAGCATGTGCAGGTAGCCAGAATGTTCATTTAGGCTGCTCACACTTCATTTGAGGCTTTTATGTGTGTTATAAGAATAATAACTAGAGGGAACTATTTTAGTGAACTAAAACATGTCTCCCCTTCGATTAGTTCCATGATTCCAACTTACGGCTAACAAAGATCAAACTAAAGGTCAAAAGTCAAGATCATGGAAGTCCAAGATAGAATGTGACACATCAGCCTGGCGGTTGCATTCATATGCCAAATATCATAAACCTAGCTGAACAATTCCAAAATTTGACCTTGATGTCAAAGATCAAGGTCATCTGTCATCACAACAGTACATGATACAATGTTGTCTTACGTTGATACACACATATGCCAAATATCATAAGCCTAGGTGAAAAGTTAAAAATAAAACAATAATTTGACCTTGAGGTCAAAGGTCAAGGCAGGTCATGATGATATGTGACACATCGTCTTTTGGTGATAGACTCACATGCCAAAAATTATATGCCTACGTGAAAAGACTTTTAAAAAGTCAATAGAGTGACCTTGAGGTCAAAGGTCAAGGTCATATGTGGATCGTGATGGCATGTGACACATTGTCTCATGGTGATACACCCACATGCCTAATATCATAAACCGAGCTGAAGAGGTAAAAAGGTTCTGGCCCAGACAAGCTTACTTGCCAAAAAATCAGTAATTTGACCTTGAGGTCAAAGGTCAATGTCATATATGGGTCACAAAGGTATGCAACCCATCGTCTTATGGCGATACACTCGCATGTCAAATATCATAAGCCAAGGTGAAAGGTAAATAAGTTCTTGCCTGGACAAGCTCACTTTCCAAAGAATCAGTAATTTGACAATGAGGTCAAAGGTCAATGGCCATGATGGTATATTGTCTCATGGTGATACACCCACATACCAAATATCATAAGCCTAGGTCAAAGGATTAAAAAAAAAATCAATAATTTGACCTTGAGGTCAAAGGTCAAGGTCATATGAAGTTGAGGTCAAAGGTCAATGCCATATGTGGGTGATGCACCCACATGCCAAATATCATACGCCGAGGTCAAAAGATTTTAAAAAATCAATCATTTGACCTTGAGGTCAAAGGTCAAGGTCATATTGGGTCATGATAGTACACGACACATCGTCTCATGGTGATACACCCACATGCCAAATATCATAAGCTTAGGTAAAAAGATAAAAAAAGTTAAAAAATTTATAGTAATTTATATATTTTTTATACTTACCAATGACCCAGACATAGCTGGTGCTAACTCTTAAAATATAGGGCCAAACACAAATTTTGCCCCCCAATCCCCAAAATTTGCATCTAAAACTAAAGAAAACATGTCCTGAAAGGCCCTCCACACCTCGCCCCTACTGCGCATGCGCAGTGTCAAGGACGTTCCGAAATTGGCGCCATTTATCATTCTAATAACCAGTGCCTGGTAAGCGCTATGTACTCAGCGGGGAGGCAAGAGTTCCCAACTCCTGGGAGGGCCATCCCCGTCTGGGTCATTGGTAAGTATAAAAAATATATAAATTACTATAAATTTTTTAACATTTTTATACTGTACCAATGACCCAGACATAGCTGAATAGTAAAAAGGCTGGAGGGCCAAGGACATAGAGCAAAATGGAATACGCTCAATAAAATAAAATAGAGTCATCCCCTGTAGGGAAAAGAAGTAATAGGCCTTACATGTATCTTTCTTATTTATGATAAATTAGAAAGATACAACACCTTCCAAAATTGAGCTTCATACATCCATGTACTCTATTAATATCCAATATAATCCTTATACTAATAATTTTTAAAGTAAGCCAATAATAAAGTAAGTCTAGAGAATAGAGACTCTTATACTCCTAAAAGTGTCTGAGAATTGCATAATCATGTCCGTTGACATATGCAATATTCAAAAGCTATACTTTAAAAACTAAGACTTGAATGAATTTTATAAACTTAAACTTCTCACTAAACAACCATCCCAATAACAGCTCAGAATTACTAACTCCGGAGGAGGTATCCCCTTGTTTTCATAGTAAAACAGGTGACCCAAGGGAACACCCTCCCCCCCCCCCTTTTTCTTGCCCTGGGTCAAATAGCCCAGAGCGAAGAGGGCAGCCGAACGGAGACACTGCCGAAACAGACAGCCTACCTAGCTATAGTAGCAACTGTTAAGAGAATGACATTCTGAGCAGTAGATAATAGACCTAACAAAAGAGGCCTCAAGAAATTGACTCGATATTTCTAAGATAAAATTCATGAATGTGGATGGCTGAGCGCAATGAGCGGCCTTCAAAAATCTATAATAGCGACACTATTAAAGTAAGCCCAAGAAGTAGAAGAACTCTTACTTCATGAGCCGAAATCTTAAGCACAACTGCTAAGTCAATGATATACCATAAGCAGTACGCTAGTTAATAGAATCCATTAACAATAAAATGGAGCGTAACGTCCTTCTACTAGACATCAAAGACAGAAGAAGCTTACGCCCTTGTAATAAACAGATATCTGTTTATAAATACATAAACTGTACCCGGAAAGAGTAAAGGCCTATGCCCATACGAAGACGGAAGGACCTTAAAATAATAGGTTCCGGATAATAGGAGCCTAACTCTTATGCAACAATCCAACCTAAATAGTAACGGAAGTATTGATTCCGAAACTATGAAAGTGAAAATCATCCATCGATAGTGCATGAAACTCACTGACTCTACAGTAAAAGAGAAACCAACAGAATTACTGTCTAAAAGGTCAGAATTTGAAAACTACTGTTTCCAGAGGCTCAAATGATTACTTAGCTAAATAAGAACCGAAGTTAAAATCCGTATAGGAATTTAATCTAAAGATTCTAAGTCTATTTATCAAAAAGTTACTAACTGACTTAGATAAAGAGACAAAAGACTCAATTGTAAACTATCGTAGAGTGCATAGGTATGAGGTAACATAAACCTATAACCTAAATAATAACAGGCTGCAGTAGATCTTGTGAAACAAGTATACTAAAAAATAGCAATGAGTAGTATGGAGGGATCAACAATATGAACATAATGATCCCTACACCACGACGGAAGAGCCTCCACTTTAGTCGCATAGAATAGCGAAGAAGAGGATCTCCTATAGTAAGAATCGCGTCCAAAGCTCGTCCAGTACAGTGCTTACAATGCAATACGGACCACATAACGGAAAACATGAAGGTTGCGACCTTGCTGGTTGTGATAAAGATGACACGATTTACCCAGTGAAAAAAGATCCTCACATAGAGGAAGATTTCACGTAAAGATCCACAGTAGACAAGAGAGTAAATTACTCATGATCTCTGTGAAGATAGAGATGCTATCAACAGAAATGTATTGTGGTTGTTTATCTTAGCAATACCTGCTAAAACAACAGCGCCGGAGGATACGCGTATCCTATCATTCCGTCCTATAGATCAATAGAGCGTTAACACTATTAGCTCAGAGATCTGGACAAGCCAACACATACGTCTGCAATTGATTAGCAAGCTGTGTCATAAATAAAACATCATTGGGCGCTCCCATAGATAGCAAATCTGATTGAATACTTGTTTGTTGAGAGTCCATTCTGACAGCAACAAGCGACCCGTAAGAGAACGGGAGTCCGATAAAACAATCAGACGACCCAGAATATGACGGACCAAAACTGAACTTGGTGTACTATAACCAACAGACGGATTCTTTCCATTAAATTGAATAACGGAAACGAAAGAGTGCCTCCCTGGTTCCGGAGATACGCCACTACTGTCGAATTAAAGGACAGGAATTTGGGCATGCGTTTCTGAATAATGTTCATGCAATGACATAAAGCAAGCCTAAAAAACATTATTCCGCGGAAGTTAAACTGATAGCTAAAAGACTGCGGAACCCAAAGACCCTGGCACTTCGAATCCGTAGGGATCAGAATATATCCCAATCTGTTTGACTGGCAACCGTCATAACAGCCACACTCGGGTCCGGCAACTGCGGCGGCACTCTCTGAGTCAAACACCGAATGTTTGCCCCAGTCTGAATCTCTTGTAACACTAGATAGACAAGAGAATGTATAAATCGAGCAATTCATGGATTGCCGGAAAGTTGCCGTCGAAGAGAAGCTCCTCCGAGAACGAAGCGACTCTGAGAGAGTTCTTAACCTTACTATCCACACGTGTGGATGTAGCTAGGGCTGCGTCACGTCTAACCAACTCCAATCAGCCACTGAAGGGCGGAGTTATACGTGAACAAACTACTGCCCTCAAAAGAAATTACATTGAGAATAATATCCCGTAAATCTTTTCTTGAAGACGTAATGATAACGCCTCAGTAAGGCGGATTACGTATAATAAAGCGTCTAAGTTAAGTCTACTATACATAATGTCGTTCCCAACATTGAAATTGGAAAAGACATAAACGGCGAAAAAGAATATATGCAGTCTTTAATCACACCGTCTAGATGCATATGAACTCTCGGTATGCCCTGCTCTGCCAAAATAAACTATTTGTAAAAATGCTAAAATGGCAGAAATGAGCCACGCGGTCAAGAAACTAAACTATCATGCTTAATAGCAGGCTTGTATATAAATATAAATATATAGCGTCGAAAAATAAAACACATGTTGTAATGACAATATTGGACTGCGTCGGTAAGTCAGGGACAATGTCCCTGTACCGATCGAAAAATCCGAGTCCAATGACGCTATAAGTCTCTTATCCAAGATCGCAGCAATGAAGTCCGAAAAATAATCACTGGAAGAAATGCCAGAAGATATGAAAGGCATCTTCCGATACTACTAAAGGGAAAACTCGAAATCTTTCGAATCCCTTTCGCCATCCTGTCGGACCCTATAAAGCGTTCGGTCGTCCGTAGCTGATGCAATCGCGGACCGCACTGACCCAGCGCCGTCGGATAATTCCTGATTCGACCGAGAAACTGTCAATTGCTGGGATGCTGCGAAACAACTGTGCTAACTCGGATAGCACGTCCGTCACTGAGGCCTGAGGAGAAGCGGTCTTACGATGCATTGCCGCTGGAAGCTCCGTGATCGTTACCCCGTGCATACTTCCAATATGCGAGCGAACGGAGTGTATAGGTCTCGTGTCCCTTGGCTACCGGATGGCGCGACCTATTCACCGTGGAATCACTGAATGACGAAACTGATCGGATACTCGAGGTCACGTAGCCAATGTGCGGTCGTGTGCCCTGCTGTGAGGATGAGGAAGCATTAAAGACAGTCTCTCGGACTGTCAATATAACGGAGCGTCCCGAGCAACGGACATATGCTCCGAATGTAAAATATCTGAACCACAACATGCGGTCCCCTATGTTGTTGGCTTCCTCCGATCTGTCCTCAATCTGCCGTCACTGGGTGAGTACTAAAGTAATTAAAGTGCTCGCATCACCCAAATCTCCTTCCTAGACCGCAACGGACGAACCCGGCAGCCGAACCATTCGATGAATGTACGCTACACCGGGTGAGCTAGCGAATGTCACTCCGTAAGCGATAGACATATTCCATGAGCACTTATTGCCGCTAACTCTTCATTAACTATGACGACAGAGGCACACTTTTGAAAGACATCTCCATAACTCTTCGAACAAGAAACCAGAAATGCTTGGATAGCAAGCATAAAATAATAATATATATAGCGTCGTTCAATAATTCGAAAGTTTGTGTGACATTATTGGACTATGTCGGAACTGAGGGACGATGTCCCTGAACCGAACCAAAAATTTCTAAGTCCACCGACGCTATCAGTTTCTTATCCGGCATCGCAGCATATGTTGTTCCGAAAGGGAAAGCTTGAAATCCTCCGAATCCCTTTCGGTATCCCGTCGGACCGGATGAAACTTTCGGACGTCCGTACCCGCTTCCGCGGAGCGTCCCGACCCAGCATCGTCGGATAAAATATATGCGACAGATTCAGTTGATGCTGGGATGCTGCGATAAACTGTGCTATTAAGGAAAGCACGTCCGTTCCCGAGGCCTGTGCAGTAGCGGACTTACGATGCATTGCCGCCGGAAGCTCCGTGTACGTTGACTCCCGCACACTTCCTATGCGAACGTCCGGAGTCTGCAGGCCTCGAGTCCCCGGCTACCGACCCAGCGCTGTCGGATAATTCTCGATCCGACACCGTTTCTGTCGGCTGCTGGGATGCTGCGATAAGCTGTGCTATGTGCACAAGAATGTCCGGCGTCGAGACCTGCGGAGGCGCAGTCTATCGCTGCTTCGCCGAGGGCAGCTCCGCATCAGATGGCTCCCGCATACTTTTCCTATGCGAACGTCCGGAGTCCATCGGTCTCGAATCCCTGGCTGCCGGCTGGTGTGACCTGGTCGCCGAAGAATCCTTGATCGGCGAAGCTGATAATATATCGGCGGTCACGCAGCCAAGGTGCGGTCGTGTGCGCTGACGAGAAGAGGAAGCCTTAGCAGTCTCAGCGGACTGCCTATACAACGGAGCGTCCCGAGCGACGGACGTATGCTCCGCTAGCGACACATTTTGTACCACAACATCTGGGGCCAGATGTTGTTGAACGAGAGAGGGGCCTCTCTCGCTTGCCGTCCGGATGGACCGGAACGAGCTATGAACCGGACTAAAAGGCTTCCTCCGTTCTCCCTCCGATCCGCCGTCACTGGGTGTGCATTAAGTTAATTTTATAGTGCTCGCATCACCCCAAAATTCCTTCTAGACCGCAACGGACGAACCCGGCTGCCGAACCATTCGGTGAATGGACGCTACACCGGGCGAGCTAGCGGACGTCAAAGGCCGTCGAACCTACTAGGGTCCTCTTAGGCAACTGGCGTATAACATGAGCACTTTTCCGCTAGCCCTTCATTAATAGTGACGACGGAGGCACACTGTTGGAAGACATCACAGATACATCACCCTAATCTTGATCGTCTGAAATAGAAATTGATAAAGTAGAGTGACCCTGCGGGGAAAGGACCGGAGTGTCCAAATCCCCAACAACATACCGTGACATACGCTTCCCATATTGTCATCGAAATCATACGATACAGAACAGGAGTTAATGCGAGTACACTGACCACATATAGAATGATAAAAAAGTCAGAGGAAGACTTCCTCTTAAAACAATTGATCAATATCCTTTCAATGTGAAAAGAAAACAAGTCCTGGTACTCGCACTAACCCCTGGCAATCAAAATACATAATAATAATATGATCCATTAATATAGAAAAAATAATTGAAATCAAAATATTTTGAAAAAATATTTTTTCAGAACAGCCCAAGTTTCTGAAAAGTAACGTTGAGCCCCAATGGATCCCAAGCCTAAGTGTGGACAAAAATTTTAAAAATATTTTAAACAATTTATTCAACACTTACGAACAATAATAATGTATCTAGTTATGATTAAAATAACATAAAGATATTATTTATTAGAAATCCCCCCCTCACACAGAGGGCTGTTGTAAATGTAAACAATGAGTGTAAAAACACTAAAATAAGACTCCAGGCACCCAGGCCCGAAATCAGTTACCAAAAATACACTATCTGATGCAAAACAGAGACTTCCAGGGAAGAAACTGCAGAACATCAGATGGTAGATGCAGAACACAACGCCTAACCACCCGTAGGTGAAGACGTAAACATGGGGAAAGAACAGAATTCATTCTGTTATTCAGCTAAAACTCCCAAGAAATTTTAGTAATAATAATTACAGAAACTATGCCAAAAGCATGGGAGAATAGCAAGGGGGAACTTAAAGGACAGGGAGAGAGGAAAACACTTGTAAAAACAGTGTAACTAATAATCAGAATGACAACAAAATGGCTGCTGCCTTGAAAATAGGTAACTTAACATAATTTCATTAAAAAATTTTAAGTTACAGCCCTGATAATATTCTGTCACACATTCTTTTCCTCTCCTCCTTCTCTATCCTCCTTAGAATCACCATTTCACTAATATTTATGTGTCTGGCATCATTTAAACTGAGATTTAAAAGCACAAAGATCAGTCAGATGTTAACTGATGAAGGGCCAAACTTAGAATGATAAATGGCGCCAATTTCGGAACGTCCTTGACACTGCGCATGCGCAGTAGGGGCGAGGTGTGGAGGGCCTTTCAGGACATGTTTTCTTTAGTTTTAGATGCAAATTTTGGGGATTGGGGGGCAAAATTTGTGTTTGGCCCTATATTTTAAGAGTTAGCTCCAGCTATGTCTGGGTCATTGGTACAGTATAAAAATATCAATAATTAGACCTTGAGGTCAAAGTCATATGTGGGTCGAGGTCAAAGGTCAATGTCATATGTGGGTCATGATGGTACATCGTCTCATGGTGATACACCCACATGCCAAATATCATAAGCCTAGGTCAAAAGATAAAAAAAAAGTCAATAATTTGACCTTGAGGTCAAAGGTCAAGGTCATATGTGTGTCATAATAGTACGCGACACATCGTCTCATGGTGATACACCCACATGCCTAATATCATAAGCCAAGGTGAAAAGATAAATAAGTTCTTGCCCGGACAATCTTACTTGCCAAACAATCAGTAATTTGACTTTGAGGTCAAAGGTAAATGTCATATATGGGTCATCATTGTACGCGATACATCGTCCCATAGTGATACACCCACATGCCGAATATTATAAGCAGAGGTGAAAAGGTAAATAAGTTCCGGCTCAGACAAGCTCACTTGCCAAAGAAATCAGTAATTTGACCTTGGAGTCAAAGGTCAAGGTCATGTGTGGGTCATGATGGTACGCAACACATCGTTTCATGGTGATACACCCACATGCTATATATCATAAGCCTAGGTCAAAAGATAAAAAGGTTCTGGCCTGGACACGGTTGTATGAGAAGCACAACGACAAGGAGAAGAATTCAGGGTAAAACAATATGTCTCCCTTCGGTGAAGGGGAGACATAATAATCACCCCAGATGTTGATTACAAGAAATTTTAAGCTGCTTGTACATAAATTTATTGATGAAGCTCCGTCAAAGTGTACTCGTAAGGAATGATATTTATTTTGTATTTTCGTGAAAGATATTTAAATTTGGTACTCACGAGAACTGTGTTAAAAGATCTTGTACGAAAACACAAAGTCATTCAGTTAATTTTTCCAACTGAATTTGTTCAACTGTAGAACACATGAATTAAATTTATTTGTTAATAAGTTCTGCAATCTGAATATAATCATCAGTGTCAGTGACTATCAGTCACAGGTACTGATAACTATGTTCACATTCTGAACTTGTCTACAATATACCAGTATATCGTAGCATTTTTTTCAACACCAATACCAGTATTGAAATTTGAATACTGTGCAGCCCTGTAAGTTCAGGTAAAAAAAAACTTTCTCCTTATAATAATCGCACATGTGGTTACTACTACACTCAATACAGATTTGTATTTTGTCTAGGCGTTTTTTACTTGTATTGGGGGAAACACATTCTTGTTGTAAGATAAATGTGCTTCCCCAAATACAAGTAAAAATGTCTTGACAAAATACAAATCTGTATTGAGTGTAGCAACCGAACTAGCGATCATTCAATTCAGAAAGAGAACATTTTCACCTGCACTCAAGTAGAGTGTGTCAAGGTTCGTACCAGTAATCCAGGATTCAGATTTTTGATGAGCGGGCTTACATGTATTCTCTTCAAAATATCATACAACATATCACAGTAATTTACAAAGATGATTTAATAATAAACAAGCCAAGACCAATACCAGGTCTGGACCTGCGTCGCTGCATGCAATTGAATCGGCAAACAGGAAGTGGCTGCACGGCAGATCTGAAAATTGCATATACGATACAACTGATCATTATCAGGCTCCAGATGAAATATAAAATCAATCCCTTGCATAGAAGCCGAGAAAAGTTTGACGAAAAATTTCAATGTTCAGTGGGTACAGTAAAATTTCAAAGTAACGGCAAACAGGAAGTGGCTGCACGGCAGATATGAAAATTGCTTACACGATACAACTCATCATTTTAAAGCAGCAGACCAAATATAAAATCAATCCCTTGCATAGAAGCCGAGAAAACCTTGACGGAAAATTTCAATGTTCAGTGGGTACATTAAAATTTCAAAGTATCGGCAAACAGGAAGTGGCTGCACGGCAGATCTGAAAATTACTTACACGATACAACTCATCATTATGAAGCAGCAGACCAAATATAAAATCAATCCCTTGCATAGAAGCCAAGAAAACCTTGACGAAAAATTTCAATGTTCAGTGGGTACAGTAAAATTTCAAAGTATCGGCAAACAGGAAGTGGCTGCACGGCAGACCTGAAAATTGCTTACACGATACAACTCATCATTATGAAGCAGCAGACCAAATATAAAATCATTCCCTTTCATTGAAGCCAAGAAAACTTTGACAGAAAAAGTGTTTCGGTCGGACTGACGGACTGACAGAATGAGTCGAGCGGTTACTAGACCTGCTCTGCCACTGGCGACGCAGGTAAAAACAAGAGGCCTCAAGGGGCCTTACTCGCTCACCTAACAAAGGGGTTCAAAGAAGTATTTTGATCACATTCAATTAGTCAAGGTTCATCAACAATACAGAGGAATGAAGTGATGAAATTAATCATAACTCTGGTGTTCATGTCAGATGATTATTATCATAGGTCTTCTTGACTGCTTCCAATTCTATCAGCCTTAGACAAGCACTGCCAAACTTCCAAGGGTTATTATGTCACTGCAGTTTGAAAGGCAAATTTTATGGAAAAACTCTATGCAATGGATTTGAAGAAACTTGAACCTAACCTCCCCCCACTCCCAAAGAGAGCCCAAATATTAACTCAAATAGAAGAAACTTGAATCTAGCCCCCTAGAGATATTATATACCATATACGGAAAGATTCTGATTGATGGTTCTGGAGAAAAAGAATTTTAAAGAAATTCCCTCATATTGCACCAAGTTAAAATTTGGGCTCCCATAGAGAGCCCAAATATTAACCCAAGCACTCGATTTGAACAAAGTGGAATCTGACCTCACTACAGATGTTGTATACTAAATATGACAGCATTCTGACTGGTAGATCTGAAGACGAAATTTTTTAAAGATATTTCCTCATATTGCACTAAGTTATTTATTTATTCACTGGTGTTTAAGGTCACACATTTCTGCACAATGGCTAATCATGACCATGACAGTTTTATGGGTGCAGGAAGCTGGAGTACCCAGAGGGAACCACTGAGCAACTGTAAGCTCCCCAACATACTAAGTCCACACAAGCAGGGTTAGCACTGGTTGAAGACAGGTGTAGTGTCGACGTGCAGTATGCCTTAGTACACAATGTCACTGTGCCCCATGTGGGCAGTGGGGGAGGGGTGAAGTGTCTTGCCCAAGGACACAATGCAGTTGCCGCAGGTGGGATTCGAACTGAGAACCTCTTGGCTTGCAGCTTGCACCTCTACCTACTGAGCCACCGTGCCCTCTTGCACTAAGTTAAAAATTGGGCTACTGTAGCGAGCCCAAATATTAACCTAGGGACCAGAGTTGAACAAACTTGAATCTCACTCCCTAAACCCCCCCACCCCCACCTCCCCTTCTGACTTTCAGTTCTGAAGAAGAAGATTTTTAAAAATTATTCCCCATATCGCACTTTGGGCATCTAAAAGGAAGCTCAAATATTAACCTAGCGACTTGGTTTGAACAATCTTGAATCTGACCCTCATAACAATGATGTATACCAAACATTAAAAGATTCTGACTGGTGGTTCTGAAGAAGATTTTTAAACATTATTCCCCATATTGCTCCAAGTTAAAAATTTGGGCTCCTTTATTGAGCCCAAATATGAATCAAGGGGCTTCATTTTAACAAACTTGTATCTGACCCTCTTTGGATGCTGTATACCAAATATAAAAAAATTCTAACCATTGATTCTGGAGAAAAACGTTTTTTTTTTTAATTTTTGCAAATATGAAGACTCAGCATTTTTTCGATGCCCCCCTTTACAGAACACCCTGACATAACCAATGACAATTTTTTTTTAACATTCAATTCTACTGGTCAAAAGGATGCTTCATACCAAATAACAGTTCTCTATTTCGTGTGGTTTGGGAAATATGGATGTTTGAAAATATTTCTATTTTTAGTTCCCACAGTGACACTTGCATGAGTCAAATACTTATGACCCAATAATACCACATACCAAATTTGGTTCAAATCAGACCATCGGTTCAGAAAATATAAATCTGAGGCAGGGCCAAAAATCTTGCCCCTCCCATTACAAATGCAAATATTACTTCATGAACTTTGTTTGAACAAACTTGATTCCACACCAAAATGGAAGCTCCATACCTAATATCGTCATTGTACCCACTGGTTCATGAGAAGATTTTAAAAATATTTTGGAGCATTTCCCCCTCCCCTCCCAATGCCTTATAGGGACCATAACTCACACAAATTTTCACCTCAACTGGCCCAGTGGTTTTGGAGGAGAAGACAAAAATATGGTGTTGATGGATGATGGACGACAGACGGAGAGTGATTAGATAAGCTCAGCTTGACTTCGTCAAGGTGAGTTAATAATATGATAAATAAATATCAACTCAACGAAATAAATTAGACAATATACCCACCATTGCTGATGATATTTTTATAAAGGCTTACAGTGTGTTAAATATGAATGAAAGTGTCAATGACACTGTAGCTCAACTTGTTTAAGACATGTACATGTATAGTATGTGACACAGCAATGACAAACATCTAGGTAATGACCTGATAAGAAAGGTACATGTAAAGTATTGTAACAGTCTGTACATAAATGCAGACCGTAGAAAGAAATCTTTGAGTCCCAGAGTGGGTCTGACTGAACCCAAAAATATTTGTTCTCATAGCAAGGTGATAACAAAGGTACCCCAAGAAGTGTTGCGAAGATCAGTTCATAAATACAGACTCTAACCCAAGCCGTATTGACATGTGCACTAACTGTGTATAAGTAACACTGAACAAATCCAAGTTCATCTAATTTGCATAATTTCTGCACGAGAAAAAAACCTATATTATATGTGATGTATTCCATGTTACCACATTCCTACAAAAATTGATTCAAATCAGAACTTTCATACAGAAATTCTGTGCACCCAAAAACAATTGTTCTCGTCCCACGATGATAACAAAGGTACCCAAGAAGTTTCGTAAAGATCGGTTCATAAATATGGCCACTAGCCTGAGCCGTATAGAAGTTGTGTACAAAAAACTGATGGACCTAATTTTAGTACAAAATGGCCACTGGCAGCCATTTTGAATTTTGGACCGCACCCAGAAACACTTGTTCTCATCCCAAGGTGATAACAAAAGTACCCAAGAAGTTTTGTGAAGATTGGTTCATAAATACAGCCTCTAGCCCGAGCCGTATTGACACATGCACTTACTGTGTACAAGTAGCACTGAATAAATCAAAGTTCATCTAATTTGCATAATTTTTGCATGAGGAAAAAACCCGTATTATATGTGATGTAATCCATGTTACTAAACATTCATACAAAAATTTATTCAAATCAGAACTTTCATACAGAAGTTCTGTACAAAAAACTGATTGCACTAATTTTGGTACAAAATGGCTGCTGGCGGCCATCTTGAATTTCGGACTGCACCCAAAAACACTCGTTCTCGTCCCACGGTGATAACAAAGGTACTCAAGAAGTTTTGTAAAGATCGGTTCATAAATACAGCCTCTAGCCTGAGCCATATAGAAGTTGTGTACAAAAAACAGATTGGACCTAATTTCGGTACAAAATGGCCACTGGCAGCCATCTTGAATTTTGGACCGCACCCAGAAACACTCGTTCTCGTCCCAAGGTGATAACAAAGGTACCCAAAAAGTTTCGTAAAGATCGGTTTATAAATACGGCCTCTAGCCCGAACCATATTGGCTTTTGCACTTACAGTGCTAAAAGTAACACTAAATAAATCAAAGTTAGACTAATTTGCATAATTTACGCATAAGAAAAAAACCCATATTATATGTGATGTATCCCCTGGTACTAAACATTCATACAAAAAATTATTCAAATCAGAGCTTTCATATGGAAGTTCTGCGCAAAAATCTGATTGCACCTAATTTTGTACAAAATGGCTGCCAGCGGCCGTCTTGAATTCCGGACCGGACCCAAAAACACTCGTTCTCGTCTCACGGTGATAGCAAAAGTACCCAAGAAGTTTCGTAAAGATTGGTTCATAAATACGGCCTCTAGCCTGAACCATGTGTACGGCACGACAGATGGACAGACGGGCCATGGAAATACCTCAAATTTGGCTTTGCCAAAGTTGAGCTAAAAATAAAACAAAGAAACACATAGCTGAAACACTACTATAAACTTGATCAGTGAAAGTACAAGTAGAACAACGAATGGGGATTACGTCATGCATAGCACAAGAAAGCAATACTATGACATCATTATCTTCATTCCTAAAAAATCAATTCATAGACGCAAATGCCTGTCAAAACAGATGTCATTCAAAACTAGAGATACCCAATCCCTTCATTATGCAAACAAGTCAAGGAATATGGTAAGTTAAACTGATTATTTAGACTCGTCATAACAGGCTTTTGATGTATGCCCAGAAATGAGGTCTCAAGTTACAATTACAATTACATTACAATTACAAGTAACTGAATGAAAGTGTCAATGACATTATAGCTTAACTTGAAAGTGTGTTTGATGAAAAGGATAATGTTCAATGTTTATGAAAGGATTATGAAATAAGACAAGAATTGTGATAATTGGGAATATGTTAATTTCTGTTCCCTGTATGCTATGTTTTCAATAAAAATATTTTGAGGTGTAGACTGTACTAAAGAATTGAGGGTGGGTTACTGAGGCCCTCGCAGTTAATGTATATTGCCCTCACGGTTAATGTATGTCAATGAAAGTTAACAAGTTACAGTAAAATTATTCCAAAATGAGTCATCCTATCAAGTTACAATGAAATCCTTTCACAAATATGGTCTGTAGACTGTGCTAAAGGTTTTCAGGCTTCAGGCCTAAGTAGCGATCACGGTGAATCGATCGCAACCAAAAGGGGACATCCTCATCTGGATATCATACAGAGTCATATCCTATCAAGTTACAATTAAATTCCTCCATATTAAATATGACCTGCAGATTGTGCTAAAAGTTTTTGGGTTTCGGGCTTGGACAGCCATCACAGTTGACAGATCATGACCATAAGCCATAAGGGGAAATTCTCATCAAAGACATTATACAGAGTCATCCTACCAAGTTACCATGAAATTCTTTCATAAATACGACCTATAGACTGTGCTAAAGATTTTCGGGTTTTGGGCTCGGGCAGCCATCATGGCTGACTGATCACAACCAAAAGGGGACGTACTCATCTAGACATTATACTGAGTCATCCTACCAAGTTACAATGAAATCCCTTCATAAATGCGCCTATTGACTGTGCTAAAGGTTTTCAGGTTTTGGGCTCGGGCAGCCATCATGACTGAATGATCGCGACCAGAAGGGGACGTTCTCATCTAGACATTATCTGGTGTCCTCCTACCATGTTATGATGAAATCCCTTCATAAATATGACCTGTAGACTGAGCTAAAGAGTTTCGGACTACAGGCCCCTGTAGACGTCACAGTTAACCAATCATGACCAAAAGGGGACATTCTCATCTTGACATTCTATGGAGTCATCCTTCCAAGTTACAATGAAATCCCTTCATGAATACGACCTTTAGACTGTGCTAGAGGTTTTCGAATTTTGAGCTTGGGCAGTAGTACCGGTTGACAGATCGTGACCAAATGGGGAAGCTCTCATCTAGACATCATACTGAGTCATCCTACCAAGTTATAATGAAATCCCTCCATATTGAATATGATCTGTAGACTGTGCTAAAAGTTTTTGGGTTTCAGGCTTGGGCAGCCATGACGGTTGACAGATCATGACCAAAAGAGGACGGTCTCCTCTAGATATTATACAGTGTCATCCTAGTAAGTTACAATGAAATCCCTTCATAAATACAAACTGTAGACTGTGCTAAAGGTTTTGGGCTCAGGCAGCCACCATGGTTGACTGATCGCAACCAAAAGGGGAGTTCTCATCTAGACATAACATCAAACCTGCATATGAAATTTTGTGACGATCGGACAAGAACTATGGAGGTGTAGCCTGTGCTAAAGGAAAATGTGAACAGAATCACCGACTAACAGACTCACAGACTAACAGACTTCCGCACGCGTGATGGCAATAGCTTATCTTGACTTTGTCAAGTTAAGCTAAAAATTCCTCAATTTCCAATTACAGCCAATTACATTAAAAAAAGTAATTAATTACAGGTAATTACAATTACCAATTACATTTACCCCAGCCCTGGTCTTAACTTCAATGCACCATCTCGGAAACACATGTAGGTGTAAAACATGTAACCTATATACAAGCCAGGAAATAAGCAGACTGTCATCAGAAGAATGAGGTCCCAGCGGGTCCATTTGGTGATTTAGCATCACTAAATTTACCCTCTGTGAACCTCAATCTGAATCAAGGTCTCAGGCCTAAACAGAAAGAGGAACCCACAGGATATGTGATAGCATCAGGAAATTCACCCTTTGTGAACCTCCATCTGTAAATGATAGATTGCTTTTTTCCAGACTTATTAGCAGATTGCTTATTTCCAGGCTTGCGTAAAAAGAAGGATAGTCATTGTATTGATTTGATGTATCTTACATTCATTACAATCTGCTTAGCTTTGGAATGTGCATCTTTCTTCTGCTGGATTGCTCTCCTTCTTTCTTCAAGTTCTTGCTCTCTTTTCTCTCGGTTTTCCTTCACCTACAAAGCAAAATCTCAAAACTTCACAACTTCAGCAACAATATCACGGGGATACCGAAAAACTGAACTGAACCCATCATTGAATATCGAAACCGTCTGTATTTTCAAATTTTCTTACATTTGATATTTATAAGGCCTTGTTGGGCTCCTCAGCAGTTGAAGTGTTCATTTTCATGAAAGAAGTAACAGATTTTCTTTTCAGTTTTGTTACCCCTCATGGGCCTGCACAATTGTCCTAAATTCACAATAGACTACAACATGTGCATGTCCAGATGCTTGGCTGTGATTTCTAGTGAAGTCTGTTAAGGCAGTAACGAATTAACTAGAAATCACTGCCCAGATGACTGTCTATTGTCAACACGAACTCCTAATGATGGCATGTTAAGGGCATGAGATTGCAAAAGCCTGAAAGAGGCCTTTAACCCTTTACCTAACATGAAAAGCAGACGACACTTGCCAAAAAAATTCTTGAATAACTAATTTTTTTCATTTTTTGCCTCAAAAACATAGGTTATGACCCCACGTTGGAACGAGCTCGACGAGCTCGTTCCAACGAGGGGTCATAACCTATGTTTTTGAGACAAAAAATGAAAATATTTTGAAAATTAATTGGCGATTTTTTAGAATAGTGCTGGCCGGTTTTGGCCGTTACGTTGGGTAAAGGGTTAAAGGTTAAGGTGTACTTGGAACAAGTCACAAAATTACTATACATAGATATGAGTTGTGTAGGCAAAAGAATACCAATGTTGAGCTCAATGGCAGTGGCATTTATGGCACTGTGATAGAATGATATGAGAACAACTTATTCTGTATTTTGCTGGTGGGAATTCCCTTTATCAGGAAATCTCAGTCAATTCAGATATCAAATACCAAACCAAACTGTAGTATACCCCCTAAAAATACTGAAACCTATAGAAAACTCATAATTCCAATACTGCCCATCTCCAAATAAAATTCGAATGGTGTTTTCTGTTAACCTTTTACCTAACATGAAAAGCAGACGACACTTGCAACAAAAAATTCTTGAATAACAAATTTTTTTCATTTTTTGTCTCAAAAACATAGGTTCTGACCCCTCATTGGAACGAGCTCATTCCAACGAGGGGTCAGAACCTATGTTTTTGAGACAAAAGATGAAATGAAAGTGTCAATGACACTGTAGCTCAATTTGTCAAGACATGTACATGTATAGTATGTGACACAGCAATGACAAACATCTAGGTAATGACCTGATAACAAAGGTACATATAAAGTATTGTAATGGTCTGTACATAAATACTGACTGTAGCCTGTAACAAATGTATAGGTAAAGTATTGTAAAGGTGGGTGACAGTCAGATGCTAAACTAGAAAAGAAATCTTTGAGTCCCAGAGTGGGTCTGACTGAACCCCAAAATATTTGTTCTCATAGCACAGTGATAACAAAGGCACCCCAAAACACACTCATTCCTGCCCCAAGGTGATAACAGAGGTACCCAAGAAGTTTCATGAAGATCAGTTCATAAATACGAGCTGTATAGAAGTTGTGACAAAAAACTGATTGGACCTAATTTCGGTACAAAATGGCCACTGGCAGCCATCTTGAATTTTGGACCGCACTCAGAAACACTCGTTCTCGTCCCAAGGAGATAACAAAGGTACCCAAGAAGTTTCGTGAAGATCGGTTGATAAATACAGCCTCTAGCCCGAGCTGTATTGACATGTGCACTTACAGTGTATAAGTAGCACTAAATAAATCAAAATTCATCTAATTTGCATAATTTCTGCACGAGAAAAAAACCTGTACTGTATGTGATGTATTCCATTTTACTAAACATTCATACAAAAATTTATTCAAATCAGAACTTTCATACAGAAGTTCTGTACAAAAGACTGATTGCACTAATTTTGGTACAAAATGGCTGCTGGTGGCCATCTTGAATTTCGGACCACACCCAAAAACACCCGTTCTCATCCCACGGTGATAACAAAGGTACCCAAGAAGTTTCGTAAAGATCGGTTCATAAATAAGGACTCTAGCCTGAACCGTATAGAAGTTGTGTACAAAAAACTGATTAGACCTAATTTCGGTACAAACTGGCCACTGGCAGCCATCTTGAATTTTGGACCGCACTCAGAAACACTCGTTCTCAACCCAAGGTGATAACAGAGGTACCCAAGAAGTTTCATGAAGATCAGTTGATAAATACAGCCTCTATCCCGAGCCGTATTGACATGTGTACTTACTGTGCGTAAGTAGCATTGAAAAAATCAAAGTTCATCTAATTTGCATAATTTCTGCACAAGAAAAATACCTGTCTTATATGTGATGTATCCCATGGTACTAAACATTCACACACAAAATTTTTCAAATCAGCGCTTTCATATGGAAGTTCTGTGCAAAAATCTGATTGCACTAATTTTGGTACAAAAAGGTTGCTGGCGGTCATCTTGAATTTTGGACCGCACCCCAAAACACTGGTTCTCGTCCCACGGTGATAACAAAAGTACCCAAGAAGTTTCGTAAAGATCGGTTCATAAATACAGCCTCTAGCCTGAGCCGTATAGAAGTTGTGTACAAAAAACTGATGGACCTCATTTCGGTACAAAATGGCCACTGGCAGCCATCTTGAATTTTGATCCGCACATAGAAACACTCGTTCTCATCCCAAGGTGATAACAAAGGTACCCAAGAAGTTTCGTGAAGATCGGTTCATAAATACAGACTCTAGCTCGAGCCGTATTGACATGTGCACTTACTGTGTATAAGTAGCACTGAATATATAAAAGTTCATCTAATTTGCATAATTTTTGCACGAGAAAAAAACCTGTATTATATGTGATCTATTCCATGTTACTAAACATTCTTACAGAAATTTATTCAAATCAGAACTTTCATACAAAAGTTCTGTATAAAAAACTGATTGCACCAATTTTGGTACAAAATGGTCACCGGCAGCCATCTTGAATTTCGGACTGCACGCAAGAACACTCGTTCTCGTTCCAAGGTGATAACAAAAGTGCCCAAGAAGTTTCGTAAAGATCGGTTCATAAATACGACCTCCAGCCCGAGTCGTATTGGCATTTGAAGTTACAGTGTTAAAAGTAACATTAAAAAGATCAAAGTTAGTCTAATTGGCATAATTTATGCACAAGAAAAAAACCCGTATTATATGTGATGTATCCCATGGTACTAAACATTCACACAGAAAATTATTCAAATCAGCACTTTCATATGGAAGTTCTGCGCAAAAATCTGATTGCATCTAATTTTGTACAAAATGGCCACCAGCGTCGATCTTGAATTTCAGACCGGACCCAAAAACACTCGTTCTCGTCCCACGGTGATAACAAAGGTACCCAAGAAGTTTGGTAAAGATCGGTTCATAAATATGGCCTCTAGCCCGAGCCGTGTGTATGGAGGGACAGACGGATGATGGTCCATGGCAATACCTCAAATTTGGCTTCGCCAAAGTTAAGCTAAAAACAATACATCGGATGTATGATGCATGACCAAAACACCTAAACACCCCAAGGGTGAGGACGTAACCATGGGGATATACAGAATAAACATTCTGTGTAACATGTTAAACTCCAAAGAAATTTTATAAAAAAATTTCAATAAAACGAGCCAAAAAGCTTGGGAGTTTAACTGGGGGCTTCAAGGAAGGATAGGGAAGGAACACTTAACAAACAGTGGAAAAATCATTAGCAATAATGATGACGTCAGGCCCATGTCCCGAAATTGGGGAACATGAAATAATTTTTATAAATATTATAAAGTTAGGCCCATGTCCCAAAATTGGGGACATATCCCGAAATTGGGGAACATGAAATAATTTTTATAAATATTATAAAGTTACAGTCCTGAACGTTTCAAACCA
Organism: Pictodentalium vernedei; assembly: GCA_031216915.1. Classification (NCBI taxonomy): domain Eukaryota; kingdom Metazoa; phylum Mollusca; class Scaphopoda; order Dentaliida; family Dentaliidae; genus Pictodentalium; species Pictodentalium vernedei. The sequence goes on along the minus strand of CM062288.1, from coordinate 247,164,855 downwards.
CCGTTTCTTCCTTCCTTCATCCAGTTGTGTCCCTGGATCCACCAAATTAACCATTGATTTGTGTCTGGCATCATAATAAACTGAGATTTAAAAGTTCAGAAGTCAGTTTGTTGTTATCTGACTGAGGGCCAAACAAAGGATGATGTTTATGCCAATTCCGGTCACTTTCTGGCGTCTGCGCATACGCAGAGAGTAAATGTAATGAGGACCAGATAGGACTTCTAATTTTCACATTTGCATGCAAATTTGGGGGATTGGGGGGGGGGGAGCAAAATTTGTGTTTGGTCCTAAATATTTTCGAGTTAGCACCAGCTAAGTCTGGGCCATTGGGTTATAGTGGAAAAATCGCGACATCGACATCGTAGCTGCGATGGGTGGTGCAATCTCACAAAATTCTAAGTTCATCAAGGGCCATAACTCCAAGAAAAATATTTGGAACAATACATGCATTGAACAGTGGCTAGACATCAATAAGATACACTTACATGCCAAATATAAAGTCATTCCATCAAGTATTTTAAAAGTTATTGAGTTTTGAAACTCGTTGGTCACAGACATTTGAAACTCGTTGGTCACAGACAGACCGACAGAGCGACAGACAGACTGCCAGACTGACATTGCCACTTATAGAGCTGCTAGTCGCAGCTAAAAATATGTGTTATCAGTATACGACAGGGGATCAAACATGGTTGTCTAATAGGATCCTGGGACTCTTATAGAAGGTATGGATTCTTGCAGCCATTTCATTCTCCCAAATTTAGGTGAAATATAAGCCCTGCAAAATTGTTTGGGAATGAGTGGGAGAGATGGAGGGACAAATGGATAGAAATGGGATGATCAGACAAAGTGACTGCTAAATAATCCCATCCACCTATAACATAAAGGTATATCAACATGTCATGTATTCACAATGGCACAAACCAACCTGTTGACGTCTCAGCTCCATCTTCAACCGTGGATCTTTCTGTATTTTCTTATCACTGAGGCCCAAATCATTTATGAAATCCTTTTTGATTACTTCCTTGTCAAGCATTGTATTTATTATTGTAGCAACAGCTTTCTCCTCTGGCATGCTTGCTATTTTATCGTAAGGGTCTGAAATAAATTAATGATTTCACTGGTATAAACAGTCTTTCGATACTGAGGTGAGCTGTTGCCCTTGCATGCCATTGCACCTGCAATTTTTAATTTTTGCAAGCAGACAACAGAGTACCCTTGTCAATCCTATATCAGGTTTGAAAAGACATGGTCCTTCAATATCAATTTTGTTACGTGTCTTGTAAGGCTTCTCAGTGTCATTCACAAAACAACAAGCCATCACATGAACCCTTTGAAGGAATATTTGTAACTCTGAAAATCTTCATGCAAGCCTTGTTTTTGGTTTAAATATCTTTTCCTTTGAGTATGATTTATCAATTCCACTTCCATGCAGCATAATAACAATCTTAAGAAATATATAGTGAATGTTTACATTTCATTCCTTCAATTTCAGAATGTGTTTATTATGGGTTTGGGTGAGGAACATGCAAGGGGATGGCAAGGTATTGGAACATGCATATCTTCCTCCAACTTGCCCTCTCAGCAGTATCTTATCTCAGCATTCAGGAAAAAACTTAACAACATCAATCTAGGTTATCCTCCCCATTTCTTGGAAGAGAGAGAGTGGAAGTAGATACATAGGATTAGAAGCATGTCCTTAAATTTCCCCAAACAGCGACGATACACACTGTGCTCATATAATGTAGTGTGTGACATTTCTTTAAAAAGGTTTTAGAGTGTTTCAGCCTTGCATGTATATATTGTTTGGACGAGTTTCTCCGATGCAAGCAATTAGGGCTGCATGGAATACCGGCAAACCGGTAATTACCGGTATTGAGAATGATACCGGATGAATACCAGTATTGTTTTAAAAGTACCAGTATATGGTAGGAAATGGTATTGGATCAAATTATCGAAGCTGAAGTCGATATATTATTAGTGAAAAAACAGTCAATGTATTCTATCATGTCTGTCATCCCCCAAATGTCAATCATAGAAAACAGATGATATACTACTTGAAACTCCTCTCAGACTGACAACTCCTGTGATGAAGTACAATCAATCTTCATTCGACCAATGAAAATTTAAATTTTATTTTAAATTTCCTTTCTTATTATACCTACCGCAATTGTTTACTACATGCTTGCACTACAGTGGAAGATCCTAACTCGGAAAATATACTCTCTATTTGATCTTTCCCACGAGATTTGGAAAGAAAAGTGTCGCAAAAACACCACGAAAAAATAAGCCAAAACTGGGTCGAGCGCTATCGGCACACACCCAGTAGGGGATGCTGTTCTCTTAGTACAATTCCACGACTTCCGTTAACCAGTGTGCAAGGCAGTCACCAATGAATCATTCTTTTGAGTCCGCCAACATAGGAGTTATGTGAACAGCGGGGAGGAAGGATTCTTACCCGAATAAGAAGACAAGAGGGCCTCCATGTAAACAATTGCGTTAGGTATAATAAGAAAGGAAATTTACTATAAAATTTAAATTTCTTATCAACCTACCTTACAATTGTTTACTACAGGCTGAATAGACAATAGGATGGAGGGAATCACATAACCAACCCACACATTACCCAATTGCACTGGAACCGTGGATAGAGGACGAGGTCCCTAGGCCTATCAAACCATAGCATCACAAACATTAGTAAAAGACAATGAGAGATGAGGCGTATGGTTATGTGCGACACACAGACGAAAGGGCAGTAACAGCACAGAGCTGGAACTGACCTTGTAAGAAGCTGAATGGCTGGGATAGACAACAGCCTGAGCAGAAGAAAGAGGGCCCGTAGTACAAAGGTCCTCTGCCTGCTCCTGCAACTGTCGCATATAAGTGGAGAAAGTAGCATTTCTCCAGTAGGTTGTCAGCATAACATACGACAACATGACGGAGTTAGTATAAGCCCCAAGAGGCAGATAATGCACGCACCTTGTGGCAGAAAAATGATTGGTAATACAATCGCCAGTTGCTAAACGAGGGGAAGCTGCACAAATAGCAAGACAAATCCAACGAGAAATGAATTCAAGAGAGATCTTCTGTCGACCGGAATAAGAGAGAGAAAATCATTCCTACTCTTCCAAATGAACAGCGTCCGATTGAGATAAAAGCAAATTGCACGAACCGGACAGAGCAAAGGGTGTTTACCCTCAACAGAAGAAAGAGTCCCGATACAGATAGGAGGCAGAGTAGTTTCTGGCATCTGATTCTTGGCCAGAAAGGAGCAATCAATGGTAAACATAACACTGGTGGGAGAGCTCCAGAAAAAGGCTGGGTCAACCGAGAGGGCGTGAAGCTCACTAACCCATCTGGCTGAGGCAAAAGCCATCAAAAAAGCCATCTTGTATGTGAGAAAACGCATATCCACCTGGACCTGGGATAAAGGCTGGAATGCACCCCCCCCCCCCCAACCCAAGCAGAGCAGCACCCAAGACAAATTCCATCTTGAGGTAAGCTGCAAAGTCGTAAGCCTTTTCAAGGAAAAGTGCCGAACAAGCTTGGAGAGGCATGGACTAATTCTGATACAACGCTGTCCCACATACGAAAAGGTCACTGAAGCATGGACCTGTACCCTTGATGGTAACAGGCTGGAGACCCCCAGAATCAAACATATACCAGAAACTCCGCAATCTGTGTGATCGAAGGAGTGACAGAATCAAGAGAGTGAACCGCACACCATCGACAGAAGACCTTCCACTTAGCCGCATAGGCTAAACCAGTGGAGTGCCTACTTGAAGAAGATTCTTTCAGGCAACCTTCGCAAAGAAGGTCACAATGTAGAGGGAGACCTGCCGGGACCGCCGCCAACTGAGAGCGGAGCAGATTCATCCACACCCATTGAGGCGACAGGGGTGCGAATGAAATGGTTCAACAACCGCAGGTTCGTATCTTGGCTAGAACCTGAGGCAGAATCGGAACCGGCAGGAAGGCGTAGCTGACAAGACCATTCCAAAGGAGGGACAGAGCATCCATGGCGAAAGCCAGAGCATCTGGACATGGGGACACGAAAGTGCCCACCTGATGGTTTCAACGAGTCGCAAAGAGATCAATGTGGGGACGACTCCAGAGATCACAAAGTGACTGGAACACCGCCATGTGGTGCATCCACTTGGTGGAAAAGAACCTGCTCAGTCGGGACAGGGAGTCGGCTAGGACGTTCAGACGACCGGGAATGTGACGAACCACCACTCCGGCGTTGACATCCTGAGCGAGCAGTCAAAGATCCCGAACCAATTCATACATGGGAACATAGTGCATGCCGCCCTGGTTCCGATTGTAAGCAACCAGTCGAACTGTCGGACACCCCATTGGAGATCGCCGACAACTGCTGTCAGAACACGATCGAACGTGTGCAAGTCACACCCCATCCGAGATCACCGACGATTGCCGTCAGAACACGATCGGATGTGTGCAAATCCAATGGAAACTCCCTGCATAATCCACTGAACATCCATCAGAGGAGAAGGTGATGAGGAAGAGACTCTGGTAACTGAAGCACCAGATCCAGAGGATTGACATTCGGCCTCCAACCACTGAGCAAAAAGTGTTGGAGAGGTCTGACAAGCAGCCGACCTAGAGGAATGAGATCACTCACCGAACCGCAGAGACCGAGCAGCCGGGGAAGACTCTGAGCTGTTGCAGACGTGGACTGGGACAGAGTCAGGGCAAAGGCTGAGAAAATCACAGCCCTTGCCAGGGAAACTGCCACCGTATCTAGCTGAGAACGGAAGCCCATCCCCAGATGACTGAGAAGGGACCAGGTCCGACTTCTCCTCGTTGACTCTGAACCCTAGTGCCTTGAGCAGGCTCAACAGTGTGTCGACATCCAACTCCAGAAAGCAGCATTGGAATGCCTCTGGAGGATATCGACTAGATATGCCGAAGTAGTCACCCTGGACTGTGTGCGATGGAAGGTTATCACATGCGACATCAGGAGGGTGAAGGCCCAAGGATCCAGGTCGAGGCCGAAGGGCATGGCCTTGAACTGGAAAACTCTCTGTTGAATGGAGTGGTGAATCGACCTGAAAGCCTCCATGCTGAAGTTAGGAGCAATGATAGACTGGGTCAGGATACTCGATAACCAGTCGGAGTCAACCGTCCTTCTTCGGCACCAAGAACAGACGGGAATAAAATCCCACTGAATGAATGTTCCTGATGACCTCGATCACCCCCCTTTGACAGGAGATAGGGGATCAAAAGTTTCCAACGTGTAACGATGAAAGGGACTTGTGTTGGAAGAGGCACTCTCTACTGAGTTGGATGCCTCAACCTGGGACGAATCGAGGTGATTACTGCAAACGCCTACCCTTACCCTGTGAGTAAGCAGAAGCAGCGGTGGTTTTATATTGTAACTTTCTGCATTTGCCTCTCACCATTCCACTTTCTATTTCTACCGCTGATGTGTTCCTTTGGTTGGCTCCCTTGGAATTAGTTGTGTGGGAATGCAACCGCGGCATGTTGACAAGAGTGATATTACAGAACGCAGCTTTTTCACGTGGATATGGATGATTTGGCCATGGGACGTTTCGGCCTCGGGATGTTTCGGTTCAATACGTTTCGGCCAAAATATATTGAACTAAATAGAATAAGAACTTGGGGTTTCGTGTTTTTAGTGGTCCGAAACGTCCAGGACAAAATGTCTCCGGTCGGAATGTCCCAAGACTGAATCGCAGTAAAACCTCTTCCCGGATAAGCACATCAAGGGAGGCAACAAATATACACCCAAAACACGTGGTGGGGAAACCCATGACAAATGTTATTTTCGAATACGACAATGAAATACCAAGACCTTTTTCTGATATGATATTATTCACTGTCCAACAGATTGTAGATAAGCAATTTTAATTAAACTGACTGACTATTTCAAACAAACCTGTTCAAAAACGAAACCAATGGCGCAAGGTATTTCTTGTAATCAGTGAAATGTAGGCGTGCTGGCTGCCTGTTTTGTCATTCTCACAGAAACACAACCCATTTTTACATCAATGATGTGTGATTGACAACTTGTCATACATCATTCTGGAGTGATCGGGACATGCTGCAGTGACCCCTTTACATCCAGAATGTGGTGTGCATTGACAACGCTGTCATTTCCTGACAAAGCTTGACATTTCAAATGTTGTTAGTGCAAACTGAACAATGAAAACATCTCTTCCCGACGTTTTAGGAAAAAAAAACGAAACCGTACTCATTTATCAATTACACGGTTTCGGTTTTAAAGCAAAACCGAAACCGACATAAAACCGGTAGACCATACAACACTAGTACTAAGAGAAGAGCGTCCACTTCTGGGTGTGCGCCAATGGCGCTTGACCCAGTTTTGGCTTATTTTTTCGTGGGTTTTTTGGACCACTTTTCTTTCCCAAATCTCTTGGGAAAGGTCAAATAGAGAGTATATTTTCCGAATTAGGGTCTTCCACTATGTAGAGCAAGCCTGCAGCAAACAATTGTGAGGTAGGTTGATAAGAAATACAGATTGCAGCTTATTTGAGCTGCATAAGTTACAAGTAAGTATACACATACCAGCAATTTGAAACTGAAAATGAGACTTGAATATGACGGGAGTGTGTCGAATTCAGGGAATGAATACTTTGACACATTTGTGCGTAATCTCACGATTTCCAGTGTGGATATGATAAATTTAAAGTAATTTGTATATTTTTTATACTTACCAATGGCCCAGACTAGCTGGTACAAACTCAAAGTTATCAAGGGCCAAACACAAATTTTGAACCCCCCAATCCCCAAAATTTGCTTGTAAAACCGAAAATTAAAAGTCCTATCTGGTCCTCCATACTTTTACTTTCCGCGCATGTGCAGCCGTCAGGAAGTGACCCGAATTGGCGCCAACATCATTCTTTGTAGAAGAGAGTACAACATAATAACCCAGCAGGGAGGTATGAGTGTCACTCATGGGAGGGCCATACCTGTCTGGGCCATTGGTAAGAATAAAAAATATACAAATTACTTTGAATTTATCATATTTTTATACTATAAAGCAATGACCCAGACTAGCTGAATCGTAAAAAGGAGGAGGGCCTAGGACTTCAGAATTAGCAGACCAACATAGTTCCCAAGCCTGGCAATCCAAGGTGAAAGGAAATTAAATTAAAAAGGAATTACATGTATGTCTCTCTATACAATAATAGAGAACGCATATCATAAGGAGCCAGATCCAAGTAATTCCATAAACTTAGCACTTAGATGTGAGTCTTCCATGGAAGACGTGTGTCGCCTGCACTATATTTTAATATTTCAGACAGAATTCTAAGTGGAAAAGGGGCATAACTCTGGAAAAAATAAAGCGGATCAAAAAATAAAATAGGAGGTGCACAATGCCATTATGTGATAAAGAATCACTGAAAGTTTCATCAAAATCCATTCAAAGGTTAAAGAGGAGTGGCGGATAAGAGAAAGTGTGACGTGGACGACGCAAGCCCCCAATTTTAAGGCTAGTCCAGACTAAGCCCCTTAATTAGGATGGCGTATTCGAGAGTGAGAGACTAACCCCCACAAACATACGCCATATATAAATAATAAACTTCTAGGTTTAATCCTCTTTCGTGTACTTCCATGTGAGTAGAAGAGGCCATACCTGCAGCCGGCCTCGGCTGCAGTATGGAAGGAACGTTTCTCACAATGGACACAGTCGACCCCGACTTTCAACGGGATGGAGAGGGTTCTCCAAACGGGTGTCCCGTAGAGAAACTTATGGCTTCTTCTACATGCACTATTGACCAGACCGACCCAGTACCATCCGACAGCTCACCACTGGAGTCTGCTCTTGCATTTGGGATGCTGCTAATAGCTGCACAAACTGAGACAGCAAGTCCGTTCCCAATGCTTAAGGAGCAGCTGTCCTGTTTTTCCGCTGCTTTCTGCTCCTAGGACGAAGATCAGGAGATAGATCTCTTCTCCGAACGCCCCGTTGATCGATGCCTCGGATCGCTAGCTACCGGATTGTCCGACTTCACGGGCAAAGAATGGTTCCATCTTCGCGTGCTGACTGGATATCTGAGGTCAGATAGCTAGTCTGCGGTCGCGTGTGTGCTTTAATAACATAGCGGAGGAAGATATGACTGAAGCTGACCACGCCTGCAGACTAGACGGAGCATCCCAAGTGGCGGGTTGACGTTTGCTCCGGCTCGTGCAAGTTTCTCAGAACAACATTTGGCCCCAAAATGTTATTAGGTTAGAGAGGGACCTCTCCCGCTCTTTATCTCATCAGACCTCGCCTAGCCTACCAACAAGAAAACTTGATTCTGACTTGTGAAACGTAGCGGAGGAAGCCATGACTGAAGGCAACACCAGCTGAAGACTAGACGGAGCATCCCGAGCGGCGAGTCGACGTCGGCTCCGGAACATGCAAGTTTCTCATAACAACATTTGGCCATTTGGCTCCAAATATTGTTAGGTTAGAGAGAGGCCTCTCCCGTTCACAGTCTATAAGACCTCGCTGAGCCTCCCAACAAGAAACTTGCTGGCTTCCTCCCTATATCCTCCCTATTTTCATAATCGCTGGGTGAGCTTTTATTTTTAAGTGCTCACTCCACCCACATCTACACTTCCTTCGACCGCAAGGACTTACCCGGTGTCACGGCTCCCACGGATGGAGTAACCACTTCATTGGTCGAGCTAGCTGCTTGCAAGAGATTAAGAACACTAACTAGAGGCCTTATCCCTTGCTTATCATGAGCACTGCAGCTAGCTCTATTTGCTCAACAGAGCATGACGACGGTAGCACACTTTGGATGGGTGTAACAATATCATCACCATGATCATGTTCCTCTGAAATAGAAACTGAAAAAATGAATTAAAATGCGGTGCGAGGTCCGGTCTATGAACCTCACCGCCAACATTGTACCACAACACCCGTCTCCAATGTTAATCATCCCAGGGTACACAAGTTGGACAAGAATCCGCAGAAGTGCATCGACTAAAGTCGATATAACTTCTACAAACTTCACAACAAAATACATAATTAAGATACATGAATAATAGTAAGCAAAATTAAATTCAAAATATTTCGAGAAAAAATTTTGAAAAAATGCCCAAGTTGCCAAAGGGAACATTATGAGCCCAACGGCATTCCAATAGAGCCTTAGTGTGGAAAAAACCCAAATTTTTTTAGCTACAGTACTGGAATAATAATCAATGTATTCTACAGTAATTCTACAGTAATATAAAATAAAATACTATATATAAATGAGGACGTTGTCAATGTAAACAACGTCAATAAAAAAAAGGAAACAAGACATCAGGCACACAAAAAGGCCCAAAGTCAATAACCAATTTAAATGCTATCAGATGCAAAGCTAGATCTTCATACGAAGAAAAAAAAGATACATCGGATAGAAGATGCAAGACTAAACAACCTAACACCCCAAGAGTGATGACATAACCATGGGGATAAACAGAATAAAATTCTGTAATACACTTTAAACTCCCTAAAAAATTTAATAAAAAATTTCGATAAAAAATAGCCAAAAAGCTTAAGAGTTTAACAGGAAGGGTTTATGGAAGGATAGGGAAAGAATACTTAACAAACAGTGGATTAATCATTAGCAAAAATGATGATGTCAGGCGAGTGTCCCAAAATTGGGAAACATGAAATAATTTTATAATTATTATCAAGTTACAGCCCTGAACGTATAAAACCACCATTGTTCACTTCCACCATCCAATAACAGCCTTGGATCCACCAATTCTTGCATTGATTTGTGTCTGGCATCCTCAAAAAAGGAGATTTTAAAGCACAGGTGTCAGAACACTGTTACTGACTTTAGGGCCAAACAAAGAATGATGTTGGTGCCAATTCCGGTCACTTCTTGACAGGTGCGCATAGGCGGAGAGTAAAAGTATGGAGGACCAGATAGGACTTTTAATTTTCAGTTTTGCAAGCAAATTTGGGGGATTGGGGGTTTCAGAATTTGTGTTTGGCCCTTGATAACTTTGAGTTAAGCACCAGCTAGTCTGGACCATTGGTTTATAGTATAAAAATAATAAAATTACTCACAAAATCATCATAGGGAGTGTTTGTTTTATTTATTCTATTCTCTCAAAAACAGATAAAACATGAAGCCATGTTGATCAACATTTCCATCAACACTGTCAATGTGAACTTTGAACTTATGAATATTAATAAGCTGTTCAATGGCAATGAAGGTGTGGGTTGGATGCCCCTGTCACTGTTCGTCCCAGTTTTAAAACGACAACCAGCAATCTAAAACTTAACTATTTTTTTTTAACTTCCAATATTTGTTTACAAATGTTATCCCAGAAATTAATGATGAATTCAAATGAACCTAGTATTTATATCTTAACCCTTTAAGAACTGTGCTAACCTCACATCACATCAGGTGAAGTTTTGGGGATATGAACATTCATGGTGCAGAAACAGAAACAAAGGGAAAGGGAAGCCTACACAATAATAATCCATTCAGACATTAATAACTGCTGCTCACATGAACATTAATTACTAACACACAAACTGACCATATCTAACAACACTTAAAATACAATCGGTCATAAGAAGAACCAAACAATGGAAAGGAAAATCAGGGTGCGAAATGCACACCCTCCATAAAACCGCTGTATTAATTAATATTCATGAACAAAGGAAAAATAAACACTACAGTCAGTTACAGTGACGAATTGTGGGATATTGTTTTCCCTCATGTCTGAGCTATCTCTGTGAAGTGATTTTAACCCTTTACCCAACATAATGGGAAAAACCGGCCAGAGCTATTCTCAAAAATCACCAATTAATTTTCATTATATTTTCATTTTTTGTCTCAAAAGCATAAGTTATGACCCCTCATTGGAACGAGATTGTCGCGCTCGTTCCAATGAGGGGGTCATAACCTGTGTTTTTGAGACAAAAAATGAAAAAAATTAGTTATTCAAAAAAATTTTTGCAAGAGTTGACTGCTTTTCATGTTAGGTAAAGGGTTAAATCAAAATAAAAAAAAACGCTGTGCACGTTTGTAAAAAAAAATGCTTTCTTAAAGATATTGGTTTCAGCTGAACATAAGGTACCGAGTACAGTAAATTTTATTCAGTTGTTAACCACCCAAAATATAATTGTGTTGCCAACTGCACACAAACTCAGTTCCCCAGAACATCGCCCGAGTTTTTCACCCTCTGAACTAGTCTATGATATACCAGGATATCGTGGTATGCATATATGACACTGTTGATGCAGATTGCTTTACACTGGCCAACTCTGTATGAGCATGTATTCAAAGCATGAGATCAAATATATTCATATTTGTGGCATTTCTTATTAACGTCATTCATATTTTACATTTAAATGGCATTTAGGCTCAACACCATATAATTAAGAAACCTTGTAAGGAAATGTTTAACTCAAGCAGAACTAATTCAAGCTTGGCAATTTCAGGAGAATGATTTATTCGCTTGCCTACTGCTCGCCTTAAAATAATTAAGGAGGGCAAAAACTAGCCCTCCTGGCCTTAGAAAATTAAAATTTTTTAGTAAATTTTGTTTCTTAACATACCTACCACAATTGTTTACAATTGGCTGTAACATAAGTGCAAGCCCTACTTCGGAACTAACTCAAGCTTTTAGAATCTTTTCCAAACGAGTTGGAAAAGTACTAGAGTGCAAAAGCACGAAAAAGATCGAAAAAAAAAGGGTCGAGCGAGACCAGCGCTCGAAATTACAGGTACTCTCTCTGCACACCTCTTGCGTTTACCGAGCGCATGCGCAACAACCGTGACGTCAATTCCGTATTTCCGCCAACGAGAAGTTTGTGATTTAGCGGGGAGGCATCGATATCAAAGATATCCCCAAGGAGGGTGGGCCTCCGGTAAACAATTGTGGTAGGTATGTTAAGAAACAAAATTTACTAAAAAATTTTAATTTCTTTTCAACCTACTCACAATTGTTTACAATTGGCTGAATAAACAATAGGAGGAGGTGAATCACATAACCAATACCAACAAGAGTAGCAGAACGAAAGCAAGGATGGCAGAGAACAAAAACTAAAACCTGTAATGAAGAAAGAGAGAAGGCACCTGAAAAGAACAAGGCTGAGAGAAGCGCAACCTCGACAAAAACAATTTAACGAGGGTGCACAACAGCCTGAGCAGCAACGAGAGGGCCTAAAGAATAAAGGTCCTCAGATTGCTGCTGAAGGTGGCGGAGATAAAAGGAGGAGAAGGTAGAAGCATTCCTCCAGTAAGCCGCATTCATAACATCACGGAGCGAAACAGAATTGGAGAACGCCCAGGATGTAGAAATGGCACGAACCTCGTGAGCATTAAGCCGGTTCGAAACAAGATCCGATGCAGACAAGCGAGAATAAGCCAGCTTGATTGCAAGACAGATCCACCTGGAAATAGAATGGGAAGAGATAGACTGCCGCTTAGGAATGAGAGACAGAAAGAATCTCTTCCGATCCCTCCTAATGAACTGAGTGCGAGTAATGTAAGTCTTGACCGCACGAACAGGACAAAGAAGAGGCCTCCGTCCATCTACAGCAGGGAGAGCCCGAATGCAGATGGGAGGAGGTACCGAATCGGGGAGTTGATTCTTAGCCAGAAAAGAGCAATCAGTAGTGAATGTGACACTGTTAGCCTCATTTCGGAAGAAGGCAGAATCAACAGATAGCGCATGAAGCTCACTGACTCGACGAGCAGAAGCAAACGCTACAAGAAAAGCCGTCTTATAGGTGAGAAAACGCATGTCGGTCTCAGATAAAGGCTCGAAAGGCGCCCCCTCCAAACAGTGCAACACCCATGCCAAGTTCCACTTGGGTGTAAGACGCAAAACTCGAGGCCTCTTCAAAGAAAAGTGCCGAATAAGTTTGGAGAGGAAAAGATTACGACCGATACACCGCTTTCCCACATAAGAGAAAGTATCAGACAGCATAGACCGATAGCCCTTAATCGTAATAGGCTGGAGGCCCTTGGAGTCAAAAAGAAAAACCAGAAAATCCGCAATTTGAGCGATAGACGGATCACGGTAATTCACATTGTGATCTGAACACCAGCGGCAGAAAACCTTCCACTTGGCGGCATAAGTCATTCCAGTGGAAGGTCGCAGCGATGCAGAAATGCACTCCACTGATCGTCTCGAAAAACCTCTACGTCGGAGACTGGACCTGATAAAAGACAGGCGTGAAGGGACAGGCTCGCCAGGTTGTTGTGATACTTCCTGGGACGACCCTGTGAAAGAAGATCGCGACGTAGAGGTAGACGAATCGGTCGATCGGCCAATAGAGGCCGCAGCAGATTGATCCACACCCTCTGTGGAGACAGGGGTGTGATCAGAATGATCCTGCAACTGCAAGCACGAATCTTCGCTAAAACTTGAGGAAGAATCGGTGCAGGAGGAAAGGCATAGCCGACCCAGCTTGTCCAGTCCAGAGACAGAGCGTCTACTGCAAATGCCAGAGGATCTGGACAAGGGGAGACAAAAGTCTCTACCTGATGATTCCAGCGAGTAGCGAAAAGGTCGACCTGAGGACGACCCCACTGCTCGCAAATCGCCTGAAACACCGACCGATGTAGCATCCATTCGGTTGGAAGGACACTGTCGCGTCGGGACAGGGAGTCTGCTAGGACGTTGAGACGCCCGGGAATGTGTCGAATGGACACCCGAGCGTTCACATCCCGCGCCAACAGAAGAAGATCCCGAGACAGCCGATACATAGGAATCGAATGAGTGCCTCCCTGATTCCATATGTAGGCCACTACTGTCGAATTGTCCGAAAGAAGTAGGACAACATGGTCCGACAGATGAGGGATCCAAAGCCGAAAACTCAACAGAAGAGCAAGGAGCTCCTTCTGGTTGATATGAAGGCCCACCTGCTCGCTGTCCCACTCTCCGTGAGTAGACAGACCGAGAGGGTCCAACGTCGCACCCCAGCCCCGATCGCTGGCATCCGCAGTAAGGATGCGATCGGCCAAAGGAAGATCCAACGGAACACCCTGTGTCAGCCAGGGAATATCTGCCCAAGGGCGGAGGTGACAAAGCAGAGACCGAGGAATAGTGAGTTCCAGGTCCAGCGGATCTACATTCGGACGCCAATGATCCAACAGGAAGTGTTGGAGAGGTCGGACAAACAAGCGACCGAGCGGAATGAGATCGGTCACCGAACCGCAAAGGCCCAGCATCCGAAGGAAAGTCCTGGCCGAGACCGAGGAAGATTGAAGCAGGTCCCGAGTCAAGGCGGAAAGAATCGTCGCCCGAGCCTGGGGAACCGACACTACATTGTGAAGAGTGTCGAAATCCATCCCCAAATGACGGAATCGCTGAGAAGGAAGAAGATCCGACTTCTCGCGATTGACTCTGAAACCCAGCGACGCTAGCAGGCAAAGAAACTGCCGGACATCGAACTCCAGAACAGCAGCATCGTGGTGCCATTGGAGGATGTCGTCTAGGTAGGCGGACGAAGTCACCGCCGACTGAGTGCGATGGAAAGCAAGCACATGTGACATCAGTCGGGTGAAGGCCCAAGGAGCCAGGTTCAAACCGAACGGGAGAGCTCTGAATTGAAAAACTCGATCCCGAAACGAGAACCGAAGGTATTTCCGTGACGCCAGATGAATGGGTACATGGAAGTAGGCATCCTTCAGGTCGATACTGGCCGCAAAATCGCCCTGATGAACTGAACGTCGAACCGACCGGAAAGTCTCCATACTGAAACGAGGAGCAATTATGTACTCGTTCAGGGTACTCAGATCGATGACAGGACGAAATTGGCCGTTTTTCTTCGGCACCAAGAAAAGTCTCGAGTAAAACCCCGGTGAAAGGGTGTTCCTGACCACCTCGATCGCCCCTTTGGTGAGGAGATTGTCGATCTCCTGCACCAGAAGGTCCCGACGCAGAGAATCTGAAGGGACCTGAGTCGGAAGGGGCACCCGAGATAAACTGGGGTGCCGATGGAAGGACAGTCGCAGACCGGAATGAATGACGTCGAGGACCCAAGAGTCCGACGTTATCTCTGTCCAAGGGTCGTAAAACAGCGACAGCCTTCCTCCGACTGGAGGCGAATCGAGGTGAGAACCTTCACTTGCGGCCTCGACGAGGCCCCCGAGAGGAGAAACCACCTCGGGAAGTGACAGAGTCCTGAGACTTTCCAGCCTGAGGCTGCCAGCGGGCCTGGCCACGTCGGCGCTTCTTATGAGCAGAAGGAGCAGACGGAGCCGAAGGCGTAGCCGACGTCGCCGACGAGGCAGACGCAGCAGCACGCTTGGCGGGCCTGGAACGACCCCCACCCGCAGCAGCAGGTGGGTCAAGCTGTCTCAGCAAAAGCTGGTCCTTCGAATGACGAAGAACTTTGCCACGAACAGCTTCCACGGAACCATGGAACAACTGAGGTCCTACCAAAGAGGCAGACCTCAGAACAGCACGTTGCTCAGAATGAAGGGATGGTAAAGAATCCAAAACCGCATCCCGGCGTGCCAGCTCCAAATTGGCCGTGTTACAGGCGTGAGCGTGAGTCAAGTTCATAAGAGCCTGTGACAAAACGCGAAAAGGCGCCTGAGCGTCATCAAACTCCCCTGGTGGAAAATATTCAGCCAGAGCAGCGACGACATGGTCCGCGAGAGATAACATACCCAGCATCTCTCGGGACAGGCCCACCATAGACTCAACTACCGACATCGGGAGAACTGCCGACTTAGGCTTAGTCAACCCGAGGGAAGAAGAATCCTCATCCACAGTAGTCATCCCTTGGAAGACTGGTGGAGAGACGGAATCGTAAACACGAAACCGCGATGGAGGCAGAAAGGCATCAGCTCTAGAAAAGAAGGAACCCTTGAGGGCCTTAGAACGCATTTTGGCGTCTAAGCCCTGGAAGGACTCAACCACCTGAGCCGATTGCAGAGGACGCAAAGCCCCGGAGCTAGAAGGCTCAACAGGGTTACGGCGCTCCACAGTGGACCGTGGCCGGACGGTCACAGAAGGCTGGTCGGAAGGTAGAACGTCCGGCAATAAGCCAAAGACGAAATCCAAAGCCTGCCCCAAGACTGACGAGGGGGGACCATCACCTTCAAGATACTCGTCATCCTCCGTAGCAGAGGAGACGTAGCCCAACTCGGGCTGACCAGCAGAAACCTCCTGTGAATACTGTGCAGTATCCAAGGGGCCAGGCGAGACATCTCGGCGACCGACCAAAGGAGGTTGTGCCTCAGGAGGCACAGGGAGGCTAACTTGAAGGTTGCCAGAAAGCAACCGGGTGAGCGCCAAAACGGCCTGGCGTAGGTCACCCTGAGAATCCGTCGCAGCAGAATCGCCTGACGGAGTGTCCTCCCAATGGACCCTTCTGGTAGAAGAACCCAAAACCTCAGAAGAGACCGACGGCGAACGTCGATCGGCAGACAGAATAGGAGCACGGTGAGAAGACACCGGAGGATAGTCCCGATTGTGACGCCCAGGAGCCATCACTGGCCTCTGCGAAACAGAAGGCCCTGCCTGCAAATCCTCGAAAGGGACCGACGGCGCACGTCGATCGGTAGCTGGACCTAGGACACGGTGAGAAGACACCGGAGGATTGTCCCAAGAATGACAGGAACCTGTCATTGACCTCTGCGCAGCAGACGGCCCCAACTGCCTATCCTCTGAGACCGACGGCAAGCATCGATCGACACCCAGACTCGGAACACAGTGAGGAATCACCGGAGGAAGGTTCCGAGAGTGACAGCTAACCGGGGCTGTCACTGACCGCTGCCGAACAGCAGGCCCTGGATGCCAACGTCCCAACACCATCCCGCTAGCCGGCACACTAGCAGGCGAAGGTGGAACAATAAACGATTCACTCGAGGGACGAGGAATCGCTGCCGAAGCGACCGGCCGGCTCAACCGACTAGGAGCAAACCTAGCCAGATGAGACGGAGCAGACAGCAAACCCGCACAGCCTCGCCGCGAGGCTGGGGGAGGCTGAGAACACACAGACACACCAGCAGATACAGCCTCGGTCCCCCAAGACTGTAGACCATCCCCAGAGGAGATGGAAGAGCCACCATCAGACAGAATAGGATCTGGAGTAGCAACCCCCTCAACAACGGTCGACGGTGTAGGAGGCAGATCGGAGAGGGTTACCGAGCTGACCTCGGAAAAGCTCTCAACGAAAACAGACGCCTCAATAGTGACATCCGAAGACAAAGAGACCGCGGTCTCCTCATCAGGTATCACAGAACAAACACCGTCAACAGTTGCAGAGGAGCTCGCCACAGAAGTCAGAACCGAATCCTGTGTGACAGAGTCACCACGTGCACCAGCAGAAATGTCTGCAACGGCACGGCTACCCTTACCCCGAGAACGAGGGGTTCTAGCTCTGGAAAGAACCACCTTGTTAACAGAAGCCCAAAATTTAGAGGACCAAACCCCACAGATACCACATGATTGGCCTGAGTGCAAATGTTGCAAGTGACACATGTGGTATGGGAATCGTCCACATGTTTCACCTGCAAACAAGAGGTACAAGGAATAGTCTTAGGCATGATATAAATACAACAATCAAGCTTCCCGCCGACGGAAAACAGAACGAAGGTCGTGTTCACACGTGGGGGAAAGGCAAGATAAAGTGTGAAAAGAACAGCAATAATAATACAAATTAACATTAAATGAGAGTAATAATTTGGTAGCTTGAAAAAGGATACAATCCAGTAGCACACTAAAGACGATTAATAAGTTGTTCACGAAGAATTAATATCATAAACAGCACAAGTCACAAAAATTTCCGACCATGAACAATGGCGGAAAATAAAGGAATTGACGTCACGGTTGTTGCGCATGCGCTCAGTAAACGCAAGAGGTGTGCAGAGAGAGTACCTGTAATTTCGAGCGCTGGTCTCGCTCGACCCTTTTTTTTTTCGATCTTTTTCGTGCTTTTGCACTCTAGTACTTTTCCAACTCGTTTGGAAAAGATTCTAAAAGCTTGAGTTAGTTCCGAAGTAGGGCTTGCACTTATGTTACAGCCAATTGTAAACAATTGTGAGTAGGTTGAAAAGAAATAATGATTACCATAATAGCCTGTTCATAAAACCCACATCTTTTCAAATCTCTGCTTTGTTAGTGGTCTCTGTAAGATAGTGATGAAACGGTTAGCTGGATAACCGGTTTGCAACTGGTTATCGGCATAACTGGTTGGAAAAGGTGTCAACCATATAACCACTATACCTATAGTTTAAAGGAAAGCATCGGGAAAATAAATAGTATTTGACCGGGAGACGTTAGAATTCTTTTGCTGACACAAGCATAGTCAAAGCTACCAAACATTTGTCGATTTAAAATGATGTGTAGTCAGTGTAACATGAAAGAGTTAAGGTGTTGGAATGTTGAATGAACAGTTATTTTGGTCGCTTGGGATGTCAAGTCATGGATAAATGTCTGTTACTTTGTATCAAACTGCCAACAGTCGAGTGCACTGCAGGTTGTTTTCTGCGTAGGCAGCAGTGAGCACATGTCTGTCAGTGTAACATTGACTTCTGCAGACAAATTTGACATTCTTCCCTTTGATGAGGTGTTGTTAATTGCAGATTATAATGCTGAAAAAGTTAAAAAATTTATAGTAATTTATATATTTTTTATACTTACCAATGACCCAGACTTAGCTGGTGCTAAAAATTTTGCCACCCCAATCCCCAAAATTTGCATCAAAATCCAAAAAATCCATGTCCTATATGGTCCTCCATACCTTTGTCCACTGTGCATGCGCAGTGTCAAGGAAGTACCAAAATTGGCGCCAAATCTTCATTCTTAGAACCAGTGCCTGGTAAGGGTTATGTAATCAGCGGGAGGTATGAGTTCCCAACTCATGGGAGGGCCATCCCTGTCTGGGTCATTGGTAAGTATGAAAAATATATAAATTACTATAAATTTTTTAACATTTTTATACTGTACCAATGACCCAGACTTAGCTGAATAGAAAAAAAGGCTGGAGGGCCTGGGACATAAAGGAAAATCCAATAGGCTCAATTACATGTAAACAGAATTATCCCCTCAAGGAGAAAAGGAGAAACAGGATTTACATGTATCTTTCTTGTTTATACAAAATAAGAAAGACACATTACAAGTCCGTAATTGAGCACAATAACATCAATGATCTCTATTAACATCCAGTATAACCCATTATACTAATTCTTTAAAGGAAAGCCAATAAATAAAGATAGTCCAGAGAATGAGACTCTTATACTCATTTAAAAGTGTCCAAGGATTGTATATTAACGCTCGTATGACACGTGACATATACAAATGCTTCACACCGAGCTACACTTTAAAAATATTACATAAATGAGATAAACATTAGCTTTACACTTTAAAACCATCCCAGCACCGACCCACCCGGAATTACTGACTCCAGAAGAGGTATTCCCTTGCTTTTCACTATAAAGCAGGTGATATAAGGGAACACCAGCCCCCCCCCCCCCCCCCTTCCCCTTGCTCTGGGTCAATCACCCCAGAACGAAGAGGGCAGCAGGACAGAGTCACTGCTGGAACAGAAAGCCTGCATAACTATAGTTGCAACTGTTTAGTGGACGACATTCTGAGCAACAGATAACGGACCTAAACAATGCAGGTCGCCAGAAATAGACTCAATATTTCTAAGGTAAAAATTTGTGAACGTAGAAGGCCGAGACCAGTATGCAGCCTTCATCAAATAGAAATACTATTAGCATAAGCCCAAGATGTAGACAGCGCTCTCACTTCATGTGCCGAAATCTTAAGCACAGACTGCTGAGTAGAAGATAATTTTTCATAAGCAGTACTAATAGTCAATTGAATCCACCTTGAAATAGAATGGACCGTGATGTCCCTTCTATTAGGCAGCAGTGACAGAAAGAAACGCTTACGACCCTTTCTGATAAACTCAGATCTACGTTTGTAAATATGCATAGCTCTGACTGGACATAGCAAAGGCCTATGGCCGTCTGAGGACGGAAGAGCCTTAATAACAATAGGTTCAGGGAACTTATTAGGAGACTGATTCTTAGCCAAAAATCCAACGTTAGTAGTCAAAGTAATAGTATTACCAACACTACGATAGTGAGAATCATCAACAGATAGTCCATGAAGCTCACTAACTCTTCTAGCAGAAGCGAAGGCTAAGAGAAAAGCTGTCTTATAAGATAAGTATTTGAAGTCTACCGTGTCAAGGGGTTGAAATGGCGCTTCTTTTAGCTTCAGAAGAACCCAAGCTAAATTCCACTTAGGAATTAACCTAAGGGTTCTAGGTCTATTTATCAAGAAGTTTTTAACTAACTTTGATAAAGAGACATTAGATCCAATTTGTAAGCTATCATGATGAGCATAAGTATCCGATAGCATAGACCTATAACCCTTAATAGTTATTGGCTGCAGTTTGATCTCGTCAAACAAGTAGACCAAAATATTAGCAATGTCTGGAATGGAGGGATCATAAATATCAATAGAATGATCCTTACACCAACGAGAGAAAACCTTCCACTTAGCAGCATAATTTAGCGAAGAGGAGGTCCTCCTACAGTTAGAAATTGTGTCCACTGCTCGTCCTGTAAAATGCTTGCCGTGCAAGAAGGACCGCACAACGGAAATACGTGAAGGTTGAGACCGTGTGGGTTGTGATGCAGTGTGCGCGATTTCCCCTGCGAAAGAAGGTCCTCCCATGGAGGAAGCTTCCGAGGAATGTCGCACAACAGAGACCTAAGTAGGTTTAATCTTGGTCTCTGGGGTGACATAGATGCTACCAACAGAATCTTGCAGTGAGATTGCTCGAATTTTAGCAATATCTGTTGAATCAACAGAGCTGGAGGATACGCGTATCCTATCATTCCGTCCCAAGAGATCGAGAAAGCGTCTACTGCGAACGCTCGAGGATCTGGGCATGGCGACACATACGTCTGCAACTGATTGTTGAGATGCGTTGCAAACAAGTCTATCATAGGACGATCCCATTGGTAGCAGATCTGGTTGAATACTCGTTTGTTGAGAGTCCATTCTGACGGCAACATACAACCTTTCCGAGAAAGGGAGTCTGCTAGAACGTTCAGACGACCCGGAATATGATAGACCGACAGAAGAACCTGATACTCCAGGACAAACAGAAGGATTCTTTCTGTTAAGTTGAACAACGGAATGGAATGAGTGCCTCCCTGGTTCCGAATATACGCTACTACTGTCGAATTGTTAGACAGAATTTGAACATGTGAATTCTGAATAATGTTCATTCAGTGATGTAGCACAAGCCAAATTGACATCATCTCTTTGATGTTTATGTGCTTGTTTAGGAACTGCGGATCCCAAAGACCCTGGCACCTCAAATCTGTTGGGCTCAAGGTTGCGCCCCAACCTGTTTGACTGCATCCGTCATAATCGTAAAAATCGGATCCGGCAGTTGCAGTGGCATTCCCTGAGTTAACCACTGAATATCTGCCCAAGTCTGAATCTCTTGTTTTACTTGGTTCGAGAAGATGATGTTCGTTTTGAGCGAATGAATCTTCACACTCCAATTCTGGGTAAAAAATATCTGGAGTGGACGAGTGCGTAGGCGCCCAATCGGAATAAGATCTGCGGCAGCTCCGCACAAACCTATCAGTCGCATGAATCTCTCGCTGTTACTACATCTGAGTGAAGACAAAAGCGAGCGTAACAACTGACTAGTTTCGCTCTGGGTAATGGCAGACGAACCAGATTGTTGTGCGTCTCAAAGCTCATTCCCAAGTGGATGAACAAATTGGACAGAATTAGATCCGACTTCTTTTCGTTTACTATGAAACCGAGATGTCGGAGCAGTTGAAGCAGACTCTGAACATCGTTCTGAAGCGTTATTCTGTCGCCGTACCTCTGAAGAATGTCGTCCAAGTAGGCCAACGTTACTGCAGGCGAATGAGCTCAGAAATGAGTCATTACCGAGTTCATTATTCGAGTAAAGGCCCAGGGCGCTAGATTCAGACCGAAGCTCATTGCTCGGAACTGATAAACGACTCCTAGGACAGCGAATGGAAGGTACTTTCTGAACGCCGGATGTAACATGACGTGAAAGTATGCATCCTTGAGATCTATGCTCGCAGCATAATCATTCACTCGAATGCTCGCTCTTACCGATCGAATGGTCTCCATATAAAATTTTGGAGCCACGATCAGCTTGTTTATCCAGCTTAGATCTATAACTGGATGGAACGAGCCATCTGGTTTGGATACCAGGAACAGGTAACTGTAGAAACCGGGAGATTCCTGGTTTTCTACGACCTCTATTGCGTTCTTCTCCAGAAGAGATTGCACCTCTGATAGAAGCGAATCTCTCTTCTGAAGGTTTGGCGGAAGCTGAGTCCAACGTGGACTTCGTGTTAGCGGACAGTTTTAGACCTTCCGAAATAACCCCCTGAACCCATGGGTTGTCCGTAATTGACAACCAATTGGTTAAGAATCTTGACAGCCTTCCGTCCACTGGAGCGCAATAGAGGTTCTGACCATCACCTCCTGGACCTGCGAGGCTTGCGGGAGGAGAAACCACGTCCTCCATGACCAGCACCTCGACCAGTCAACCAAGGGACATCTGACCGGTTGTCTCGGCCAGCATTACGACCCCTACCTGAGTCGCTACTCTGAAGGTCTCTGGAGTAAGACGTAGAGGCTTTCTTAGATCCTCTATAGGAACTTCCCTTGGATGTACTCGCCCCTGAAGTCCCTGACTTACTCCTCTCTGCTGCATCCAGTTTTTTCGAAACGGACTTAAAGAGCAGAGAGTCGGAAGCTTTCTTAGTAATCTGATCGTAGATTAGCGAAGGCTTACCATCAAAGAGAAGCTCTCCTGAAACCGGAGCAACTCGAAGAGAGTTTTTCACCTTAGAATCCACTCTTGTGAATGAAGCCAGTGCAGCATCACGTCTAACTCCAAATTTGCCACTGAAAGGGCAGAGTTATACGTGGAATATGCTACGGCCCTCAAAAGAACTCTCAAGGAAGTTTGAACATCCTGGAATTCTTTTCCATCGAGACGTTGTGATAATGCTCTGGTAAGGTGATCTGCATAAGATAAGGCGTCTAGACTGGCTCTGTTAGACGAGATTGTTGTTCCCAACGTACTGGAGAGAATCGACATAGACGCTGGCAATGACAACTCCAAGTCTTCTGCCTGGTCGTCTAAACGCAGAGGAACTCTCGGAATGCCCTGTCCTGCCGTTTCAAATCTATTTCTACTGTTGATGAATGGCAGATGTAGAGCAGAAGACGGTAAGAAACTGGATCTGCCCGTCTTAGAGGCTAGCCTGAAAATAGCATCATTCAGCAATTCAAATGTCTGTGTGACATTTCTGGACTGGGCCGGAAACTCAGGCACGACGTCCTTATCACAGCCGAAAAAGTCTGTGTCCAGTGACGCTATCAGTCTCTTGTCTGGAATCGCAGTTCTCTGGTCCAGAGGAACAACTTCTGGAAGGTGTTGCCGGATGAAATCTACGGCCACTTTATGTTGTTCTGAAAGGGAAAATTCCAGCTCCGCTGATTCCCTTTCACCATCCGACTGGACCAAATGTGAGTCTCGGCCGTCCTTTTCTGACACTGCAGGGGAGCGTACCGACCCAGCTTTCTCAGACAGTTCCTGATCTGAAAGTTTCTGAAGGTTGCTGAGGATGCTGCGAAGAGTTGTGCTATCTGCGATAGCAAGTCCGTCACGGAGGCCTGTGGAGCCACGGTCTTACGTTGTTTAGCCGCTGGAAGCTCCTGGGATGGTAACTCTTGCATAATTCTTTTATGCGAGCGTCCCGACTGGTAAGGCCTTGTGTCCTTGGTTCCCGGATGGAGTGACCTGGTCGATGTGAAATCCCTGGTCGGCGAAGCAGGCTGGATATCTGCGGTCACGTAGCCAAGGTGCGGTCGTGTGTGTTGACGTATGGATGAGGAAGCCAGTAGACCAGCCGCGCACAGCTGTCTATGCGACGGAGTGTCCTGAGCAGGAGGAGTGGATGTATGCTCCGACTGATGAACGTTACGTACAACAACATCTGGGCCCAGATGTTGCTGTAAGAGAGAGGGATCTCTCTCGCTCACGGTCCGGGTAGACCTGTATGAGCTAGCTACCGGACTGTCTGACTTCCTCCATTCCATCCTCCGATCCGTCATCGCCGGGTGTGCGTGATCCGAGCTTATAGTGCTCGCAACACCCCTTCTCCTCTCCTGGACCGCAACAGACGAACCCGGCGTCACATCACACACTTTATGAGTGATAGCTTCGCCGGGCGAGCTAGCTGGCAACAAGGTCGTCAATTCTACTATGGCTCTAGGCATTTTCGTTGAGCACTTTTGCCGCTAGCTCTTCATTTGATTGCGACAACGGTAGCACACTTCCTGAAGACATCACGGAAACATCACCCTGTTCTTGTTCCTCTGAAAAAGAGACTGAAAAACTATAGTGACCCTTTGGTGAGAGGACCGGCATGGACCTCTCACCACTAACAATATACCGTGACACACGTCTCCAACGTTTGTCATCCCAACTGGCACAAAATGAGCAAGTATTAGTGCAAGTACACTGACTACATCAAATACAATGAACATGAGAATCAGAGGAAGACTTCCTCGATTTACAATTTGCACAATATTCTGTCATATTTTGATAAAATATTAGACAGCCGTAGTACTCGCACTAACCCTTGAAAATACAAAGATACATAATAATAATATAATCCATTACCAAAATTTCGAAAAATAATTCAAAAGAAAAAATTTTCGAGATGAGCCCAAGTTCCCAAAGAGAACGATGAGCTGAAATGGATCCCCAAAAAGCCGAAGTGTGGACAAAAATTTTAAAACATATTTAAAAATTAATGTTACACTTACGGACAATATTAATGTATCTGGCTATGAACAAAACCTTATAGAAGACAAGGAATCACTGTTAGAAGTAACCGCTGTCAATGTAAACAAAAGTGAATAAAAACCGGAAACAAGACTCTAGGCACTGAAAATATGGCCCGAAATCAATAACCAATTTTAAAACACTATCTGATGTAAAACAGAAACTTCCACAGAAGAAACTGCAGTACATCGGATGGTAGATGAATGACCAAAATGCCTAAACACCCCTAGGGTGAGGACATAACCATGGGGAAAACAGAAAAATTCTGTAACTATGTTAAAAATTCCCAAGAAATTTCAGTAAAAAAATTTAAAAAATTATGCCAAAAGCATGGGAGATTAGGTAGGGGGTATCAAGGAAAGGGAGAGAGAAAACACTGAACAAATAGTGGAGATTTCATAGCAAGAATGAAAACATCAGGCCCATGCCCCAAAATTAGGGAACATGAAATAATTTTGCATAAAAATTATCAGTTACAGCCCTGAACACATCCTTCCACTGTTTCTTCCTCTCATCCTCTTATTCCATCCTTGGATCCACCATTTCTTTCATGATTTTGTGTCTGGCATCATTTTAACTGAGATTTTAAGCACAGATATCAGTGAGATGTTACTGATTGAAGGGCCAAACAAAGAATGAAGATTTTGCGCCAATTTCGGTACTTCCTTGACACTGCGCATGCGCAGTGGACAAAAGTATGGAGGACCATATAGGACATGGATTTTTTGGATTTTGATGCAAATCTGGGGGATTGGGAGGGCAAAATTTGTGTTTGGCCCTGAAATTTTAAGAGTTAGCACCAGCTAAGGCTGGGTCATTGGTGCAGTATAAAAATATCCCTCAGTGTGAGTAATAGTGCTTTCAGAATAAATTGACTGTTTGGTACTTTACAAATGTGTTTCAGAAAAACCATGCTTTGATTTTTTTGAACTGTTTAAAAGTATGAACATATGTCATAAAAAAACTATTTTAAAATCTAGCATTGTAAAATTTGTTTTTCAATTGTCAATGTCGGATAATGGGCTCTTGGTCAATGGGGCATATAATAATATCTTACCACACCCTTTCATGACTTGCAACATATTCCTACCAGAAAACTCATTGCGAGGAATAGGTAAATGTAAACATGGAACTGTTTGTGACTTTTGTCTTAGCGGTGAATAGAAAAAGATATTCAAATGAAAGTGTCAATGACAATGTAGCTCAACTTGTCAAGACATGTACATGTATAGTATGTAACACAACAATGACAAACATCTAGGTAATGACCTGATAACAAAGGTACATATAAAGTATTGTAATGGTCTGTACATAAATACTGGCCGAAGCCTGTAACAAATGTATAGGTAAAGTATTGTAAAGGTGGGTGACAGTCAGTTGCTAAACTAGAAAAGAAATCTTTGAGTTCCAGAGTGGGTCTGACTGAACCCCAAAATATTTGTTCTCATAGCACAGTGATAACAAAGGCACCCCAAAACACACTTATTCCTATCCCAAGGTAAAACAAAGGTACCCAAGAAGTTTCGTGAAGATCAGTTCATAAATATGAGTTGTATAGAAGTTGTGACAAAAAACTGATTGGACCTAATATCGGTACAAAATGGCCGATGGGAGCCATCTTGAATTTTGGACCGCACTCAGAAACACTCATTCTCGTCCCAAGGTGATAACAAAGGTACCCAAGAAGTTTCGTGAAGATCGGTTGATAAATACAGCCGTTTTGACATGTGCACTTACTGTGTATAAGTAGCACTAAATAAATCAAAATTCATCTAATTTGCATAATTTCTGCACGAGAAAAAAACCTGTACTATATGTGATGTATTCCATGTTACTAAAAATTCATACAAAAATTTATTCAAATCAGAACTTTCATACAGAAGTTCTGTACAAAAGACTGATTGCACTAATTTTGGTACAAACTGGCTGCTGGTGGCCATCCTGAATTTCGGACCACACCCCAAAACACTCGTTCTCATCTCACGGTGATAACAAAGGTACCCAAGAAGTTTCGTAAAGATCGGTTCATAAAAACGGCCTCTAGCCTGAGCCGTATACAAGTTGAGTACAAAAAACTGATTAGACCTAATTTCGGTACAAAATGGCCACTGGCAGCCATCTTGAATTTTGGACCGCACTCAAAAACACTTGTTCTCATCCCAAGGTGATAACAGAGGTACCAAAGAAGTTTCGTGAAGATCGGTTGATAAATACAGCCTCTAGCCCGAGCCGTATTGACATGTGTACTTACTGTGTGTAAGTAGCACTGAAAAAATCAAAGTTCATCTAATTTGCATAATTTCTGCACGAGAAAAAAACCTGTATTATATGTGATGTATCCCATGGTACTAAACATTCATACAAAAAATTATTCATATCAGAGCTTTCAGGTGGAAGTTCTGCGCAAAAATCTGATTGCCCCTAATTTTGAACAAAATGGCTGCCAGCGGCCATCTTGAATTTCGGACTGCACCCCAAAACACTTGTTCTCGTCCCACGGTGATAACAAAGGTACCCAAGAAGTTTCGTAAAGATCGGTTCATAAATGCGGCCTCTAGCCCGAGCCGTATTGGCATTTGCACTGACAGTGCTGAAAGTAACACTAAATAAATCAAAGTTAGTCTAATTTGCATAATTTAAGCACGAGAAAAAAAACCCGTATGATATGTGATGTATCTCATGGTACTAAACATTTATAAAAAAAATTATTCAAATCAGAGCTTTCATATGGAAGTTCTGTACAAAAAAAAACAGATTTCTGCATCGCCGGTACAAAATGGCGGCTGGCAGCCATCTTGAATTTCGGACTGCACCCAAAAACACGCGTTCTCGTCCCACAGTCATAACAAAGGTACCCAAGAAGTTTCGTAAAGATCGGTTCATAAATACGGCCTCTAGCCCGAGCCGTATCCAATTGTTGACGTACGGACAGACAGACAGACAGAGAGACAATGGACCATGACAAAAGCTCAAATTTGGCTTTGCCAAAGTTGAGCTAAAAATTAGGATTACATATTCACCACCCTATGATCATATCAAATTCAAGCCACTCAAGGTAAGAGGCTCTTTGCTAATAGAACTATGCCTTACTACAATTTACAAATTGGTTGGAAAATTCTTAACTAATATCAATGATATTTTTGTCCCTCACTTCAAATGCGCGGCCATGGAAACAAATTGCACACACGATTTTTTGTTTCAGGTGTGCTGCATTCTGAGCACCAGAGATTTTCATGTGTTTTTGTGACCTGGCAATGCAGGGTGACCACAGTTACGATGTATCATCACTACATGTATTATGTGGGACCATTGCAGTCATATAAATTGTTAATGATCGTTTGCACATTAGTGATTCCCGTTGGCATTCGATGGTGTTCATTTGTTTACATTTTGTGGAAGTCAGGTGGCAGTCTTTTGAACTGATTTCTCGCCATTCCTTACTGATTTTGCGTCATAGACAATGCAATAATACCTATGGTTAAAATTAATGGATATCCAGTTAAAATCCAGTGATGCATGACAGTTAGCCGGTTACAACTTTTTCAGCACTACTGTAAGACGGCCACACTGCCCCTCCCACATCATGACAACACCCAGAGGTGTGGGAGGGGCTGTGTAGCCATCTCACCATGACTACCTTGTTAGCTGTACCAAATAAAATGTACAATGCCCACTGGGCAGAATTCAATAATAGTAAAACTTCTTTCTGCCACTTTTAGCTTTTGTAAGCTTAAGGAGACCTAATCGCTCTTCTAGACTATGCAAGGGTAGCGATTTTTAGCCCTCTTGCATTTTTGAGAATTGCAGGCTTGCTAATAATAATGGTGAAGGTCTATAACAATAGGCATAAACTTTGGGCATCTAGTTTTTTAAAGAAAAAAACCTGAATAGCTTACAGAACAGATAGCGCTAAGGTAAAAATTCTGGCGCTCTTCTCTCCCACCAGGCTACAACATGGTAGATCCATATTTTCTGTTGTGCCCAAATTAAACTCATCTAAAGGCCTGATTAGAAGATACCCTGTTACAATATTATCATAACCAATGAAGTGAAAAAAATATTTGCGTGTTCTGCATCTAGTCAGATGTGTTTAATAATCAGGTACAAACTTACCGTAAGTCTTCGATTTGATTCCTTGCTTTGACAACAGTTCTCTTTCAATATCTTCATAATTCAGTTGGGATAAGTGATCCCATTCATGTTTGACTTTTGACTTAACTTCTCTTTGCTGAAGATATTCATCATAACTGTCATCCTCAAGGTCATAAGAAATGTTTAGCTTTTCATTCATCCATTCAGTTAACAGATCTTGAGCTGTGAAAGAAAGATGCTATGTTTAAATATCTCATTATAAACAAACAGGGGCATCATGAAACTAACCAATTTGGTGAGTATACACCTGATTTGTCCCGACAGACAAAATATTCCAACTACATCAAGGCATAAAATGTAGTTAAACAAGAGGCCCCAAGGGGCCTGCGGGCGCTCACCTGACATGGTAGTCTAAATATCAAACCAGGGACTTGAATAAGCTGCATACGTCCCTCCTAGGAAAAGCATATACCACCTAGATGAAGTGATTGTGCCCACACAATACGCAGGATTTTCCTTCTATTTTCAGTTCCTGCACTTTTACGTCCCAAAATTGAGATAAACGCATAAAATACACATTTTTTTCCCAAACAAAATATTTTCAGCCTAAATTTTTTTTTTCTTTTTAAAACGCATAAAAAACCAAAAAACTAATTTCCGGATTTGGGTCCAAAATTTTCTAAGTCCCACCCGGACCCCAAATTTTCAGTGTAAAAAAAAAAAAATTTTTTGTCTTAAAATTGACCGAAACGCATAAAAAACAAAAAACAAAATTCCAGATTTTGGTCTTAAATTTTCTGAGTCCCACCCGGACCCCAAATTTTCAGTGTAAAAAAAAAATTTTTGTCTTAAAATTGACCGAAACGCATAAAAAACAAAAAAAAATTCCTGGATTTTGGTCCAAAATTTTCTCTAAGTCCCACCGGCCCTCAAATTTTCAGTGTAAAAAAATTTTTTTTTTTTGTCTTACAATTGACCGAAATGCATAAAAAACAAAAAAAATCCCAAAAAAAATTTCCGGATTTTGGTCCAAAAAAAGTCCCACCCGGACCTCAAATTTTCAGTGTAAAAAAAAATAATTTTTTTTGTCTTAAAATTGACCGAAACGCATAAAAAAACAAACAAAAAAAATTACGGATTTTGGTCCAAAATTTCTAAGTCCGCAACAGGACCTAAAATTTTCAGCCTAAATATGAACCCAGGGACTTGGCTTGAACAAACTTGAATCTCACCCCCCTAAGGATGCAGCATACCAAATATCAAAAGATTCTTATTGGTAGATTATTGGTAGATCTGAAGAAGAAGATTTTTAAAAATACTCCTCATACTGCACTAATTTAAACATCTGGGCTCCCATAGAGAGCCCAAATATGGACCCAGGGAATTGATTTCAATAAACGTGTGAAACAATCTTCCAAAGATGTTATATGTGAAATTTTAAAGCTTTTGGAGCAATGGTTTGGGAGAAAAGTAGTCTTATATGTTTTTCCCATTACCCACAGTGTTAAAAAATGCTGACTCAGCACTTTTTCAAAGTCCCCAAAAAGTACCCCATGATAAAACAGATGGCAATTTTTTTTTACCATTCCATTCTGTTGGTCCTAAGGAAGCTTCTCAACAAATAAGAATTCTCAGTGCCGTGTAGTTTTTGGAGATATGGGAGTTTTAATTTTTTTTCTATTTTTAGCTCCTGCGCTTCCCATGGGGCGAAGGGAAAATTTTTTTTTGCATAAATTAAGTACTTATGACCCAATAAGCCCTCATATCAAATTTGGTCCAAATTTGCCTCTCGGTTTTGAAAGTTAAAAAATTTATAGTAATTTATATATTTTTTATACTTACCAATGACCCAGACATAGCTGGTGCTAACTCTTAAAAATCTAGGGCCAAACACAAATTTTGCCCCCCAATCCCCAAAATTTGCATCTAAAACCAAAAGAAATCATGTCCTGAAGGACCTCCATACTTTGCCCTTACTGCGCATGCGCAGTGTCAAGAACGTTCCGAAATTGGCGCCAATTATCATTCTTACAGGCAGTGCCTGGTCAGCGCTATGTACTCAGCGGGGAGGTATGAGTTCCCAACTCCTGGGAGGGCCATCCCCGTCTGGGTCATTGGTAAGTATAAAAAATATATAAATTACTATAAATTTTTTAACATTTTTATACTGTACCAATGACCCAGACATAGCTGAATAGTAAAAAGGCTGGAGGGCCTAGGACATAGAGGAAAATCCAATAAGCTCAACTATATAATATAGAGTCAACCCCTCAAGGAGAAAAGGAGTATTAGGCTTTACATGTATCTTTCTTATTTTATGATAAATTAGAAAGATACAATACCCTTCATAATTGAGCACAATAACATTCATGTTCTCTATTAACATCCAGTATAACCCTTTATACTAATTATTTTTAAAGTAAGCCAATAAATAAAGTTAGTCCAGAGAATTGAGACTCTTTATATACTTTAAAAGTGTCCGAGGATTGTATATTAATGCCCGTTTGACACTTGACATATACAATTGCTTCACACCGAGCTACACTTTAAAAATATGACATGAATGAATTTTTAACATTAATATTACACTTTAAAACCATCCCAGAAACGACTCAGAATTACTGACTCCGGAGGAGGAATTCCCTTGCTTTTCACTATAAAGCAGGTGACCTAAGGGAACACCCTCCCCCCCTCCCCTTCCCCTTGCCCTGGGTCAAATAGCCCAGAGCGAAGAGGGCAGCAGGACGGAGTCACTGCCGGAACAGAAAGCCTGCATAACTATAGTTGCAACTGTTTAGTGGACGACATTCTGAGCAACAGATAATGGACCTAAACAATGCAGGTCTCCAGAAATGGACTCAATATTTCTGAGATAAAAATTTGTGAATGTGGATGGCTGAGACCAATAAGCAGCCTTCATTAAATCTGTAATAGCCACACTATTTGCGTAAGCCCAAGATGTAGAAAAAGCTCTTACTTCATGATCCGAAATGTTAAGCACATACTGCTGAGGAGAAGATAAGTTTTCATAAGCAGTACGGATAGTTAATTGAATCCATCTAGCAATAGAATGGACCGAAATGTCCTTTCTATTAGGCATCAGAGACAGAAAGAAACGTTTTTGTCCCTTTCTGATAAACTGAGATCTCTGTTTATAAATACGTAAAGCTCTAACAGGACAGAGTAAAGGCCTACGCCCGTCTGAAGACGGCAGCGCCTTAATAACAATAGGTTCCGGATATTTATTAGGAGCCTGATTCTTAGCTAAAAATCCAACATTAGTAGTGAAGGTGATAGTGTTCCCGACACTACGATAGTGAGAATCGTCCACCGATAGTGCATGAAGCTCACTGACTCTTCTAGCAGAAGAGAAAGCTAAGAGAAAAGCTGTCTTATAAGACAATAATTTGAAATCTACTGTCCCAAGAGGCTCAAATGGCTTTTCCTTTAGTTTAAGAAGAACCCAAGCTAAATTCCACTTAGGAATTAATCTAAGAGTTCTGGGTCTATTTATCGAGAAATTTCTAACTAAGTTAGATAAAGAGACATTAGATCCAATTTGTAAACTATCGTGGTGTGCATGGGTATCAGATAACATAGACCTATAACCTTTAATAGTAACAGGCTGCAGTTTGATCTCGTCAAACAAGTATACTAGAAAGTTTGCAATGTCTGGTATGGAGGGATCAAAAATATCAACCGAATGATCCCTACACCAACGATGAAAAACCTTCCACTTAGCCGCATAATTTAGCGAAGAGGAGGTCCTCCTACAGTTAGAAATCGCGTCCACTGCTCGACTGTAAAGTGCTTGCCATGCAAGAAGGACCGCACAACGGAAAAACGTGAAGGTTGAGACCTTGCGGGTTGTGATGAAGTTGACGCGGTTTCCCCTGCGAAAGAAGATCCTCCCGTGGAGGAAGCTTTCGCGGTAGGTCCCACAACAGACACCTGAGTAGATTTATCCACGGTCTCTGTGGAGACAGAGATGCTACCAACAGAATCTTGCATTGAGATTGTTTTATTTTTAGCAATACTTGCTGAATCAACGGCGCTGGAGGATATGCATATCCTATCATTCCGTCCCATGAGATCGATAGAGTGTCTACTGCAAATGCTCTTGGATCCGGGCACGGTGACACATACGTCTGCAACTGATTGTTGAGATGTGTCGCAAATAAGTCTATCATTGGCCATTCCCATTGGTAGCAAATCTGAATGAACACTTGTTTGTTGAGAGTCCACTCCGACGGCAACAAGCGACCCTTCCGTGAAAGGGAGTCTGCTAGTACATTCAGACGACCCGGTATATGACGGACCGAAAGTAGAACTTGATGTTCTAGAGCAAACAGAAGGATTCTTTCCGTTAAATTGAATAACGGAACGGAATGAGTGCCTCCCTGGTTCCGTAAAAACGCCACTACTGTCGTATTGTCGGACAGGATTTGGACATGAGCTTTGTGAATAATGTCCATCCAATGACGTAACGCAAGCCAAATTGACATCATTTCCTTGATGTTTATGTGCTTGCTTAGGAACTGTGGATCCCAAAGACCCTGGCACCTCGAATCCGTTGGGATCAATGATGCACCCCAACCTGTTTGACTGGCATCCGTCATAATCGTAAAACTCGGATCCGGCAACTGCAGCGGAACTCCCTGAGTTAACCACTGAATGTTTGCCCAAGTCTGAATCTCTTGTTTCACTTGATCTGACAAGAGAACGTCTATGTCGAGCGAATGAATCTTCACACTCCAATTCTGAGTCAAGAAAATTTGGAGAGGATGAGTGCGTAACCGCCCCATCGGAATGAGATCTGCAGCGGCTCCGCACAGACCTATCAGTCTCATGAACTCCCTCGCTGTGACTTTGTCTGCATGAAGACAATAGCGAGCATAACAACTGACTAATTTCGCTCTGGTTAACGGCAGACGAACGAGATTGTTGTGCGTCTCGAAGCTCATTCCCAGATGAGTGAATGACTTGGACGGCACCAGATCCGACTTCTCCTCGTTTATAACAAAACCGAGACGTCGGAGCAATAGAAGCAGATTCTGCACATCGTTCTGAAGCGTTAACTCGTTGCCGTACCTCTGAAGAATGTCGTCCAGGTAGGCCGACGTTACCGCAGACGAATGAGCTCGGAAATACATCATTACCGAGTTCATTACCTGAGTGAAAGCCCAGGGTGCTAGGTTCAATCCGAAGCACATCGCCCAGAATTGATACACCACTCCTAGGACTACGAAGCGTAGATACTTTCTGAATGTCGGATGTACCATGACATGAAAGTACGCATCTTTGAGATCTATGCTTGTAGCATAATCGTTCACCCGAATACTCGCTCTGACCGATCGAATCGTCTCCATATAAAACTTCAGAGCGACGATCAGCTTGTTTATCCAGCTCAAATCTATGACTGGACGGAAAGAGCCGTCTGGTTTCGGAACCAGAAACAGATGGCTGTAGAATCCCGGTGTTCCCTGGTCTTCTACAACCTCTACCGCATTCTTCATTAAAAGGGACTGCACCTCCGATAACAGAGCGTCTCTTTTCTGCGGATTTGACGGAAGTTGAGTCCATTTTGGACTTCGAGTTAATGGAGGCTTTCGTTTGAAGGATATTCTTAGACCTTCCGAAGTCACCCCTCTCACCCAAGGGTCGTCCGTAATCGACGCCCACTCTTCTGAAAAACTCGACAACCTTCCGCCAACCGGAACACGATAGAGGTTGAAGCCATCACCTCCTGGACCTGTGAGGCCTGCGGGAGGAGAAACCACGTCCCGCACCTCGTCCCGTCGACCTAGGGTGTCCGACCGATTGTCCCGGCCCGAAGGACGTCCCGCACGTGAGTCGCTGCCTTGACGGTCTCTTGAATAAGACCAAGAGGACGCACCGGAACCTCTATAGGAACCTCTCTTGGGCGCATTAGACCCAGAAGTGCCTGTCTTACTCTTGTCTGCCGTATCCGACTTTTTGGAAGCGGATTTAAACAGCAGAGAATCCGAAGCTTTCTTAGTAATTTTATCGTAGAAAGAGAAGTTCTCCGGAGACCGAAGCGACTCTGAGAGAGTTCTTCACCTTACTATCCACGCGTGTGGATGTAGCTAGGGCTGCGTCATGTCTAACCAACTCCAAGTTTGCCACTGAAAGGGGTGGAGTTATACGTGGAATAAGCTACTGCCCTTGAAAGAAGTCTTAAAGAGGATTGTATATCCTGGAATTCTTTCCCTTGAAGACGCAGTGATAACGCCTTTGTAAGGTGGTCTGCGTAAGATAAAGCTTCTAAACTGGCCCTGTTAGACGTAATTGTCGTATCCAACACCGCGGTTGGAATGGACGTAGACGACGGTAATGACAATTCTAAGTCTTCTGCCTCGTCGTCAAGATGCAGAGGAACTCTCGGAATACCCTGTCCTGCCGTATCGAATTTATTCCTTGCATTAATGAAGGGCAGGTTAAGAGCATTGGAGGACAAGAAACCAGCTTTGCCTGTTTTGGAAGCAAGCTTGAAGATAGCGTCGTTCAATAATTCAAATGTTCTTGTGACATTATTGGACTGAGACGGAAACTCAGGGACGATGTCTCTGAACCGCTCGAAGAATTCAGTGTCCAATGACGCTATCAGTCTCTTGTCCGGTACCGCAGCAGTCTGGCCCGACGGAGCAACCTGAGGAAGGAAGTGCCGGGTGAAATCCACGGCAGCTTTATGTTGTTCCGAAAGGGATAGCTCCAAGTCATCCGTATCCCTTTCGCCATCCGGTCGGACCTCATGATGCTCCCGGTCGTCCACACCCGATGCTTCGGCGGAGCGTACCGACCCAGCGCCGTCGGATAATTCCCGATCCGACACCGATTCTGTCGATTGCTGGGATGCTGCGATAATTTGTGCTATCTGAGCTAGCACGTCCGTCATCGAGGCCTGTGGAGTAGCGGTCTTTCGCTGCTTCGCCGCGGGAAGCTCCGCATCAATGGACTCCCGCATACTCTTCCTATGCGAACGTCCAGAGTCTACCGGCCTCGTGTCCCTGGCTACCGGATGGCGTGACCTGGTCGCCGAAGAATCCCTGCTCGGCGAAGCCTATAACAAAATGTACCGTTAGTCAACTTTTTACCCTTAATAACACCAACAATTTTTAAAACTATTTTAACATTTTAAGAAAGTGCAATATTATTTACCCCTTGACATAATAGGTTAACAAAACAAGAAGAAGACACTTGAAAGAAAAGTTTTTGAAAAACTATATACTTTAATTTTTGCCTAAAAAACATAGCTTGTATACCCTTTTCAATTAGCTCATTCCAATGAGAAGTCATCAACTATGTTTATGAGGAAAAAAGTGAAAAAAAAAATTAAAATTTGAATGGCGATTTTTGTGTGAACAGCACTGGCAGGATATGGCTGTTACATTAGGTAAAGGGTTAACAGATTATAACTGCAAATAAAAAAACAATATCAACTGCTTTGGTACCATAGCTGTATACAGTAGGGGTCACTTAATTGGATTTTTCGTAACCCTCAACCTAAGAAATCAACCATACCCACTCACATAATTTTCAAACTGAGCAATTGAAAAAAAATTATTTTTCAAAACATTTCAACAAAACCATATCATGTGACCTCCTCATTGGAACGATCTCATCAAGCTCATTCCAATGAAGGGTCACATGATATGGTTTTGTTGAAATTTTGTGAAAAATTTTAAAAACGTAAGTAAGGCTTAAAACAAATTTAAAAATCTGTTTCTCAGGCCCTCCCACATGGTCCTTTTGGCTCTCTTTTTATAACCAATGCAAACTTAAAACAACAAGAGATTCAATCGGAAGTGAGTATGCCCCCCCCCCCCCCTATGTGGCAATGACCTTGATCTGTGACCTTGATCTCCATCAAACAAAAAAAATTGTAAAAAGTTTAATATTTGTACTTTGGTTCGTTTCTGAGTTACGGCTGAGTCACGAATATTGATGATTTTCAGTGTGACCTTGAAATGTAACCTTGACCTTGACCTTACGGACCTAGCTGTGGTGTGTGACACATCCACCCATTGTCCTTTATAATTGAGCAAAGTTAGATGATTGTAGCCCTAATAGTTTTGGAGTTATGCTTGAGACACGATTTGTGACCCTGAACATATGAAGGTCAATTGTGACCTTCACCTTGCATATTCAGTGAAAACTATTATACGCGACACACCTTCTGACTGTCCTTAACATTTGTAAAAAGTTTAACAATTGTACTATGATTCGTTTCTGAGTTATGGCCGAGACACAAATATTGACCAATTTTTAGTGTGACCTTGAAATGTGACCTCGACCTTGAAGGTACGAACCCGGCTATGGTGTGTGACACATCCTCCCATGGTCCTTTATAATTGTGTGAAGTTTGATGACTGTGGCCCTAACAGTTTCCGAGTTATTGGCTAGACACACACACACACAAACACACACACACACACACACGGACACACACACACACTTCAATCACTATATGCCACCCGACTTAAGTCGGAGGGCATAAAAATAAAAATTAAATGGATTATGTCTGATATTTTACCCACGTTAATAAAACTGATAAATTTGTCACTTGAGTGCAAGAAGGCTTTGCAATGCCAAAGCACTGCAAAGCCTTCTTGCTCTTAAGTGACGAAATACATGTACACCACCATCCATGCTATTCTGTAGATTATAAGGCCTAAAACTTAAGAAATAATTACAAAAATAAAAAATAAAATAAAAAAATGCCCGCATGCATGCAGTTTACAAAAAATGGCCTAAGATACAGAAGATCTATTCTTTGGGGCCTAAGATAAATTTATCGTGTATGTTGAGTAAAGGGTTAACTGAAGTACCCTGTTAACTGAATATGATTTACAGACATAAAGCCATTTACCATACTTTCAGTAAAAATTTGACCTGTTAACTTCATTCATGCCAACATTTCGCAAAAAGTTCAGTAAAAACAGTACAGTCATCATGGACTGGTCATAATCCACAAATGGGCATGATGTCCACATTTACCAGGTAATAAAATTCATCAGCAGCAAAATTTTAATTACCAGTATGAAGCACCGGGTTTACCCATCTGAGGAAAGTATAATCTTTTGAATATATTTCACAATCAGTACATGTAATAAGAAATAATTTGAGATCCTTCATAAAATTCAATAGTTCTGTCATAATTATCTTTAAACAAGATATAAATGCAGTGCAACCCTGTTAATTGAATAACAATTTTGTCAGTGGATATCATTCAAGTAATAGGAGTGTTTAAAAGGAATTGGTAATTTTCTGCTATTCTGGTGATAAACTTAGCATTTATTATGTGATATTTTATCAATGATACACCGTGTTTTCACCCAACGAATCCTGATTGCCAGATCACACTGATTGGTTTTCCAATTTCGTATTAGATGGTCGGTCTCAGAATGAGGATGGCACTGGAGAATATGAATCGAGTCAACCCAGATTACCAACCATTTCTTGGTCTGCTTGATGTGTGTAAATAAACACTATCTAATAACGTGAATTTCTAATATTGTTCTTTACCAATTCTATATATTCTAACCCCTATTAACCCTTTACCCAACGTAACGGCCAAAACCGGCCAGCGCTATTCTCAAAAATCGCCAATTAATTTTCATTATTTTTTTCATTTTTTGTCTCAAAAACATAGGTTATGACCCCTCATTGGAACGAGCTCGTCGAGCTCGTTCCAATGAGGGGTCATAACCTATGTTTTTGAGACAAAAAATGAAAAATATAAGTTATTCAAGAATTGTTTTTGCAAGTGTCGTCTGCTTTTCATGTTAGGTAAAGGGTTAATCACAATAGTATATCTTTGTTTTCTTACCGTACTTTATTGCTATTTTAATGCATGAATCTTGACTCTGATGTAGAAGAATGAAATGCTGAATGCTGTCAACTTTTGGGAACTTTGAAGCACTATTTTGGGAAGTCCCTATAATTTGACAAGTGTTGTTTGTTTGAAGATAAATGCAGTTCTAGCTACAACTGCACGTTATTTACCTTTATATTGATTTCTCGTGTGAAAGGTGAATTTCCATAAAGGCATATAATAAACAGATTATTATGACAGTAAAGTGATCCAGTTTGTCGCATTCTATCTCGTAAACAAGGTCAGGTCACCAGATCACCACCTTTGGCAACTCAGGTGATCCGGCGATCTGACCTTGTCAACTCAACAGAATACAACAAACCAGCAGGGCTTATATTTCATCTAAATTTGGGAGAATCCATTTGGATTCTAGTGAAAATGATTGCTAGAATCCATACCTGCTATGATCGTCCCAGGATCCCATGCAGCCACCATGGTTGAATCTCAGTTGTATGCCGATAACACATGTTAACCCTTTACCCAACACAGCTTAAAATATAAACTGAATTTGATAAAAAAAATTAAAAATAAACAATATTTACCAATAAAACCTTACAAAGATTGATGACATTATTTGTACAGCTATATTTGTACAATTTTATTGATAAATTGTCAGGATAATTCTGGTCATCTGCCTTGTATTGGTTAATTTGCAGCTGTTATGTTAGGCAAAGGGTTAAACTGACTCAATGCTTTCCACGCGAATCCCAGCAGAGAAGCAGCAAGAATCTATATGGATTCTAGCTGGTTTTGTTTCGCAAATCTTTGTGTGAATCATTTCTCAGATTCTCGTCGAAATATAAACCCTGAACCAGATCACTTTACTGTCATAATAATCTCTATTGACAGGGTTGATGGAAATCTGTCACATAAGATTTAATAGATTAAATACCAATGTAGAATGTACTAAGGCCAAATAGGTCTACAAAGGAATTCAGTGTTTTTTAGTGTAAGTTTTTGATACATCACAAGATTTGTTAGATAGCTGGTGTGTGGAAGTTCAGGTCTATAATCCGGGTTATTCAATCAAGAGATATCCAATTAACCCTCTGCACGCTGATGTCAAAATACCAAAATTTCAAGTGGTAATTTTTCCCATAATGTAACTAGGAATTTAACTAATTCAATCTTGTTTGACAGAGCTCAATGAGCCCTGTCAAAAAAAAAATTGACTTAGTTACATGTAAATTAATTGTTGCATTATGGGAAAAAATTTCATCCCCAAATTTAGACATTTTGACATCAGTGTGTAGAGGGCTACATGGGCTCCACTGTATAAATATCCTAATTAATACCTTCGCTATACGCCTCTTCATTCTGTTTTGCATACTCCGCAGTTGCCTTGGCAACTTGTTTCCGGTTCTGTCTTCCTCCAGCATTATTATTCAAACCAAGAACTTCAGCTGTAGCATTTTCTGATGCAGCTTCAACTTTCTATTTGAGAATAAAACGAAAACCAACTTTAGCAGTTTTTGTCAGTTGTATTGATAGTGTTTTCTGGTGATGGTGCAAGACCCTAAAATTGTCAATACAAATTCAAGATGCTCTAGGGCCCTGCGAATCACACATTTTCGATTCGAATCGGGTCTATTATTCAAAATAGAATCAAATCTTGAATCAAATTCTGGGCATCTAAAAGATGACCAATATGAGAAGGGAGGGGGTGGTGGGCACGGGACTGTAAAACATTATTCCTTCTGTGATGGCTCATGTCCCGAATAATAAATTATTCCAGCTACATCATCAAGGCATGGCTTACTGGAATGCGATGCTGTAGTTTGAGTATTGCCCATGAACAAGTGTGAGACTTATCAACACTAAACACTGCACAGGACTAGCTGCTAGCAATAGCTCATTGTCAACATTGTTTGGAAACTTTGTTTTCAACAGTGGTTGAGACTAGTGAGACTGGAATTAGCATGGGAAGTGGCATGGGCCAGATGCTATTTATGTTAATATAGATGAAATAACACGCAGTCTTCATTTTCAGCATTATTTACAAACAACTCCATCTGAATTGTACTTTTTGAGAGACGATGACAATGACTGATATCAAGCTATATTCCAGTGTCAAGTTTTGTAAGGAAACGAATCAGGCATCTGATTTCAAATCGAATTGAATATCAACTTAAGATTCAAAATCAAATCAAATCTTGAAGCTTCATAGGGCCCTAAGATGCAAATCTACTCAATAGCCAGGAGCTCAGGCAGAAATCACTTCTCCATCTACAGACTTTAGGAAGAATTCAAATAAAAATAGGGAGAAATGTGCTTTAAGCAGAGATATGAAAGAGCTTTTGCATGATTGCTTCATATATATTTTTTACACATGTACATGTAAATAACTCACTAAAGTTGGGAAAAAACATATTTATAAATGTGTAATATATTTAAAAAGAAAACAAGAGGCCCCAGGGGGACTGAGGGCACTCAACTGACATGGTAGCCTACATATCAACCGAGGGAATTGATTTTAACAAGTTGCATCTGCCCTTCCTAAGAAAAGCTTATACCAAATATCCAAAGATTCTGACCAGTGGATCTAAAAAAAAGGATTTTTAAAAAATATTCCTCATACTGAACTAAGTAATAATTCGGGCTCCAACAGGGAGCCCCAATATGAACTCAGGGACTTGGCTTGAACAAACTTGAATCTCACCTCCAGTGGGATGCTGTATACCAAATATCAAAAGATTCTGACTGGTGGATGTAAAGAAGAAGATATTTGAAGAATATTCCTCATATTCAACTAAGTTATAATTTGGCACCCCCACAGGGAGCCCAAATATCAACCCAGGGACTTGGCTTGAACAAACTTGAATCTTACCCCCTAAGGATGCTGCATACCAAATATCAAAGCATTGTGACTGCTAGATCTGAAGAAGAAGATTTTTAAAGAGAATTCCTCATTTTGAACTAAGTTATAATTCGGGTTCCCACAGGAACAACAAACTTGAATCTCAACACCCTAAGGATGCTGCATACCAAATATCAAAACATTCTGACTCCTGGATTTGAAGAAGAAGATTTTTAAAGAAAATTCCTCATTTTGAACTATGTTGCAATTCGAGCTCCCACAGTGCGCCCAAATATGAACCTAGGAACATGGCTTGGACAAACTTGACTCTCACTCCCCTAAGGATGCTGCATACCAAATATCAAAACATTCCGACTGCCGGATCTGAAGAAGAAGATTTTTAAAGAAAATTCCTCATTTTGAACTAAGTTACAATTTGAGCTCCCACAGTGAGCCCAAATATGAACCTAGGGACATGGCTTGAACAAACTTGAATCTCACCCCCCTAAGGATGCTACATACCAAATATCTAAACATTCTGACTGCTGGATCTGAAGAAGAAGATTTTTAACGAAAATTCCTCATTTTGAACTAAGTTATAATTCAGGCTCCCACAATGAGCCCAAATATTGAACAAACTTGAATCTCCCCTCTAAGCATGCTGCATACCAAATATCAAAAGATTCTGATTGGTAGATCTGAAGAAGAAGATTTTGAAAGAATATTCCTCATACTGCACTAATTTAAACATTTGGGCTCCCATAGAGAGCCCAAATATGGACCCATGGATTTGATTTCCATAAACATGTGAAACAATCTTCCAAAGATGTTATATGTGAAATGTGAAAGCTTTTGGAGCAATGGTTTGAGAGAAAAATGCCGCTCAGGATCACCGATCCAATGTCGAGTTGTGACAACAGTTCCTCGCACCAAGGCCAACACACCTATAAAGTTTCATGACTCTAGGTTGAACCACTATCAAGTTCTCATCCGGAAACCAATTGTTGCGATATACTATGTTCAAGGTCACTGTGACCTTGACCTTTGACCTGGTGAGTCCAAGATCAATAGGGTTCTTCCTCGCACCAAGGCCAACACACCTATGAAGTTTCATGACTCTAGGTTGAACCACTATCAAGTTATCATCCGGAAACCAATTGTTGCGATATACTATGTTAAAAGTCACTGTGACCTTAACCTTTGATCTGGTGAGTCCAAGATCAATAGAGTTCTTCCTCGCACCAAGGCCAACCCACCTATGAAGTTTCATGAATGTAGATTGAACTACTATCAAGTTATCATCCGGAATGGAATTGTTGCGATTTACTATGTTCAAGGTCATGTTGACCTTGACCTTTGACGTAGCGAGTCCAAAATCAATAGGGTTCTTCCCCTCACCAAGGCCAATCTACCTATGAAGTTTCATGAATGTGAGTTGAACCATTATCAAGTTATCATCCGGAAACCAATTGTTTAAGATTTACTATGTTTAAGGTCACTGTGACCTTGACCTTCGACGTAGCATGTCCAAAATCAATAGGGTTCTTCCTCCCCCCAAGACCAACCTACGTATGAAGTTTAATGAATGTGAGTTGAACCACTATCAAGTTATCATCCGGAAACCAATTGTTTACGCCCGCCCGCCCGCCCGCCCGCCCGACCGCCCGCCCACCCACCCGCCCGCCCACCCGCCATTCACTAAACTATAAGTCGAGTTTGACTTCGTCACAACTCGACTAAAAATAGTCTTAAATGTTTTTCCCATTACCCACAGTGTTAAAAAATGCTGACTCAACACTTTTCCAAAAGTCACCAAAAAAAGTACCCCATGATAAAACTGACAGCAATGTTTTTTTACCATTCCATTCTGTTGGTCCTAAGGAAGCTTCACACCACATAAGAATTCTCAGTGCCGTGTAGTTTTTGAGATATAGGCGTTTTAATTTTTTTCTATTTTTAGCTCCTGTGGTTCCCATGGGACGACAGAAAAAAATATTTTGACATAAATTAAGTACTTATGACTCAATAAGCCCTCATATCAAATTTGGTTCAAATCTGCATCTCAGTTTGGAAAGTTAAAAAATTTATAGTAATTTATATATTTTTTATACTTACCAATGACCCAGACTTAGCTGGTGCTAACTCTAACAAAACCAGGGCCAAACACAAATTTTGCCCCCCAATCCCCAAAATTTGCATCCAAAACAAAAAGAAATCATGTCCTAAAGGACCTCCATACTACGCCTCTACTGCGCATGCGCAGTGACGCAGTCGTCCCGAAATTGGCGCCAATTATCATTCTTACTGGCAGTGCCTGGTCAGCGCTATGTACTCAGCGGGGAGGCAAGAGTTCCCAACTCCAGGGAGGGCCAAGCCAATAAATAAAGTAGTCCAGAGAATTGAGACTCTTTATAATCATTTAAAAGTGTCCGAGTATTGTATATTAAAACCCGTTTGACACTTGACATATACAAATGCTTCACACCGAGCTACACTTTAAAAATAAGACATGAATGAATTTAAACATTAATATTACACTTTAAAACCATCCCGGAAGCGACTCAGAAATACTGACTTGGAGGAGGCATTCCCTTGCTTTTCACTATA
Organism: Pictodentalium vernedei; assembly: GCA_031216915.1. NCBI lineage: Eukaryota > Metazoa > Mollusca > Scaphopoda > Dentaliida > Dentaliidae > Pictodentalium > Pictodentalium vernedei. The sequence goes on along the minus strand of CM062288.1, from coordinate 247,120,614 downwards.
AAGCAGGTGACCTAAGGGAACACCCGCCCCCCCCCCCTTCCCCTTGCCCTGGGTCAAATAGCCCAGAGCGAAGAGGGCAGCCGGACGGAGTCACTGCCAGAACAGAAAGCCTGCATAACTATAGTTGCAACTGTTTAGTGGACGACATTCTGAGCAACAGATAACGGACCTAAACAATGCAGGTCTCCAGAAATGGACTCAATATTTCTGAGATAAAAATTTGTAAATGTGGATGGCTGAGACCAATAAGCAGCCTTCATTAAATCTGTAATAGCAACACTATTAGCATAAGCCCAGGAAGTAGAAAGAGCTCTTACTTCATGAGCAGAAATCTTAAGCACAGACTGCTGAGAAGAAGATAAATCTTCATAAGCAGTACGGATAGTTAACTGAATCCATCTAGCAATAGAATGGACTGAAATGTCCTTTCTATTAGGCATCAAAGACAGAAAGAAACGTTTCCGTCCCTTTCTGATAAACTGAGATCTCTGTTTATAGATACGTAGTGCTCTAACAGGACAGAGTAAAGGCCTACGCCCGTCTGAAGACGGAAGAGCCTTAATAACAATAGGTTCCGGATATTTATTAGGAGCCTGATTCTTAGCTAAAAAACCCACATTAGTAGTGAAGGTGATAGTGTTCCCAACACTACGATAATGAGAATCATCCACCGATAGTGCATGAAGCTCAGTGACTCTTCTGGCAGAAGAGAAAGCTAAGAGAAAAGCTGTCTTATAAGATTAGAATTTGAAATCTACTGTCCCAAGAGGTTCAAATGGCTTTTCCTTCAATTTAAGGAGAACCCAAGCTAAATTCCACTTAGGAATTAATCTAAGAGTTCTGGGTCTATTTATCGAAAAGTTTCTAACCAACTTCGATAAAGAGACATTAGATCCAATTTGTAAACTATCATGATGTGCATAGGTATCAGATAACATAGATCTATAACCCTTTATAGTAACAGGCTGCAGTTTGATTTCGTCAAACAAGTATACTAGAAAGTTTGCAATGTCTGGTATAGAGGGATCGAATATATCTACAGAATGATCCCTACACCAACGACGAAAAACCTTCCACTTAGCCGCATAGTTTAGCGAAGAGGAGGTCCTCCTACAGTTAGAAATCGCATCCACTGCTCGTCCTGTAAAGTGCTTGCCATGCAAGAAGGACCGCACAACGGAAAAACGTGAAGGTTGAGACCTTGCGGGTTGTGATGGAGTTGGCGCGATTTCCCCTGCGAAAGAAGATCCTCTCGTGGAGGAAGCTTAAGCGGTAGGTCCCACAACAGACACCTGAGTAGATTTATCCACGGTCTCTGTGGCGACAGAGATGCTACCAACAGAATCTTGCATTGAGATTGTTTTATCTTTAGCAATACTTGTTGAATTAACGGCGCTGGAGGATACGCATATCCTATCATTCCGTCCCAAGGGATCGACAGAGCGTCTACTGCAAATGCTCTTGGATCCGGACACGGAGACACATACGTCTGCAACTGATTGTTGAGATGTGTCGCAAATAAGTCTATCATTGGCCGTTCCCATTGGTAGCAAATCTGATTGAATACTTGTTTGTTGAGAGTCCACTCCGACGGCAACAAGCGACCCTTTCGTGAAAGGGAGTCTGCTAGCACATTCAGACGACCCGGTATGTGACGGACCGAAAGAAGAACGTGATGTTCTAACGCAAACAGAAGGATTCTTTCCGTTAGATTGAACAACGGAACTGAATGAGTGCCTCCCTGATTCCGTATATACGCCACTACTGTCGTATTGTCGGATAGGATTTGGACATGAGCATCGTGAATAATGTCCATCCAGTGACGTAACGCAAGCCAAATTGACATCATTTCCTTGATGTTTATGTGCTTGCACAGGAATTGCGGATCCCAAAGACCCTGGCATCTCGAATCCGTTGGGATTAATGATGCACCCCAACCTGTTTGACTGGCATCCGTCATAACGGTAAAACTCGGATCCGGCAGCTGCAGCGGAACTCCTTGAGTTAACCACTGAATGTTTGCCCAAGTCTGAATCTCTTGTTTCACTTGATCTGACAAGAGAACGTCTACATCGAGCGAATGAATTTTCACACTCCAATTCTGAGTCAGGAAAATTTGAAGAGGACGTGTGCGTAGCCGCCCCAACGGAATGAGATCCGCGGCGGCTCCGCACAGACCTATCAGTCTCATAAATTCTCTCGCCGTGACTTTGTCTGCGTGCAGACAATAGCGAGCGTAACAACTGACTAATTTCGCTCTGGTTAACGGCAGACGAACGAGATTGTTGTGCGTCTCGAAGCTCATTCCCAGATGAGTGAATGACTTGGACGGCACCAGATCCGACTTCTCCTCGTTTACTATAAAACCGAGACGTCGGAGCAATAGAAGAAGATTCTGAACATCGTTCTGAAGCGTTAACTCGTTGCCGTACCTCTGAAGAATGTCGTCCAGGTAGGCCGACGTTACCGCAGACGAATGAGCTCGGAAGTAGATCATTACCGAGTTCATTACCCGAGTGAAAGCCCAGGGTGCTAGATTCAATCCGAAGCACATCGCCCGGAATTGATACACCACTCCCAGGACTGCAAAGCGTAGATACTTTCGGAATGTCGGATGTACCATGACGTGAAAGTACGCATCTTTGAGATCTATGCTCGTTGCATAATCGTTCACCCGAATACTCGCTCTGACCGATCGAATCGTCTCCATATAAAACTTCAGAGCGACGATCAGCTTGTTTATCCAGCTCAAATCTATGACTGGACGGAACGAGCCGTCTGGTTTCAGAACCAGAAACAGATGGCTGTAGAATCCCAGAGATTCCTGGTTTTCTACGACCTCTACCGCATTCTTCATTAAAAGAGACTGCACCTCTGATAACAGAGCGTCTCTTTTCTGTGGATTTGACGGAAGATGAGTCCACTTTGGACTTCGAGTTAATAGAGGCTTTCGTTTGAAGGATATCTTTAGACCTTCCGAAGTCACTCCTCTCACCCAAGGGTCGTCCGTAATCGACGCCCACTCTTGTGAAAAACTCGACAACCTTCCGCCAACCGGAACGCGATAGAGGTTTAAGCCATCACCTCCTGGACCTGCGAGGCCTGCGGTAGGAGAAACCACGTCTTCCACGACCCGCACCTCGCCTCGTCGACCTCGGGGCGTCCGACCGATTGTCCCGGCCTGAAGGACGTCCCGAACGATCCTGGAAGCAAGTTTAAATATAGCGTCGTTCAATAATTCAAATGTTCTAGCAACATTATTGGACTGCGACGGAAACTCGGGAGCGATGTCCCTGAACCGCTCAAAAAATTCAGAGTCCAATGACGCTATAATTCTCTTGTCCGGAAGCGCAGCAGTCTGGCCCGACGGAAACAACTTGAGGGAGAAAGTGCCGGATGAAGTCCACGGCAGCTTTATGTTGTTCCGAAAGGGATAGCTCCAAGTCATCCGTATCCCTTTCACCATCCGGTCGGACCTCACGATGTTCCCGGTCGTCCGCCCCCGATGCTTCGACGGAGCGTACCGACCCAGCGCCGTCGGATAATTCTCGATCCGACACCGTTTCTGTTGGCTGCTGGGATGCTGCGATAAGCTGTGCTATCTGCACAAGAATGTCCGGCGTCGAGACCTGCGGAGGCGCAGTCTTTCGCTGCTTCGCCGAGGGCAGCTCCGCATCAGATGGCTCCCGCATACTTTTCCTATGCGAACATCCGGAGTCCATCGGTCTCGAATCCCTGGCTGCCGGATGGTGTGACCTGGTCGCCGAAGAATCCTTCATCGGCGAAGCTGGTAATATATCGGCAGTCACGCAGCCAAGGTGCGGTCGTGTGCGCTGACGAGAAGAGGAAGCCTTAACAGTCTCTGCGGACTGCTTATACAACGGAGCGTCCCGAGCGACGGACGTATGCTCCGCTAAAGACACATTTTGTACCACAACATCTGGTCCCAGATGTTGTTGTACGAGAGAGGGACCTCTCTCGCTCGCGGCCCGGCTGGACCTGGACGAGCTAGGAACCGGACTAAAAGGCTTCCTGCGTTCTCGCTTACTATCCGCCGTCACTGGGTGTGCATCTATTATGTTTATAGTGCTCGCATCACCAAAAATTTCCTCTTGGACCGCATCGGACGAACCCGGCTGCCGAACCATTCGGTGAATGGACGCTACACCGGGCGAGCTAGCGGACGACATTTGTCTAATCTCCATGAGCACTTTTGCCGCTAGCTCTGAATTCATTTGTGACGACGGACGCACACTTGAAGAAGATAACATGGAAACATCACCCTGTTCTGGTTCCTCTGAAATAGAAACTGAGAGAGTAGAGTGACCTTGTGGAGAAAGAGCCGGCATCGCTCTTTCTCCAGAAACAACATATCGTGACACACGTTTCCAATGTTTCTCATCCCAATGTTCACATATAGGACAGGGATTAATGCGAGAACACTGACTACAATTAATACAATGATCATGAAAGTCAGAGGAAGATTTCTTCCTATTACAATTTGAACAACGTCCCTTCATTGTGAAAGAACAACAATAAGTCCTAGTTACTCGCAAAAACCCCTGACACAAAGATACATAATAACATGATCCATTAATAAATGAAAAAACAATTGCAAAACAAAATAATTTTGAAAAAATATTTTTTCAGAGAATCCCAAGTTGCTGAAAAGTAACGTTGAGCCCCGATGGATCCGATGGCAAAGTGTGGTCAAAAATTTTAAATTTATATAAAATAATTAATGAGACACTTTCGGATAATATAAATGTATCTTATAATGAGATAAACTACCACAAAGGCAAACAGCCCCCCTCAAAAAAGGCTGTTGCCAATGAAAACAAACAGTGTAAACACACTAGAAAACATGACTCCAGGCACTGAAAAAACTGGCCCGGAATCAGTCATCAATTACACTCTATCTGATGCAAAACAGAGACTCCCAGGGGAGAATCTGTAGAACATCAGATGGAAGATGCAGAACACAAACGTTATACACCCATGGGTGAAAACGTAACTATGGGGAAAATAACAGAAAACATTCTGTAACCAAGCAACTCTCCCAGGAAATTTTAGAAATGAAATTTCTCAAAAATATGCCAAAAGCATGGGAGAATTGCCAGGGGGGACTTTAGAAGGCTAGGGGAGAGGAAACACTGAATAAGCAGTGCAACAATTAGCAAGAATGACAACAAGAGGCCCATGCCTCGAAAATAGGCAACTTAACATAATTTCATCAAAAAATTTTAAGTACAGCCCTGATTATTTTTTGCCACTTCTTTTTCCTCTCCTCCTTCTATCCTCCTTAGAATCACATTTTCTCCAAAAATTACGTGTCTGGCATCCTTTAAACTGAGATTTACAAGCACAAAGATCAGTGAGATGTTGACTGATGAAGGGCCAAACAGAGAATGATAATTGGCGCCAATTTCGGGATGACTGCGTCACTGCGCATGCGCAGTAGAGGCGTAGTATGGAGGTCCTTTAGGACATGATTTCTTTTTGTTTTGGATGCAAATTTTGGGGATTGGGGGGCAAAATTTGTGTTTGGCCCTGGTTTTGTTAGAGTTAGCACCAGCTAAGTCTGGGTCATTGGTACAGTATAAAAATATAGAAATTTTGGGCAGGGCATAAATTCTTGCCCCTCCCATAACGAAGGCAAATATAGCTCCACAAACTTCTCTTGAACAAATCTGAGTCTACACCTCAGAAAGAAGCTGCACACCAAACAGCAAGTCTCTGCTACTGCTGGTTCATGAGAAGAAGACTTTTAAAGATTTAAGCACACTTTTTAGACATGGCCCTACTAAGGGGTGAGGCAACTTGCTTTGAACAAAATCTAAATGCAATGTCATAACAAACTATTATCTCAAATATCAATTACATTGGTTCAGCGGTTTGGGAGTTGAAGATACAAACACCATGATCACGGATGTCGGACAACGGATAGCTCCCCTGACTGAAAGTAAAGAGAGCTAAAAATCAGAAAAAAAAAAATTCCAGTGGGTATTTTTGCAAAGTACAGATCACCCTTCATGGTGGAGAACTCAAGGTTTATTAACCAGCTTGAAACAGATTCACTATTTTCTGGAGAAAGTACACTAGCAAACTAATGAAAGTGTCAATGACACTACAGCTCAAATAGAGCTTCACGATATTTCGGTTTTTAACCGAAAGTCAGTGATTTTTTTAATACCGAGTCAATTCCGAGCTCATTTTGGTTTAGTCGCTATACCATGTCTCACAGTATTTTGAACAATTCCAACGGTAATCTGAGTAAAAATAAATAAAAAGTTTGTACATTTGTAAAATTTATCCAATTAATTGTCAGTAGGGTACAGCCCTGTACAGTTTGTTCAACTGCTGCACACTTGGAGAAAAATTGAATGGACCAAAAGAGGACATCCACAATGAATGGTCACCAGGGTGGTGGTGTGTTTAACACTTACTGACAAAAAGAAAATGTGTCACCAGGGTGGTTTGTGTGTTTAACACTTACTGGCAAAAAGAAAAGCCATGCGAGTTGAGATAGTTTTGACAACTGTTATCAAGACAACTATTCATTAATAACTTTTAATCAGTTGAAAAATAAAAAAAATGCCGATACGATCACCAATCCAATGTCAAGTTGTGACAGTACAAAAGTTTAATCACAATCAACTTATCATCAGGAAACCAATTATTTACGATTTACTATGTGAAGGGTCACTGTGACCTTGACCTTTGACCTAGCAAATCCAATATACATAGGGTTCTTCAACTCACCAAGGCCAACCAACTTATGAAGTTTCATGAATGTGGGTTGAACCATTGTCAAATTATCATCCGGAAACCAATAGTTTATGATTTACTATTTAAGGAGGCCTGCTCTTTTGAGGAGAGCTTTAGCTCCTGCCCTCCATGGCTCCCACAAAAGGAGAGCTGTAATTGCTCTCCTTAAAAGCTGTCATAGCTCTCCTTAAGAGCTGTAATAGCTCACCTTAAACCTTCAATTCCCTTTTTAATAATGGACTTAAGTATAGAATAGCTCTACTGGTACAAGTTTAGGGGAGCCGTAGTAGCTCCCCTAGATTTTTCAAAAGTCCAGATCTGTTCAAGATCACTGTGACCTTGACCTTTAACCTAGCAAGTCCAATATACATAGGATTCTTCCTCTCACCAAGGCCAACCTACCTATGAAGTTTCATGAATGTGGGTCAAACCATTATCAAGTTATCATCTGGTAACCAATTGTTTTGATTACTATTTTCAGGGTCACTGTGACCTTGACTTACTTTCACCAAGCAAATCCAAAATAAATAAGGTTCTTCCCCTCACCAAGGCCAACCTACTATGACGTTCGTGAATTTCAACCATAGTCAAATTATCATCCGGAAACCAAATGTTTACGATTTAGTATGTTCACAGTCACTGTGACCTTGAACATTGACCTAGCAAGGCCAAAATAAATAGGGTTCTTCCTTTCACCGAGGCCAACCTACCTATGAAGTGTCATGAACATGGGTCAAACCATTATTAAGTTATCGTCCGGAAGCCAATTCTTTACGCCCACCCGACATTAATCAAACTGTAAGTCGAGACAGCAACTAATGGTATATATGTTTATTAAGCATGAAATTAACACTTAACATGTCACCGCTGAAACTTTTCATTCATTCATTAACATCTACTGGTTCATGTATAAATTATTCATGAGTGATTTTTATTATGGGCGTGTTTACAGGGCTCGATTTAACTGGATTAGCATAGCACTTTGCTCTCCAATTTCTGAATTTTGCTATTCAAGATTTATTAGTTTCAAGTGCTTTTGGATCAACTGCTAATCAATTTTCCAGGGTGAATAGTAAATTGCTATTCAAAATTTTCAGATTAAATCAAGCCCTGGTTTAGGGAATAATTGACAAGTGAGAGTGCATGTTGTCAAGTTTGTTGATCTTCAGCCAAGTGAATTTGTGAAAATAAAAACAACACCATTTTTGCTTTGGAATAAATTTTATTTTAATAAAATAAAACCACTTACCTCATTTTGACATATCAAAACATGCAACAATCCATTTCTTGAATGTTAGATGGAAAAGAAAATCATTACCATCTTCCGGATAATGATAACACATTGCTACTTACCTAATTTCGTTTCAAATTCACCTGCAAATGAGCGGACTTTTAAAATTTTTGAAATTGATGGAGTGGGTTTGAACATGGAGAGAGCATCTTGTTTTAAACATGCCAAAGATTTTTTTAAGACAAATGGTCAAATATTTGTTCATTCTGGCGATATTCAGTATTTAGTCATACTGCGGTATTTTTAAAATAACGAAACTCAGTATAGAAAATTGAATACCATGAAGGCCTAAGCTCAACTTGTTCAAGAAGGGACTGAACTAAATACAAAGATCCAGTAATGCCAAGTTATTCACTCAAGTTTCTACAGAAAAGACATCACATCAAAGCTACATATAAAATCTGAAAAAAGGAGCGAGGGGTGAGGCCTGTTGGGTGTACTAGTGGAATTGTTGACAATTTATATGTCAAATCCAAGATGGCCAGTGGCGGCCATGTTTTTTAATGAAATTCAGGAAAAACTTGATAGCTCCCATCAAGACACTGATCCAAATCTACATATGAAATTTGGGACTGATTGTGTGGCCTGGCCTGTAGGGTGTGCTAAAGGAATTGCAGATGGACAGACGTACCTATGTACGTATGTACGGACGGACAACAGATCACAACCCATCCCAATAACTCATACTTAACATTGTCATA